>CM056997.1:217965171-219165171 GCA_029891345.1 Dryococelus australis | reverse complement strand
AGGCACTCCGTTAATTTCATAATACTTCACTTCAAATATGGGGCTTTTCCGTAAATTAACACTAGGGTTCTGTGTATTTCTGTCAAATAAATTAATATTACGGAAAACATGATGAGTTTTGGTTATGTGATTTGTCTATAAGAAATATGTGAAATATGTTAAATTATTTTTTGAGCAGGATTCGGACTCGAGTATGACGGTCGTTTCCTGTAACTATTGCCATTCTGCGACGAACACCTTAGCAGTAAAACTTGTGTAAACATGATATTAATATGAAAACAATCGTCACACACTTGACGATCCACGATGAATTGAACACTTTTTTTAATCAACTTCTGAAAAAATTGACTGTTTCTACCTGCGTATATTCTAACAGACACGCTGACTAACTTGCGTCCAGTAATGTTAGTGACAGCAGAAGAAGAGTATTTCCATGTTTCGACGTTCAATTTAATCCTGTTAGGTAAATATTTATGAATAATGAAATTAATTTTTCTTTGTGATTTTTAATGCGTATTACTGTAAGGATAAGCAAGTTTGTAAATATTGGCTTTTCTAATAATTTCACATTTTCACTTGACTGGCCCATCAATAAAGTGATTAGGCTTATGGCCATATTAGTTTTAAACATGGCGGAAAATACACAATGTCCATACAAGTAGATCTTAAGCAGGGCTTTTAAAAGTGCTCAGTTTACCGTGAACCGCCTTTAAACTACTACAACACTTGAGCCAGGAAATTAATACGGGGCTGAGACGACGTGCATATCTTGCTGTTTTCATGTCTGTGAAGGGTATGGGGAAATGTGTTGCAGTTGACTGATGTATCCTAAATGTCGCAGAACGATCATTCTTGCGAAGAATGCTTCATACATCCTTGACATTGTTCCAACCAGAAATTCGAAGCATTAGCAAAAAGCTAGTTTCATAATTTGTATCCATAGAGCCCATTTTCCTATTATTCCGTGACGGAACGCGTTTCCGTAAATTTGCTGTAGCCTACATTTCTGTAAATATTTCCGGGAATATGCGGAAACTTTGAACAACGTAATCGTGCAGTCACCCAGCCGTTACCAGGAAATAATTTTATCGCATTCTTTGTGAGGAGAAGTTACTCAACAAGTCGTTTCATCTTAATAAATAACATACGCCTGTTGCTCTCCCCATGAAGAGGTCAAAATTAGTTCACAGAGTAATTGTGGCGACGATTGGCTGCCGACATTGGGGGCAAGAATTTCTTTCCTCCATCTATCTTCATTTTCCTTATTCGCGACGCTGACAATTGAAGGAGAAACCGAGAACACTATCCTATTCACAACTACACAGACTCTAGTGACTAGAGAAGCGAAAATCAGCGTGGATTCCATAGGAAAATACGAGAATTATTTCTCTGTGAAGAATCGCGAAATTACTGCAAATATGTGAAATTCCTGTAAACGGTACATTAAAATGAAAAGAGGCTCATTTTATATTTACTATGCAAATGAAAAATAACGCCCTAGAAAAGTCCAAATTACAGAATATATGTTGTCCGTAAAATATTTAATTTTTAACCGTCGTTTTTCGTTTTTAGCTTACTTTCCGAAGGAAAGAAAGGCTTACGATATCTCTTTCCCGTCTGTGTCTGTGTATGTGTATGCAGGTGTGTTTTTCTGTGTGGGTCTGTGAGTGTGTATTCCCTTTTTCAATTTTTGAACGCATCTCCCGAATTTCGCCAAACTTTGTACACATACAATACTTAGTAAAGACACCTGACTTTTAAAATGACGGTCATTTTTATATTTTGGATGACACTCAGGAACCATTGAAACAAATTCAACAAAGTTTTACATACTAGCAGACAATTATGCAATCATTACATTTTGAGATGAATATTTTTCTTAGTGCGCCATTTTCTAAAACCTCACAAATTTCAAAATAAATGTTATAGATGATATTCCGAACACTACTCAACCATTTCTCACCTAACTTGGCATGTAGGGCCTAAGTAATTGAAGTTATTGATATTGATTACTTACTTTTTTTCGAAATGGTGGCCGTACAAATGTTTTAAGTTTATTTAATATTTCTACAATACCATTTAACCAATTTCTACCAAATATTGTATACTGCAAGTATATGTTACAAGCATCATATATACCAAGAAATAACCACTTTTGTTGGCCATTTTGGAAGACAGCGTCATACGAATAAATCAAATTATTATGTACTAACTCGGTAAATTATTAACCGATTCCTACCAAATTTGGTAAATAAGTATTACTGAGTCAATGGTGTAAGGTGGTATGTTTTAAACATACTAGACACTTATTTTCAAAATGGCGGACTTTTAACAATTTCAGCATAGAATGTTACATCGTCGAAACTCTGTAATAAATTTGATCTATACTTTGTATGCTCACAGTAAATATTGCAACTATCAACTGTATATACATAGAGCATCTTTTATCCGATAGTTTGTAAGATTGTGGCACGCGAATAAATAGAGTTTTTAAGTCATATCTTGGGAAACAATTGAAAGATTGTTTACGAATTTGGCAAAAAAATTGTACTTCAGCACGTGGCATAAATTGGTATGTTTTATGTAGATCAGGCTCTTATTTATGCTCAATATAGTTTAATAACTAAACAAATTCCGTCTTAACTTTGTATACTGGCAGTACCTATAACCACCATCTAATGTGTCTCTGCAGAGCCTTATTTCTCTGCCATTTTGTAAGGTAGGCCTGCAAATAAAAAATTATTTTATCCCACATATCGGGAAACAATCAAACGATTCTTACAAATATTTGGCAAAAATATACTGTGGTACCCTATAATAATTCATGTATTTCTTAAAGTAGGACACATTTAATTTCAGAATGGCGGCTATAAAAGTATTTCAATTTTGTGGGCGATATCTACGACACTATGTATTATATTTAAGCTTACCTTTGTATAGTGGCAGTAAACACTCATCGGAATTTCTTCTACATTACGTTTTTTTGCGCTCCATTTATAAAGTTCGCCAGATGAATATTATTGAATGTTATACCGAAATATTTCAAATAAATTTGTTCCAAATTGTGCGCACCATAAATGTTAGAGAAGGTTATGTAAATATTTATGATTAAAATGGTTCAGAAAACGAGGTTAAAAGTGATAGTTTCATAAATAATATAGGTAAATTTTACATATATATATTAACCATTTAATCGCATTCAACCAACATTTGTATGTAGACAGTATACAATAGAAACATTGCATATAGACCTTTTTCTGGAAATTTTGTATGATAGCATAAAATAGAAAGATAAAATTTTTTATGTCATATCTCAGGGACCAAAGAACCGATTTCAATCAGATTCGTCACACAAGTAGCGCTACAGTAGGCCATGTAATCGTACTTGTTTTATGTGGCTCAATCACATATTTTAAAAATAGAGGGCCTGTGAATAGCTTAGGGTAGCAAACCCTATCAGTAGAAACATTAGTCTGATTAAATCCGAAGTTGATGCTTTTCACCCATATTGAGGAAAGTAGGCACATTTGTTATATCAGTAACTTCTTGTTATGTTAATGAAGTATTAGAGAAATATTTACATTTTGTGGTTTTAAATAACAACTCGGCACAATGCATGGGAGTGTTGTCTCTCTACTTAGTTGCTCTTTAACTGAAGATGTACAAAAACTTTCCACAGTAAAGTGAGTACTTTTGAAGACCCTTCTTTATACCTACTTGTATGCCCATTGGGTATACTTCAACCATATGTTAAGCTAACATTGCCATGGATCGTATCACTTTATTCACGTGTCAGAAGTAAAACTCTTAAATAAATATAAATGTATATAGGTATTATACACATTTACGAATTCTTAGAGTTGTATGCATTAAAAAAAACAGCAATAAAAATATATCATTCTAATATTCACAGATGTTTATGTTACACTTGGAATGCAATGTTAAGATGTGAGACTACTTTCCGTTCATCATTACCAACTTTACAGGCTATATTACCACTCAGTATGACCATTAGGGTGTATGCAGGTACAGGCAGTAGTAGAAATGGTTTAGAAGGGGAAGGGGGAGGGGGTCTCAAACTCAAAGGAGTTGCCAATTTTATTAATCGGATTAGCCCTTTGATATTAAATTGACATCAATAGGGTTAATCCTTAGCCCGATCCTAATCCGATCGAAAATAGTTAATCCAATTTTAATCCGATGAAATAGTTTTCGTTAATCATTAATCCGATCTTAATCCGATCGAATGTTTTTCGTGGATTTTGTTTAATTTAATGAGTGTGTAGTTTGGTGTAAAAGAGTTCTATGGGACAAATTTTTAATTTTCTTTATTTTTGGGAGGTGGGAAGCGACTCTGGTATGACCTCACCCTTGGAACTCTGGTGTCGTACGAGGTGTGGTGTGTTGGGGAAGGGATGTTTATAGGGGAGCGATGTTCACCCTCTGAGCTCTAGCCCTTGACTGAGGTGTGCCTGTGTTGGAGAAGGTGTATATACATATATGTGTATTAATTTTTTGGAGTATTTCGTCTGAGAGGCGACTGAGAGATGTGTAGCACGGGCGGCTTTTGAATATCGACTGAGTTATACATACACGAAAAGTGTGTTTTGAAATAGCAATTAAACGAAAAGACACATGAATACATCCAAAACATGATTCTACTAACCCCTGTTCTGTTTACTAGCAATATAATTTACATGAAGGTCTCATCGAATCGGAAATGCAAATGCCAAACGAACACAACTACGTGAATAACCTGGTCTCTTAAAGAAACAAATACTAACTCACTAAAGATCACAACTATGTGAGTCCCCAGGTGTCATAAATAAAATTATTTAAAAAGTTACAACGAAGCAAAAATGTCCCTATTAACATAAAAATTGCACTACTTGATGCCTCAGAGTTGTACATGTGCCTTAAATAATTTTAATATACGTCCGTTGGGTTAGGGAGATTGTAGAATGAATAACTTAACGTGTGTATTTCTGTGAAATGAAATCCACCCCGTCTGATTAGATATGTGTTTAAAATTAATTAATTAAGTAGCTAATGAACACAAGTACGTAACAAACACTAAACACGTCTGGTTGGCTGCGAGGTTGCTGAAGAAATGACTGTAGTGCGCCAACTTATATGCACGATTATAGATGTTGAGCTTGTGGCCGAGTTGAAATTATGGCAAAAACTCTAAATGTGACTCACTAAACAAATTACAGAACCTATTTCTCTACGAATTATATTTTAACCAGACACAATAGCATAATAGACATACACGTATGTCTCCCTCTCATTCGTACACGTACCTAAATTATTTTAACACACATCCCTTCGATGTGGAGTCTGAGGTATGAATGAGTTGAGCATAGAACTTATGCAATCATATAAGCTTTGTGTCGAGAGCCTGACTATAAACGTGGAGCGCTGTCAGAATCTCACAGACAGCTGATTTGAAATTACGGGAAAAATTCATAAAGGAAGGAAAAATTTTAAAAGTTTATGAAAAATCAATGAAATGACAAGGGAGTTAAACACACACCATTATGTTAACGACGTATCAAGAAAACTGGTTTACCGCTGCAAAATAATATTTCTAACATAAGAAGAAGAAGAATTCCCTTTTAACACAATTTCCATCGAAGAGTAAGGAGCCTCGGATGGCGGGAAGAAGAACTTAATCCCATTAAGTATAATCCCACAACACTTTATATAAATGTAGTATATATTTTAACAAGAAATCAAACTTCCTCGAAGAAAAAATTATTTGAAATAATGGACGTACTACATCGATCTTGATAATGTTAACACAAATATCCGTCAAGTCTGTGAAATTCATGGCACTAGTTAATTAAACGGTAGTTGAAAATCTTATGAACTTTTGTAGACCAATCTCACAAACATACTTGAGATGATAAATGCTTATAATATAAAGGACACACTATATAGGTTTAACACACGAAAAATCTTTTTCCCATACATTAAAACTTATCAAAATATTGCGGTGATCGACGACCTGTTACCCCTCGGTCATAGCCTACTCTCCGCCAAACGACGCCGCGCCTAGAGATGTCAGAAGAGGTGTTTCAAAGCAGAGAGTGATGTATCCATGTCATTGCTTTTCGTCAAACTAACATGCCGCCAACCCGCGAGCAGTGTTCACATCGCTCCTGCCTGCACCCCATCTCCCCTCCTTAACAAAACGCATCTTTGTCTGAAAGGAGAGTTCCTGTCTGCCGCTATTGATCCAGCACCACAATATGCAAAATCTGTCTAGCGCTACGTTCCCCCGTCCCCTCCAACACCTAGCCAAGAGTGCGTGTTCTTCTGAGACGAGAGCTGCTTCGGCTAGACAACCCCTGCGCCCTTGTGTCTAACACAAGAGCTGTCCACCTGTCAAACACCCCCTCGGACCAGCGAATTTTGAACTGACCCTGCTTGACTAGCTCCCCTCCACCCCCCCCCCCCAAAGTCTGCCCTACAAACTTTCAGTTTCGCCTGTCCGTTGACTTGTTCAGAAATGAAGCTTCCTCTTATTTTTCGAGATACAAGGGATAAAATTACTTACAGAAAAACAAACTTTTGCTACCAAAGTCCCATCGAAGAAATTAATATCCCTGAAGTGAAAAATTAATTTTCATTAATCCCATAGATAATCCCCAGATCAAATTCCAAGAAATTTTTATATTTTATTACATAAAATGAAATTTCGTCCTGTAAACTTTAAGTTTATCCCATTTTCCAGCAAACTTATTGATTTTGAATTTAAACTAATCATTGAAACTACAACTAACTACAAGACATATTTTCACTTAATAAATGTTTTACATTGAAAGCACCCCAACCTTATTTCAAACACCTATCTTTCGATTTATACAAAACACAAGCAAAAGTTTTTGCACCTTTTGAAAAATCGTGTTAAAACCAAATGACTTTAAATACAGGGGTGATGGAAAACATACATTTTCAAACAGTTTGACATATCTGTGCGTATTTCACGTGTAGATTTCACTGTAAGTTTCCCAGCCCAGAGTTTCGACTATACTATCTAACATAAAATGTATATACTTAAACTTATTTTATTTAAAAATACTCTTTTTTCGTTGTGATATTAATGAAATAGCACAAATACAATTTGAAATGACTTCTATCGAAGCTGAAATCTGTCGAATTCCACGATATTACAACTTATTTCCGAAGTCCAAACTTAAGCTAATTTAAAGGAAAATGGCAGCCATCTTGAATTTATTTACTATATAAGGAGGAATTAATTAAATTTTTTCTCAGTGTTAAGTCGTCAACTGCCAAGGTCACTTTGTGTGCATGTGTGTGCATTGTATTAACAGTAGTGAGACTTAAGCATTCATCATGGCTACTTCTCCAAACGTCCACACCGAGAATGGTGACAGGGGTCCATCACATCTACTACAATGCCAGGCATCTACTACAATGCCAGGCATCTACTACAACTCCAAGCACCCACTACATCATCTAGATCTACAACACATTATCTACAAGGAATTACATGTCTCTCTCTGCATCAGCCCGCAACAGGTACAATGCATCAAGTTCACTGCTGTGACAATTTTGAAGTGTAATGTGTTGAAGTATTCAATCAGATTCCTGCATATGGGAAAGCGAAAACGTTATTGAGTTTAGACTGTTTTCAATTGCAAGTGCTGCCGAAATAAATCATAATTTCCTTGGTGGGGCACAAAATAAAGCTAGTATATCTGTCCCTTCCTGAACATTTATAAGCTGATGAGGATATAATATCATATCACCCGTGTGAAGACTGCCCACACAGCATGCCTGCATTTGCTAGTGATAATAATTATCCCAGATGTAGTAATGGACGATTCTGGACTCGATGAAGTGGTTTCCGAGGCAAGCACAGAGTTCGATTAAATAAAATGAGTGAAGACTTTATGTAAATACTGTATAATTTGAGCGTGTAAAAATAAATAACGTGAAAATGATGTGATATGCACAGGGATTCGAAAACGATTAAGACAACTCTTTTGTAATTGAGGAGCCTGCACTATCTTATGCAACTGATGCCAATGACTCAGAAGTATTAAGCTTTAAATCTCCCAAACCTGAAGTCAAAATAATATTTCGGGAACAGACTTACGAGATACATGACCTGAAATGGGACTATGGTAAAATAGCTTACGAAGACCATTTTCAATAGGTAAACAATACAATTCTCGAAGACTAGCCAGTAAACATACTTGGAAAAATAAAGAAGGAAATTTTAAATAGTTTAACCATTGGAAAGCCATAAATATCAGAGGATATCACGACTGTTCGAGTATTAATTCAATAGTCAAAACGATATAACACTACTCACTGTGAGAAAAAAAATTTCTGTTCGCAATGCAAAAGCGAATCTATAAGAGAATATTCGTACCAGCATCCTACCTATGTGTAAAGATATTAATGAGAAAAATGGTTTGTTCCAGATTCATACCTATGTAAGACTTTGAAATTGAGACCTTCGAACCCACTAAGGTGTATAGTTAGTGTTACCCCAGGATACAAGAGATTGTGGTTCAAGTCTCTAATCAACACATACTTCCAATTCCAAATGTGCAATGGAGATGTTCACTCTAACTTTACACAAAGCTTCGGAGGAAACATGTATACAGAACGAGTGTTGTGTTATGAACAAGATGACTGTTCGGTATTTAATAAGAAACCCGATAGCGAACTGACCTATTCTTCTTGGGACCTATGTTATAAAACTAGAAGTGAATAAATAACCAAAGAACCAGGACTTACAAAAATAAAATATAATCTTATTAGAGACACTTATGACAGCCCCACCATATGGATTAAAACATGTAATTTCAAACGACATATCATGCAAGTGCAAGGAAGAATCCTAATTAAAATATCGGCTTGTGGTATGCGGAACTGTGAGGTATGGCAGAGCAACGTTTGTGGTTATAAATTAGACATAACAAGGTTGTTGTTGAAGAACTAATATTACCACAAACTGGAAGAACATCTGAGTATATAAAGAGAGAGCATTGTACACCAGAGCTTCAGTTATGATGGAGAGGTTCAACTCATCTCATCCTTATGCCAGTGTTACTCCAGGATACAGGTGGGTGTGGTTTCGAATTGAAGATGAAGATAGTCCACTACAGGTAGAGATCTGCAATGGAGATGACATTGGTGTTTCTCTTTAATCAGTCTTTATTATACTTTAATAGTTTTCGACATTTATAATGGGCGAAGTTCTTATCCTTTGTATAATGTACGTCCTGTCATCAAGCTACCTTGTAATGACAGTCAACTAGAATTTGAAGTTCAAAGTGGATACATCACAAAACATATGTTCTACAAGAAAATCAAATACGTACTGCAGAAGGAATGTAGTTGCTGGTCTCTTATTAGAGTTTGGACAGAACAATGTAACAAACAGCAACATTTTATGTACATTGGTGAGAAAGAGTTTACTACTCCCTGTAGCATGTGGAATTGTAAAGTTTGTCTTAGCAAGAACTTTTTAAAATGATAAAAAGTGATGAAAGAAGATTTATATAAAGGATACCGTTCAGTCTTAAATCAGCAGTCATAGCTAGCATCTTTAACCCTATAGACGTATATGAACTTCTGCAAATGGGACACAGAACAGTGTTCTTTAAACAGTATGATGATATTCTCCATGTTCATGTTTTTCAACAATATAGAAAATTGGTCGCTACACTTTCGATAACCGTCTCGGTATTTGCTTTGGTGAAAAGTTAGCATGCAATGATTTTTTTCGAACAAGGAGTATTAGTTTATTCTCAATGTGAAATATATATGCGTGTGAAGTGGATAATTCAGAATCATGTTCTCCTCGATTTGCAAGTTTGTGTTTAATAATAAAGGTTTGTATTCTGTAACTTATATTATAGCATATTCAGATATTGTTGTTAAGGAATTCTGTGAGTCAGACATTCATTTCAAATGTACGTATTTCTCTCAATCTTCAACAGCACATAGTAAACCATCTAGTTTTGTTTCTGTTTAACTAACTGCAATACTTATAAATGTATTGTAAACCAGTATACTCCACATAGAGTAGATTGTAATACTTTATATTATAATCGCAAAAACAAGTTTGGCTACACAGTTCATACTGGGTGTGATTCATCAAAATGTTACGTGCATCGAGCAATAAAATTATCAAAAATTCAATTTAGCACTCAAACACATTATAACTTGAAATATTAGAGAATGAATTTATCAATATACATCCATTTTTGCTTGCTAATTCTTCAGAGTCGATTGTTGGATACCAGACACGTAACATGGCGTATTTTAAATCTGGAAACCATAATGTCAGCCTTAATCAAGCCTAATATAACTTCTATGCTTTATTGGCTACTCCATGAATTTACGGAGACTTGTGATAGTATCTTTCATTTTAAAGTAATTTATTTTCTGCAAGGAGATGAAAAGAGTCATCAACTAATTCAATGCAATAATAGTTCGAAATGTCCAGTGTTTTATATGACTGCAACAACACCTGTTCCATTTAGTATTGAAGATGTGCCCTCACATTATGTTGAAGCATACGGAAACTTGGTTGAAAGCATTGTTTTACATGCCCCTAATTGTAAAGACATTTGTGTACAAACAGACAGGTTAAAGTCAGGGCATAAGAAATGCTCCCTACTTGAAATCAGAGTTTAAGAAGGGGATCTGGATCCAATACTAAGAAAATGCATGAAAACTTTGTTTACAGAAGTGGCCGACACTTGAAAAAATATTCGTTTTTAAAGAAATAATTTGTACGTATTTTGAATCAACCTGTGCTGACTTATGTTAAATGATTTGATACCTTGTTAAATGTTTTTGTGTCATCGTATACTTGTTTATACGTGTTTTGGAGCAAGCTGTATTTGCTAATGTTGAAACGTTGTTTATAATTTTTTGGAGCAACCTATAATTGCTTGTTTAATGCCGTGTATATACATTTTTTGAAATAATTGTGTTTTTGGAACATCCTATAATTATTTGTGTATGTTTTGGAGCAATCTGTACTTGCTTGTATGTTTTGGATGAACCCATAATTGATAGTGTTAAAATTGTGTATGTATTATGTAAATAAATTTATGTTGTAAAATGAATCCCTTTCGTAAGTTTGTTTACCCTGTCCCTTGTAATATAAAAGTGAAATTGTTTTTCTAAGAGAGGAATTGTAACTGATAAAATTTTTTCAACAGAGATATTTTATAAGAAAAAAAAGTTTGGTTTCTAACAACCTGTGTTGCATTATACACGTACGAGTGTTGTAATGAAAAAGGCAGAGGAAAAAATAAATCTGATAATTAACAAACTATTAGTTCACCAAAAAATACTTTTCAATTAAAGATACATAAAACTATCTCCTGGCAAATATGTCTGTCGGAAAACATCGTAATATTATACAACACACAGTAAATACACAAAAAATATTTTATTATTTCGCCAGCCTCCATAAAGTAATCATTTCACTATAGGCAGTATGCTATGGGTTCCAATCCCGAATAAGGCATGGTTGATATTTGTTAGTTTCTGAGTTCGAGTCCTGGCTAAGATATGGTTGATATTCACAAGTTTCTGGGCCCGAGTCTCGGCTATGTCACGTATGATTCAAACCTTAAAAACATTAGATGAATAATGATTGAATCACATAATTGAAATATATACAATAGCTTGATACTCGTTTGTTCATGTATATGAGAGGGTGGAAACTGTGTTGAATCGTAGTAAATTACATTAAATTCTGTTTACAAACACCTCGTAATGCAAAAAGGTTTGTTTCGGAATAACAATTGTTAATATACGCAATCAGTTAAATAAGAACATCATTAATATATAATAGCTTAAAACCGAATAAATACACATATTCCACATTAAACTCCAATATATACATGCTTAAATTTAGAAAATACGTAAAATCCTTTTAATTTGCATTCAATCTGGTTAAAATTAACTTAGAAACTTTTAAAAGGCATAATTAGTTTGGTTTATGTATTTTGAAAGTGAATTACCAATTACATAATTTTGCTAGAGAGGAGAGTGGTGGGGTCTAAATAGGGCTTCCCGCCCGCAGTTCATCATTTGCTGTTCTGACTTCATGGGTTCAACAATACCCCTCTAGTGCATGAGAGTATCGTACACCCTATGAACCGGTCCCTGCTGCTAGGAGCTGCTGCATGGAGTCGATATGTTTGGGGAACCGGCCGCCCGCCCGCTGCTAGCCTAGCTCTCTCTGCCCGGATCTTCTTTGACGGGGAACCTCTCACTTGCTACCTTCAGCCCCACTGCCAGCTTACCACTCGCTGGAGAGTGCTGCCGCCTACATGAGCACAGAGCCCAGCGCTCACCTAGCACAGCAGGGTACCGCTCAGGCCTTGAGTTGTCTGATCTGGGTTCAGGCCTCTTTCAACAACCAACAGCTTCGCTACTAGGCTTTATGTCAGTGAACAATTACAAAAAAAAAAAAAAAAAAAAAGAGGGTTTTTTAAAATTCTTTTGCAGTATTTGTTAAAACTTTTAGAACATTTTAGTAACTTTCTTACCAAACTGTTTCAATTTTTAGAAATTTCTTTTAAATCGTTAAATTGTTATTATATTTTTTAATTTTTTTACAACTTAGCAACAAGACTTTACAATTTGAATTAAATTTACTTACAAACGTTCCAACTTTTAACAATTTGAATTAAATTTACTTAGAATCTTTCCAACTTATAACAAATTGAATGAAATTTGCTTTGAACTGCTCCAACTTTTAACATATTGAATGAAATTTGCTTCAAATAATTAATTTTCTTAGCAAAACATTACAACTTGTAACAAGCCGAACGAAATTTATCATATTTGTTTATTTAGCTACTTGTTAATTTTTTACATAGTTTTAAGATTTTTAAGTGTATGTTGAGTGTATGATTAGTATTGATAATGAAACAGCTGAAATAAGGGAGAACTACACTAGTTATGCCCCGTGTATCCGGGAGGTGCATAACCTCAGTTCCTGAGCTCGTTCTGTGTGTCGTTGTTTGGTGAAGGATGTCTGTGACGATGTCTTAAGGGACATTGAGTACTTCTAACAAATGAAATGCTTTTTTGATGCGTGTGATGAGGTGGATTGGGCATATAATTTTTAGATTGTAAGTATTTTTAAGAAATGTTTAAGGTTGGGATGATGTATGTTTGAAGGATGAATTATGAAGCAAGAAAAAATGAGGGGACACTATTCCAGGCTATGCACAGCATGTCTAGAGAGCACACAGACCCGGCATATTCTCTACTCTGTGTGTCGTTTGGCGATGGATATCTGAGTGATGGATGAAATGGACATTGAGTATTACTAACCATTGAAACATTTTGATGTGTGAGAGAGTGGTTTGGGCATATCATGTATATATTTTACGTAGTTTTAAAAGATTCCATTTTCAAAAATATCGGGTAACTGCAAGTGTGAGGGTGGGGAAAGTTGTTGTAAGTAATTGTAAGTGTGTTCTTGATGTATATTTGAGAGGATGTATTGGAGTAGAGATTGAGATACTGGATGACTGCCATTATCCTTATAATGGACAGCAGGCTGTGACAATATCATGAATCCGGTTCTTCTCTACACTGTTAGATACACACAATAATCTGAAGAAAAAGCTAATAGGCACCTGACTGTGAGTATGAGTGTGGGGGAAATATTTTGCAATTTTTTAAAATTTAGTTAGTTTACATAGTTGTAAGAGATGTTTAAGGGCGGGATCTTGTGTGTTTGAAGTATGAATTCTGGAACATCTAAAACAAGGGAGAACTATGCTGTTTATGCCTCTTGTATCCAGGAGGTACATAACTGCAGCTCTCGAGCTTGTTCAGAGTAATATCTGTGGTGAAGAAGGTCTGTGTGATGGATTAATAGAAATTGGGTACTTCTAACAAATTAAATGTTTTTTGATGTGTGTGATGGGGTGGTTTGGGAACATAATTTTTTTTTTAGATTGAAAGTAGTGTTAAGAGATTTCATTTTCAAATTGTTGGGTAACTGTGGGTGTGACAGTGTGTGGGGACATTTCCTGAAAATCATTCTAGGTTGGTTATTATTCTATCTTTGTGAGCAGATTGAGTATTTAGTAGTTCTAAGTAATTTTGTAAACATTTTAAAATTTAAGTAAATTTTACTTGGAGAATGTCTAAAATGTTTAGTTTAAAGAGTGTTTGTTTAGTTAGTAATATTAACAAAGTGTGTCACTCCCTCACTAATAAATTTTAATATGAAAATCGTTCTTAATGTTTTGATGGTGTAAACGATCTTTGATGGTGTACACTACTATTTATATTTTAACAGAGTAAAATATATATACTTTAATGATGTAAATTATTTTTTGACAGTGTAAAATTAATTGTTTTGCTGTATAAAGTAAATTGGACGGTGTTGTGAAATTCACATTATTTTTAAAAAGAGCATTTCAGATGTAAAGTTTTAATTAATTGTTTTTGCTATTCAAAACTGGGTTTAAAATTCACTGTAATATTTTGTTGTGGAAACAGTCCACTTGCTGTAAAAGCAACAGTTGTGAAAGATAGATTAGACCAGTAAAATCAGGAAACATTGTGTAAAGAGGAGGATAGCTGCGTGATGGAGATTCCGCATCACAAAGTGAAGTCGTCGGATTGGTGAGGGGGTGTAGGGGAAGGGTTGAACTTTTCCCGCTGGTGCGCATGTGCACAGGAGAATGCAAGGTCTGCAAGCTGAGTGCTAGTGTGGGGAGGGGGTTGTCGAGCGGATGGAAGTAGGCAGGGAAATGGGGTAGATTCTGGATGGTGTCGCGTGCTGGTGCTAGCAGCAGTTTAATAAAACTGGCTTCAATCACACGTCTTGTCCATGTCATAGACAGATATCCCGCCCCACGCGCGAGCCAAACTTTCGACTGCTGCTTATTTTCTTACACTCTGTCCCGCACTGTCTGAAATCTCGCTATCTGCCTTTCGCCCGCTCCCCCAAGCTTTCAGCTTTCGGCCGCACGCTTTTTGCCTTGTCCAAGATGGTTTAGAAAGCCTCATGCCCTGTATGTTTTGTATAAACCCGTTGCCTTTCCCAAACAAACTGAACTTCGGTCCCTCCTTCAAAAATATATATTTATAATAAAGTATGTAGTCGTTTATGTTGGTAACACATATTCTATTTACAGGTAAGTGAACAAAGTGTGGTTCTTTGTCTCTGTTTTCAGAATAACATTGCACTTCATATTACATTGTTGTGGTGTTGTAACTGTTATATCGGGGAAACAAAAGAAATTTAGTTAGTGGAAATGAGTGACCGTAAGCGGCAACATATTGACAGTTTACTTAAATTCTTTACATAAGGTATTGAGATTCTGAAACACAGACAGAAAGAAAGTCTATAGTAAGCTGTCAAGACAGTGTCCCTTCGCGTAAGCAGACACGAGTTAATCTTTTGGAGGATGATCTCTACTTAAGCGATTCAAGCACGGATTCACTTACGGAGAGATTATCAACAACAAAAGGTCGAAACATGTCTGCTTACGCCAAACAAGAAAAGGTTGATTTTTTGTTGGATAATATAATTCTATTTGACTCTGAAAATTCTTGTGATTAAGTTAGTACTCTGTCCATTTCACAGCCGACGACTTTCAAGTTAATTAGAGATATTTCGCCAAGGGAACCAGAAAATAATTCTTTTTCCGAGTCCCCAGCCCCAGTGGAGCGTTTGCCAGACCTGACATATGAACTATTGGCTATGCTGTTTGTGGGTAGCCTAAATGATTCACAGATTTAAACAATAGGCTTATCAGTGATGCGGATTTTTATCGTTTTTTTCGCGATGTGTAAAGCCCCTTTATTAAATTTAGTATTGGCATCACCCCGGCCCATTAGAGTTTCAGTTACTGTAGCGGGTGATTAATTGAAATCCCTCATGGCAGAAGAAGGCACTATGGAAACATTCTCTTTTCAAAGCAAAGTCCTCTCTGTCCGGCACTTATCCTATGTGGGTTTAATCTGTGATGATGACATTGTACCTTATCTTACTAACGGACTTCAGGAGTTTAGTGCACATATATCTGGCTGGAGTCTGCAAGTGTTGACATACACGGATGTACATGTGTCTCAATTCACCGATGATGCTGCGCACACTAAACTAACAAATTTAATGCTGATAGGAAGGATTGCGTCGATACAAACTACCTGGTAAGAATGTGTTTCCACTATGCCATAATATCCTGCCACATGAAATGACGAGAGAATTACTTCAAATCCAAATCCTCACGAGGTTTTGAATACTGAAGGTCTGTCGGCACCTGTAGTAATACAGGATATTCGTAAGTTCGAGGAGAATATTTCAATTTCTATCAATGTATAATGTGTAGTAGACAAAAATAGTAATATAATTGACGAAACTTGCGATAAGGGTGGAGTAGTCGTATCCATTCGTATTTCTCCTGTACGTAAATGACAAACATGTGAATATTTTGGCGATTCGCACGAGTGTAAATGCCGCACATTTGCATTTTGTCTCTATTATAAATTTGTCCCGGCTGGTTGGTAGTCAGCTGAGTAAGATGAAGTGATTGTTGCCTCCAGTACTTTGTTAGTGAGGAGAAACTCGCGAGTCACACTATTCTTTGCCATCAACAAATGGCTGTTCGCAGAACTTTCTCTACTGAGAACGACAAGTACTGGAATTTAAAGCAAATATTCGGTTTCGTCGCCTATTACGACATTGAAAGATGCCTGAAACCCATATCCACTTGCTTACCTAATGATGAAATAAGTAATACAACTATCATCAACCAACATATTCCATATGCTTGTAGCATTTTGTTGGTCTGCTCATACAATCCAAGTTTATGTAACAATTTTGAGTTTGTGAGTGCTGATATTAAGTACCAATTAGTAGATAAATTAGTTGAACTTACAAAGTGGTTTGCAAGAATATACAGCGTTATTGTTCCTATAATGCAAAAAATACCCCTGCTGATTATGCTAGTTTGGTAGCTGAAGCATGTTGTCCTATTTGTAAGTGACCGTTCAGTACGGATCTTTTGTGGTCTATCATGTCCATCTGACGGGTGAAAACAGAGGTCATGCACTTAAGAAGTGTAACTTTAACTTTAGACTGCCAAAAATACAACTTGTCCCTGATTTTCGTAACCTGCAGAATTATAATGCTCACTTCTCATAAAGCCTTTGGCTGAATGACACATACCACAACCCAACGGAACTGTGGTAATCGAAAACCCAGGTAAAAATCAAGTGATCGAAATGACCCTTGAGAAATACACATGTATAACCAAACAAATTCCCAATGGGATTGATTTCATTGGAAAGGTTCAATATTTCAAGTTACGTTTTATTAATTCATTCCAGTTCATCAAAGCCTCTCTGGGAACTTTGGCAGGCAATTTACTCCCTGCACAATTGAGTATCACCCTCTCAATGAAGGCGTGTGATAGGCAACCATACTTACATGTGTGAGGACTATGGCCCCAGTGTGGAATCGAAATATATGCTATTTTGACGCCAATAGGCTGTACAGTCATATGATGCAATACAAGCTTCCAATTTACTATTTTGAGTGGATTAAGACTGATGGGTTCTCATCATGGGATTTTTCAAACACGGTGAATGATGGTGACACTTGTTTTTTTCGCAGAAGTGGATTTGTATTTCCCAGACGAATAACATGATGCACTATCTGATCTGCCTCTGACCCCAGGAAATGGCGTACCCCGAACGACTCACACGAGAAACTTTTTTTAACACTTGCACTGTGGAAGAATTATGTTATATGCGAGGAAACAATGAAGCACTATTTGATGTACGGGGCCAAACTTGACTCTGTTCATCGCGTTTTGCACTTTGATCATAAGGCCTGGACAGAGCCGTTCATCGAATTTAATATTGCGAAACGTGCTCAGGCTGTGAACGAATTCGAAATATCGTTTTTACATTAATGAATGAATAATTCAGTTAATGGAAAAACATTGCAGAATGTCCGCTAGGAAAGGGACATTAGAGTCGTATCGAGGTATGACACGATCTACAGGGCTGCAAAGATGATAGAATCACCAACATTCCAGGCAAGGAAGATTATCGATGAAGACTTGTACCTTATCGAGATGTCAAAGAGTTCTTTTGCATTCAACCAACCTTTGCACACTGGTGTTGCAATTCTTGATCTTTCTAAATTATCCCTCTACGAATTTAATTATCACTTCAGATGTACAAAATTTCTTCCACCAGCCTTACACCTCCTCTATTGTGATACTGATTCCCTGGTGTATTCTGTTGCTTGTGATGACATTTACAAAGTAATTACCCCCGATTTAAAGGTTCAGTTTGATACATCCAACTATGTGCTTGTTAACCTGCAAAATTTGCCCCGCAAGAACAAAGGCCATACCAGGGTGATGAAAGATGAATGTGATGGCCCTGTTATCACACACTTAGTAGGTTTACGTTCTTAGTTTTATGCATACATTTTTGCGAATGAACAATATATACGTAAGGTGAAGTGTGTAAAACACAACGTTGTGCAATCACTTAGGTATGAGGATTATCGAGATTGCCTCGAAAATTGCACATGGGTTTTAAGGACCCAATATCAGTTCCGTTTGCATGCTCATTATGTCTGCAACGAACGCATAACCAAGGTAGTGTTGTCAGGTATGGATGATAAGCGGTACATTGAGGCAGATGGAGTATCAACCTTACCTTCGGGGTACTACATAATCCCTAAGTATTTTTTTTTATTTCCTCCCTACATTAGTTACAGAACCACAATAAATACAGTCCATCCACGGTACCCTAACTGCCAGCACCACACCACCAATGATGTCCATCTACCACCACCACACGCACCTCCTGTTCCACAACTGTCATCATGGCTATCTACAACTGCCCACAACATCAACAAATATTTACAACTATTTGCAACACCTGTTGCATTACCATCAATGTTGCTACAACCTGTTTGCCCAACTGTATGGCATGACATAACATAAGTATCAAGAGTATTGATACAACTCTCTTCAGTATCTTTTCCCCTTGATAATAAGAAGAAGAAATCCACAGTATGCCATAACATCCTCTGGTAACTGCGTGCGTGTGTGTTTTGGAACCAGTCGTTGGTGTGTGTAGGTGTATGGAAAATATATCCCCGGATGTGACACAATAAAAGAACTCCTTCAGTGTGTGTCTTTATAACCTCTTAAAAGTTTGTAAATATTATATTTATATAGTTAGAAAAGAGACGACATCCCCATTGATGTAGTATATTTGTAAATATTTTATAAATAATTTTTTGTGTATATATATGCATAGTTTTTGTTATTGTTATATTTTCTGGTTAATATATGTAAGAAGATTTTGGAACATTATAGTAAACAGTAATAGTTTTAAAATTTACATATGTTTGGAAATGTTTGTTGTAGTAAATATAGTGATCGCAAATTTTTTTGACACATAACTTCTTTTTCCACATAAAGTGTTTGAAAAAAGTTTGGTAAATTAGTTCTTAAGATGTTTGTTGGAAATTTAATTCTATTGATATGTTTGTTTTAAAGTGAAAAAATGCTTGTGGTATATATTTATTTTAGTTAGTAAAAAAGGTGATTGAAAAATTGCTTGTTAGAAAAGGTATTTTAGAGTGTCGATGTTTGTTGTAAAGTAATTGTAAATATTTAGCTTTTACAGGCAATTTTTCGAGAAGATAATTTTAAGTAGATTTTTTCTGTGTTAAAAAAGAGTAATGTGACTTATTATTTTAACAGTTTTTAATTCCTCATGTCATATAATATCTTATGTATGATGAGTGGATCAACTATTTAATATTACTAAAGAAAATGTGAAACAAAAATTCCTGCTAAAATGAAAAGAGTGGATATCTAGCAGTGATGGTAAGCTGTTGGTTTGTATTTAAACTCAGGTAGCAGGATGCCTGTTTGCTCACTTTAAAGAAAGTACAAATTTCTCGCTACACTCTTCACGAGGGAGAAAAGATGTTTATAAATTAAATCATGATATTTCCATTTAGGAAACTGAATAAAAACTTACTTTGAAGGGATGAGGGGACATATAATTACAAAATTGATGGAGAAAATAATCAAACATCTGAATGAAATTTAATTGAAAGGAGATGGAACAGTAGAATATCAAGAGAACCTCCGTCGGCCCACTGATCAACTTATAGGACCATGGGGACTCAAGAAACGGAGAGTGGGCTGACAAAAACACCTTTCAGAGGCAGGTGCAAAACCTCTTAGTGATACACAATAGCTCCAAGAACGTTTCCAGCTGACCTGAGTTTCTACAGAAGTGAGAGCGAAAGTCCAGCAAACGTTTAATAAAAATATATTATCACGCAAAACAGATCACAACTACAGTAGCTACTTGGATTCAACACGGTGATGTTTGGTGGTAAAACAGTCATAATTTACAAAAGCTCAGAAAACCTAATTGAAGGTTTTTAAAACAAAATTCAACTCTTTCACTTAATATCCTTCTTCTTATAATAGGAACATTTATTTGCAGTGGTAAACCAGTTCTCTGGATACGTCGTTAACGCAGTTGTGTGTGTACAACTCTCTATTCGATTAACTGCTATTTCATAAACATTAAAAATGTTCCTTTCACTCACGAGTTTTTCCCATAACTTCAACTAAGTTGTCTGTCAGATGACGAATGTGCTCCACGTCTATAGTCAGGCTCTCTACGCACTGCTTATAAGACGACATAAGTGCTACGCTCAACTCATTCATACATCAGAGACCACATAGAACGGACGTGTTTTAAAACCATTTAAGTTACATGCACAAATGAGAGGGAGATGTAAGTGTATATCTATTACGATATTGTGTATGGTTAAAATTTATTTCTTATGAAAACAGGTTCTGGAATTCGTTTAGCGAGTCACATTCAGAGTTTTTGCCATAATTTCAACTCGGCCAGAAACTCCACGTCTATAATCGTGTTTATAAGTTGGCGCAAGTCGTACATTGCAGTCATTGCTTCAGCAACCTCGCAGCAAACCAGACTTGTTTTGGGGGAGGTGCTTAAACGATTTCATTAATTTAAAAAACAGGATAGCTGGGTTCCGTAATTCGTTTAGTGATTGTCATGTACTTGTGTTGGTTAGCAGTTTAACTAATTAATTTTTAAACACATATCTAATCAGCTGGGGTAGATTTCACTTCCCGGAAATACGCGCTATAAGAAATTCATTCTGCGATCTCCCGAACCCAATGAATTTATATTAAAATCATTTAAGGTATGTGTACAACTCTGAGGCATCAATTAGTGTAATAAATACATTGTTATTGTGTTTAGGAAGACTGCTGTTTAATTTATATTGATATATTTGCTTCATTGTAGCTCATTAATTAATTTTCTTTATGACAACTGGAGACTCCCATAGTTGTGATCGTTTAGTGAGTTAGGACTTGTTTCTTATGGAGACCAGATTATTCACGTAGTTGTGTTGGTTTCAAATCTGTATTTCCGATTCGATGAGTCCGTGTAAATTATATTGCTTGCATACAGGACATGGGTTAGTAAAATCACGTTTTGGAGTAAAATCACGTTTTGGACATATTCTTCTCTCTTTTCGTTTAATTGATTTTTTATAAAACGCTTTTTGCATATGTATAACTCAGTCGATATTCAAACGCCGCCCGCGATGCACGTCTCTCAGTCGCCTCTCAGACGGAATTCTCATATATATATATATGTACATATATATATATACACACACACACACCTTACCCAACACAGGCACACTTTAGTGGAGTGCGAGAGCTCAGAGGGTGAACATCGCTCCCCTATATTATACATCCCTTCCCCAACACACCACACCTCAGTACGACGCCATAGTTCCAAGGGTGAAGATGTACCAGAGCCGCTCCTCACCCCCCCCCCCCAAAAAAGAAAATAAATTTGTATGTTAGCACCCTCTTGCACCAAACTACACACTTATCAATTCACACAAAATCCAGAAAAAAAATTCGATTGCATTAAGATCGGATTAATGATTAACGAATTTTTTGATCGGATTAAAATAGTATTAAAAAATTTTTGTGGGATTAATATGGGATTAAGGATTAACCCTTTTGATATCAAAATGTTAATCCGATTAATAAAAGCGGTATCCCCTTTAATTTAGAAAACCCCGCCCCTACTACTAGCGGCAGTGACATTTATAATGTTTGATTTCAAAAGTTCTCAACTAATCGTGAACAATCTATAGGGAAATTTTACATGATAATTAAAAAAATTGTTTAGTTTTCAAAAGCTATAACTTACAAAGATAATCAATGCAAGGAAAAAAAAGGAGGGGGAGAGCAACTGTCCACTTACACCCCCCTCCCCCTTTACATCATTTTCATAACCTTCGCCACCTCACCAATACCAGAATTTCCAACACTTCAGAGTACCTAGATAAGTACAAAGAGGCGAAATGTTATGGCGGTTTCTCTGTGACGGGCTGCGCGAACATTTAGAAATGGTCTCATATCTGACTAGTTACTGCATGCTGCTTGAGGTAGGTGGTTCCTGGTTGGCTGGAGCGGCTGCCGACTGGCAAGTAGCCAGTATGTCACCAGGCTGTTACGCCAGAAAGTCGCTCTCACTTGTTGCTGACCAACGTAGCCATTTCGTTGGCGAGTACGGAAGGAGTTCGCGGATTAAGCAGCTGTATCATGTCTGTATATTTAAGTATAGTCCACTAACTGTTACTTATAACTTTTCTGAAGCCATGCTTAAATTTTATTTTAAGTTTATTCCTCCATTTCATTCAAACAATGTTTGACCGAGTCTACAATATTACACCAAAAGGACTGTGACCCGCCTTCCTGCGCACTCACTGTAGTAACATTTTTCATAACCACTATTTCTTACTAGGTATTACCACCAACAATTTTTCCTTTCTGCTTTTATTCATGTTAATTATAAATTAAATGTTATAATTTAAACATACAATGTAAGTAGAATTGCAATTCGTCCAAAAATAAGGTAATTTTATGTAAACGCAAGTATAAAACGCCTGCGATGCATTACATATTTACGAAACACGCAAGCTAGTCATAGATGGGGAGGATTTTTCAAAGGTTTTTTTCAAAATATGTGAAAAATCCGCGAATATACTATACTATGTGATAAGGTATGATCCAATTATATAATGTTCTAATTGTTGCAACAATTTCATTCTTTTCTTTTTTGGTACTGTCACTTTTATAAAATAATATGTTTATTATGGATTTCCTTACAATATAGCAAGTTATTTCAAAGTGGCGATTAATTATTTGCTAAACATGTTGAATATTGTAGTGTTTGTGCCTTTATTGAACACACACGTTTGTGTGTGTGCGTCTGTGTGTTAAAAGTCACACTTGAAAGATATTTCTTTGAAATATTTTAAATCTGACTCTTGGTTCACCTGTTCAGAAATAGAAAATACTTGTTTGAATCCTTGTGAACAAAAACGCCCGTACATTCAACTTTATTTTAAAGCTACATTTTGAAATACGCAAGAATAAATATTTTGAGTTAGAATTACAATTTTTGTGTTAAAAATAAATAAATATTATTTTCAAATTATTTCGTATATATATATATATATATATATATATATATACACACACTCGTGTGAATGTGTGTATATTATATTTACGTGTATGTGTATACACACACACATATATATACACTCGTGTGAATGTGTGTATATTATATTTACGTGTATGTGTATACACACACACACACACACACACACACACACACACATACATATATATATATATATATATATATATATATATATATATATATATATATATATATATATATATATATATATATATATATATATATATAGAGTTATTATTAATAATCACGTCACGAACGCATAAAATATTCTCAAAATGTAGAAAAACCATTTGGCTATGGAAAAATGTTAATTGGTAGTGATATTTGTCACCGTCAGTAGAGTAGCTCTGTTTTGTTTCACCCGAGGCGTAGTTATAGGGTTGCCAGCTATTTCATATAGGCTGTAACGGACACTTCTGATAACTTGACACACACCAGACCTCATTGAATTGATGAAGAAAAATTTTTATATAAGAGTTTTCAATGATATCTAAAATAGGGGCGGCGGTTGCTGACTGGTTAGCCTGCTCGCCTCCCGCCAATGCGATCCGGATTCAATTCCCAGCTGGGTCACCAGATTTTCACAAGTGGATCTCGGGAATCTCCCATTTCCCCCGCCCTTTCATTCCGGCGCCTTTCCATACTTATCTCTGTCACCGTCATCGGTTCTCGAAACCACGATCTTAAGCGCCGCCTAAATCTCTTTACTCCTTGCAATCTGGAATGTGCAAAAGTCAGCATTGCTCATGAGTCATACATACTCTCTGAAGATATGCAACAAACTATCATCTGTAACTTTAGGCGTAATTCGGTGTGTTGTGAATTTCTGATTTAAAACAAACAACTGCAACACACACTGTACCCTTGTACACATCTTGTCTAGCGTTACTTCCTCAAGTGCACTTGTTGATGAATACCACCTGTCGGCGATAAGTGTAACTATCTGTGGCCATTGGGTTACAGCATCAGAGTAAACGCACTTGTAATAACGGGAGCTGAACATTTCTGACATTTTGTTTATTAGAATTCAGTTTATTTTATAACAAGTCTGAGGTACAGGATATTTGACATCCTGCACTATGTCTATACGGGATAATTCTTCCAGCCCAAGGATATGGGAAATCCAGTATATACAATACGGGACAGTGTCAACCCTAGGCATGGAGTCCCTTCGTAATTTACCTTTGATTACAAGAGTAGACTGGGGAAGACTGGGTAGCGGACTTGTTCCCAAGAGTTCTCAGAGGAATCTTCTGATCACTGGACCACGCCTTGAACGCAGTGTGCTTTATTCTGTTTGTCACGAAGCGAAAGAAAAGATCCGCGAGCAACACCTGCCCCGCCCTACATGGACCCAGCCGAGAGCACGTAATCATTTTCCCATCCCTTTGTTTCCTTTCTTCTTTTTTCTTAGCTTTTTTTTTATTTCGGGGTTAGCTTCTCGGTCCCTTTGCTCCCCCCCCCTCCTCCCCCAAAAGTTACATTTTTACTACTCCTTTTTCAATCCTCTCTCTCCCTGTTGTCAGAGGTACAGGGAATCACGCCCGTACACTACGAGACACTCGCCCGCTCCCTTTGATGACGTGACCAATCTTATTAATTAATCGTGATTCGTCGACCTTTAATTAATACAAAATTTCTTTTTTTGTAATCATCCTCCTCTTCTTCATCCTCTCCTTGCCACCCACGCCTCAGGTTCCCCGTAGCACAGTCAAATGAAATCCTACATTCAAAGTTTACTCATCTATTGGTCTACAACATTAGACTCATCTATTGGTCTACAACATTAGAATTATTTTGACCGTGTAAAAAAATATAACAAATTTTTCTTCGATTTCCTACGCCTTGCCATTCAATGCCCTTGCGATTGGCAATGACGAAAAATAATTTATTTAAAATCTTTTACGTTGCTAAATTTTATTTTATTTTATTTTATTTTTTGTTTCATAATTGGCATTCTCGTTCGAAAATATTAAAGTCCATATTTTCATACTAGAAGGTCACATTAGTTTACTTATTATGGCAATTACTTCCTGGCGAAATTTTTCCGATTCATTTTAAAACATTTCGGTTGACAGATTATTGCTACAAGAAATGTAGTGAGCCTTCAACTGTGCTGTGGCTACGGCAGCTCACTCACAACCCAAGTGTTGGTTGATCAGAACCCATAGCGGCCGAACTGTTCTATAATAGGTTAGCGTACAGCTGCATGGCTCGGTTACCAACATACACTATTCTAATTGTAGCCTTCGACAACACCAACGACTGTTTTTTATTTTATTAATTCATTAGCTTCCTGTATTTTTTCAAGCTAGTTATTATGAACTATTGTCGCTCTGGGTAACGTCGTATGGAATCTGGTTTGAAAACATACGTATGTATTTTCGGTATGTGTTGCCCACCAAAAAGACTATTATTCGGTACTACATAATCGTATGAGCTATTTCTTGCTACCGCCGTTTAACAATAATTTTTTGACTCTTTATGAACTTCAATGAAAAACAATTTCCTTCGTGTATTGAAATGAGATAGTTGTATGGAGTGTTGCAAAGTCTGGGTGAAGCTAAGTTCGTGACTGAATATATGTCACTTTTATATATTTAATGACATAATTTAGCGTGCTTTTCCAATTTATCTGCAGACAACTTTGAATTAGCCGCAACTCCAGCATTATAAAAAACAATGATCAACTATCTCACACTGCTAATATAACAAACTACTAATTTATACCCACTCAGCGCAGTGGCGTAGATATGATGTTCTACAAATGAAATGAGACACGAGAACAAGATGATCTGTGTTGGTTAACACTCGCCTTTCCCCTCACCCCTTTAAACACCCAACTCCCATGTGGTATATAGTACTAGTAATCACTGGACCAGTTCACTTAAAGTAAGTATTTCACGGTGAGTCTTTTTAACAACGCAGTAGTTATAATTTTAGAAACATAGTTTAAAATGTTAAAAAAATATACGTCTCCTTCAAAACAATTCGAAAATAAAAGTGAAACGAAAGGCGAATTCCAGAAAATTTATATGTTAAGACTGAACATAACTTGTATTACAGTGCCTTGTGATACTACGTAGACTTCTAGAAGGACCAAAGCTCGTTAAGTCTTGTTCAGTACGAAAATCTCTGATATTTGTAACAAGGCTGAATCCTGCGTGGGGATTTGTAACACGTGTACCCTCCCGTAACTAAACTTCATCCACTCCAAGGTATTGGCTGTATTTCTGGCCACCAGCATATGCGCCTCGAGCTGGTGAAACACATACAATGTGGCGATGGCTGTTGTTTCCTACTATTGCCAAACGCATGGGCTCCAATTATTAAATATATGTAGCGCAGAATTACAAATGTGGGCTAGTTAAATATGTAACACTCCTGGCGTTATTACTTATGGTCACATGTGAGGAAGCCAATTACAACATATATGTAACATCTAACACCACTACACCATATTTTTTTAAATTGAGTTGTTGTATGCAACGATATCCAACTATGTGTGCAATAGATGAATAAGTATTTATGCCTCGGCTACAGGGAAATATATATTCTGATAAAAAATTTTAAAAAAAGTTAATTAAGCATTTATGAATAAATGTGGAGAAGTACCTTCAAATCACACATGGCAGTTTAAATTAGGACACATTAAGAACTGTCACAAGATTAGTTTCAATTATGTGAAATGTATTCTATAAAATCTTGGGTTTTTGAATAAATTATTTTCAGAATTGTGAACAAAATTTACGAACTAAAATACCACAAAGAAATTAATCATATGAACACTAAAATTCGACCAACAAGACCAATTAAAAGCTAACCAACGATAAAACAGCCAGAAAGACTACCGCTGCACATCTGCCAAACTACCAATATTAAGGGTTCTATAAGTAAAAATGAATAAGCACTCTGTATCTGATTGTTAAGGCTAGAGCTTAGCTGCCGTTGACACTGTAGTGTAATACCAACTTTCCTCTGCATATGGTCTTGCGGGCGATCGATGTCCTGGCGCCTCTCTGTGAACCAGGAACCCCGGCGTCGAATCCAACTCAGCTTGCAGCAGGCATCCCGATGTCGTTCCGGTCAGCTGGACTCATGGCGTCGAACTCCGAGCTGGTCCTCTAGACGTCTGTGATGCAGGCAGTCGATCCTCCAATCTCAGGAACAGCGTAGACTTCCTTCTTTTTGGCTGGAAACGTCCTCCGGTCCTTAAGTTGTCGTCTCTGGAAGCTGTAGTTTAACTTCCTTTTTTCTGTCTTCAAACTGTTGTAAATTTTGTAGACGGTATCGTCCTCTTCGGGCTCATTACTTATTTTGAAATTGTTACGTCTTCTTACCTTTAATTCACTAAATATTATTATTGGTCCATTCTTCTAGTATTTGGATGTATTAACTTACTCGTATACGATGAACTTGCAGACTGAATATTCAATTAGTTTTAGAGCCCTTCATTTCTTATACCCTTCCATCCAGACAGCCACATTTAGAATGTTTTTAGGAATGTTCTGTTTTACTGCAATGATCCTAACAGTAAACAAAACGTTGTTGTTTCTGTGCTGGTGTAGCGTGATTAACAGAAAAGATTATAACAAACAATTTAACTGACAAAACTCTTTCAATTGCATAGAAAAATTTCACATCCTATTAAGCAACATAACTGTCGAAATAAAACATCTTACATACTAAATATATGTACAACAATCCACACGTTTAACACTTACGAAAAATACATATAATTACGGACATTCATAACATTATCATGGCATTTGTAAAATTGAAACGTTACACTGGGAACTATGAAAATCACTCAATTTTTTTGTTTCGCCTCATAAATGCAATAATAGCCTTGTTTAAAGGCTATTCACTGTAAACGGAGCACTAGTGAGTGTTCTTCTTAAGATCTGCATACATGCACATTGTGTATTCTTCTACGACTTTTAACATTAACGTTGCCCGCCCTTGATCACTTCATACATTCGTCGATCAAGTGAAACTCTCCAGTTATTACAAAAAAAAATTGTATTTTATAAATTGCTGATTTTTATAAGTATATGTATACAAATAAAGCAAAATAAATTATTTTGGTAACCACACATTTTTGCTAAACACTTTCAATGTAACGTTATGATGTGGAACAAATTTCCCTCCATCGTTAGGAATTTGATTGGGCTCACGCTCGACAGTGTTGCCGTTATGCAAGTACGGGCAGGGGCATATTTGAAAGGTTTATTTCAAAAGTGCTCGATTAACCATTAAAAACGGGGGTTATGTACGAAATTACTTTTTTAAAGAAAAGAAATACAAATAAAAAGCATCACTCTAATCTGTATTTTCGACTCGTTGCTGTGATCTGTCCTGAGGATGAATCAGGCCACGCAAGGAAGGGGGATTGCCGTATCTAGGCGAATAGAGCACTCAATATACAAACTATTATATTTATATAACTCACAGATTCTATACACAATTACACATAGCTCGCCCTTGGCGTAACTTTCTTCTTCTTCTTCTATCATTATGCCCAACCGAGGAGAGCGATTGAACTTATTTAGTGGTTGTGTTTGTTTTCTCCTTTTCCCAAAATCTCTTCATTCTCTCACTGAAGTCTTTCCTACGTTTTTTCTTCTAATATTTGGTTTGTTTGCAAATTGATGGCTGTTGACCAGAGTTCCGATTGTGCATCTGTCCTGTATGATGTCTGCTGTGATTCCAATTTCCTGGAGGTCTCTTTTTTCAAGCAGCAAATTGTTCTTCACTTTCATTGACATGGCAAGGTTAACAATTCTCTTGGCCAGTCTGTTGTTATTCATTATGACAACATGGCCATAGAATTTCAGTCGTCTTTATTTATCAGAATGTTACATTATAATAATAAGTATATCTCAATGCTCCGCAATAATCAGGTACAGTTTTTAGACTCTACAACACGATAGCTTTGACTATAATTAATGTGCTCGTGACTCAGAGGGAGTATTAAGGAATTATACGAAGATCCTTACTTTGCACGACGTGGGGCGCCCTACTGGGATTATAATTACACTGATTTTGTCTCGTCGTTGCCAACGTGAAGACCTCCTCGGCAGTGGCAGCAGATGGTGTCGAAGCAGGACCACTGGCCTAGTGGTCCTCTCTGAAGTCGTCTCGTCGTCCTCCGGAATTAAGATGGCCGTGAGCCACCATCGCCCCAGCCTTATATATGGAGACTCCTGACCTCACTTCCTTCCTTGAGGAAGGGGGGGGGGGGGGATATTTTACAAACAGCCGGGCTGGCTTGTCGAGGTCGCACCAACCTGTACTCTCGCGCGTCGCCTGCCAGCCCTGGCTAATGGTGTCCACACCAACGTGGCGAAACTTCAGCCCGATTCACTTCGTCACTCTCATCTTACACAACGCTAGTAATTTAATTAATCTTTACCCAGAACTAAAGTAATAAAAATACTTTTGTATTTCAAGTGCATATACTTTTGCATGGGCAAATAGCCCTTCAATATCATAGAACCAAAAAGGACGCAACTGATAATTTTCATTACTATTATTTGCCCATAAAGAGTACAAAGTATACAGTATGAACTATTTTCTGATTCAATAATATTGTTAACCGACTAGACCAATGTTTCCCATCTGGAGTGCTGCCAAATCGTCGAAGAGTACCGCAGGATTTTTACAGGATAAACAATTACATACTGTTCATTGCAAAATAGTCGACTTACTAGCTCTTGTTGATATAAAGATGTGTTAGCGTCGTAGCTTCATCTCGACTGTGGCTCAGTCGCTATTTCTTCTTGATCGAGGTCCATTTGCCCACTCACTCTTTATTGTGCAATGTAATACAATATTCATAAAATTTTGTCACGTTTTTTTCTTAGTTTTCTTTATTAATATTATTAGCCATGCCATTTTTAATTACACAAACTACTTAATTACGAAAATAATTATTAAATATAATGATGTGCTAATTGGAAGACCATTGTATTCTTTGGCTCCTAAAATGAGACCTTTATCATAACGGAAACACTCTTAGGTCTCATACTGAGAACTATTAACCAACGGACATCAGCTATGGACTGCTGCCGTAGGGCAGTGATTAAGATATCGCTTCAACAGTGTCATAGGGTCACCATAGGGCGTTCTTTGTCATGCTGTATAAAAAACATATTTTCAACTCACTTTATTCATTCTGCAAATATGAAACTTTCCGCTTGTGAAATATATTCAACAGCATATTTCATACAATGGCCATTTATGAGGACACGCTCCTTCCAAATGCACTCGCTACTTTATCTGTTTCACAATGTATATACTGCATGTAGTTCCGCAATGCACAGTTAAAGTGCAGCACAATCTTGATAAACACATGCGTCTCCATACACTCGTTTACTGCCAGCATGCACAAGTTGAGACTTAATTCGTAGTTTCGTAGATATAACGTAGGCCTACTGAAAAAATTAATTAATCGCCGCTATTTTCATAATAATGGTCTAAACCACTCAAAACACATTAGTTTTTACTACCTGGCGTAGTTCTACTCTTGTTTGCCAAATTTGGTGAAAATATGTTTCTCCCTGAGATACGACATAAAAATTTTAATTGGTAATGGGAAGTTATCTTACGAAATGACGGAGGATAAGTTGGAAATAACTGCATGGCTTTAACAACATAGCATACTAAGATAAATTAATTATATGACCAACATTTGAGAATCAAGTATATGACCTACCTAAAACATAACAGTTTACATTACCTGCCGCGGTACTACTTTTTTTCCTAAGTTGGTAGGAATCGGTCAGTTGATTCTCAAAATGTGAAAAAAAAAAATGTATTTATTCATGTGGTGCTGTCTCACAAATGGCTTAATAAAGTGGCTACGTGTTTGCATTTAAGACGCATCTAATAAATAATTTCAGAATATTATATTTAATGGAAATGGTTAGAAATAAATTGTAGATATACCAAATAAACTTACAATATTTGTGACCGATATATTGAAAATAAATTATTATTGAATATAACTCTCATATCGTTGAGTAGTCTTCAAGATATCACGTAAAAGGTATTTTATTCATTGGGTGCTAACTTACAAAATGGCAGACCAACCAGAACAATAATTTCTAAATTAAAAGCTTACGTGATGCACTACCAACAAACCAAATTTGTTCTTAATACGTTGAATTTTTCCCGAAATATAACATATTACCAAAATGGTTTAAACGTCCGCCATTTTGAAAGTAAGTGCCCGGTGTGATTGAATACCATAATAGTAAGATGATATTACTAATTAATATACGTGTACAGCGTTTGATGAATTTCGGTTTACGAGTTGAAAAGTTTTCATGTTGGCGGAAGAGGGTGGGGGGGGGGGGGAGATACCCATAGAAACACACTCAGCAGGCACATACACACACACATACAAGCGCTCGCCTCCTCCCTCCCCCGGCTGACCATTTTCCCAATTATTCCAGTTTCTGACTTTTTACTTGCCTCTAGGACAGCAGACAGACCATGTGTACTAACTAAATATCTTTTCCGAAAATAACAAGAATGGATAGTTTTTTTTCTCGCTAATAATAGGATTTGAGTTACTTGTATACTTAAATAAAGATAAAAATTAGCTGTGAACAACTTGCGCCTCATTTCTATGCGACATAAAGTTAAAACTTAGTGTCAAATAAGAAAAAAAAATACACTGACAAGGAAGAAGACCACACCCCCCTCCCCCTAATTATATTTTCGTCTCGATTCTACTTCCGACATTCCAAATATGGATGCCCATTTTTGCTTTAACAAATTTCGATTTCTCTTGAATCCATTAATTAATTTTTTGTAATATAAACACATTAAATAAACGTTTTTGAGCATTATTTTAGTCACACAATTTCCTGTGAAATATATTTATAGTAGACGTGTTGGAGTGTCACAGATCATGTGTTGAATTTATATAATCAATTTCCCATAATACAGTAAACAAATTCACATAGTTGTCCACCAGTTCAGTTTCTTGTGCTTGTGATATGGTCTCACTCGCCATCTTGAACTATCCATTTATGTCCTATAAATTTCGCTTCAATTAAATTGCAAAATATTAATTTTAAAATCTCCTTTTCATTTTAAAAATGCCTTCCAATGGAGTCGCCAAATATAATCCACGTGTCATCTGGTAATTGTGAAATTGCAAGTACTTTTAAATAACTTAAAAACTGTACTGCCCTAACTTCTACATAAAAGTAAAGAATATTTGTGCGTTCTACAGCATAAGGAATATTGCATGAGAGGCGTAGTTGTAATTTCAAAATATATGCCTCTAAAGTATTGAAATACGCTGGAAAGTAGTAATTCAGCATGAGATGAGAGGCCGAGACTTTTGAAGGGTTGCATATGATATGTGTATTTAGCTTCCCATTGCTTATACGTCAAACTCGCAATATCATATCGGTGTACAGTCTGTTCGCTAATTATTCGCACTTAATTAATCATACCTTTGAAAAATCACCCCATCTATTACGCGTTTGGTTGTTCCTTAAAAGTCTTGTAGCACAGGCGTTTTGTAATCCTATTAACATACAAATATCTTATTTATTTGTTAAATTTCACTTCTAAATTTTTATATCTATAAATTTTTAAGTTTCATATATAATTTATGTAAACAAAAATAGGGAGAAAATAGATGTTTTGGTAATTGCTAGGAAGAAATGGTTCTTGTGAAAAATATAATTACACTGAGCCCGCACGAATGCGGTGAGTTGTTCCTCTAGTGTAATTTCCAAGACGCGGTTAAGCTTTGTTTTCACGAGGTTTTGGAGTATCGTGAAAGTAGATCTTGAGCAGGGATTAAGAGGTTTTGGAAGTTACCGTAAATGGAGTATACACAGGCGAAAGTGCCACAGATCGGTACAGACGTCCGGGAAGACACCAAATCGCCTCTGGAGCGAAGCTGCATCAGCCCTGAGACCGGACAATATGCCCGCTCCCACATACACAAAGGTTGAGGGGTTTGAGGGGAGGGTCTGGTGCCCTCTGTAACCGCATCTCTACGACTGCTAACCCTCACCCTACATCCCATCCCGAGGCCGCGAAACGTCTTGTACCCATACCCCAGGCCGGCCGTAAAGAACCCAGACAAGGGCGGACCTAATTACAGGGTCGTGTTCGGCGGCGTCAATTCCTCTCTCTCTCTCTCTCTCTCTCTCTCTCTCTCTCTCTCTCTCTCTCTCTCTCTCTCTCTCTCTCACCCGCCATCGACCATTGCTGTCCGAACTGTTTTTATGTGGCGGGGTGTACCCTCGGCCATGAGACCAGCATCATTACGGGGGTGGCGCTGTGGCCTGTCCGCCTTTTGGGACCTCACCCTTAGTTTCTGCCCACTTCGCCCCCCTGACACACTGAAGAATGAGTGATCCCTCCAGGAATGTCAGTCCCTTGAACCCCTCCCCTCTCCAACATCTTAGTCCTTAGTGGCATGGGTCACAGAGCTGTTTGTAGAGCTAACAGCTGATGATGAGTCCACGGCATACCACCCCTCCCTAACGTTAGTCCTACCTCGAAAGGAAGAAAGTAATTAATGGTATCTCGTTTCCCTTGGGAGTATTTCCGAGAGGGGGCGTGACTCTTGATTACGCAGGAAAAAAATTGCTATTCCAGTTCCCATCTGCGGAGGTTTCAACAAAATAGCAACGGCTGTTTATGTAACCACTGTCTGTAAACATACTTGTTACTGCATTGAATTTATTCGCTAGTGTCCACGTCTTTTAATGCTCGATGAGTATACACTTGCATCAGCGCATCTGCATGACAGTTTTAATTCATAGCTCTTCTGCCGCAAGTTTTAGAAACAAAAGAAAACCGTTACGAATCAGCAGTAATAAGTAAAGAATGCATAACTTTTTACAGGGGCCGCGGTGGTGTAGAGGTCAGACCACTAGCGTCCCACCAAGGTGAACCGAGCTCGATTTCCAGCGGGGTCATCCCCGGATTCGTGCAGGGTGAAGCTGATGGTCAGCGGGTTTTCTCGCGGCTCTCCCTTTTTCCCCCGCTCTTGCGTTCCGGCGCTACTCCATACTAACCTCGTTTTACCTGATAAAGTGAAAATGGTGTCAAATCAGTGAAGAGGCCAAATATCTGATTTATATGATAATTGAATTTCACTTATTTCTTGTGATTCTCGTTGAATCCCGGTAATTACATTGTCATAAGTCACATGTTAACATTACATTTACTTGATTAGCCAGTCTGCAGAAGCTTATCAACTGATTTTCAGTGAATGGTATTTAGCTGACTGATATCACTGACTTATACTTAGAGTGTAAATGACGAAGAAATTGCCACCCGTAACATTTTACATAGTCGTAAAACAAATACTGGGAAATAATTTGAAACATAGATACTTCATTTACGCATACGTCCTGTTATACTATACTAGAAACTTCAATTTCGAAGATTTAAAATGAAACATGTTTCGAAATATATAAGACAATTAGTGCTTTAGGATGTTGACGGTAGTATCTAATAACTACGCAATGCATAAAGAATAGCTCTGACACTAGCTAGACACTAGCTCTGTTTAGTGTCGTTTAGGAGGGAAACTACTTGCATCTGACATTCCAGACTACTGTGTAGCTGAAACCAAAGCCCAGAAGCGAAGGAGCCTGTCTGCAATTGCGCTATCCCAGCCTGCGTGTTAAGTCAAGTATACGCTGATTGACGCACATGGCCCTCTGACGTCATGGCGCTGTCTCAACATCCCGAGTCCCAAGCCAACCTGTGCTCCAAGCAAAAGCATTCAGAAAACCGTATCTATATTTGTCACAAGTTGTGTCCCAAGTTGATAGAAAAAGAAGAAGACTTGAGATACTTTAACGAGCATCCGAGGAATTTTTAGCTGTAAATGTAAACAACAGACGTGCAATGTGGTCTTTCTCAAGACAAACGTGTAGAAACGCCAATTACTACTGTCTGCGTTCGTTCTGAACTATTTAATGTGAAGTATTAAACTTTTAAAAATGTAACGTTCAAAGAAAATGCTTAGATCTCAGTTTGTGAACTTATTTGAAATAAAAACAGTTAGGTACACTAACATAAATATAATTAAGTATTTATAGCGCCCACCTCACAAACACTAACAAATAGTAATATTAAAAATGTCTACGCAACGACGAACAATGTTCCGAATTCCCTGCAATATAGTGCCAGATTCTGAAAGCATTTGTAGACTGTATTCGGACTGCATCAATGTGACGTGACTTGACGCCGAGATTCGAAGACGTATACAGGTGGTAGACACACGTGCCTAGTAGCCAGCGCTCCTGCGCGAAAGACGCTGAAGTAGTTTCCGTCGTTACACGGTACTGTACACATTACATCTTATACAGTGGCGGTAACACTGTATGCATTTCACGGTAAAGTGAGCACTTTTGGAAGCCCTCTAATTTTAAATAATAATATTCAATAAATATTTATTGTTTTAGCCTTAGACGTTAACTTCCGAGTGCGGTGGAATACACACACTGTGGTTATTACTTAAATGGCAATATTTATTTATAAAAGGTGGTTAAAAAAATTTTGCTTTACCGTGAATAGTCTACACAAGCAATTAAAGCCCACAGATTCAACTACAGAATTACAATTTTACTTTCCTCTTTGTTTTTTAAGGAAACTGCTCAGGTGGTCTTTAAAATGCAATTTTTTTTTCTGCACAATTTTTTTTCTCATTTACTACATTTAATACGATAAAAGAAACGCTATAAGAACGTAGATAATAATTAGTTTTTACATTTTCTGTGAAGCAGTCATATTACCAAATCATTTATTTATTTAGGTGGCTATACGTATTTGGGCAAACAACTATTTTATGTGAAATATTTCAGTACACAGTCGTCTTAATAGCAACACATCATTTTGTTATGCATCGTTAGCTTCGTTGGCGTGCATTCTGGCTCTATGGAATAGTCTTCCTAGCATCTGTGATCGGCTTTTTCTTTTATACATATTTTACATAACAACCAGAACATTGACTCATTAAAAAATTTCAATCCCATTGATGTTTTCTGCTTTCATTGCGCGGTCTTTATTTGCCTATAGGGCCTACAACAACAGAAAATCAGTCAGTTTCCGCTCATTAGGGTATCACATAATTTTCCATGTTCACAGAGAATGGCCAAAGTCAACATAATTAATTAATTAAATTATGCAAGAAAATACGCTCAGCTATTCTTCGAAAGCCGCTATAGAAATTTGAAATGTAAGGTATAACTGTCGGTAATATTCTCAATAAGTACTATTATTATGTCTTGTGAAATAAACCCCCATCCTTACCCGGGGGATGCTGGTGGGGGGGGGGGGGGCAATTATTTTTTATCTGGGAGTGTGGTTATATGTGCACAAGTGCGGGCGCGTATTATTCGGTGTGTGGCTGAATTTACACGCCACCCCCTCCCCAATGAAAACAATAAACTCGTCTGTTGCTTAATAAATTTTAACAAAATGTCATATTAAAAAATCTGATCAAGTTTTATTTTATGAAAAATAATCCTTATGCGCTAGTCATGTTCGTGGTTAACAATTTTGACAAATTTTAAAATGTAAATACTGGATAATATTTATAACTGAGTAGGCGTTTGCATTGAAATTAATCAGAGATTTATTAAAAATATTTCAAAACTCGTAATACCGTAATTACTGAAGTACCTTAGTCAAATAATCGTATTTTCGGCGGAATTTTCGACATTTTTGTCATTGTTAGTGTGCAGCTGGCATGCCCACTTTTCCTGTGTTGATTTCCTGTCGAACAGTTTCGCTGCATACTTGCTGCTAGAGACTAGACGCAGATACGACAGCAGATAGAATACATTGTCATCTCTACACAACTATTCGTTAGCAGACAGCATGCCTTTATTTTTGTGGCGACATATACGTTATTTTCCAGCAGCCACGAAACTTTCCCTGATTGCAAAATACTGTTTTTAAGCATTAAGGCATTTTGTGATGTGATAATTTAAAAAAATCAGTTTATTACAAACATCTGACAGAGGGAAAATTGCACAGAGTTTGGTAGAAAAATTTAGTGTAGGTAAAAGGCGCGCGTGCAGACACAAACACAACGAGAAAATGGTCACGTGAATTATTACATAATCTTCCGCGTCACAGAAATATAGTTTGGAAAGACAAGATTCCCTATGGATTTAGTCTATTCGCAGAATCTACACACTTTCTGATTTAAACATTTGAAAGATCAGTCTGTGTATGACGCGTCTGGTTGTTTCCCAAATACGCCATGTACCACAAGCATTATATACGTCTGTTAAAATGGAAGTATCTATTTTTTTTTTCTTGCCGGTTAGATACTTCACATTGCTTTTGTGAGAGTGGAAATGTGTGAATGTCACGCATGTAATCCAAGAGCGAGGGCCTAAGACAAAGACAAGCTTACACAGGCCAGCAGCCGCGTGGCGCCGCGATAAGTCTTTAGCGGCTCGCGCGTTCCTCGCCTTCAGCTGATTGAATTTCTGCGTTTATCTGAAGATTTGTCTGGTTTAATTGCCTAGTTTCTCTCTGCGTGACTCGAGGTGTAGCGAACCTTCCAGATCAAGGCCAGCGATAGTATTTAAACGCGGGCGATTGTGCGGCCTTTAACGATAGACGACGAGCCAGAGAGTAACGAGTGGCGAGGTAAGTGACCAGTGGGAGTAAAATCTGCGACTGTGAGCATCGGTTCAGTGGAAAGTGCGACAGACAGGTAGGTATAGTGAGCTGGATGCCTGAGTGTAAGACATTTCGAATGATAGCAACAGACAGACTGAACACGTTTTAATGAGTCTGAGTTAATTAACTATAATAAATTTTGAGACACTGGGGACTTTATTTAGAACTTAAATAGTCATTAAATATTGCGCTCACTGAGAAAAAAGAAATTAATAATGGATACAGATATTTCAGAGATGTAAATAATTGCTGTGTGAATAAATTAAAATCAAATACGGTTATTTTATTTTTGTAAGACTTCCACCCCACACGACCTCGTATATGGCCCTCTGGCGTCTCGTATAATTATTTATGTTCAAATTGAACGTTTTATTTTATTTTATCTATAAATTTTAATATTTCATTTATGATTAATATGAATAAACACAAACACACACAGAGAGAGAGAGAGAGAGAGAGAGAGAGAGAGAGAGAGAGAGAGAGAGAGAGAGAAATAGAGAGAGAATAGTTGTGTTGGTAATACCTAGTAAGAAATAATTCTCAAGCAAAAATATTGTTAAACAAATTGCACACTAATGTGGCGCGTTGTCACTTTGGTGTAGTAGTTTATTAAATAATAGTATAACAGAAATAAATCAAGACCTGATAATTATTTCGTATATATTTGGTAAAGCTTCGTTTGTATGGGGTGGAGGGATAATCTGAAAGTAGAACTTTGGAATAGTTTCCACTTGTGCAGTATTCTGCCAGATCGCTCTGCTTGTTCCGGACTGAAGAGAGCCCACCACGGCTCGTGTCTTACTATCTCGGCGGGGGGAAATAAAGTCGGCAGTTTTTCTTCATTCCACGAGGGCGCAAGCCACACCCCTTCGCAAGCATCACCGGTGCTCCTGTTTTATCCCCTAAGAAATAAATCTGGAAAGCTTCAGTCCCTCTTCTAGGCAGGTAAGAGCAATAAAAGCTTCTTCCTTGTAAAACATTATCTGTAAAAATCAAGATTCCCTTATTACTCGCAGCGTATTCATTGCAATATTATCCACACCCCCTTTTTTTTTTCAAGTAATAATTTTCGAAAATTCCTCTGTGACTGTCACTTTTTGCTTAGCGGGATTATTTTGAAGGAAAAATAAAATGTATACAAGTATCGTGGTTTTGTAGTCAATTATATTTGACAGTAAAGCAAAAATATACGCTCAGCTAATTTTCCATGTATGAACTGAAATGAACAACAAATTAATTTTTATGGCTTGGTCGAATATGGAGGATTAATGAATGATCGCTAAAATTTTAACAATTAATTTAATAATCAATGGAGGAAAATTGAATTTTTGAGTCTGCTGAGCAGCTGTCACCGAACTCACTGCCATGTGGAGTAATATTGGTGGCAATATGCGAAAACAAATCAGCAGAGATGCCACAAGTTAGATGGCCGCTGTCGTCAGCAGTAAATGACGTAGTCAATCACTGCACGTAAAAAACTGGCACAGACTGGCGTCTGAAAATGATCAATAGTGAGTGACACGTGTCCCTCCTTCTCCCCCCAACTTAATCACCGCAAGGAGTTTTATTTGGGGGGAGGTACTTGTCCTCTCTATAGACTTCTCTGTAATCTCCGCGTGGTAGATTACACAATCAGAGTTTGAAAACGTTCAAACATTTTTCTGAGTATATATTGAGAGAGGTAAAAAGGGGATTGGTTCGAAATTCACCTGCCCCCTTTTTCTTTCTTGCACATACACAAACGTTCAAATTGTGCATAGTCTGTAACGATACACGTGGTATCCCATCAATACAGCGTCAGTAAATCGTAGGAGCAGTCACAATAGAAAAATTTGTTGTAGAGTGACAAACAAGAATTATTATTTTTCTGGTTTTATTCTCCTGTACTCGTGCTTGCCGTCTGAATTTCGAAATTTTCGGTCGTTCACAATATCATTATATAAACCTGCAATTTGTCTTAATCTAGAGACCCGACGCAACATTATGCTTTGGTGTTAGTCTTCAACGATTGAATAGTTATTGGGATATTTTTTTAAATCAGGAAGCATAGTACCTGTGTTGACATTAAGGATAGAATTACATAAATAATTTGCATTGCAGCGTTGCATGAAAAAGCGTAATTTTATCAAAGTAATTGTTGTAAATAGATATTTAATGTAATACGAAATTCATTACTAAAAATTTTAGCCTACTTTATGAAGGAATGAAATGCTTATGAGTTCACATTCCTATCTGCGTGGTGTTTGTGTGTATGCGTGTGTCAGTTTGGTGTGCGAGAGTGTGTCTCCTTTCAATTTTGGAATGCGTCAAGCGAATTTCACCAAACTCTGTTTACCTATGTATATTATTAGTTAGGCCACCAGACTTTTATATTTTCCGACGCCGGGCACAGACTTTTAAAATGGCGGAAATTTTAATATTTAGGATGTATGTCATATTTCGGGAACCATTGAACCGATTTAAACCAACTTTTGTAGGCTAGCAGAGAATCTTTTAAATATTAAATTTTGAGATGGATATTGCTGTTGATCCGCCATTTTGGAAGGTGTAAAAAATGAAAATTAAATATTTTACGTTATATAGAAATATTTTTAACCTATTTGCATCTAAATTGGCACTCAAGTGATATTATTATAGACCAAGTAAATGAAAGGAATTAAACTTAATTAAGTACTTATTTTCAAAAACGCAGCCATACAAAATATCTAAGGTTATTTGGTATATATACCATGCCATTTAATACATTTATATCACACTTTGTAAACTGAAAGTATATTTTTCAATCATTATGTAAGTCAACACATATCTAGTTTACACAGCCATTTTGTAAAATAATGCTACACGAATAAATAAAGTCTTTGTTCCATATCTCGGTAAACAGTAAACCGATAATACACAATTTGGCGAACATGTAGTACTGCGACAGATCATGTTAATCGATATGTTTTATGTACGTCAGACACTTCTTTCTGGATATGTCGGACATATATCCATTTTAGCTTAGAACGCAATATATTCGAACCTGGAAGTTCTACCTAACTTCAATGCAACCATTAATCTACTTTCCAACTTATAATGTGTTTTCCTAGGATAGGGTACGGATTAGTGGATTCTACCAGGGCGACCTTTTCAATTGCTTTTTTAAATGCTAATTACTAACAACTCGTGTCAAATTGCTTTAAAAGCAGGGTTACAATGTTCTAAGTAATCGGAAGGGGCCAACGAAACTTAATATATGGAGAGGTGCTAATCTGCCATGTCAACTTTTACCTATAAGTAGTAGGGTTTGGTAAGTTCAGGCATAAGGGGATCGGGGATCTGAGCCGGAGCCGCGGAGCCGCCATGTTATTACGTCACCCGACCGACATCTTGGATGTCACTGACCTTTTACCCATGACCCGTCTGACCTTCGACCTTGACCTTGTCCTCGAGGGCCTTTAACCCCAAAAACCACTAGAAAAACCTATTAAAAAATCCTCAAAAACCCTAAAAAGTTGTAAAAAAATTTATTAAAAGATCCGAAAAAATGTATGATTAAAAATTATTAAAAATTATTTGTTAATATTAAAAATCATTTTAAGGTTCCTCAGAAATGACCCATTTTACCCTCAAAAATGGCAAAAGCACCCCATACACAGAAAAAAAGCCCCTGAAATCCAATTTCCGTAAATTTAATTATTTCGAGGGGCTTTGTTAGGATCTGCAGAGCAGTAGCGGCCATATTTGTTTTATAGGCATACCCTATGACAAGTCTATATAAGGTATAGTGGATAGACCTCAGACCTAAGAATCAGCTATCTTTCAGCCATGTTGTATGCATATGACCTTTGACCTTTAAATTGCAAAAATCCAAAAAAAAAAAAAAAATTCACAAGAAATTTCAAAATGTCACAAAACAAACCGAAAAATCACAAAGAATCCAAAAAAATCACCAAAAAAAAATATAAGTAAAAATTATAAAAAAAATTTATGAAATCATTAAAAAATATTTAAAAACTTATAATTTATTTAAAAGCTTTCATTTTTGAAGGTCCCCCACTATAACCAATTACTCACTTGTGTTCAACTCCATCAAGCGACTGATTCCCTCACCCATATTCCCTTCATCTATGCTCAGTCCTTCATATTGATTTTTCGTTCGCCATTTGTTTACATGCTCCTGGAGGCAGCCATAAATTGCTTTATGTTTCTGGAGGCCGCCATACTTGTTTTTTCGTTCGTCATTTGTTTATAAAATTTTGGAGGCCACTATCTTGGTAGGCAACCACCATATTAGTATACATCACCCATCCGCCATACTGGAGGCCAATGTCCATGACCTAACACAATAACCTTGAATGACCTAGAAAATATAAACCCGAGAAAAATACATAAAAGTCATCAAGCATATGGTATTTCAGACTACCACCACAATACTATGTGCAGACTCTCTCGACCTTCACCCCTTGGCCTTGAAAACAAAAACTCGAAAATAATACATGAAAGTCAGCAAGTATAAAACATTACAGACTACCACCACCATATCAGATGCAGGATATCTTGACCTTGACTCCATGACCTTTAATGACGCTGAAAACAAAAACTCGAGAAAATATATATAAAAGTCTGCAAGCATACTAACAAGTTATTTGCTCACCTATAAATCATGGTCACACTTAAATTATACATCTGACTCCTATTGTCTGGCCGACCCCTCACAAGAATGACCCATCGACCCATGACCCATGTCCCGATGACCCAAGACGCATTGACCATTGAACCATTATAACCCCTGATTGTGGTGCTGAACCCTTATGCCCCCAAAATGACACCTTATGGTCCCTAAATGACCCATAATAACCCCCTGATTGCGGATTTTATTGTGGTGCTAATTGCAGTGCTGTGGTGCCAATTGTGGTGCTAATTGCTATGCTAATTGTGATTGCGATGCTAATTGTGGTGCTGATTGCAGTGCTGATTGAAGTGTTGATTGTGGTACTGATTGTAATGCTTATTGTGATTGTGGTACTGATTGTGATTGTGGTGCTGATTGCTATTGCAGTGCTAATTGTGGTGCTGATTGTAGTGCTGATTGTGATTGCAGTGCTAAGTGCAGTGCTGGTTGTGATTGTGGTGCTAAGTGTGGTATGTGTGAATGTGTAGGTGACAAGTGAAAAAAAATGCGTGGAATTTAAAATAAAAATATAGTCTTAACTCTAAAATCTGAAATGCTAACATTTTATTTATTAATCTCGCTTTAAAAAAGTACATATCTATGTCACTCAGTATATTTAATCGCTTCCTGGGTAAACTGCACTTACACTTTGCAATTAAAGTGCCCAGAGCTATAACAGGCTCCCACCACGCTTCGACATTGGTCGATGTGCAACATGGACTTTGTAGTGAACAATACCGCATCACGACAGGCCACCACCATGCTTCCCAATTGTTCGCCGACGCGTGAAAAGGACTCAGTATGGACCGCCCTCTCATGCCGATATACATTTTTGAAAATAGGTGAAAACTCGATCGCAGAATCGGCACTGGCGGTAACTAGTTAGCGATGCTGTAGTTTTACGGCTACTGATCGTCGAGGTTAAAAGGCAACACTTCCATTCGCAATTTATCTTCGCCGTATGGGAGTACTCTGAGAAAACCCATACATTCGTTCGCCCTGGAATAAAACATGCATGTCATATGATAAGACTATACATAATTATCTATATTTACATAAATAAATATTACTATTTAAATATAAAATTATTCTCAATTTAATATATATGTATTTATTTATATTTATTTACATATAGGTATGTAAATATAAATATATTTTCAAATTAATGTTTATGTATAGGTATATATAAAAATGAGAATTTAAAATTAATTTAAGTGTCTATATACAAGTACGTACATATAAATATGTAAATATAAAATTATTTTCAATTTAATATATATGGATATGTATAGGTATAAAAGTATGTACACATAAAATTATTTTCAATTTCATTTATATGTATAGATATCCCAGATAATAAGCAGGCGATATCTGTATATCTGTCCGTCCATCTTTAATACTTCTAAATGCCTTGAAACTCAACAGAAGTTCTTAAAATTTGGCAGAGTGAATCCTCAGTGCTTAATACAGGTCAAGTTCTAATTTCAGCAGGATTAAATTACACAATCGTAACCTTTTACCCTAAAAACTGATTGATAATTAAATCACTTTTTCTGTTATGAAAGTTTTGTATGAATGCGTAGAGATTATTGCACAGAGATATAAAGGTAATGGAATATAGTGTATGTTAACTTTAAATCTCTCGCTTCAATGTTAAGATAATTTAAAGTGGGGTCTTAGTGACTCAGTGGATAGAGCGATTCCAAGTGGGGCCGCAGTGGCTCAGTGGATAGTGTGATTCCAAGTCGGGCTATAGTGGCTCAGTGGATAGAGTTATGTTAAGTGGGGCGACAGTAGCCAAGTGGATAGATTACATCAAATGGAGCTGCAGTGGCCAAGTGGCTAGAGCTATTCCTAGTGGAGCCTTAGTGGGTCAGTGGATAGAGCGATTCCAAGTGGGGACGTAGTGACTTAGTGGATAGAACTATATCCAATGTTGAGGTCATTTCACATCATTTTTTTTTCAGTCTTTGTATGATAACAAAAATGTGTAACATCGTAACGGTTCTAGGCACGTGACAATACTAAAGGAAGGTCACGGTCTGGGCCCCTAGTACGTATATAAGTATGTAAATATAAAACTACTTTCAATTTGATTTATATCTATATGAATATGAATATAAATATGTTAACATTAAATTATTTTTAATTTAATTTATATGAATAGGTATAGGCATATAAGTATTCATAAGTATATAAATATATAATTATGAAATTCTTTTAATTTATTTCACACATACCTATGTATATGATCAGGTATATAAATATGAGCATATTTAATTAATTTAAATGTCTATATATAAGTATGCACATATAAATATGCTAATACGAAATAAATTTTAATGTCTATACATAAGTATGTACTTACAAATATGAGAATATAATATTAATTTTAATGTATATATAAGTATATACATATACATATTGGAATATAAAATAATTTTTTATGTTTATAGGTATGTACATATAAAAATAGGAATGTAAAATCAATATAAATGTTTATATATAAGTATGTAATAATAAATATGGTAACATAAAATTAATTTAAATGTTTATATTTAGATATATACATATGCCTACAAGCATACCTAAATAACTTTATGTTATGAAAGTATCTGAGTGTTTTCTTCCAGGGCGAACGAGTATTTGGGTTTTTCTCAGAGTGCTCCCATACCGCGAAGATGAATTGTGAATATGAAGTGATGCCTTTTGACCTCAATGATAATGGAGCCGTGAACCTGCATCATCACCTCAACGTAGGGCTTATCGTCCAACACCGATAATGCTACTTTGCTCACGCATTTGCTGTAGATGTCGTGATCATACAATTGGGTTCCCTGAAACCCTAGTACAATTTTCGAGGCATTTCTGATAATCCTCGCATCGGAGTTTATGTAAGATGTTAGACTTCACGCCCTTTGCCTTTTGCAAACACTGCTCATTCGCCACAATGTATGTATAAAGCTTAGAACACAAGCCTATAAATGTATGACTAATCGTTCACCACATCATCTTACATCATTCCTGTACGTCCTTTGTTCTCTCGGGATAAATTTGTGGATTATTGAGTGAATAGTTGGAAGTATGAAACTGTGCTTTTAAATTTGGGGTTTTTACTCTACACACATTACAAACAACATCATAATTAAAGGTATAGCAATACAGAAGGTGGAAGGCTTGTGGAGTAAATTCGGTATTAATATAGTTATAATGAAAATTCATACAGGATTAATTTGGAATGGCCGAGCTATTTCACATTTTTGATTAAGACAAGTATTTCATTGCTAATTTGACCAAGTTTGGAATACAATCCTTCCTATCGCTAATAAACTTAGGATATCTAGTGAGAGTGACCTTAGTGGTAAACTTTCCTTATTGTGAGATGTGAATATCCAAATATGTTATTAATTGCAAAGATCAACCAGAACCACGCACACTAAATTCCTCAAGTCTATTGTGTAGTTGTAGAGTAATTATTTTATAGAACATTTCTCCCACATCGGTTGAATGAAGGATGGGAATTGATCTATTCTGAAAATAAAATGTCTCTCTAGCATCTTTAGAAATTTACATGCTACGATGATGTTAATCATTATAGATCGAGGAGATGACATTATTTTTATGAGAGGGTACCTGCACTTCTTAAAAAATGGTTCAAAGTCTGCATCAGACCCTATTTCTTCATTAGGATCAACACTTCACTTATTCTACTAGCCTACGAGTTTTATAGCATCTCGTATTTGAAGCTGGATGATAATCTCTTTACTAACGAGTCGGAAGGCAAATTACTTTCTAATCCTGAATAAACATAGCAATGTTTTGGAGGAAATACACTGGGTTAAGTAGAAAATTTTAACTGCAGATCTAACAGTGGTATAGTCTGTTGAGCTGATTGTGGAGCAATGTGTGGAGCAGGCAGAGTAAGATTTGGAGGTGGAGGTGGATGTGGAGGTTAATGTGGAGGTAGAGGTGGATGTGGAGGTTAATGTGGAGGTAGAGGTGGCTGTAGAGGTGAGTGTGGAGGTAGAGCTGGATGTGGAGGTGAGTGTGGAGGTAGAGGTGGCTGTAGAGGTGAGTGTGGGGGTGGAAAACCAGTGTTGCAATCTTTACAATGTCTCTTTCAAACATCGCTCCAAAAAATTGCTTCTGGCAGAAATCGAACTAAAAAGGTTTTCTAGAATTTTTCGTTTCACAAGTCATTCTTTCATATCTTTGTAAATTCCACGAATCTGTAAATGCTTTACCGCAAAAGCAACAAAGAAGATGCGTTATTGCTTCCATACTGTTACAACTCTAAAATGAAAGGGACATTTGCACACCTTTTAGGCACTTTCATGTAATTCTAGGAATTGTAAACTTGTTTTTAAACAGAATATGTTTGAAATGTATGTTTAGATATTACATTGCTTTCAAATGAATGTTTTTTTTTTTTGCAAACATATTTAGGTCTAGGAATTGTAAACTTGATTTTAAACAGAATATGTTTGAAATGTATGTTTAGATATTACATTGCTTTCAAATGAATGTTTTCTTTGCAAACATATTTAGGTTTGATTGTTTAATGCACATAATGAATATTTCATTGTCAGAATTAGTTTATATACGGACATTACAATTAATGCATTTGTAAAGTCAGTAAAACTCACACATATGTTCAAACCTAATAAGTTAATACTACAAAGCACATATTTACAACATTAGTTGTTTGCAAAAACACACATTTACAGCATATATACTCCTTAACAATACTTGTAGTATTTCCATCTGTTTTATTATCATGTAATACTATATATTCTGGTAAAATCAGGAAAAGTGCGAATGAACTTTTTTGATGGTAGACTTATATTCGGATGCATGCAGTAAACAGGGCATATTGTCAGACCTGGACAATATATTAAATCATTACATTGGATATTTTTAAAATGAAACAAACAAGAGTAACCAGAGGTGTGACTGGCGGTTGGGTGGAAGTAAGGCATTTTACAAAGACACCAAGACTGTTACTTTCCAAAACATTTTCAAATTGCTTCACTCCAGCATGCAATTAACATGCTAATATTCAATTTACACTTTGATTTCTGTGGGCATGAGCATGTGACTTTGTTCTCATGATCCATCTTTACAAAGTATTTGTTTGCACAAACCAAGTACTTATATATACTAAATTCCACTTATTACTCTACAATGTTCTCTCATCCCAGATAATGCCACATTACTCATATAATATCCACTGATGACTCAGGGGGACACTCATCAACTACTTTATCCCAATCTGTATTCAATGACCAATTTAACATTAATCAGGAGTTTTTGTCTGCAGAGAAGAATGTCAATTTATATCCAGAGGTTTTACGCAATTGTCTGAATGAGGGAAAATTTTACTCTTTTTGAAAATCTGTTACTTTCCCATTCTACACACTTTCTAAAATATGTTTTTGGTCGACTCCACAAATGTATATATCACAATTATTTAAGTACTGCTTGCAAATATCTTCTATATTCTCATACTCCATACAACCACTTTCCCAGGTTAAACCATGATGGTGTTTGGTACCCCAGCTATTTGTTTTCTTGTATTTAGTACTTAGATATTTCCAGTCGAATGGAAGTATGAAGATGAATACCATTGTGTGTTTTTCCATATCAGTAATAGTCAATTCTTTAATGATAAATTTTTCTGGGGATAGAAATCCTTGCACATTGCAAAAGATCTTGTTAATATCGCAGCTCGTTGTTTACTGGCTCAAGTCATTATCTTCAATGGCTTATCTATTACATTATAGCTTGCCAATCTATCGTGAGTTATCAATGCATAAGCTTGTGTATTTGCCATAACTGGTGTATATGCAATAATTTATATTTGTAAAGCAATTACATTATTGCTAACTGTATCATTTTGTTTGCTTACATAAAATAAAAATAATGTTCCTCTGGTTTTAAAGGATTCGTGTTCTACAATCGGTGACATAATTTGGTTATAACACATTTCCTGAAACTTTGAGTACATATTGTACCAAATAAAGAATTCCTCATTTTCAAAGTTCGTATTTAAATCCAATTAGGGATGAGCTTTACTGTTTACATACCGTTAGTATTTTTAATATCATAATTATCGAATGCTGATATATCAGCATTTAAATTATTTTGTCAATTATTTAAAAACAAATAAGAACAAATTGTGATTTCTCAGATGAAAAACTGGTTTTCACATTCCATATTACTTTTTGTGATGTTGGTAGGGTTGAAAAAGTCTCCAAAGCCTATGATGTGACTGCAATATATAGATTATTACCTTTTTCAATATATTTTTAAAACTTTACATTTTCATGAGTGTTAATTTCAATATGTGGCATTAGCCATTCAACAGCGATTAATTCAAATGTTACACCTTCCTCATTATTAGCCATGTTGTATATATAATTCAAATGTGTATTACCAAATAGAATAACTAATTCTTGTTTATAATTTAATATTACATGTTTATAGTCTTCAGCAAACCCAAGTATCACACTTTACAGTATAACCACTTTGTATATTTTGCCTAAATTTATTTGTAATATACAATTGTTAGCATTGCTCCACCCAGCCATAAGCCTTGTATAAAGGTTGTTTATTGTTCCGAAGAGACAGTTCTTTATATTGGAAGTAATTCCAACATCCAATGTTTGATATATTTCAACAATATTGACCAGATATGCATTTCTATTGATTAAATTAAGTATTAAATTTCTCACCATTGCAATAGTTACTGGATTAATTGTATTGGCTGTCTTTTTTAATGTTTCTCTAAAACTTAAACTTTATTTCGACATTAATGTGTAAATATTGTGGTTTTGTATAGCAATCCTTATCTCCTACGGAAACATATATGGAATGGTTCATATACATGTATTTCCATATTTATATCTTAATTCCTTAAAAAAAACAGTTCATTGCCCTGTTTTAACTTCAAAGGTAACTTGTTTGAAATGAGCTGCCTATGATTCCATTTACATCTTTTTATAGTTATGTTCTTCGAAATGTATTCTTAAGAAACATAGTTTTTAAATGAACTGTCCACTTTATGTATGTGTTGATTATTATACACAATACCCATTTTTAAGTGTATTATACACAGAATGCTAATGTTAATATAGCCTTTCTTAAAAATGTAATCGGGCTGTAATTTCTTAGTTTCTAAAATTCATCATTTTACTATCTTAATCGACAATTGTAACAACAAATTCATCCACTCGATTAATTATTACTGGACGACATATCAATGTAGTTGGTTTTTCAATTATTTTTCAACCTGGATCCACCGCACTCGTGAATTCATGTATCGTATTTGTCGGTTTACCATTCAAATATGAATCACCTACTATACTGACATTTATACAACATACATTAACTGACAATATACTAACCTGTTTTAACGATACTTGCAATTGATTAGCTGGATAAACTCTCCTTTCATATTCTAACATATTTGCAATTGATTTGTCTTCTGTGAAATCGATGTAGACATTACTATACATCACACTAGTTATCATATTTGGATTTCCACATAATTGGAAATGTATCTTTTCAGGTAATGAGTTTCTAAATCATCCAACTGATTATATCCTACTGGTATAACAATCTTATATGTTTTTTTCACCATTGTTGAATGTAAATGATTGATTGTTTAGATGGTACACTGTTGTAAGTAATGAATTCGATTGAACTTATTTGCCACTGTCCCTCTAACTCCAAATCAGGGAAATATACAAAGCACAATTGCGACGAGTTTAAACTTAATATCAACATAATTGAGATATTATTAATATGTTTTACTAATACAATTACTCATATACAACCTATTTATAGTCAAAAAGTGTAAACATATGTCCACAATCAACTGTATTTGGTAATTGTTCCATTTTGTAATAGTATCTTATTTCTATATTTTTAAAATAATCACGTGTCTCAATTGGAGAATGTCAAATGCTACAACTTTTGTAATACAATTATTGATTTATATATTTAATTAATGCAACCCAATGTGTTCCTTCATTATGTTTCGAATATAAATTAACAATCATACATTTGCAAAGGTTTGGTTTCTTTGGTAATTCATCTATCATATACACATGTGAGAAGTAGTGAATATCCACTTTCTTTACTTAATGTCTTTGTTGATGCATGTTTTGGAAGACTATTTAGGACTTTCTGCATTTCTTTCCAAGTTTGGAGTTTTTTGTTCTTTGCCGAATTTATATGGTTTAAGATACATTCCTTCATCATTTGGTTTAACTGCTCTACTGATTGCCGAAACTCCTCAAGGAGCGATTCTATAGTTGTTAATGCTGGAAAAAGAGCAATATGCCTACTTTCTGTTTTTTTTTTGTTTCATTTTGCATTTTACGCCTATACCTCTTTTAACTTTTGCGTGCATAACTTTGTCAATGACCCAAGTACCGAGCTTTATACCTGTTGATGTAGACAGATTCTTCCTTATATTTGCTGCTTTAGCTGCTAGAAGTGTATCAGCTATATGTCTTACTTTCCAATAGTTTGTTCGAACGTATACTATGCCACGTTCTTTACAAGCATTACACAATCATCCATTCCTTCATCGTTCCGTGCTAGATGTTTTGCAAGTTTAGTACCCATCCACAATAATTGTATTTTGGTAAATGCAATTCAAACAGTAATTTTTTAATCAATGTATTCAATACTATGTGTCTTTTTTTATAGGTTTAGTACGAGCCATTGTTTTCAACTAAGCACAAACATATATAGAGACCCTCATTTTCAGTTTTTATGTTAGTATGTTACCCAATACTGTCTAAATGTGTAGAGATAAAGGTTATAAAACAACATGTTCATCTTTTGGTAATTGTAAATGGGAAAGAAAATGTAATTGAACAGAATAATGGTATTCTTTTACCTCAAAATATAAGTTGTATAATAAGCGGCCCTTCTTTGTGTGATTACCCAATTCAGCATTTATATTTGATGATGGTTGGTGCGAACTGCAGTGTGAAATAGAGCAATACTTTAATTTCAGTAGACATTTTAAATGTTGATTGCTTTTATATAACGCAAAGTTATGCACACATTCGAAAACATAATTTGCACCATAATGCAAATATGTTTATTGTGCTTAAAATTGATCATATATATATATCTAAAATATATTTACAATGATCATGTTTTGTGCAATATTACATTAACAAAGTTAAAAATAATATGTGTGTTAACTATTGGAAAAACTAGTACGGGTTTCTGGTAATAATACCACCACTTCTCCTATATAAAGGTATATATAGGTCTGGATATGAAAGTGTTTTACTTCCCGATGAAGAATAATGAGTGTTTCAAAGTTCGGACATAGCGGTATAAAATGCAATCATTACAATTGCTGTTTACGAGAAATCGCTATGGGAATTGTGATTTGAATGGACATGTATTACGTAATGTGGGTATGGCTGTTACAAATACCAATGCGGTAAATAAATGGTATGTGGAAGACTTAAACACTCGTATGCTGAATGTATTTAAATCGCAATCAATCGATATACAAAAATTAACAAACATAATTGAAAATATTGCAAAAGCGTCTACTTATATCAGCTATATTTTGTCAATATTGGCAAATGCTATGACTGCACTGTAAAATATAGAAACTACAACAAACCAATATTTGGAACATATCAAAAATGTAATTAATGAAATGGTAAGCCCTACGGTTACAAGACAATTTGAAGCAAGTATGGAAGAAATAATGCAATATATAAGTGTTGAACTGACCAATAAAATATCTGGTTTAGCTATGCAAACAGTTCCTAAAAACCAAATAGATGATTTGAAATCTCGAATGAAATATTTCAATAATGATTTGAGGATTAAAACTGTGAGTAAATTAGACAGACTTTTAAGTAAATGCGATAAGATTGAAAAGGTGCATATTAGTTTACCTAGTACATGAAAAGCAATGTCTTAATTTATATATAAATACTAGAACATTAATGCAAACAAATAAAATATCTGGCCGCTTCAGAATTACATAGTCATATCTGCCGTAGAGGAGAAATATTTACAAGCTAAATGTGCACGAATGTAATGGGATGTTTTGAACAATGAAATATTTAAACATGAGTATTATATATACATTACATCCCGTGCTAAAAACTTTTAATGTAAAACCACTGGAAATTAAATAAGAAGAATCTTTAAAGAAGAAAAAGCAAAACTTGTCTCAATTAACACAACATTATTTAGCTATAAAACAATCTTTGTCTATGTGCGGTATGATATTTGGTGTCTATCGTCATGGAAATGTATAGCTTCTGGGAGATTCTGTGATTAAGTTTTTGCCTGAGAATAAAATTTTAGTTGGTGATTACGTAACTGATGTCAGTAAAGTACTGTTTGAGAGATTATTATAAAAGTTCGAAATGTATATTCCGACACCGATTTGGATAAATATAAGGATATTGTTCGCCACACAAATGAAATCAATCATTCAGATGATGAAAGTAGTCCGAAACTACTTTTATTAAGTGATATTGCTAGCAGTGGAATGTAAAAAGATGAAGTTGGCGATCGGTTTTCTCCTGTATATTGGAAAAATCCTATTAATTGGTTGACAGATTAAAACTTATAGTCACTTTGGGACAGTCTGGGAGTAATTCACATATGAACAAAATTGTTTCTATTATTGAAAAAATTGACTGAAAATTGTTATATTTCTAATTAAGTTCAGTAAAATCGCTCAAGAACTTCATGCCCTTGCAAGGATAAGGTTTCTTAGAAGGAAAGTTATTACTAAGGGCTTAAATTATCTTTTTCATACTAATTTGTGTGAAATGACATTGATTTCTAAATATAATAAGGGATACAAATATATTTTAACCATAATAGACGTTTATTCCACATATGGTTGGGGTATACCGGTGAAAAACAATTCTGGGAAACAGTTCAGTTATGCAATGAAGATCGTTTTGCAAGAAATAATGCTAACTTCGCCCCAAACCGACATAGGATCTGAGTTCTTTAAAGCAAATGTCCAGAAACTAATGACCAATTATGGTATCAATCATTACAGCTAATATATAAGCATTTCACATAGTAGGGAACGTACAATTGTGTGGGCGTTTTGCCTGAAACACTTAAATTTTATAATTAGAGATATCATAGAACTATCAAGATGGCACCTGAAGAACTTATTGACAATAGATTGATGAAAACCATATACAATAATGTAAAAGTATTTGATAAGAGAAAGCCAAATTTTAAAGTTGGTATGTATGCACGAGTGTCTAGGCTGAAATCTGTCTTTCAGAAGAATACACTGTTAATTGGCCTTATGAAAAATTTCAAATTATTTCAGTTAGACCATCATTCCCCATAATATATTACCTAGAAACCTACGATGGGGAACCTATATAAGGCGGATTTTATGAGCACAAATTGCAAAAAGTTCTCCAAATGAATATTTGGATGATAAAATCATTAAAAGGGCAAAAAGAATAGGTCATTGGTTCGATGGAGAGGTTTCTCAAAAGCACACGACTCGTGGTTGAAGAATTATGACCTTGAAAAATTGTAAAACAATGTTTTGTGTATAGTTTTTATACTAAATAAAATAAATGAATAATATTTTATGTGTTATTCATTTAATATACCTATCGATATTGATGGGGATTGTATGTACAATAAGTTTGTAATTTGTTTATTACAATTATTGTGCTATCATTCCTCTTGTTTGGGTGGTAATCTATTACATTTAATTTATGATGTAATTCTTTGTATTAGGTTAATATTTTCTGATTTGTAAGGAGTGAAAATATTTGCATTTCGAAGTTTAGAATTTTTCATTCTGATTATGTTATACTTTTAGAGCTGGTGTGGGCGAAGTGCGATTTTGTGATTATATTCGTTTTTAGACACTTTGAGGGCTGGTGAGTTGTAATTTTTAATGTGATTCATTTTACTGTTTTTATGTTAGCTGGGTGTTTCGTTTGTATGATTATTTTAATTTCATTAAGTTTGTTTAAAGACTTCAGTTAGTGGGTTAGCATTTGTTATGTTTGAAATAGTGTTGTAGCTACAATTCTAATATAAACTTTATGTTTCATTCGGTAATCGCATGATTAAAGTGGAGATCAGTTACTTTGGTAGGGAAATAATTTTGTGGTCCATTTGATGATCACTTGATTAAGTATTGGACAGTCAGGTTAGTGATTAAATTAATTCTTATTGATTCATACTTATTTCAGTTGGTTATTGAACGTAAATCATTTAATGTATTTAAAAAATATTTGCTTCGCCGAAAAGAAAACATTTCTCCCGTATCTAAATTAGTGAAATCATCAGTATGCATCCATAGAGTGAGCTGAGCGAAACTGCTCTCGTGCGTTATATTGGCTCATTCCTCCACAGACATTCGACCTGAATGGACATGTATTATGCTCCCATTATTTGCAAGTGCCCCAACATATTTCCAAACAAATAAAAATAATAATGTGTCTTATGCCACTCTTCCACCAACCTCAACGCCTACATATATAATTAAAATATACCTCTCTGTTCAGTCGGCTGGCGCACGTGAGAGAGTCCACATCGATGCTGCTCCGCCAATGTCACCATTATGACACTTAACCATTTCAAAACCAATAAAAAAATTATCCAAGAAATTTGATCAAAGAATTATTTAATTAATCTATTAAATAATTTGATTATTTAGCAATTAATCAATTAATTAGCAGTTCATACGCATATTAGACAATTGTGGAAATTAGGCAATTTTGCAAATTAGCTCTGCTCCATCCGCACCTCATTCACCTCAGGTGAGCCAGAGCCCGTGCGGCCCTACTCATTCCCTATCTCTCCTGTAATATGCTGTTCGCAATGTATTTTCTAGCACCTGTGTCATCCAGAAAGTTTTCCAGTCCTCTGTACAAATAGTACATGTAAAGGTAAAATTTAATAAGAATGTGTTTGTCTCAACAGGGTTCCAGCAAGGATAGATCCAGGCATAAGTACTCCATCAACCTGGAGGTTACAGTCACTGAGCCCTCAATTATATGCTTCTTTATATTCAAATCCATGTTATTATGAGTAAGAGAGTGTGAAAGCTGGTTCTATTGCATACACGTTAAGACTGGCACAATTTTGAACTGTTGCAACTTCGCAGCTAGGAGGTGCTCTCTACTGAAAAAATACATTACAGGAGCTAGAGCTTGCGCAAGTTCGTAGTTTTGATTGCAGAAAATGTGCCCAAGGCTTTGCTTCACGCAATTAATCCATATTCCACTACATCATATCTGTCATCAAATTGTTGACATTTTTTAGGTACGTTAAAGTGGGACGTATGCCCGCTGTGAGGGCTAGCGCACTTTGCTTTCGATATTTCTACACGAAAGATTTTACAATTTGTTGATTACTTAATTTCGTTCGACCACCACCATTGTTTCTCATTGCATTAACATTCCTCTTCCCTACCCTCACACATTTGCACATTCTGGCGAATGAACTCCACCCACCTCGTTAATTTTTTCGTTTGTCATTTTGTTGTGTGTGTTGACAAGCCTTTGCCTTGGCGCTTGCGTGAACCCGCCGTCACTACCCTTAAGAAAGCAAGGTCGCAAAGTCGAGGCGCCACCCCGCATCGAGGATGCGAGCCGATGAATTTTAAAAACAGATAGGATAATTAATGATTAGTAAACATAGCTCATTTATGTGGACTGCAAACCAGCGAGCCCGGGTCTTTTCTTACCTCACCAAGCAGACGATGAAACAAGGCAGGCCATATGGGGTTCGAGCCGCAGTGAACGAACTAGCACTCAGCCTTCTACAACTCTACAGGCAAAGTCGTTCCAGCACGATCGTCGAATGGATACACAAGCGTGATGCAATAAGCCCTGTAAAGGAACTTCACAGAAAACCTTAGAATACCAAATAAGCTTCTATATTTTGTCTGGAAAACTGCATGAACTTTTTTGCCTAAATTGGCACGTAAGTTATACTGTGGTAGGACATGAATAGTACGCAATTGAAAACTATGAGGCGCTTATTTACAAATCGGTGGCTATGAAATATTTTCGGATTTATTTGATATAACTACCATACTGTTCAACCAATTTCAACCAATTACGACTAGATTTTGTATGCCTAAAGTAGGTATCAATCTCAAGCATTATATATATATATGCCATTAAATACCCATTTTAGTTGGCCCTTTTGTAATATAGAGGAACATGAATAATAAAGTTTTGCCTGTTATATCCCGAAAAACAATTAATCGATTCGTACAAAATTATTTGCGGAAATAGTAATACAGTAGGACAAGTAAACTAACATGTTTTTGAAGCTGCAGGAGTTTTTTAATGGCGTTAATATAAATGTCACAGATTGAAATGTTATATTAATAAAAGAGATCAACAGAAAACAATAAAATTTTGTACGCTAACATTGCCTACTAGTGGCGCTAATTATAACGGCCCTTTTGCAAAACAGATCAGGGCGAGGAAATTAAACATTTGCCATATTTCTGAAACAGTTCAACTTATTTCCATCAAATCTTTCACTCCATCAGTGTCACAGCAAGCCATGTGAAGTAACATGATACAAGTTTGGTTGGTTGGGTATTAATTTTCTAAATGGTGGCCATATAATAACTTTGGTAACTTTGAAATATCCATTTAACCAAATTCAACAACACTTCTTATGCCGACGGTATCTTTTAGAAACATCGTATACAGGATTTCTATTTTAGACAATTTTGTACGATAACACCGATTAATAATTTTTAATTCATATCTCGGAGACTAATCAACCAATTTTCACCGAATTTTGCACACAAGTAGCGCTATGGTAGGACATGTAATATTACGTGTTTTAAGTGGCTCAGACACTTATTATCTGAATGATGGCCATGTAAATATTTCAGGTTAGTGAACATTAAAAACATTAGACGCGTTGCATCGGAAATTGATGCCCCGAATCGTACTCTCGTGATGCAGTTTATTGTACGCTAGCCTATCTTCATGAATTTTCTGGACTATAGTCCCGAGTAAGGGTCATGTGTATCTGTATTATTCTATAATTGTTCATGTTATATACGTTTATGTTTCCGTCTCTAAAGATATTGCTGTCAACGAGATGTCAAGGCATATGTACCTTCTAATCGTTTAACAACTTCATAAAAAATTAATTGCACCCACGTAGAGGACAGTAGTGACATTATTTATACCAGTAACTTCCTGTATATATTATATATCCTCTTTCGAGTTCCTAGTTGCCACTGCTAAAGAACCTCACACTTGCTACTCTCACTCATTTGCTTTTATTCTTAAATGGTTATACAAAATTATTGTAGCTGCTAGAGGAAATACAATGATTGATATACATTTTAAACAATTTTATTTATTTCATTCGTCAGCCTCACCGTATTTTTTTTTGGAAAGGGGGGCGGAGGAAGTTACCAACTTTGATGCAGGGAAGAGTAATATTTCCACAAGATGTACTTGGTCCTTAATACATTTTCAAAAGAAACATTAGTATCCAGTCACAATGAATTTATAGTTTTCGAACATGGAGCGCCTTCGTTTGAAATTTTTCTACCTACTTATATCTTGAAATAAATACGCCTTTCTACCAAGCCTTAAATCAATTTTTTCATATAAATTTTACCCTTTGCTTACTAATAAAAATACCCTCAAAATATTTTCGTTACAGAAAACAATTCTCCTAATTCTCTTCGCATTCATCAAAACCAGGTGCCTAAAAAAATCTAAAAGAATTATTAAAACACCTTTAATTGACTATTAATAATTTTCTGGTTGTTCCAGATCTTTCATAAGGGGATGCGTACGGAGGGAGTGGTGAGACTTGTTGACAGGGAAACTGGCTATCACAAAAAACCTTAAGTAAAATTTTATCTTGAATCTCTCCACAGGAAAGTCAAAATAAAATATCCTGGCGAATAAATAATGTGTAAAAAATTCAACATATTTTCTCTTTTGAACTAAGTGCATGTGTGCGTGTGTATAGGAGGTGGTGGTACACATAATTTAATTTGGGTCGGTCCTCAGTATAAAAAGAATTTAATTATATATATATATATATAAGGAAGTTTTAAACAAACAAATTGATGTACCGTTCTGAGCTGAAGCAATAAAACTGATTTTTACACGGTACTTGCCAAGGCTATAATGAATCTCTTTGTACATGAGTAATAAAGAATCAACACGAACATATCATTTCCCCACGTACCCGCTGGAATCTTCTGTCCAACCAGAAATATTATCTGTCCTGGAAATTTCATGAGTTTCCCATATTAAAAGATTTTTTAAACCTAAAGGGCTGGTTGGCGGAGCCAAATCCTGTACACGGTGGTGGCTCATGCCTTTTGTAACTATAATATATTGAAGTAAATGTTATTGCTGCAATATAAAAATATTCAAAATTAACATAAAACAATGCCATGAACAGTAAAGCACGTGCACATATGAACAGTTTGATAGAAAGTTAATCTTAGTTAAGGGTGCCGCCTGAACACAGAACAAAACAAAAATGTAACAAACAAAAATTTGGTATTTTCAACAGCATCGAAATAATTAAATACAGCACTTATAAATTCAATTCAGTATTTAACTTTTTTTTAGCTTACTTGAACACACCACATCGACAACTTGAAAATGAAATCATTATATCACAAAATCTGATTTTATGCACAAATTTAGTATGTACAAAGAAAAATGAGAGGATATTTACAATGTAATCAAAATCATAAAGTGCATTTCTTATAAATGTAATCTTTTATTGTCTTTATTAGAAGAAAACAAGTCGGTGACACTGTCTTAAAATTGGGTATTTTGTTAACCTTATCTTTTTCTATCGAAAGCATGGCTAACGCACAGAGACTGTCTTCGTTCATTGTACTTGTTAAGAATGATTGTATCCACTTCAAGGTTGAAAAACATTTTTCAGCTTCAGCTGTAGTAATGGAAACTGTAATAATAATCAGTAACAGTTTGTGTGTCTCGGTAAACGTGGTTTGTAAGTTGGTTTCCACGACAAACTGCAGGCTTATCCACTCATACTTCGGAAGTCTTGTCGTTTGTAGATTACTCCCAGCTCAGTTTTCAGACGAGCCTTATCCAAAAAAGGGCACGTTTTAGTTGTATGTTTAAGCAGACGAACCGGAAACTTCATATCGTATTCCTGGAAATGTTCGGCATCAAAAAGACGCACAGCAGAATAGTATGTGGAAATCATTCCTTTACTTGTTTAGCAATCACATAACACACTTCTTTGGCTGCAAATGTTGCTCTGGCGTTAACAGTTTGACTCTTACAGTCCCACCTTATAGAGGAAGCGTAAGGAATTCCCCTACCAACAACATCGTCAAGAACAGGAATCCTTTGTTGTGAGTGACTAAAAAGTTCTGTATAACACTTAAGTTGGAAAATAATACACGGACTGGTTGGTTTTGACTTGTATGTTGTGCTACGATCTAATTCAACTGATGTGCATAACAATGCACATAATGGGCATATATATATTGTTGTTGAATAATAGCCCGAACACCATTATTTTGTCCACGCATTGCACTAGCACCGTCATAGCTCTGAGAAATCACTTTCTCATGTTTATCAACAACACTTTCCAAAACAGTACGAGAACATAGAGCGATTGAAGCAGCATCATGTCCAGGAATGTTAGCAAACTGCCAGGACCTCTCAACTGATTGGCCGTTAGGTAACACATGGCGTAAAACAACAACCAATCGGAACATTGATGATATGTCTATTATTTTGTCTGCGATAACTTAAACATAACGTGACTTGAGATTAATTTTTTGATGTTTTCTTGGCAGACGTTAAGCATACAATCTAGCCAATCGTTTTGGATTTCTTTAGAAGCCCCTTTAAAAACCGTTGTATTTGTGAGGCGGTCTTTGAAAGATTTGTCTAACTCTGCTGAAAAATGAGCCAGACCTCTGAAAACTCCAGTATTAGTAAATTCTTGTGTCTCGTCGTAAACTCGAAGCGCGAGTTCAAATAACCCGCAAAAGTTTTGCAATCAATAATTTTAGAAAGGGCATAACGATATTTTGAAACATGCTCGTTGTGTCTTTTAACTTTAAACGATAGGCGCTACCAAGTTGCTGGTAAATGTTTAATTTTCCCAAAAGATGAAACTCCAGAATTGAATTCAAATGTGTTTGTGCACATTCGTGCTTTTTTTTTTTCTAAGCGATACTTATCTTAGACGCCAACACTTACCCAACTCGATTCACCACTTTGTTTTGCGAAGAGTAGGTAGGGAAAACCATATAGTCAGTTGGTCTCTTCGCATCCACAAATCCACGAGTTTTTCATAAATGTCTCGCTTGAACTTTCTTCTGAATTTCCTATTTTTAGACTTTGTCGCTTGCACTGTAAGTATTTAGTTGAGGCGTTGGTTTGCCAGTTTGTTTTATTTCAATTTTCCTTTCCAACGACAAACTAGAGAATAGCAGATATTTTCTATATGCAACTCTTAACTTGCTCATAGCCATAACGAGTGATTCTGTTGTTAAAAGTATTCAAATTAATACTTAAAATGTCGCACATAAGTCAAATAATAACACCTCTCAAACAGTGCAATCAACATTCTCGAAGAGCTAGCAGAAATCGGGAAAAATGGACAATGCTCGCACCACACATAGCCCTGCCCTCACAACTGAACTGTGCTCTTGATGGTCGATTTAATGTAGCTAAGTACCTAACATTTGAACCTGCGCAACGCAAATAAAACTCCACCGCACTTGCACCCATAACCACGGGTACAATTAAATACACCGAACGCAAGTGGGCGGGGCTCTTTTGGACACACAGTTTCACTCCACTACTCGAACTACAGTGGCCAAAGAAATAATTTGTAACATAATATTCACGGCCACGTGGATACATAAGTTACAAAGGATTTTACATGCACTACTTTCTTTTTAAGGACAGTGAATAATGTTTTTATCGTGCCTAATATTTGTTGATATTTTGTAGTAGTTATAACCTAAACGACAAATGGCGTGTGTTATGTTTATACTGCGACGTTTGGACTTGGAGAGCGGCTTATTTTACTAACTGATGAAGTGTGACGATTGGGGAATAATATTTGGACAACTTCATATTTTAGCAGACAAGAAATTACAATATTAATGTTGCAACATAATATCAGATACGCCTGATATTGTGTATCTTATGCTATTTACGTTAAAGAAGAGACGCGATATCGCATATTATAAGCGTAAATGAGATTTCTGACTGTTGTGGCGTGCACCAGTGGGCCGCACACGACGAGCTAAGGTAGCATGGACTATAGATTCCTTGCGAGCTACCAATTTGTACAACAAACCTTGAGTGACCCACTGTCACCGGTCTATAAAAGGTGTACCCCCCCCCCCCCCAAACACTCAAGAACCAAGAGTGTAATTGAGAAGCGACGATGTGTGTACCGGAGCGGCATGAAGACGAGGGCAACTGATAATAGGGTCTGGAGGAGCTCTAGGCCGCACTGCACTCCACAGTTCTACATTATATGGTGAGCATAACTCCGGCATGGCGGTTAGGCGATATCCTAGATCTCGTGGCCCGTTATTAATCCATTAATTGAATAATATTTTGGCAAGGCTAGGGGTTAACATATCATCGTATCAATCATTGTAAGAGTGTATCGAAGTAAAGTGATTAATGTTTATAGCTCATTATAAAGTTAAATATATTGTTCCGTGTAAGTATAGAGGTTGTCGTAATAAACATGTTTTATATAAGGAGTCTTATTTATTCGTGTAGCCATCGAAAGCTACGTACCCCAGTAGGCCTCCCGATTCCAAGGTGTTAGATTATATGTACTGCGAATAATGGAAATTGGAGTCAGTGAGTACTGAATCATAGTAGAAGTAATATATTAGAAGTTAGGGAGACGGAGATCTCCTACACTGTGTTCGAAGTGTAACCGACCTAATATTGTGTTTACTTCTTTCTTTCTTGTTTTGAAAACATTCTGTTCTTCGTGGCGTTTTTTTTTTCAGGTCATTGCGAATTTCCGTATGGTTGATGGTTTCTCCGCAAATGCAATCGGTGTAGTGCTCATGTGGAATATTTAGGATTATGTAAGGTGTTTGTAGTTAATGTTACGCTCGCAGACTTCTAACGATATTTGTGTTGCATGTCGTTACATAAGCATTTCTATCACCAATCGTCGCCACACACTTAGACAGTTAGTGAAACAAGAATATTTTGTTTCCGATAACAACCCCCCCCCCCCCCAAATAATATGGAGCAAAAAGGATTAAGCACTTCAATAAAAACTTATTTTTGAACTGTTTTGTTGGAAATAAAAGTGTTTTTTATCTTATGTGAAAAGTTAAGCCAGAAGCACCCTCAGAAAACATCTTTTCTTCATTCTACTCACTTCAATTTGTTGTTGAAAACACTCTAATTTAGTAATATACACAATTTTACACTGATAACAAATAACCTAACCGTATTTTGACAATTACAAAACGATATCCATGCTGCTCGTTTGCTACATGTGTCGACTGCTCATGCGTAGCGAGAGAAATTGCACTTGCGCAGAGGAATTTGCCTGGGTGTAAATTTCTTTGCATTTTGCTTTGTTACGGAACTATTTGCACCTCAGTTTTTCATATTTAATTCCATTTTTTTTTGCACCGCAAGTGCAAATTTTGTGTGGTACCCATAGATACGTGGATTTAATCGGCCCCTTGGGCTGGCTAACGGGAAGGTACCGCCACCATGTTGCTCCATGCCGCGCGCGAGTCACTGCCCGCTTATCCTCCATCGCATGGGCCGATCGGCGTAAACAAAGCAAGTGGCAGGCGCGCAGGAATCAACGGCGCTCAGTGCATTAAGCTTGTGAGTAGGTGGCGTTAATTTTTGACATTTATTTATTCTATCATTAATATAATTACAATTACTGTATATCCTACTTAATAAAGATCTTAATTGGTAGATATAGGCGGGGGTTCACATGCAAGAGTTCTCTGATGAACTAAGCGCCACTGCCTGTACACATAGATTAACCCACGTATTCTCCATATTGTTTAGCAAATAACATTTTTGGCAACTTGTAGGAAATAAATTTAAAATCATATATTTGTATAAATATTGGTTTAAAAATTAGCGGTATTTCGAAGTCAGTAGTATAAAAAGGAGGCTTCTGGCGCAGGGGGCTCGGGGCTTATGACTGACGGACTACCCCACTCTCATGTAGTATCATCATTCTGGAATCAATTTCTATTTCTTCTCGTTTTCCCATACAATACAGGCGATTTCAGGTACAAAAAAATAACCTTTTTTTTCCTTTCCCCGCAAATACTCCCAAATTTCCTTCCTGCCAACGGCGGCCATCTTAGCAAGCAGTGACAGCAGCCATTTTTTGCCTTAATTAGCATAATCAAGGGGATGACTCCTCAATGTGGCAAATTATTCGTGTAGGATGTGTAACCTCACCACAGCACTACCATCTTGGATCCCGAGCACCACTGACCAACAATATGGCGGTCGTGGGACAACTGGAGGCCAGATGAGGATGTCGGCCATTTTGGTGGCCAGTGGCAGGCATCAAGTCGACCAGAATACCTCGAACATTCATTTCGGATCTCGTGCTTAACTGCCTCGTCCTAAAGTCTGTGTGCATAACATTTATAAGAATAGTTGGCTGAAATTTCCGAACTGTTTAAATTATAGTTGTCAAATTCATAACACGAATCAACCCTGACTATGAGAATGGTCGTAGGATCAAGTATGGCTATAATCATAGTTGGCTGTAATTTCCGAAATGTTTAAGCTATAGGTGTCATTCATAACAAAGGCATCAACTCCGACCATTAGAAGGGTCGGAAGGTCAAGTATGTAGCGTCCATATCTACTTATAAGCATATTTGGCTTTCATTTCTGAAGCATTGGAGATAAAAAATAAAAAATTCATTACATATGGATCTACAATGACTATGAGAAGGATCGTGGGGTCAAGTATGACCTATGTATACGTATTAGCATATTGTACTGTTAGATCCGAACCATTTCAGTTAGAGTCATCAAATTAATAACATAAGCATCACCCTAAACAAAGAAAAGGATCGAGGGGTCAATTATGACCTATGTCTATGTATAATCATAGCATACTGTCATTTCTGAACCAGTTAAGTTATAGTTGCCGAATTCATAACATGAGCATCATCCCAAATGAGGAGAATAAACTAGTGATCAAGTATGCCCTATTTCACCTTCTGAGGATAGTTGGTTGTAATTTCCTAACCATCTGATTTATAGTCATCAAATTCATAACTTGGGCATTGTCCCTGATGACAAGAAGAGATGAGTGGTAAAGCAGGACATATGTTCACATATAAGAACAGTTGGCTATAATTTCCGAACTGGTTAAATTGTAATCGTCAAATTCATATCATGAGCACCACCCCAAACGACAGAATTGTTGTGTGGTCAAGTATTCCCTGTCACCTTATAAGCATAGTATTTCCGAACAATTGAATTTATAGTAGTCAAATGCATAATATGGGCATTGTCCCCAAATGAGAAGAGATGAGTGGTCAAGTATGCTCTATGTCGACTAATTTGCTTAATTGACTGTATTTTCCGAACCATTTAAGTTATAGTCATAAAATTTATAACATAGGCATCGCCCAAAACAACAAAAAATGATTGTTAGGTCAAGCATGACTTATGTCTATGTATAAGCATAGTTTGCTATAAATTTCCTAACAATTTAAGTTATAGTTGTTAAATCCATAATATGGGCATCGCCCAAGACGATGATAAGAGGTGAGTCGTTAAGTATGACTTACGTCGAATTATAAACATAGATGATTGTTATTTCCGAACCATATGAGATGCAACTACCAAATTCATAACATAAGCATCACCCATAATGGCTTGCAAGACCAAGTATTTCATATGTCTACCAATAAACATAGTTGGCCATAATTTCCGATCCAAAAATATATAGTTGTCAAATTCGTAACATAGGCAGCCCCAGAAGGGTCGCAGGTCAAGCAAACCCTATGTCGACGTAAAAGTATAGTTGGCTGTAAGTTCCAAAACATTTCAGATATATAGTGATCGAAATAATAACATACACAAACTCACCACATCTGACAATGAATAATAAGCTAGGGGTCAATTATGAAGCATGTCTACTTACAAGTATAGTCATCTATAATTTCCGAACAGTTTAACATATAGTGGCTAAAACAATAAAATAGGTACCACCACTCCAGACTTTGAAAAAGGATCGAGGTGTTAAGTTTGACCCATGGTTATGTACGAGCATAGTTGGTCGTAATTACTAAACTGTTTGGGATACAACTACTACCAACACCATAATGTAGACATCGCGCCCAGGCGATGGGAAGAACTTAAGGGTCAAGTCAAGTACGACCTATGAGTAGACATACAGCAATAGTTCATGATTAACTGCCAGCTACTGAACTACACTTGATGAAAAAAACCACTGCCCCTAATATTAAGGATATATATATATATATATATATATAATGCTCCCAGCCATGTTGTCAAAGAAAAATAATTCTGCCACCAGCTAAAAAAATAGTGTTATAAATGTAAGTGTTAAGCTTGTAGACACACAGGAATTTATTAAATCCATTTTTATCTCCGACCAGCACTAATGTAACAAAGCAGGTAATAAATACAGACAATCACAACCGAACCTTTAATATATGCACTTACTTCCCGACAGTTGGTTAGCACCAACACCCCACTAGTGTCTTGGGGGACCGACCTGGTTCTTGTGTGTCATCTTGTCACCCCTATGTACTAAGACTTCGATGTATGTAGGTAATGAGATGTCACTTGGTACATCACAAAAAATATGCAGTCAGTGCTAGAGAACCAAGTCCTACAGATACTATATGTGTCATAATGATAAGCTTATTAGTATTAGTATTATGAAACAAATTACCCTGTGGTGCAAGTAAGGAGAAAGGTATCGCAACACACACACACACAAATGCATAAAAAGCAGCAAAGGATTACCTTTCGCATGGGTAGTAGCATGGGTCTACACACTCACCAGACATGTGTCAACACCAATGACATCTTAGACAGTCAACACATGGTTAGAATATAAAATACTTTCATGAACCTACACCTTAACAAAAAAGAAACACTGCAGGAGGAGGTGTGGGGATTATGCTGGCTTCCACTTGTGTTACCAGTCTGATACCTTGACCACTCAGCCACCACCATTGCATGAGATGTGTGTTCGGAGATGAAATAGTGTATATATCGGATACATAATATGATATTGTGCGAGTAGGAGAAGAAATATGTGAACATTGCAAAAATGAATTACCCCCTAACCACTTATACCATGGAGAGTCGTGGTTTATTTTTACCTTAACTGGTTTAGCAGTGAATACCTGTAGGCCAAGAGCACATTTTTTCATCGACATGACCTCGCTGGAAGGGAGACTGCAATGACTGGTCCTGCCTTTCTGTGCATGGTAGATATATGTTACCGACCAAGTACTGCATCCCCACCACATCCCCTTGCGAAATACATGTACTTACTGGTGTACTATTGAAGGGAAGTAATACATGTAACCTGAGGGTGGTGGAAACGGTTAACCATGCTCGAGGTATCGCAGGATTGATTCACATAGAGATTGGTAATAATAATTATAATACAGGTCATCATGAAAGCCACCATTGTATTTTCAACTACAAGACAATCATTTGTTCATTTGTCGATAGAAAGTCAGTGGAAGCAAGGGCCCCCCACTGCTGCAAAAAAAGTCATGAAGAAAGTAACTGCCATTGTCTATAACAGTGTTGGGACCAAGCAAGGTGGCGCAGTGGTAACACACTAGACTCGCATTCGGGAGGACCCGGGTTTTATTCCAGGTCCAGCCATGCTGATTTCGGTTTTCCATGGTTTTCGAAATCACTCCAGGCGAATGCTGGGATGGGCCCCAAACAAAAGCCATAGTCAATTCCTTCCTAATATTTCCCCTGTCCCTGTTCCTCGTGCAACTTGCAAACATCTCTAATGACCTCGATGTCGAAGAGACGTTAAGCCCAAATACCTACCTACAATCTACAACAGTGTTCGTAATTACAGTTCGAGCTCTGAGTGAAACTCGAGCCACTTGAGAGTGCATCCTTGCGTAGGTCAGCAGCTACATGACATATGCTACTCTAGTAGACCTCTAGTATATAGCAGTAGGTATTTTGTTAGCCACTGGGAATTAAGAAAAAAAAACAAAGTTATTTTTAATGTATTTACTTACATGCAAAACCAAATCATCCACCCATAAATATCTATATATTATATCAATCAATAAATCCTCTGGCTCGGAGTTCATCAAAAACTGAATTCATCACTCTGATGACAGAAATATAGCCACCTATCTGTGATGATACCAACAACTGTAGACGATTAACTAGGTCATTGGGGCCTTTGGAACCAAATGTTCACCTTTTCTTAGCAATTGGTGGCACTTTATCACCATCAGTAGAATATGCATCAGCACTGGATGTCACAGTTTGGTTTTCAACATCCTGGGTAGCATCGTCGGAGGTAACTTAAAATAGGCGAGGTTCAAGGTTGTTCTTGTTGTCATTGTTCAAACTTTCTGATGATCCACATGGTTCATGCCCTGCATCTCCAATTTTTCTGTCTTCACACACAGGTTTGGAACACTATGCAGGCCCACGTAATGTTATGGGTGCTCTAAAGAACTATAGTTTCCATGATGAATTAGCTGGAAGGATAGCCTTAACGTGTGACAATGCATGCTTACTCGTGTCAAGCAAAGGTGCATTATCTTTATATGTCCCAATGTTTCTTTTGAAAGTATCACCACTACCAAATGTTGCAGTACACATATCACATGTTAGTAGTAGTCTAGAGGTCGGTGCCTTTGTACATTCACTCTGTTCATGAACATGTGCATTGAACATTTTACTGAACATGTTCTGCAGTAATTACATTGTTTACCAGTGGTTGGCATTATCTTCAAGCACTGACTCAACACTGCTGACTCCACACTGCTGACTCCAAACTTCTGACTACACTCTGCTGAGTCCACAATGCCGACTCCCCCTTATACTGATTAAAGATAAAGTTATGAGCTGTCGTCTGCTCAATAGTGGAGGGGGAAAAAAGCAGTGTGTACCCATTTTGCTAAGTGGAGAGTATGCATTCGTCCTCAACTCTATATGATTTACCAAAGCAATAGTCCAACCCAAACACTTGGCCATAATGTCTTCTTCTTATTCTTACATATCTTATATATACTATCAACAATCACATTTTGTGCTGCAGATGAATAACACACATATACAGTCGAAGTCTTGAAAAATCTGGTACAATACTCATCATTGCAAGGCTCTGGTTTCGTAAAACTACAGTCCAGCCCCATATTATAATTGACAGCACCTCATCGTTAATTTGTTTGATTAAACTAGGCACCAAACTTGTCAGGAATGAACAAACAGTGTGCAGTGTAGTTGATATATTTGGTGCAACAAAATCTTTACAAATACCCCCTGAATGGAGATCGCAGCAGGAAATATAACATAAGTGGTCAGAGATGTCGAAGGTTCGATAGTCTCTATATCCTTTCCATTGTACAGATTCAAATGTCTACTTTAATCATTATCATGTACATACATTCTGTGATACTTATCACATCTATATGTTATACGAATGGCTTTCCTCATACACATACTTTTTTCATGTCATCTAGCATCGTATGCACATGTAAACATCTTGTCACAATTCATTATGTCTTATCTGTTTGCCGCATCGGACAAACAGTGAGTTACACTTTTTCATGTGCGAACACAGTATGCCTTTGATTCCGGTGGCAACTGGTTTCATGCTGTCCGCAGTTTATGATTTCTTCTTACAGTAGCGACAGCAACAACTACAACTTGCGTGCTTCATCATCGAGCATGTAATTCACAGCTGATGTTCACTCTCCGAGGAATGAAGGGTAACTGTGTGGGCCCACCTATTATGAATCCATCTCTACAGTGTCAACCCGACACAAGTATCAGCTTGAGAGTATGTTTTTTTAAATTGTCAAAATTAGCATATATTCTTCTAGACTTATCATGTCAGACAATGCAGAATTACATGTTCCAAGATGACTTCTCAAATTATCACATTAGGCAAACTGTGATGTACATATTTCACATGCTAACACAGTATGCTCTGGATTCTGATAACAACAGGCCTCCTGCGATCTGCAGGTGGTTATTTCAGAAATGGTCATCTTACAGTAGCAACACATCCTATTCCATCATCATTGCAGAGCACGTTATCCACAGACAACGTTCAGTCTTTGTGGTTCCAACAGCAACTGAGATTGCCAGCATATCCCTACATGTATGTAAACCTAACTTGAGTACTATTAGTATCTGCATGAGAGAGCAAGTGTGTGACTTACACTTTTATCTAGTCCTTCAATCAGCAAGAGAATCTGCTTCAAGCCCTGGGCTCATTGCTTAAGTTGACAAGTGCCTAGTTGCAAAGTGGTCTATATGAATTCATTCTCAATTGGAGATGATCTATTGCATGTAACTTCCAACTGGAACCTTCTCACATGTACTCTGCTTCCTTGTTGCAAATGTTCTGTATACCAGCTTCTATACTAGCCACAATGCCGTGGATGTTATGAGAGGCACATTCATTGTCTTAAAAGCTTTCCAACTAAATTCATCATTATGTGGTTCTGGTTTGATATATATACATTCCAAAAACACATTTTATTTTAATGTGCCATCTTTTGCCATCTCATCTCCAAGAAAATCTATAATATTCTTATTCATTTGCATAAGGTATGTACAAATATATTTTGCCATGCCCAATGCAACATGTATCTCCATTTGACCATGGAAAGCATATTCTTTCAGGATAAACCCATTCTCATTGGATAAGCTTGCAGCAGTTGGTGTAGTATTAACTTTTCCATATGTAAAATCCTTCATATGGTTGTTACTTGTTTCCCGAAATAGTTTTCTGTGATAGTTATTTATTTTGTATCATGCTTCGACTAGAATGCTTTCTGTTGCTTGATAACATGGAAAAACATATTTGCACTTATAACCCAGGTGAGCTGAGACACCCCAGAACAACTTCATCGAACATGCTCCAGGTTTCTCATGTTGATATGCACTGGATCTTTTACTAAAGGTCCTAATACAGTAGTCCTTGATGTCTGTGTAGAATTGTACAAGTCCAGGATCAGTGTTGCCGATGGTGGTGGTGCTTGAGTATCCACTATAGCAGGTGCAGTCCATGCTCTCGATGCCTGTGGAGAATGGCCTGCAATATTCAGGTCCAATGGTGAGCATGAACCAGTATCCAATGTGGACCTACAGTGCTTAGCATGCATGGGCGAGAGTCCATTGCATGTTGCAAGATGTATTTTTAAGCTATCATGGCATCTAAATTGAGACTTGTACGGTTCGCATATTAAAGCAGAACTCTTCATGTTCCTAGCACACCCAGTCTCATGTCGACGCGCATGGCGGCTGTTGGAAAATAACTTCTTGCAGAACCAGCATAAATGGTTGTCTGAAGTAGTTTCCATCGTCACTCGAGCCAATGTTCACTCTTGTATTAACTGCAACACACTAAACATTCCACCAATTCCACATGTGATATATATATATATATATATATATATATATATATATATATATATATATATATATATATATATATATGCATTTTCATATTCCATGAGTGGAGAATTAAGCCTTTTGTAGACCTGTATTTAGTCAGTAGTTGTATATCTGTTAAAACACTGACATGCAGCTGCAAATTAGAATTGGAATATAACATCATGACAAATACTTTAGCACTATCTCTTTTCAAACAGACACATCTCCCATGTTGATGTGTGTTGTTATTTCAACTACAGTGCTTACCACAGTAGAGACATTGTTTCCACCTTGAAGGAATGCTTAGATCGGAAGTTGGTGTACCACCACCACTCGATATGGCAGGCACCTGACCGCCACAGGTTTGTTGCATAGCTGGTACAAGAGCTTTACACTTTTTCATATGTATGTTTCAACTGTCTATACGAGTGAAATAACCGTGACAGTTATCACATCGATAGACTGTGGGATATGGATTCAGCTTGTATTTATGCTTCATATGTCTCTTTGCACTGGGGACATGTGCAAATAATTTCCTGTTACAGTAGTTGCATACATGTCTATGAGGTGATCCAGCCATTGGTTGCACTCTTGAGTCCTTTACTAATGTCAGTTTTTCTGCAGATATGTTCCTTTCCTTAAATTTAAGCAAATTGTGTTTGGTTCGAACAGGAAGGAGTTCTTTCTATGATGCAATATATCGTTTGAAGTTATCGCGTCACTGAAAATGCGATTGACACTCTTTTTAATACACATAAGTGCACTTGATATTGCGAGGACAGCCAGTCTCATATCGACGAGCATTGCAGCTTTTAGTAAAGCTCTTATTACAGTAGCGACACAAACAGATGTCCTCCATTGTGGAATAAGAGCACTGATCACTCTTCGAAGCCTGGGTGACAACTGAACTGGCAAACCCTATACAAAAATCATCATATTGTTAGTTTAAAAACTACTGTGAGATTCATGTATATTGCCAACCACAGCCACGGCAGCTCCTACCATCAGGAGGAACCACAAGAGTGCACCCTGCCAGAACTACTCTACCATTTTAACCAATGGCTCCCAGGGTCAGAACTGTGAGTTTTATGGTGACTGTCATCCAAACCTGTGTCGGAACGACGACCTCGTCAGCTGCTCCAGGTACACATCTCTCTCTATCTCTCTCTCTCTCTGCCCTTAATGAGTTCCTAAGGGAAGCAATCTGTGTTGGATGGGGCATCCAACACAGATTGCTTCCGACGTGCAATATACCTGACCCTATAATGTTGTGGGTCCATAAGAGAAGTACATCCTTGCAAACATCGAGTACACGGGAGGTAGTCGTGTATGCCAGTGTCCTCTTGTAGATATGCAGGTAGATGTTTGTAGACATATTGTATTCATATCTAGCATATGTCAGAAATAATTCCTTAGGAAAGTATGAAAGAGCAGTTTCTTTGTTGAGTGCTGCAAGTGAATTAAGCTTTCCATATTCCACAATAGCTGATAGAATCTTCTGACAACTAGAACAGCATGCCATCATTTTCACAGTGCTCTACAACAAATTTTTTTGCTGATGTGTAACTATGGTACAAACTACTGACCTAAAATGATATGCTCTCAAGTCTGCCAGAGCTCGAACAACATACTATCTGCGAATGAGCCAGAGTGCTCATGCGCCTGCGTATATAACCTTGTTTTATTCACATATGAAATCCTTATTTGACATGGGACACACACCAGCAAGGAAGAAGAAAATATTTGTCAGGTGTAAAATTCGAACCAATGCTCCTCACACAGGGAACCAGGGCTTAAATCCAGTGCCTTAGACCTCTCGGACAACCTGACAACCTACATAAGTAAGGAATTATAAGACCTATTGAATGCTGTACTATATGAGTGTGTGATGTGGTAACAAAATGTTACCACTTCCCAATTTGACCGATGGAATTGTTGAATATGATTCAATGTGTGATGTACTCATCTTTACGTTGGAGGAGGAGTCTGGCATCATCTTCGTTGTTAGAACAGAAGCGATGGCTGAGTATTCATTGAAGCACAGTTGTATGTGCTGTACAGAGAGAGTATGACTTCCATTCATTATGTATATTAAAGTCTTGGTATATGATGAACCACAAGTGAATGTCATGCTGAAATGCAATACTACTACTGTGGTCTTGGACCCCAGCGGTGGTAGTGGAGGACAAAATACTAGCAATAAAGGTCCGAACTGAGCATTCCTTCAGGGCGGAAACAATGTCTCTATTCTGGTAAGCTCTTTAGTAGAAATAACAATGCATGTCGACGTCAGAGATGTGCATGTGTTGGAAAGAGGTTAGTGTTCACATATTTGTTATTATATGAAATTTATATTTTAACTTGCAGATGCACATCAGTTTAGTAACAGAGATACAATGACTAGCTAAATACATGTCTACAAAAGGATTATATCCCACTGTTTGTATATGAAAATGCATATTTATACAACATGTGAGATTGGTGGAAACATTAGTGTGTTGCTAATCGATGAGTGAACATCGGCTCGAGCAACGATGGATACTACTTCAGACAACAATTTGTGCTGGTTCTACAAGAAGTCATATCAGGGAAAACTAGTATATGAAGAATTGCACATACGAAAACGCTACTACAACACCACTTGCTGCCAGATTATCCAATGAGAATAGGTTCATGCTGAAAGAATCTGCTTTCTGTGGTCTAATGAAGACATATTTTGCTTCATCATGGCAAAAGTTATTTGTACACACATAAGCAAATGAGCAAGAGTGCTAAAGATCGACTTATAGATGATATGGAAAAAGATGGCATATTAAAATATAATATGTGGGTGGAATACATATATATTTGGTATATATACCAAACCAGAACCACATGGTAATGAATATAGTTGGAAAGCTTTTAATAGAAAGAATGTGCCTCTCCATAACATGCACAACATTGCACAAGTGTAGAAGCTGGTATACAGAAGATTTACAATGAGGAAGAAGAGTACATTGGAAAAAGTTCCGGTTGGATGTTACGTACAATAGACAATCTCCAGTTAATAACGATTTCGTACAGGCGACTTTGCAAGGTGCTTAGCAATTGGAGAAATGAGCCCAGGGATTCAAGCACAGTCCTCTGCTGGGTGAAGGACTAGACAAAAGTGTGTCATGCACTTGTTCTCAAGCTGACACTGATAGTACCCATGAAAGGTCACATACATAGTGGTTTAATACATGTAGGGATATGCTTGGAGACTCAGTTGTTGATCCGACCGCGAAAAGTGAATGTTGTATGTGGATAATGTGCTCGGAGATGATAGAACACGATGTGATGCTACTTTAAGACGACCTTTTCTGAAATAACTAGCTGCAGATGGTATGAGGCTGGTTGGCATCAGAATCCAGAGTGTACTGTGTTCGCATGCGAAATATGTACATCATGGATTGCATGATGTATTGACTTCAGAAGTCATCATCTTGCAATGTGTAACCCTGCACTGTTTGTCATGGTAATTATCGAAGAACGTATGCATATGTTGACGATTTAAAGAAACATCTTCTCAAGCTGATACTCTTGTCGGGTTGACACTGTAGAGGTGGAGTCATAAACTGTTTGCCCACACAGTTGCCATTCAGTCTTTAGAGAGTGAACATAAGCTGTGAATTACGTGCTCGATGATCAAACAGGCAAGTTGTTGTTGATGCAGTCGCTACTGTAAGAAGACTCTAAGCTGCAGACAGCATGAAACTGGTTGCCACTGGAATCGAGAGTGTACTGTGTTTGCATGTGAGAACGTGTTACTCGATGCTTGTATGATGCAGCAACCTGAGAAGTCGTCTTTAATTGTAGCAAGTAGTTGACTTGTGCATATGATGCTAGACAACATGAAAAAAGTACTTCTGTGAGGAAAGCCGTTCGTATAACATATCGATGTGATAAGTTTCACAGAATGTATGTACACGAGGATGATTTTAGCAACTATTTGTAACTGTGTAAAGGAAATGATACAAAGACTGTCGAACCTTCGATATCGCCGACCACTAATTGTATTTTTCCTGCGGCGATCTGCATTCAGTGAGGCTTTGTAAAGATTTTGTTGCACCGAATATATCGACTACACTGCACACCGTTTTCTCATTCCTGACAGGTATGGGACCTAATTTAATAATTAATAAACCAAATTATCTATGAGCTAGAATTACATATTGATGTCAAATATAATATATGTCTGGACTGTAGCAATACTAAACCAGCATCTTGCTATGATGAGTATTGTACCAATACTTTGAAGACTTCGAATGAAGCTATGTGTTATTCAGCTGCACCATAAGATGGGACTGTTGAGAGTTTATGCAACCTATGTTAATAGGAAGAAGAATTCATGATGTTTGGATTGGAGCCTGGCTTCGATAAACCATATAGAGTTGAGGACGAATGGGTACTCTCCACTTAGCAAAATAAGTACGCACAGACTTTTTCCCCTCAACTACTGAGCGGATGAGAGCATATAGCTTCATATTCGACCGGTAGAAGGAAGGTATAAATTACTGCTACAGCAGACTTAACACACAGTTGTTAAACTATGTTTGAGGAGTGTGGAGTCAGCAATGTGGATTCAGCAGTGAGGAGTCAGCAGTGTGGACTCAGCAGAGTGTGGTCAGGAGTGTAGAGTCAGCAGTGTGGAGTCAGTGCTTGAAGTTGATGCCAACCACTGAGGGTGTACCGTCGGGTATGACTACATGTGAAACTTCGACGTTCGATCAACAACATCTAACTGGTAAACAATGCAGTTACTATGACAAGATCTTCAGTTAAAGTTGTAATGTATGTCATCATAAACAGAGCCAGTTTACCTCTAAATTTCTACTAACATGTGATATGTGTGGTGCAAAAATCGATAAAGGCTATACTCTCAAAAGACACTGGTATGTGTGAATATAATGCACCTTTACTTGACACGAGGCAGCATGCATTGTCACACATCAAGGCTAACCTTCCTGCTTATTCATAATGTGAACAATCGTTTGTTTGAGCTCTCATATCATTACATGTGCCTGCATGGTGTTCCAAACCAACATGTGAAGAGAGAACTATGGGTGATGCAGGGCGTGAACCATATGGATCTTCAGTATGTTTAAACAATGACAACAACAACAATCCTGCACAACACCTATGTAAGTAACCACCAATGGAGCTACCTAGGATGCTAAGAACCAAAAAAATTTGTAGATGCATATTCTTCTGATGACGATCAAGTTCTGCCATATGTCAAGTGAAGGTGTACACATGATTCCGAAGACCCCAATGACCTAGTTAAAAGACTAAGTTTGTTGGTTTCCTCACAGAGAGGTGGATATATTTCTGTCATCGGAGGGATGAATTCAATTATTATTGAACTTAGAATCAGAGGCTTTATTTATTGATATAATAGATATATATTTATGTGTGTATGAATTGGTTATGCGTGTAAATAATTACATTAAAACACATTTTTTTGTAGCATGTGTTGTGTAGCTGCTGACCTACACAAGTATCCACTCTCAACTGGCTCAAGATTCAGGCAGAGCTCGAACTAGGAATTAGCCAGAGAGAGCTCGTGCATCTGTGCCTCGCTTTTTGCACTCTCCTAATCCTTATCGAACATGGTAAAAAAGAAAATTTTCATCAGCAAGGAAGGAAAGGAAACACAGTGAGGAAAAACCTTCAAATAAATCCACAAGGAAGCATAATACAATTACTATTGACCACCTCGATTGACTCATTGAAAGAGTATGTGTTAGGTGTGGGATTCGAACCAATGGTGCCTTTACAGGAAAACATTATATGACTGAACATAAAAAATGTGCCAGGTGTGGGGATTTGAAACTGCACTCCCTTTACTGGAATGAGAGCTTAAATTTAGTTGTTCAGCCAACCTGACAATTTGGATTAGCGATTGAATTACATAGCTTTTGTCGAATGACAAACAATGTATGGTCTTTTCTAGCTGTTTCTTGTATAATAAGCACAGATTTGTAGGTATTTACATTTCCTTTTTTGCACTCTAGTGGACGACTGGAGAAAATGAAAGCACACAGAGTAAGCATTTGACTATTTCTAATTGTGTGTGTGATGGACTTGGTATGCGAGTGCACGTAGGGGACTGAGTATGACTGTATGTAGCTATGAACACTGTTGTAGACAATGGCAGCTACGCTCTTCATGACTTTTTTGGCAGAAGTGGGAGGGCCCTTGCTTCCACTTGCGTCTTGTGTGCAAGCGTCCAATTGCAGCTTTTACGATGACTTGTATTATTATTATTATTACCAATCTCTATGGGAATCGAACCTGCGATACCTCGAGGATAGTTCACCATTTCCACCACCTTCAAGGTAGATGTATTACTTCTTTTCAATAATATACCAGTAAGCATGTGTTTTTGACAAGAAGAGGTGGTAGGAATGCAATACTTAGTCGATTGTATATATATATATATATATATATATATATATATACAGTGCACAGAAAGGTGGGACCAATCATTAGGGTCTCTGCTTCCAGCAAGGTCACGTCGATGACGAAATGTGCTCTTGGCCTACAGGTATTCACTGCTACACCAGGTAAGGTGAAATAAACCTCTCATCTGCATGGTATTAGTGATTCATGGGTAATTCGTTTTTGCAAGTACACATATTTCTTCTCCTACCCGCACATTGGCTGTCATGTGTGGCGAACCAATATGTATGCTATTTCATCTCCGAACACACCTATCATGGAATGGCGGTGGTTGAGTGGTCAATGTACCAGACTGCTAACAGAAATTGAAGCCAGAATGATTACCTGCACCTCCTCCTGCATTGTTTCTTTTTAGCGACTGTGTCAGTCCATGTGTGTATTTTCTTATCCTAATCATGCAATGTCTGTCATAGGCATAATTGGCATTGACACATGTCTGGCGAGTGTGTACGACCATGCTCCTACCCGTGCACAAGGTAATCCTCTTCTGCTCTTAATGCAAATGTGTGTGTGTGTTGTGATACCTCTTATTTACTTGCACCACAGGCTAGTTTGTTTCGTGATACTAATAATAGGACGCTTATCACTCTAGCATGTGTTGTTGTATCTGTAGTACTCGGTTGTCTAGCGCTGACTGCATATGCATTGCAAAGTACCGAGTGACTACTAATTACCTACGTATATTGAAGTCTCAGTACATGGAGGCGACGACGACAATGAATGAGTGCCAGGCTGGCCCCCCAGGACCCTAGTGATGTGGTAGTACTAACAAACTGTCTGGAAGTAAGTACAGGCATTGGAGGTTCCGGTATGACTGTCTGGAATTATTACTTGCTTAGGTAGACGAGTACAGGCCGGAGATAAAAAAGTGGATTTAATAAATTCGTGTGTGTCTACAGCCTTAACAGTTAAATTTATAAATTTTTTTTTTTTTGAGCTTGTGGCAGAAGTATTGTTTCCATGTCAACATGGCTGAGAGCATTGTATATATGTATATATATCAGTAATATTAGGGGATGTGAGATTTTTTCATCAAGTCTATTTCAGATGCTGGCGATTAATTGCGAACTACAATTGTGTGTGTACTTGTAGGTCATACTTGACATGTTGGTTCTTCTTGTCTTCTGGGGCAATGTCTAAGCAATGGTGTTGGTAGTTGTATCTCAAAGGGTGTGCTAATTACAACCAACTATTCTTAAATGTAGCAATGGGTCAAACTTAACCCCTTGATAATTTTATACTGTCTGGAGTGGTGGTGCCTATGTTATAGTTTTGGCCACTATATCTTAAATGCTTCGGAATTTACCGACGACTATTCGTATAGGAAAACATGCATAATACTGGATCTCTCGCTTCCTGTCCATTGTTTGAAGTTGTGTGGTAGCCTAAGTTATGATTTCAAACACTAAATATCTTAAATGGTTCGGAACTTACAGCCAACTATGCTTGCACACCAACATATAGTTTACTTGATTCTGCAACCCTTCTGGGGTGGTGTCTATGTCATGAATTCGACAACTATATCAATGGTGGTTCGTAAATTACAGCAAACTATGCATATTGGTAGATATAGGATATATTTGGCCTTGTAAGTCATCTAGTTTGATGCCCATATTATGTATTTGACTACTATATCGCGAACAGTTTAGATATTACAGCCAACTATGTTTATAAGTTATCATATGACTCACACTTGTCATTGTGAGTCTTCTCGTCATCTGGGGTGATGTAGATGTTATGAATTTAGTAGTTGTGTCTCACATGATTCAGAAATTACAACCAACTATGCTTATAAGTCGACAGGGAGCAAACTTGACCCCTCGACTCTTCAGATCATCTGGGTAATGCCCATGTTATGGAGTTGAAAACTAGAACTAATGATTCGGAAATTATAGCCATCTATTCTTATATGCAGACATAAGTCATACTTGATCCCTCGATCCTTTTTCGTTGTCTGGGGCGATGCCCATATTATAAATTTGATGAAATTAACTTTAATGTTTTGAAATGACAGTCAACCATGCTTATAAGTCTACATTGATCATACTTGACCACTCGTCTCTTCTCCTCGACTGGGGCGATTTCCATGTTATGAATTTTACAACTATAACTTAAATGGTTCGGAAATCACAACCGACTACACTTATAAGGTGACATAGGACATAACTGACCACTCACCTATTATCATCATCTGGAGCGATGCTCATGTTATGAATTTGATGACTATAACATAACTAGTTCGGAAATTATAGCCAACTATGCTTATATCAAACATATGCAATATTTTAACCACTCGTATCTTCCCATTATCTGGGGCGATGCTCATGCTATGTGATTGGCAACTATATCATAATTGGTTTGGAAATTACAGTACACTTTGCTTGTACTTTGCTTATTCTAATAGTCGGAAATCATGCAAATATTATGAATTTGGTAGCTGTATTTCCATTGGTTCAGTAATTACAGCCAACTATGCTTTTAAGTGGACATAGGCCATACTTGACATTGCGACCCTTCTCATAGTCTGGCTTGATGCCTATGTTATTAGTTTGACATATATAGCTTAAACGGTTCGGAAATTACAGCCGACTATGCCTATAGGCCATACTTAACCTCCCGTCCATTCTCATAGTCGGGGTTGATGACAATGTTATTATCTGACAACTTTAACTTAAAAGGTACAGAAATTACAGCCAACTATGCTTATAAGTGTTATGTACACTGACTTCAGGGGGAGGCAGTAGCGCACGAGATCCGAAATGAATTTTCGAGAAATTCTGGTCGACTTGATGCCTGTCACTGGCCGCCAAATTGGCTGACATCTTCAGCTGGCCGCCAGTTCTACTGCAGCCACCATACTGTTGGTCACTGGTGTTCGGGATCCAAGATGACGGTATTGTGGTGAAGTCCTTCATCCCACATGAGTCATTTGCCACCTTGAAGGATCATCCTCTGGATTATGCTAAATAGGGCAAAAAATGGCTGCCGGCATAATCTGCAAAGATGGCCGCCATCGTCGGAAGTGATATTCGGTTTTTTGAGGGAAAAAAGGAAACAAGGAATTTTTTTACCCCATGGCGATACCATACGAGGCTGGGGACAGTCCGCAAGGTCATGAGTCCCGAGCCCCCTGTCCCAGAAGTCTCCTCTTTAGAATACTGAAGGCTTTTACTAATTTGGTAATTCAGACAAAATATACTTTATTGAAACATTAAGTATACATTTTAAGGTTGTTTAAGAAAAATATATTCAATTTTACTGTAGTTATGTGAGGACTGCGAAAAATTTCACCCAAGCACAGAATCTAAGTAGATAAATGGAATACTCTGTAGTTCCTCAAAATATCAAGTTCCACACCATGGGGTACCTTGTTCAATCCCCCGGCCGGGTCACTCGCGAATTTTGGCATGTGGGATTCATACCGGACGATGTCAGTGTTAGGTGGGATTTTTCGGGATTCTCCCTTTTCCCCGCCATTTCATTCTGGTGCTATCCCATACTCGCCTCAATCTCCTACATCAGCTTTCAAGACCTCGCTGTTAAGAGCCACTCAAATCTCTTCATTCATTCACTCATTCGAGCTCCTGCAAGTCTCCTGACATTATATGACTTCAAAAGTTAAAATGATTTAGAAGGCATGTTGAACACATAGTGTAGAAAAACTTCTGATGATCTGAGCTCCAGCCAAAAATGTTGGACTTTATTTATTACTGCACCATGATGACTCGATCCCAACCCAGATCCGATCTACTGAGCGCCGACCGCCTATCAGCACTTGTAACATGATTGCTAGCAGGTAGGCCAGCCGATAGGGAATCTTTGGAATCATGAAGTAGCCAACCAGTCTAAAAGCTTGTTCCAAGAGCCTCGCATAGCTAATAGAGAACGGGTACACCCACATGAAAATAACCGCCACGCCTTTCGTCTCTGTGTACTTGTCTACTCTGTTGCCCTAACCTCGGACAGGATTAGTGAGATGCACTCTTTTTGCAGTTGAGTGAAGTGATTTGGGCGGTTCTTAACATCGAGGTCTTGAGAGCCGATGTGGGTGAAGCGAGGTGAGTATAGAGCAGCGCCGAAATGAAAGGGCGGAGGAAACGGGAGGTCCCCGAGAAATCCCGCCGAACAATGACATCGTCCAGCACGATCCCCACATGCGAAGATCCGGGAGTGACCCCGCTGGGAATCGTTCCCGGTTCGCCTAAGTGGAAGGCGAGCAGGCTAACCACCACAACACAAGAATAAAGCAACTGATTTCTTTTCGCACTAGAAGAGTCGTGCCGTCACACGGTAGCGCTAATTATAATGCAGTGGCGGTCAGCTGAACTATCTTGTTGAATCAGCTGGGGCAAAGTCACGAATCTATATTTACAGAACTCACTTTTAACTACCTTTCGTTCTAAGTACAATCGTAATCATACGTTAGGTATAATTAGTGGTTTTTATTAGAGCATTCATATAATTGTAGATTATATTACACAACCTTAATAATACTGTTAAAGCTGAATTGAAACTACTATTTCTTCTAAACTAGCTGCATTTTCACTATTCCAGGGCAGTCCGTGTGTGCAAACAGAATGCTATCAAACGGATAATTCGACAGTCACTTCGGTGAACATTTTTGTCATGTGCGGTTACCACTATATGCTACTGATGGATGGGAATAGCTTACAAAGTAAATTAACAAAAATTTAAAAACAGAACATATGTTGATGTTTTCCCCGGGATTTGAAACCGCAACTATGGCGCCCCAGCTGGCATCCCAAACGTAAAAAAAATGTAGGGCAGAGTGGACATGCAAGCTGCTCAGTAACCATTTTCCGTGTTCTAAATTTAACTGTTTTTGTGTTAGCATTATTGATCTATAACGCATATTTACATAGTAAGTTATAGCACAAATTTATGTAAATTAATTATTTCAATATTCTCTTTTATTACCTCCGTATGGGTTTTTAATTCAGCTAAAACTATTCAAGTCTCTATCGCTTTCTCTCTCTCTCTCTCCCACATGTGACTTTCACATGTGGGAATCGTGCCAGACGTTGCAGCTGGACGGCGCAGCTCCCTATTTACCTCGCTTTACCCTCATCGGCTCTCAGTAACTCGATGTTCAGAACCGTCCGAATAACGCCACGCGAGCTAACTCGTTGGCAGAAATGGTTGCACATGGTCACGAGCAGTTCCTGTAGTCTGTGTATCTTTTCTTACGTAAAATACCATTACGAATATACATAAAAAAATATTATGTAAGAAATTTGTTGAAGGGTTTTTGATGGTGCGCGGATAGCTCAGGTATAGAACGTAATCTCGCGGCCTCCCGTCGATGAGTAATGTGGTCCTGGAAGTCTGCACCACTAGCTGTCTCTTACCTCTCCATTCCGGCCATCCAGACATTCATCTCACTCCCTCTTCACCTCCTCCCACGTTTCTCCAATTCCTCCGCAGCCCAGGGTAACAAAATATCTAATGAGTAGTGCTTTCATTTGTACCTCTCGGCGGGGGGTCGAACCGAAACAAGGTCGCAGCAAAGGTAGGGAAGTTTTGTGGTTCAACAATCGACCAAGCACCATATAGAAACGAGAAATAAAATCGAGTTGACTCGGGAAAAGGATCATATTCCAATATTTCAAAGCAAATGCATATGCGACGTAAGCTGGCTACTTCGCTAGATGTATTGTAGAGTTGATGTGCGTGTAATCGGAATTCTTTAGAAAATTTTAACCAATAAAAATCAATTTTTTTAACGACACGAATACATAACAGTAGGTTTTTCAAAATCTTAGTACGGAATGTGTAAAAATAATTTTGAATTTTAACAATCAAGTGAGTATTAGGGGTCATGCCGATCCTAGGCCACTTTGGATTAATCGGAATATCGATTTGATATCAAATTAATTTACCCAATAATCCGGGAACTAATCCAATCTTAATCGGATCAAAATTATTAATAGTGTTAATCCGCTAATCTCAATGCAATAATATTTGATTGTTTGATGAAAGTAGTTTGATGGAATAACTTTGATCAAATTTATTTTATAATTTTTTTTAAATTTTGTGTGAACTGATAAGTGTATAGTTTTGTGAAATCGTGTGCTAAGGGTTTTTCTTTATTTTTTTATATTTTTTTTTTGGGTGGGGAGCAGCATGATAGATGCTGATGCTCGGATGTCCGGCGTTGTACTAAGGTGTGATGTGTTAGGGAAGAGGTGTATATAGGTATTGTGTATTATTATTTTTATGATATTAAGGATTTGCTTCCTGTGACAGGCGACTGAGGAAGAGAGAGAATCACTAGAAACATCTGCTTCAATTGGCCGGCGCCTGAATGTCGACTAAGGTAATGGTGGAAATAACGAAATATTTTGTTTGAAAATCAATTAAATGAAAAGTGACCAGAATATGATTTACGTCAACAACGGCATTTTACTAACCCCTCCTATATGTAAAGAATATAATATATGACAAACAACAGAGACTAGTACGCAACTACTTGACTAGCACAAATGGAAAAAATTTAAAAATTACTTATTGAAAGACTTTATAAATCGATAAATATTATGTTTAAAACATACGATATGAATGAAACAACGAACATTTAATATATATGAACAAGTATTTCCCTAGCAATATATAATTCACGACAGAATAAATGTACATGAATAAAATACTTAGGAATCGCAAATTACGAATGTATTACAGACAACAGAGTATATTTCCACGTGAAAACACAATGACCGGCCCAGCTATCCTGGTATTATAATAATGCGAGCAACAAGTTAATATTATTGTACCTACAACGTAGCTAAACAAAGCAATTTCCGTAGCAATATATAATAAAGACAGAACAAATTACACGACACGAATTAAAACACACTAGTCGACATAGTTTGAAGTAATTAACAAACGCGAGTTATAAATTCAAAACACAGTTGTTTATATTTAGAATAGACACGTACATTACATTAAATGTTTATAATATAATAGAGGGAACACGTCCGTTCACTTGGGAAATCGGTGCAGGAGTGAGTTCAGTGTAGCACATGCGGCGAATTATAAGCTGAGCGAGATGTTGGGGGCAAACAGAGGCAACGCCTGCTTCAGCCTCCATCACAAAGTCGACTCAGGTTATGACGGACATTGTTTTGTATTCAATACATCACAAATAAATGTCTTACGATGCAAAAATGTTGAATAAGCTATTTTCCTACCAATCTACTTTTAATGAGTTATTATTTATCCACAAACTAATTAATCACGTCTCCTTCAACGTCAAATGTTTCAAATGAAATTAAAGAATTAGTACGCAAACAAACACAGATAACGAAAAACATACTCCAAGGCCACGTTTAAATTATTAATGCACAATTTCACTTCTCTAGGAAAAAATATTTTTTTTTCTAAATAAATGTCTCACTTGTATTTAAAAGAATGTATCCAAAAAAGTAGTTTCCTAGCGTAAGAATACATACGGAAAATAAATTATTTTTGACACAACTTCTGTTTAACTCTTGCGAGACAAGCTTCGAAAATCCACATTTACCAATCCTAGCCTAATGAAAAAACCACACGGATTATTTAAAAAATAGACTCCTGATGTACGCAACGTTTTAACTACATACAAAGTTATTTTCCGAAGCCATATAATTTACAAAACATCTTAGAAAAGGTAAAAATATACGGAAGTTTCAAATGAAATTTTTAAACACGTACAAATATTGAACATTTAATCACACAGAAATACTAACCGTATTCCAAGAATAAAATAATTTTAACACAACTTCCATTAAGACCTAGCGCAGCAAACTTAGCAACTCTCGCATCATGTAGCATACAAAAACAGAAACCCTTTAGAAATATCTTAGATTAAATTTTAGAAATGGAATTCACACATGCAATTATTCCCGACAAAAATGTTTTATGAAAAGTTAATAAACTATTGAAACGTATATTACGCAGACTGTGGGTAGGTATACACATGCACAGAGCAAAGTTTGAGGAGAAACTGAGCTGAGAGCACTGCCCTGCCGGTGTGGAATGTCCCGCTACACCATACCTTCTCTCCTTCCGTCGCCAAGCCTGAACACAGCCACCTGGGTTAAGAAAATCCAAACCTTTGTGCCCTTATGAAAAAAGTACTCAACCCAGAGTTTCAACCTCTTTGAACATTTGCTGCAAACGAATATATATATACAATTCCCACTAAAAAATTATTCCCTCAACACTAAGAATTACGTTCCAAATTCCACAACAGAAATACAATTTATTTTACAACATAGCAATTAACAAAGATGACATAAAAAAATACACAACCTTATGTTAATACCCTACCAATCAAGGTGTTATAAGTGAATAATTTAAGCATACTAAACTCCAGATGTACGTAGATTGTTATTTATCTAATGTGCATAATTTGTGAGAAAATGTACAAAAGCTACCTAATCACAATCTAGGCGAACAGATCGAATAAAAAATCTCACGCAGTGAACACTCGCAGACTCTCTTCATAAATGTGGTTCACACATCGATACGTTTTCCAATAATCTAAGATCATAACAAAAAAGAACAAATTATTATAACAAATACGCGTTAAAGTTATTAACTATCGAATTTAATGTTACAAAGAGTAGTTTATGAAAGCATAAATATGTTCGATCTTTGGAGCTCTAGACTGCCCGCCATACAAATAAAGCTCTGCCGCATTACTAACATGGCATCGTCGCTCAACGCGAAACGAGCTGCCCGCCTGTCTGGCTGCATGTGTGCATGAGAGGAACCATTACTCCCCCGCCCACCTCCTTTCACCAGCCAACAAGCCAGGAGCAGGACGCGAAACGAGCTGCCCGCCTGTCTGGCTGCATGTGTGCATGAGAGGAACCATTACTGCCCCGCCCACCTCCTTTCACCAGTCAACAAGCCAGGAGCAGGACGCGAAACGAGCTGCCCGCCTGTGTGGCTGCATGTGTGCATGAGAGGAACCATTACTGCCCCGCCCACCTCCTTTCACCAGTCAACAAGCCAGGAGCAGGACGCGAAACGAGCTGCCCGCCTGTGTGGCTGCATGTGTGCATGAGAGGAACCATTACTCCCCCGCCCACCTCCTTTCACCAACCAACAAGCCAGGAGCAGGACGCTAAACGAGCTGCCCGCCTGTCTGGCTGCATGTGTGCATGAGAGGAACCATTACTCCCCCGCCCACCTCCTTTCACCAGTCAACAAGCCAGGAGCAGGACGCGAAACGAGCTGCCCGCCTGTGTGGCTGCATGTGTGCATGAGAGGAACCATTACTCCCCCGTCCACCTCCTTTCACCAGTCAACAAGCCAGGAGCAGGACGCGAAACGAGCTGCCCGCCTGTGTGGCTGCATGTGTGCATGAGAGGAACCATTACTCACCCGCCACCTCCTTTCACCAGTCAACAAGCCAGGAGCAGGACGCGAAACGAGCTGCCCGCCTGTGTGGCTGCATGTGTGCATGAGAGGAACCATTACTCCCCCGTCCACCTCCTTTCACCAGTCAACAAGCCAGGAGCAGGACGCGAAACGAGCTGCCCGCCTGTCTGGCTGCATGTGTGCATGAGAGGAACCATTACTCCCCCGCCCACCTCCTTTCACCAGCCAACAAGCCAGGAGCAGGACGCGAAACGAGCTGCCCGCCTGTCTGGCTGCATGTGTGCATGAGAGGAACCATTACTCCCCCGCCCACCTCCTTTCACCAGTCAACAAGCCAGGAGCAGGACGCGAAACGAGCTGCCCGCCTGTGTGGCTGCATGTGTGCATGAGAGGAACCATTACTCCCCCGCCCACCTCCTTTCACCAGTCAACAAGCCAGGAGCAGGACGCGAAACGAGCTGCCCGCCTGTGTGGCTGCATGTGTGCATGAGAGGAACCATTACTCCCCCGCCCACCTCCTTTCACCATTCAACAAGCCAGGAGCAGGACGCGAAACGAGCTGCCCGCCTGTGTGGCTGCATGTGTGCATGAGCGGAACCATTACTCCCCCGCCCACCTCCTTTCACCAACCAACAAGCCAGGAGCAGGACGCGAAACGAGCTGCCCGCCTGTGTGGCTGCATGTGTGCATGAGAGGAACCATTACTCCCCCGCCCACCTCCTTTCTCTAGTCAACAAGCTAGGAGCAGGACGCGAAACGAGCTGCCCGCCTGTGTGGCTGCATGTGTGCATGAGAGGAACCATTACTCCCCCGCCCACCTCCTTTCACCAGTCAAAAAGCCAGGAGCAGGACGCGAAACGAGCTGCCCGCCTGTGTGGCTGCATGTGTGCATGAGAGGAACCATTACTCCCTGCCCACCTCCTTTCACCAGTCAACAAGCCAGGAGCAGGACGCGAAACGAGCTGCCCGCCTGTCTGGCTGCATGTGTGCATGAGAGGAACCATTACTCCCCCGCCCACCTCCTTTCTCTAGTCAACAAGCTAGGAGCAGGACGCGAAACGAGCTGCCCGCCTGTGTGGCTGCATGTGTGCATGAGAGGAACCATTACTCCCCCGCCCACCTCCTTTCACCAGTCAAAAAGCCAGGAGCAGGACGCGAAACGAGCTGCCCGCCTGTGTGGCTGCATGTGTGCATGAGAGGAACCATTACTCCCCCGCCCACCTCCTTTCACCAGTCAACAAGCCAGGAGCAGGACGCGAAACGAGCTGCCCGCCTGTCTGGCTGCATGTGTGCATGAGAGGAACCATTACTCCCCCGCCCACCTCCTTTCACCAACCAACAAGCCAGGAGCAGGACGAGGTCGTGATGAAGAACCTTCAAGTCTTTGACACGAGGGCCGGTGAAAAAATACTCCAGACTCTCGCCTGTTTTCAACATTTGCTGTCAAAGAATATGATTTGAAGCATAAACATACAGGAAATTAAACTGAAAAAAGTATAAAATTATCTCCTAATCACAAATAATTACATTCCAAATAAAAATGAGCTACTTCTATGCTTTTCAAGCATGCGACAAAAACCGTTAAAGATAAATTAAAACAATGTTACCAGAAAATGTCGCAAGTTGTCGCAGTTAGTCTCAGGTTGCCACGGGTAGTCGCAGGTACTCGCAAGTTGTCACAGGTAGTAACGGGTAGTCGCAGGTAGTCACAGGTAGTCGCAGATAGTCACGGGTAGTCGCATGTAGTCACGGGCAATCGCAGGTGGTGGCCGGTAGTCATGGGTAGTCGAAGGTAGTCGCAAGTTGTCGCAGGTAGTCACAGGTAGTCGCAGATAGTCACGGGTAGTCGCATGTAGTCACGGGCAATCGGAGGTGGTGGCCGGTAGTCATGGGTAGTCGAAGGTAGTCGCAAGTTGTCGCAGGTAGTCACAGTGTAGTCGGAAGTAGTCGCAGGTAGTCGCAGGTTGTACTAGGTAGTCGCGGGTAGTCGCGGGTTATCACTTATTGAGGAATGTATTTCAATAACTCCATAAAACCTGAGCGAAGCGATGGCGGGCTGCTAGAACAATATTAAATAAAATATTTACTGCCAGGTTTAATAGAATAATACATTAACCCAAGATGGTGTGGGTCAATCCACCTTAACAACTTAGGTTACGTATCCTTTATTTTGGATGATGCACCTGATTGGCATGCAATGATGTAAACCGTAAATAAGGTAACTCCCTTTGCTAGTGGGAGACATAATTCGTTGCCGAGACTATATGCTGTAGTCTCACAAACACATGCTGCCAATAACACACAGACCACACACGTTTCAATTCGTCTCGAAATGTGATAAATCCACAAAATACTAAAGTATAAGGAAGTAAAAGAGACATATTGCGAACCGATGGTGGAACATCGCTTACCCATTAGCCTACTCTCCAACTGGTAGGTCAGCCAATAGGGAAACGTTTCGCCTCATGTAGTAGCCAATCAGACCCAAGGCAGATTCCCAGAGCCTTGAACAACAAACCAGCGAATGGGTACGCCCTCATCAAAGAACTGCCACGCCATTTTATTTTCTCTGTGTACTTAACTCCTGTGCTCTACCGATACTTGTATGTACACTGAAATTTTTATAAGAGACTGAAATCCATAATGTTTTGTTAAAAGAGTAGTGATTTAGTTAGTGACACCGTTTTTTTTATCTAATACCTAAACAATGACAAAAGAAAGAGCAATACGAGAAACGAAGTTATGTGTGAAATAGTATCACATATCCATTTTATTCATTGATGTGTACTAATCGTCAAATCCAAGCAAGGAATTTTTTTTTGTGTATCTAGATAACAAGGAACAACTGACCCAAACATTCGAAACTGTTAATGAACTATCTGTACAAAATACTTTTATCACCACACGATATTTGGTGGGGTTTAAATTAAGGGTGTTGAAGAATCAGAAATTATTATTTCGATTATTATCTTGTTACGAATTTGTTCATAGTGGCGTGAAATAACAGTAAGGATAAATTATGAAATTGGTAGAAAATAACTTTTCAAAAACGAGTGAACTGAGTTGCAACAATTATCAATTTAAAAAAACTAACGAAAATATCTGTAGCAATTCTAAATGTATATTATTGTTTTGCAAATTTCTCAAAATGTAACAAAATTAATACCTTGGACTGCATCTAAAAGACAATAGTAAATTAATACCTTGGACTGCATCTAAAAGACAATAGTAAATGAATACCTTGGACTGCATCTAAAAGACAATAGTAAATTACTACCTTGGACTGCATCTAAAAGACAATAGTAAATTTAATCAGAATATCACGAAGACTATGTTACTTGGAATCTGTTATTGGGTTCCGATGCATTTCAGTTTGATTCTTTTCAGATATTTAAAGTACAAGTAGCTAGACGTTATAACCTTCCCGCAGATAAGCCGAACGCATCAATAAAACTTCGCCTAAAACTAAATCTGTATTCAAATAACATTTTATTGGATGATTTAAAATTTCAATTTGCAATTCTCATATTTGTAGTATAAAAAAAGCACAATGATTAGTACTTAAAAAAAATTGTATTTTTCACAAGTTAATTTAAATGTCAGAACGTATAAAAGCTATTATTATATACAGAACTATTGTATACAGAACTCCTGGAAACAATAATAGACATATTTTCTCATGTAAAACTGAGAGTCCTCTTCAGGAACCCGCCTACATGGAACTACGTTACGTGTAGTGTTTTCGTCATTCAGAGTATTATTTGTGGAACTTTAAGTAGCGATGTTTCAGTACAGCAGACTGGTATGAGCTTCATGGTTGTTTTTACCCTCGACCTCGTCTCTAATATTTATTCTTCTCGCTAAGCAATACAATAGGAACACGTTCATTAATGCGCATGTCACGGACTAATCAACAATATTCGGTCTTTAGGTAAGGTATGAAAGTGACCTCACAATGAAATATACAATGCACCCAGCAAAACTGTTTTGTACGTGCTACAACCAATTCCTAGAAAACGATTTACAAAGGATTTATTGTAACTCTCCAGCTGGATTATTTTATATTTAAAACATGATATTTTATAAAACATACAACATTCTTTATGTAGCTCACGGTTTGTAATGTACTTGAAGTTTACAACATTTGAGTAGTAGAGGTGTGCCGATCCTAGGCAAACATTGATTAATCAGATTATCGATTTGATATCAAATTAGGTTAACCCAATTAATCCGGAAATTAATCCGACATAAATACGATAAAAATGGGCATTATCGTTAATCAGCTAATTTTAATCCGATAAAATTTGATTGTTTGATCAAATAAGTTTGATGGAATAACTTTGATCAAATTTATTTGATGATTATTTTTTAATTATGTGCGAATTGATAAGTGTATAGTTTTATGCAACAGTGTGCTAAGGGTTTTTCTTTATTTTTTATTTATATTTTTTGTGGGGAGCCGCATGGTAGATGCTCATGCTCGGACGTCTAGCATTGTACTGAGGTGTGATATGATGGGGAAGTGGTGTATATAGAAATTGTGTAATATTAATTATTATTGTCTTGACAGGCGGCTAGGGGAGAGAGAGCATCACTAGATACACCTGCTCCGCCGGCGTCTGACTGTCGAACGAGGTTATGGCGGAAATAATGAATTATTTGGTTGAAAAATGAATTAAACAAAAAGATACCCGAATATGATTTAGGTCCATAACAGCATTTTACTAACCCGTCGTGTATGTTAGGAATATAATATATGACAAACAATAGAGACTCGCACGCAACTACCTGACTAGCGCAAAATTACTTATTGAAAGACCATATAAATCGATAAAAATTATGTTTACAACATACTATATGAATGAATCAACGAACGTTAAAAGAAATATGAACTACTATTTCCCTATCAAAGTATAATTTACCACAGAATATATCTACACAAATCAAATACTATGGAATCGCAAATTACAAACTAATTACAGGCAACAGTGTATATTTCCACTTGAAAACTCAATAACCGGTCCAGCTATCCTGGTGTTACAAATAATGAAAGCAACGAGTTAATATATTTATACCTACAATGAAGCCAAAAAACTATTTCCCATGCAATATATAATTTATGACAGAATAAATTACACAACTTGAATTAAACTGCACAAGTCGACACATTCTGAAGTAATTAACAAATGCGTGTTATGAATTTAAAACAACTGGCTACGTTTAGAATAGACACGTACCTTACGTTAAATGTTTATAATATAATAATACAAGGAACACGTCGTTCGCTTGGGAAGTCGGTGCAGGAGTGAGCTCACGGTAGCACTAGGGGCGAAATATAAGCTGGGCGAGATGTTGGGAGCAGATATTTACTGTGTTTAGAGCATTTAGTAAACGTTGGCTCCATATTTGGAATTTTTCGAAATCCACGGTACCTTGAAAACAGTAAATACTCTTTTCAAATTTCCAGTAACGGCATTTGGAGTAGTTTTTTTTATCTGTTTTACATGCCGTAATCTTGTGTTTTCTTTTCCCAAGATAATTCGAATAATTGTAAGATGAGTGTTTAGCGTGTAAGTAAAAAATATTGTAAAGCAATGTGCTGTTTAGCGATCATTTCAAACAAAACTGTTGACGCAGATATCTAAATACATGTTATGAAATTAATGAAAGGTTTTTATTATTGTGCTGAATCTCAATTAACTGACAAAAGTAAGTTTTATAAGTCATCTACAGTAACTAATATTATTTAAATTCTGTTTACGTATTCAGTATACAAAAAGAAAAAATCCTTAGACCTAAAAAAAAATTTTAATCAGAAAATGTGTGATAAAGTAGTCTACGCAAAGAAAATTGTTGCTAATGATGATATATAGTTTGTGCACATTTCAGGAGACATTTTCTTTTTTTTCGAATCTAAGCACGTTTGTGAAATGAGGTATATAATAATGCCTTAGTTTACGAACATTATTACAATATTAGTATATATAATAATGCCCTAGTTTACGAACATTGTTACAATATTAGTATATATAATAATGCCCTAGTTTACGAACATTGTTACAATATTAGTATATATAATAATGCCCTAGTTTACGAACATTATTACAATATTAGTATAAATAATAATGCCCTAGTTTACGAACATTGTTACAATATAAGTATAACAAAATACAACGAATACGACCATTTCGACCACAGAGGAAAAAAAAACAGTGTATCGCATCTGTGTCTACATACACATTCATTCAATTATAAAGACATTAGGAAAGTCGAGTGCCTGTACGATTTCCCTATCGCATAAATTAACCTTTCCCATGTAATGGCGGACGTAGTTCACGTGACATGGTCTGTGACACTACTTATGCATAATTTGCTAATAGGTCGTGTGCCTATTCGCGAAGCAGCAAAGTCTAAGAAACTGACATTTTCGTCTCATTTTTTCATCAAGAATAACCTGCCAAAGTTCGTCGGTGTTGTTCGGAATCAAGCTGTATATCAAACTTCTCGCTTATTTTTATTTCCTAATTTCAAGAAAGATACTACCGTAAAAAGTTTTGAATCGGAAAGTAAATTATTTTCAGAATTTCTTGGATTTTTTTATTTAATACTTGATATTTTGCCTTATGTAGAAAACTAGCTGCGGCCACTGCGGCCCCACTTGATATATTTCTATCTACTGAGCCACTGTGGCCCCACTTGATATATTTCTATCCACTGAGCCACTGCGGCCCCACTTGATATATTTATATCCACTGAGCCACTGCGGCCCCACTTGATATATTTCTATCTACTGAGCCAATGCGGCCCCACTTGATATATATTTATCTACTGAGCCACTGCGGCCCCACTTGATATATTTCTATCCACTGAGCCATTGCGGTCTCACTTGGGATCGCTCTAGCCACTGTGCCGCTGCTGCCTCACTTGGCATTACTCTACCCACTGAGTTCCTGTGCACTTGATATATGCCTACGTCTATCTGGAAGAATGTAGCTTTTTAACAGTGGATGATTTATGAGAATTGGCCCTGTAGTTTTGGTAGAGCATGCTTAGAAAGCAGCCAAGTAGCTCTTTTTCCTTCGACTTGGTTAAAAATTTCGAAATTTCTCAAGTACTTTTTTTAAACTTAACATAGCCTGTGGCCATCTGGAAGAATGTAGTTTTCTAATAGCGAAAGAATTATAAAAATCGGCATTGTAGTTTCCGATATTACCCGAGACATATAAACAAATAAACAAACTCACATTACCTCTTTATAAAATTAGTATAGATTTTAAGAAATGGAGTACACCAAAATAGCAGTATTGAATTCTTAACACATGAATGTCGATGTATTCCAATTAAAACCTTACAAAATTCTAAACGCGAAATATTTCCAAATCCATTGGAGCATGGCCTCACTCATTGATATAACCAATATCTTTTAAATTTGGTTACCAATTCCCAAATTGATTTAACTGTCACGTATCTTAGGTTACAATATTATTGCACCAGTTACTTCTGGTCGTAGTCTTACAACGTATTATATATATAAAACACTTTGCTGGAGGAAATGGGATAACCGCGAGAAAACGCACGTACTACGGCAAATTCCGCCAGGTGTTCCACGTGCGGAAATCCATCAGGCACTTGGACCACCCTCGTGTAAGGCAAGCGACCTGACTACTACATTATGTGGCCCAACAAACGAAAAGTTAACGAGTTAACTAACGAGTTATGAAACTGTTGTAAATTAAAATTACTTACTTCCCGAATATGTATTACAATCTATATTATTTAAAAGAAGTTTGTTTATTATTAAGGATGTAATTAGTTTATACCTTCAATGAGTTTGTGATGATTTCTTTGCAAAGGTATATATTAATGATTTAATATTTTGTATATAATCTGAGATAATAACCAGGCATAATATAACATTATGAAACACAAACAATCCAAGCCGACCAATAGTTCAATTCGAATTACAGTCTCTAATACCTTTGCAGTATATGCAGAATGGTATGTTGATCATAATCAAATCCGTGTGTGGGCTGTATGTTATTGACAGCATTTGTTTGTGAGACTACAGCATATAGTCTCGGCAACGAATTATGTCTCCCACCAGGAAAGGCAGTTCCCTTATTTACGATTTACATCATTGCATACCAATCAGGTGCACCATCCTAAATGTAGGATACGTAACCTAAGTTGTTAAGGTGGATTGACCCACACCATCTTGGGTTAATGTATTATTCTACTAAACCTGGCAGTAAATATTTTATTTAATATTGTTCTAGCAGCCAGCCATCGCTTCGCTCAGGTTTTATGGAGTTATTGAAATACATTCCACAATATGTGATAACCTGCGACTACCCGTGACTACCTAGTACAACCTGCGACTACCTGCGACTACTTCCGACTACCCTGTGACTACCTGCGACAACTTGCGACTACCTTCGACTACCTGTGACTATTTACGACTACCCGTGAGTACCGGCAACCACCTGCGATTGCCAGTGACTACATGCGACTACCCGTGACTATCTGCGGCTACCTGTGATTACCTGCGACTACCCGTTACTACCTGTGACAAACCGGCGACTACCCGTGGCTACCTGCGACTACCTGCGACAACTTGAGACACTTGCTTGTAACATTGTTTTAATTTATCTTTAATGGTTTCTGTAGCATGCTTGGAAAGCATAGAAGTAACTCATTTTTCTCCGAGTTGGTTTTACAAATTTTCAAGTTTCTCAAGAATTTTTAAAAATTAAACTTAGCCTATGTCCATCTGGAAGAATGTAGCTTTCTAACAGTGAAAGAGTTATAAGGAATGGCCCTGTATTTTTGGTAGAGCAGGCACAGAAAGCAGCCCAGTGATTCATTGTGCTCTGACATGGTTTACAAAATTTTTAAATTTCTGAAGAATTTTTTAAAAATTGGATATCTGGAAAAATGTATCTTCCTTACAGTGAAAGTAAAATAAGAATCTCTCCTCTAGTTTTGTTAGCACGTGCTTAGAAAGCAGCCAAGTAGCGCATTTTTCTCCGACTTGGTTCACAGAATTCTAAAATTTCTCAAGGAATTTTTTAAAAATTAAACATGGCCAATGTCCATCTGGAAGAATGTAGCTTCCTAACAGTGAAACAATTATAATAATATGTCTTGTAGTTTTGTTATAGCGCATGCTTAGAAAGCATCCAAGTAGCTCATTTTTGTTCGACTTAGTTCAAAAATTTTGAAATTTCTCAAATATATTTATTTTGAATAAAACATAGCCTGTGACCATCTCGAGGAATGCAGATTCCTAACAGTGAAAGAATTATAAGAATCAGCCTTGGAGTTTCCGCGATCAGCCGTTATATATATATATATATATATATATATATATATATATATATATATATATATATATATATATATATATATATAAAAACAAATTCTCATTATCTCTTTAATATATTTCTATAGATGAGTCGACATAGCTTTTGCAGCCTTTGCACAGCTAAATAACTTATTTCTTCTCGAATGTGAACCTGTTACACATCAGCAGACGAAGGGAAGCTGTACCAATTTTGAAAATGTTTGGGAAGCTATTATAACTTTGTTCTGTTGAGATAAGGCGTCACGGTGGAGTCGTTGTCAGTCTCCTCGCCTCACACAGATACGAACCTTGTTCGATTCCCGGTAAGGTTGTACCCGGATTTTTGCACGTGGGAATCGTGCTGGACGATGCCGCTGGTCGGCGGGTTTCCTCGGTGATCTTCAGTTTTCCCTCGCCCTTTCATTCTAGCGCTGCTTCATACTCACCTGGCTTCATTTATTCGACTCTCAAGACCTCGATGTTAAGTGATATCAAATTTCTCCACTCCACAGCTGTTTGTTTAATACCTATATATTTCGGCATCAGTACCAGTCGACAAAATACGCATAGTTTGTTCAATATTTTTGGCAGGAAGTATTTCTGAAAACATATAATGGTATGAATATAAATATCTGCTACCAAATGTAAATGATTGACTTTATTGACTAATGATCCCGTGTTGCGTATAGCTAAACCATATGGGCGTTGATATTGCATCTTGTCCTCTATGCTGAACAGTTTGACAGAAATGGTAAATATGCCTTTGTAATAATAAATACAAGGAAATATTGCTTAATTATATTTATGTGATTTATTGGGATTTAGTACGTTTATTGTTACGTCTAATTCCAAATAACTATTCAGTTTTCTTTTTTTTTTTTCAATATTCGCTTTAAGGAATTGAATTTAGCAACACAGTTCTCCAGCCACGAAATTCATTGGTTGGCGTTTAATTTGCAAATGTTTTTCTGTGGTGAACACGGTATTTTTTAGTCGTCACTTCTAATATTTAGTAGTCACTGTTTTTTTGCGGGGACTACAAAAACATTTGGAAGTGTGCCCTACAAAATAATGCGCCGCACAGTATAGCTTGTATTGACGTAGGGACAGTAGCCTCATAGGTTAAATTTGAATTAAAACTTTTGAGTTCAGTTGAGAGATTTGTGCGGCTCTTTACCACGTTGTCTCGAGAGCTTATGAGGGTGAAATGAATGTAAGGGCAATGGAAACGGGGAATTCCTGAGAAAACCCACCGACCAGCGACATTGTCCAGCACGATTAATATTTGCGAAATTCCCGGAGGGACAAGGCAGGTGATGAACCCGGTTTGCCAATGTGGGAGGCCAGTAGTCTAACCTCTCAGCCTCCGCGGTCCTCATTTAAAGTGTTGGTAAACATATGTGAATACTAAACTTTTTTTTTTTGCTTTCTGTTCTTTCAACGCATGTAAGTATAAAAATAAGCAAATCGGAAAAATGTTATTTTTTTAAAACAAAATGTAAGTTCACATGAACGACCCGATGCATGACTAAAGTGATGAGGCACATGGGAATTGTCCATTCGTTACGTCTCGTAGGGTGAGCGTCGTAGGAGTTTCGTGTAATTGTTTCTGTTGTCTGTCATAAATTATATTGCTAGTAAGAGTACACAATGTGCATACGAGTAGGTCTTAAGAAGCGGTTTCAAAAGTGCTCAGTTTAATGTGAGAAGCATATATATAACAGCGGTAACAGAAAAAAGTATTGACGTAGGCTGTTTCCCAATTTCCTTTCAAGTATATGCATGTCCAAACTTTGCTCCAACCTGAGAAGTCACCAAGTATATACTAGCACATAATTAATTTCTAGTATTGTACACGCAGCATCTTTTCTTTCGAAGTACATGAAGTAGCTTACTTGCTGGGTGAATTTGCGTACTTACGGAGGTCACCATGTTTGTTTTCAAACGTCACGTACATAACTTATGATGGGAACTTCACTTACCCGCCGCCTTATTGCTCTAAGAAGCAACCAATTAGCTGCCTTAATAGACTCTGATATGTCATTTAGAGTCAAATGGGTTCACTATGGGGTCTTTAGGGGTCATTTAAGAGTTATTAGGGCATTTAGGGGATATAAGGGGTCAATAAGTTGTGATAAGGGGTCATTTAGGAGTCAATAGAGGTCACTTAGGAATCATTAGGTGTCATTTAGGGATCTTAGGTGTCACTTAGGGGTCAAGAGTTAAGGGTCTAATAATCAGTATTGTAATTAACTGGTCTAAGATTAGTCAGCTTTATGTGTGAACATGAGTTCAATCTGAGCGAAGATAGCACTAGGAGGAAATATATTTTCACATTAAAAAGAGCTTATTCAGTGTCAGGGCAATGATGATTAGTTAGCAGCTATCATTGTTCGTATAGAACGATCACTATAGCCCTCCTATGACATGCAATAGCATCAAATGTGATTGAAACTTGAAGATATACATATTACTATGAATAAATATTATTATTTTGTTTATATTTAAATACTTATTTTACTATTCAATAGATATATTTCCACTTTTTTTTTGCGGATAATCTGCCCTACTAACTGTCACCAGACTAAATTTACTCATAACTCTTACTAGAAGACAAGCACACATAAGCCCACAGTTCAGACATCTTCAACGAACCATTGCTTGATTTAAACACACCACGCCAACTTAAATTTTTCATAGGACCAATTGACCTTGTAAATGTCAAGAGTAAGTCTGTACATGCACGGTAAATGGAGTCTGTACGTGCTTCCAGGCCACTTTCACACCTAGACGGTGTCAGATAGCCTAAGTCAGCACGTAGCAGGTCTGTACCTGCACAGCATCTGGTAAATAAAGAGAATGAGTTAGCAGGCTTCACGAGCAAGTACAAGCCTGCAACTGAATTAAACATTAGGTCCGCATGAAGGAAGTTTTCTACATATACTAACCATCATGTAGGACTTTGCAAATACTAAAGCCAGATCATCACAAGTAAACAATAATATATTACTTTTCAAATAAATTATGTGCGTGTGTTTGAATGTATCATCTCGATCGTGTACAAAGAACTGTTGTATCAAATGCCACTTTAAAAAAGTTTATGGCAGAATTTTTAAGTATAAAATAGAGTCTCTATAAAAGCACTCATTTATTTTACATTTTAGTAAAATAAAATTTTGTTACTAAAAAAATTAATTTATATGTTTGGTCATCCTTCCTCCGTGTTGGAACTGCTCATACTTCCTTTGGGTTGGAACTCCTCATACATCATTTGGGTTGGAATAAGTATATTTTTCGACATGGCATTATCGCCGCTTGACCCTTCAAATGCCTTCCCCAAGAGCAACGACTTACGGCAACTTCCTAAAAACCTGCTCTTATTGGCGAGAAACTGCTTCCGGTAAAACGAAACGGACATTAAATTAAAACATCAATTCTCTCTCGAAATAACGAATAAAATAAATAATTATATTTTTAAGTAAAAGAAACTAATTGTATACAATCGTGTAAATAAACAAGTAAGTTAAAATTAACATATTCAGATCATAACCTCTCATCTCAGAATTAAAATCAGTTTGTCATAGAATGACAAAAATAAAACTAAAAAATAAACTTTGGTTTGCTGGTTTACAAATAAAAATATAACATAGTTTTTATAAAAGGACTCTTCTTACAGGATATTCCCTAATGCCGCCGAGTTAGCGATCCGTGATCGTTGAAATCAAAGGAAGGTCTTTGAATTCACAGTATATCGAGAGAAAGCTTCCAAAGTGATCTTATCTTCCCCTGATACTAAGGTATCAGCTTGTTCTATACAAAAATTATCCCATCATTAAGGAAAAAAAAACATCATCCGATATTTTATAAGTTCGATATAGAAAATTAATACGATTTTAATATTTTCGGGTCTCGAACTTGGGATGTTACACAATTCCTAACAGTAATTTATTTATATCAAGTGCACATGAATATTACAATTTGAAAATGTCATGTGTGAACAATACTAAAAATGTTTCCAAAACTCAGGTCGCTAGTCGAATTGCGATCCTCTTATCCTACCATGATTCCTATATCTGTTACCTTAAACTTATTTTTCCCATTTATTATACATTCCGAAAGCGGTCTCTGAAACACTGTACAAAATTGATAAATTTTAAGTACAACACAGAAAAACTATTTTTTAAATAGTTACAGGATCTCGAACGCAGATCTCTACGCCATGATATTGCTTAGGCATTTATAACGAGTGTACACAATCAGCCAGTAGTTGACACACAAACCTCGCTAATAAGCTTCGAAAACTCACGTCATTAATCTAATAGCAAACCACTTATATTACCCTGATCCCCGTATCCTATAGTTAGAGCAGTTATTTCGACTTTATTATAAGTTCCTAAAAAATTGTCTCCTATTTATTTATAATTCCGATAGTAAATATATGTCATTTATATTTTTCTATACTCGAACTCTAGGAGTTACACCATACCTCGCCTTTGATGTCTTCATAAATATTTATGTCAAGCACACATGAATACTGCGAAAAATAACGGTATTTTTTGAGTTTGATAGAAAGTTAACAGATTTTATAATTTCAGGACTCGAACCCACAGTCCCACGACATGCCTAACCAATAGATATCGCATTGACCTTTATAGCAGGTATGTTTAAGCACATAAATAGACAGAAAAACACATACGAAGTTCGTTAATATTGATCTCAAACTCGGGCTGGTGTTCGAACTGTGACCCATTTATCTCACTATAAGATTGCTACTATTCATCCAATATGTGTGAAATAGCTTCCATTATAAGTTTCATACACCATTCGATTATTCAGAATTTTATTCCAGCGATTTAAAAATAAACTGCCAGGTTACACTGGAAAGCTGGTAGTTAAATTTCTCAATTATTATCAAACTAATATAATTTTTTCCTGAAAACATATTTTGTAAGAAATAATTACGTACAGGTGGAAGGCATTAAAAATGACATGTCGGCTATTGTAAGACCGCAGCTTGCGGAGAGTGTCCAGCTATTGGATAATAGCAGTTACATCATGAGCGAGGCCACGTGTGGGACAACACATAGCATGTTTAGATTACACACCCGGCTGGTGTCTATTGCACTATCAGTGTGTGGGAGAGGTGGTATGTACGTGAGAGCACCAGGTGACATCATGGCCTTTGTATTCAGAAATGATGTCATTATGCTCGCTGCATCCACCCTACCGAGCCTGGCATGAAATAAAAAGATCTTAAAACAATGTTGTATTTGCTTAATAATTTATTAATATCGAATGCTTACAGTTATTCTATAAAAATATGTACACAAAAGTGGTTCGTTGTCTCCCTTTGGCGTAATTTTCTAAGCTTTGTTTGCACTAGGCGAATGAATACCCTGGAAGTAGAATTTTAGATGGGTTTCTACACACGTATTATTCACAGACATATAAGATTTAAATGCTATATAATTTTAAAAAAGTGTGCAATAATATACATCCAAAACGTCCCCGCATTGCAAAATTATTTCATGTAGATATTTAGATGGTAGAAGTGTTTGTAAAACATACACATCCACAAGCACCCGAAAATATTAATGTGTATATAGTATAATGTACCAACAGAATTATATAAATTTTTTATTTAAAAAAATCTGACCTATATTTCAAATACACATAATTGGTACTGGAAAAGGGGAGTATTATTCCTGGATAATGCTATTGGATTACTGCTGGCACAAGGAACTACTCAAACACTTTCCACAGGCTCAAAAGTTATAGTTGTTAAAATACAATTGTAAGTACAGTCATACGAAATATTTCCACTTTCTGCAACATTTGGTGCAAAAAAATTATATGTAAGTTAACGAGGTCTTGAGAGTCGATGAGGGTGAAGTGAGGTGAGAATGGAGCAGCATCGGAATGCAAATGCAGGGAGACGAGAAAACCTCACCAGCTAATAATAATTGGCCAACGTATGAGGCCCATGGCAATGTTATAAGACAGAAGAAAACACAATGTGTATACAAGCAGCTCTTAAGAAGGGCTTTCGAAAGCACTGATTTTATCGTGAACAGCCTATACTGCTTGAAAGCTGGGGGAGCTTATATATATATTTATTTATATATATATTTATATATTATATATATTTATATATATGGAAGTTGGGAGTCGTGCATATTAAGCTGAATGCACTGTCGTACATAAAAGTTTTCTTTACAACGAAATTTCATCTCGAAAACAGCATTTATTAGAGAATATGACTTTTTAAAATTCTTATAGTCTGTTTCATATAACTTCAGTAAATTTTGACAGTTCTCGAAATGAAGTGCGATCAGGATGTATCCCTCTGCCGCAGCTATTTTGGCGGTAAAGAAATCAAACTATGAATCCAATGACAGACATTGAAGAACTGGCAATTTCTGTACCAAGGCTACTACTATAGCTGGTTCTCATTCCGAACTTTTTTTATTTTTATGACCACATAGTATACTAGTTAGGGTTCTGTTTATCTTTTTGGTGGTGCTGTGTTAGGCCACATACATTTTAAAAACTCGCACAATACTATGTTCAACAAAATTCAACTTTCCATGAAAAAATTGTTAGAAATACAATAAAATAAAATAAATTATGACAAAATAAGATTTTCGAAGACCAAAATACTTTTAAAATATTCTAACAACAATTTAAGACAACATAATTTTTAAAATGCATTACCTTACTCCTTACTTCTTAATCCCTGAATACGTGTCTAACTTTTGGATGTATGCTTCAGTAAAATCACTTGTTGGCCTCTGATAGGAAATAGTTTATTTGCTGACTTACATGATTCACAAAACACTTGAAACTAGAAAATTTAAACTTCACACCATAAATACCATTTTTCAAACACTTTGTGATAGTCACAGGAAATGGTGGCTCACAAAAAAAAAGTAAACCTTTCAAATGCCCCACCATTGGAAGACATTTACCAGTTCATGATGGTGTTGTAAATCAGAGTGATATAATTAGTATGTATTCTACTCCTGCGGTATATTTTCGGAATAAGATTAAGATAGGGATTTGGGTTCTAACGTGGTTATATCGGAAATATGTAAGTATTGGTCCATACTGATATTGTGTTTTAATTCATCAGTGGTAAATTAATCCATATTAGTTGTGATATTATAAATGTTTATATTAAAATAATTATATTGAAAATGTTTATGATATTTTTATTATTAAAATGGTAGAATATTATACAGACAGACATATGTACATACCACTGATTAAAAAGACATAACCCCTATTAATTAACCGACACACCTGTGGCAGTTGACATTGATACAACTTCCCACAGGGAACTCACTAGGAGCTTATAACCCTTGTGGTGATATGCAGTTGTAATCATGCAGTTGATTAAAGATCCAACATGCAGGCCAAAAGCCTGTATTCGGCCATATATTTCAACTAGACAGATGCAATTATACTAAACTAATTAGTATATAAGACAAAAAAATTTCTACATTATAATGAGTACTATTTTCTTCTACACCAACAACCATAATCTGATGCAGTATATTGCAAATTGTGGTGGATGAGTTAGTTCACAAGTTCTCTTTGAGCAATTGAGTAACAAACCCCTTTTGCTTTTTTTCTAAAAACAAATAATTAAATAGAACAAAAACACACCACATGGTTGTATTGTCCTTACATAAGGTGAATAAATTTTGCTGTCAGTGGTCACAGTGTGTATGTGAATAAAATATTTACGTGTGTCGCTATACCTTGATAGGGTAAAGCATCAGCAGTAGTAATACTCAGAATAGTAATTAATTCTGGAATATATTTTATTAAAAATATTAGGACATCACCAAGAAAAACCCACTACTTCGTCCTGCTCGAAAATATGGGAGAGTGACTGCAGAGCATATGATTGATTATTCACTTGAGTAAAAATTATTAAGTAATTTTTTAAAACTATTATTCTAAGATGAATAATTTTTTACCACAGAGAAATAATTTATAAGAAAATAGAATTAATAATTTTGTAAAGAAAATGATACAAGGAAAAAATTAATAAAACACTAATTAAATACTATTAATTTTAGTACACTGTCAACCAATTTTAATTGTCACATATTCACCTGGTATTTTTTCCCTACATAGTTAATGAGCATAAATGGGGGGCACCTGGCTCGTGAGAATGCCCAGTCAGGAGGGAGGGGAAGAGATGGTCTGGGAGGGAGGGTAATTCAACCAATGAAAATGCTTGGTAAAAAATCATTAACAGATATGGCACATAGTTGCTGAGAAAATACGTAGGTGATATCTGGGAGAGATGGTAAGTCAAACAATGAAAATATTTGGTCAATATTCATTACCATATATGCCACATAGTTTCTGAGAAAATATGTAGGTGAAAGCTGGGAGGAAGTGGAAGTTTACCAATAAAAAATTATATGGTTACTAGAGGTACAACTTTCCTTAAATTACTCCTCATCTGTCACCATTTATCTAGACTATATAAAGGCCGAAACATCGCGAAATATTTCACTCTGATATCAGCGCTTGCCATCTGCATATTCGAGTACCCTTCAGCTTAGTCACCATTTTGCATCTAGCGAGTTACTGCGAGGTTTCGCGGTCGCCTTCCAGTTTATTCGAGTATTTGCTCGCTAATGTATCTTATAATTTTCAAGTAAACTTTTTATAACTGATTAAATTAATCTTGTTAAAGAATGAGCTTTTAATTTTTAAAAGTAAGTGAATGATGGTTTGCCGTAGAGCACTAATTTTTTTTACATAACAAGTTTTATTTAATTAATTTTTATAATTAGCTGTTATATTATAAGAGTAAGTGTATTATTGTTTCAGAACGAGTTCTTATATTTTATTTTAAAAATTTTTTATGCAAATGATTTTTTAAAATAAAATTTATTTGCATATATTTTACAATACAATGTTACTAACAATGTTTATTTTTTTGTACAGTGCTAGTCAGCCAGTATGTCAGCCTCTAGCCAAAGGTTCGTTCTTGGTCTGCCAGCCGACATTGGAGCAAGTCAGCACTGACTGTCAGTTGTCACTGGCCATAAATTCTTTTGAAATTAGGTTCTAGCACCGATATTAAATGTTAAGTACATAATTATGTTTCATTTCTTTAAACACACATTCACCCTTTGTAGATTATCGCAGTCAGCAATCACGGGTCCTGCCAATTCCTGGAGTTGCTGATTTGTCGACTTGTGGTCACGCCTTTACATCCATAAGCCAACCACAGCTTCTTCATGCTTATATAATTCTGTTAGTATTTACCACTATGAGAGAAATATTTTTGTTATTTTTTAAATATAATTTTTTTTACATTATGTGGTGAACTTTTGTGCAGGTGAAGTGACTTCCGTGATCGGGGGTCAGAGACTCCCCTTCAATCAAATCGCCGGTTTCACAGGAGTGCTTAGCAACGCAGCCTAACATTGGAAGGAGATAACGACTACTGTCTTCCTTTTCTTCTTCTGGTAAGTAACTCTGCTGCCTATATACTAAATTGTTTGTGAGGATTTCAACTATACTCGTCAAGAAATTTAGTGTTGCTTTAAAATAGGTTCATTACAATAACTATATTATTATGTTTTAAAACTTATATCACATTAATGAAAATATTTTTTATAAGGATGTTTTTGCTACACAATGTATAAATATACTTGGAAGAACAGTAGTTACACTCAATTTTTTTTTCTTATGTTTCACAAAGGATTTCGTTGTATTATAACTTTCATAATTGAGAGGGGAAAATGGTGTAAGAAGTTTTCCATGAAGTACAGTATTAAATTTTACTTGAATAGTTACTCATGTTGCGCTACACAGTGTATAAATGTCTTGATTAATAATACTTTTTTTCAGCTTACATTAATGCTATGTTTACATTATATAATATTATTTGTACCTGTTTGTTGCAGGTTTTTTGTTGAAGTCTTTAGCATGGAGGGAGGCCGTGTTGATGTGGGAACTTCGGGGGTCTTCCAACTTCCTTCGCCTTCTACTGTCTCTGGGTTAAGTGTAATACCACCACCACCAGGGTTATTTTTTGGGGTTTGTTCTGATTATTTATCGGCACACAATAATGGGTTGAGCACTAGAGGACCTGTAATCACAATCCCCTAAGGGAAGAAGAAGTCTGCGAAAAATGTGGGATGAAATTTGCGCGGAAAGATAGTATGGAACACCAACTGCGAAGCTGTAATGGAGTCGTGCGGCAGAAAGCAGCTGGAAACTGCAAATTCTGTGATGTTCAATATGCCAACATAGCAAATGCCCGATGGCATAAGGCTAGCTGTCGATTCGATCTGGAGAAGATGCTATATAAATGCGAAGACTGTGGCAAAGAGTTCATGAGGGCAGACACATTAAAGACCCTCTCTAATAAGTGTACCAGCCCAGTACCTCCACCTGCAAAGAAGGTAATATATGATGTTTCCACCTAGCGGCAGCCAACACCTACACTAGCACCTCGACCATGAATCATCATGGGATCCGGACAGCCCACAGCCCACAGATTTGTATTGGGAGAGGCTGCATTTAGAGGCAATTTAAAGACGTACATGGTGGAAAATACGAACGAAGAGGCGAAATATGTGTGTGCATGTATAGAGGGACTGAAGCAAAATATTTTGACCAGCTGCAGAAAGAAATAATTGCAAATGGGCAAATTAAATTAAATTTGTTCTTGGAGTGTGACTATGGCAAACATGAGCCCCACCAATATGAAGTAGAGCAGCGTGCCTTCAAGACCAAGAATGTCCCATTGTACCATAAAGATGATGTGGAAAAGTTGTGGCGGCCAGCTTGGTCAAGATCTGTCAAGACAAGAACGAGAACCAGAGTAAAGAATCTGGATGGACACTTACTGCAGTGAAGAGAATGCAGCCCTGAATTAATCGATTGGGCCTAGTGCTTGTATCTAGCTACATAGAATTACCAGCACCCATCAAGTGTAAAGAAGCTATCATTAACCCAAAAAACAAGGATCACGAGTGCTTCAAGTGGGCCATACTCGCCAGATACGTTGAAGATGTACATCCCGATTGAGTCAACCACAGCTAGAGAGATCTGAAGACCATGTTCAACTTAAATTACACCGAGTTCCCCATACCTCTGCACCAGCTAACCATATTTGAAAAACCAAATTCTGGAGTGATGGTAAATATATTTATTCTCAATGATGAAATTAAGTTAGTGCCAAGACGAGTCTGCAATGAAGAGAATCCCATGAATTTTGAACTCCTCCTCACCATCAAAGACAATGCACATTTCACATATAAAAAAAATTCTTGCCTGATGAGGTTCCAAATAGCAGGCCACCATAGTGAAATCTATATTTGTAAAAGGTGTTTTACATCCTACCATGATATTACACGAATGGCAGGAAAGACAGGCAAAGAGATGTTGGCAGAGCTGAAGAAATATTGCAGTCGTAATGCTCCAGCGAGAATCGAGATACCAAGCCACGACGAGATGGGAATAAGACCAACTCTCAAATTTACAAACCACCACAAAGGAGACAAGATGCAAATCGTCATTTATGCAGATTTTGAAGCAATGATTCTGCCCACCCAGGCCTGCCAGGCCGACCCCCACACATCTAGCACATACTCATATCAAAAACAGAAGGCATATCATTTTTGTTCCTTTGTTCAAATATATAATGACATAATGCCTGCTGGCAAAACAACAAGTCTGCCAACGGAGCCAATAATTTACAATGGAAAAGATGCAGCCACGAAATTTATTGAACAGATCATAGACATTGGACATAAGGTGAAGGGAATTTATGAAACAAGTGAACCAATGAAGCCGCTCAGCAACCTGCAATTACTGAATCATGCTATGTCAGATACCTGCTGCTACTGTGAAGAAATACTTACACAAGACAACTGCTAGGTAATGGACCACGACCACTTCACCGGAAACTACATTGGGGCCTCCTGCAATAACTTAAACGAACTTCGCCGCAGTCGAAAGAGATTGCCTGTGTTATTAAGCCACCTAATATATGACGAGCACTTTATAGTCAAATGACTATACTACAACGACAAGGAAATCATCATCTCATGTACAGAGGAGAAATTAAAATGACATTCTCGAAATCACTGGGGAAAAGTTTGCAATACAGTTTATCGACACCTTCCGCTTCATGTCGACCAGCCTCGTCACCCTCGCTGAAAACCTGCCAAGAGACAAACTTATAAATACTGCAAAATTCTTCAGCCCAGACGAGATGGAACTAGAAAGGAGAAAGGGCATGTTCCCCTACGATAAAATAGACTGCTTGCAAAAACTGGAAGAGATGCAGCTGCCCTCTAGCAACAAATTTTACAACAGGTTGATGGACACGGCAATCAGTGAAGAAGACTATACTGACGCTCTTAATTTTTGGGAAAAAGTCGCCTGTCAGAAAATGGAAGATTTTTCAAACATTTATTTTAAGACTGATGGTTTGTTGTTGTCAGATGCATTTGAAAACTTCAGGGAACTGTGCCTGGAAACATATGGCCTGGACTGTGTCCGTTACGTAGGCGCGCCTAGCTTCTCATTTGACACAATATTGAAACACACCAAGGTCGAGCTGGAACTATTGGTCGATTACGACAAACATTTATTCATAGCAGAAGGAATAAGAGGCGTAGTGGTCCAGTGTGTGAAGCATCATGCAAAAGCAATCAATAAGTATATTCCATCCACATATGATGCCAGCAAGCTGCCCGTCTAATTCCAGTACCTAGATACCAACAACTTGTACGGGTGGGCAATGTCTCTGCTCTTTCCTGTGCGTGACTTCTAGTGGGTGAGCACCGCCATCGACATGACAGTGATGCCAGATGATGGACTATTCGGTTACGTGCTAGATGTAGATGAAGAATATCCTGCAGAACTCCACGATTTGCACAAAGATCTGTCATTCTTGCCCATCAATGAGCGTCATCCAGATGGCAAGACCAAATAATAATTGACGACATAGCAACTTAAAGAGAATTATATTTTACATTATATCAACATAAAGGAAGCATTATCCCACAGCTTCCAGGTGACAAAGAGTCATCGTGTGCTGCAATTTTAACATGAGGTATGGCTCAAGCGCTACATCAACCCGGACACTGAAAAAAAAAAAAAAAAAAAAAAAAAAACAGGCAGCCAGCAATGATTTTTCAAAAAAACTTTTTGTTGCTTATGAACAATGCAACATTTGGAAAATTAATGGAAAACGAAAGGAAGAGACAAATAATGGAATTGGTGTGCAACGAGAGAAGACTGAAGAAACTAATAGCTAAACTATCATCAAGTTGCACACAATATACACAGAAAATTTATCCTCAATGAAAATGGAAAAGGAGACCATAATGTTTGATAAACCTATTTACGCCAGCTTTTCAGTACTCGACCTCTCCAAAACTTTAATTTGCAGGTTCAATCACGACAACATAAAACAGAAATTTGAAGACCGAATTAAGATAATATATACAAATACCGTCTCGTTAATTTACGAAATTGAAACAGAAGACTACTATGTAGACCTAGCCACAGATCCCACACTCATGGAAGAGATGGATGCCAGCACCTACCCCCATCTCATCCTTGCTACTTCCCTGCCAACAGGAAAGTGGTGGGGAAATTTAAAGACGATTGTGGTGGGGAACTGTAGAGACAGTTTGTAGTGCTGCATTCGAAAATGTATAGCTATATATGTGGATACAAGATTATCATGAAATCTAAGGGTGTACAGAAAACAAGAATGAAGAAAAAATTTACCTCTCAAGATTACAAGAGAGATTCGGAGCAGCAGCACGTCGTGCGTGTAACCATGAATAATATAAGGTCATACCAACACGAAGTTTACACCCAGTGTATAAACAAAGTCGCGCTCACATAGAAGGACGACAAGAGACGGATATTGGGCGGTGGTATACTGACAGAGCTACATGGATACAAAAATCAATAAACAAAGTTTCATACACTATCCTATGGTCATATTCGGTAGAAATTAGGAAGAGAAGAATAAAAGAAGAGAAGAAAGAAGAGAAGTATATTTCTGTCCAATATAAGCATATGGTGTTGCATGTGTGTGTGTATGTATGTAAAATGTTGTAGCTATTACTAACAGCAGGCACACACATTCAAGGTGCTGACACAGCAACAGACACCATCATAAGAAAGCGAGAGATTGTGCCACTACCAAAAAATTTGACTATAAATTGTTGCAACTAGTATTTCACTTCTGCAATTATGCTTGTGCATTTCTGCATGGGGATTTGGGACTATGATTTTGGTTTAGATCTCCGACCAGGGTTTAAAGTTAATTCTTGGGGTTCCAACTAATATCCTTACCGGGGTTGTGGGGGTGAAATATTTTTAGTTGTGAAAATTTGACCCATTGTAACCACTAGAGGCAGTATTCTTCTTACCCAACCTATTAATATTCTTCTTGCCTTCCTCTTTATCTACAATTCTTTCTTTCTCTTTGTACTTGTGGCTGTTATTTTCATTCTTGTAGTCTCGTCTGTTCATAGTGTTTTTGTAGGTGTAGGTTTATTTTTTGGCGTCGTAACCAGTCTATACAGGTCATTCTTGCAGCACCATGGAGACTTAAAAGATATATCTCTCTGCAGTACTGTAAGAACGTACTGTATTGATCTGTCTCAAGCTGGAGAACCAAGCGTATTATTGCTTAAGGAGCCATTCGGGGTGGAAAAGTGAGAGGGCGATGTCGAAAACTATACCAATTCCAACCGAAGGAAGTATGAAGAGTTCTATTCCGAAGGAAGTATGAGCAGTTCCAACCCAAAGGAAGGATGACCAAAAAAATATAGATTTTTAAAAAAGGAAAATTATATGTAACCGAAATGTAAAATAAAAGAGTACATTTATAAAGAATATTTTATTAATTAAAAGTCCCGTCTTCAAATTTTCTTAAAACGGCATCAAATGCAACAGTTCTTTGTACACGATGGAGACGATACATACAAACACACAAACAATTTATGTGAAAAGTAATATATTATTATTAATTTGTGTTGGTCTAGTTTTAATATATGCAAAGTCCTACATGATGGTTAGGATACTTAAAAAAGCCATCTTTTTCAACCATGCTGACACAAAGTTCAATTCAGTTGCAGGCATGTACTTGCTCGTGAAGCCTGCTGATTTATTCTCTTTATTTACCTGACACTGCAGGTACGGACCTGCTATGTGCTGACAGGCTATCTGACACCATCCAAGTGCGAAAATGGCCAGGAAGCACGTACAGAATCCAGTAACTGCACAAGTACAGACTTGCTCTTGACCTTTAGAAGGTTCGCTGGCCTTGGATAAAATGAATGGGACGTGGTGAGTTATAATCTAGCAATGATTCATTCAAGATGTTCTGAACTGTGGGCTGTGGTCTACTTGAATTATAGTTTGAGGCAAGGATAAATTTAGTCTGGTGACAGTTAGTAAAGCAGATATTCTTCGAAAAGTGCAGATATATATATATATATATATATATATATATATATATATATATATATATATATATATATATATATATATTGAATAGTATAAGATATATTAGAATAAAATAAAAAATAATTTAAATAATAAACTTAACACTTATACACTCATAGTAATATGTCTATCTGACAGTTAAAATCAAATTTTATGAGTGTACATGCCACAGGAGGGCAATAGTACTCGTTCTAAAATGTCCAACGATAGCTGCTAACTAATCATCATTGCCAGTGAATAAGATTTTTTAAATGTGAAAATCTATTTCCTCCTAGTGTTATCTTCGCTTAGCTTGAACTTATGGTCACACTTAAAGCTGACTACTGTCAGTCCTGCCACTCACAAGAATGATTATTTGACCCTTGACCCTTGACTAAAAAAGGTCCCATAAATGACTCTAAAGGACATATAAGAGTCTATTAAGACAGTGGTGGTGGTGGTGATGGGGGTGGCTGTGGTGGTGGAGTCACTATTAGCGAAATTGCATCAGTTAAATTTTGTTTTATTGTCTTTTTTGTATACCTGAAGTTGACATAGCTCCATAGGACCATAATATATTCTAAAAAATATACTTAATATATTTAAAAATGAAAAATCTTTCAAAGTTCTAACATACATGACTAGAATGTGGTGGTTAGGTAAGGTGTAGTTAGGTTAGGTTAACATGTATTTCAAAGTCCTGACATGGGTTCGAATGCACACAAGTATGACTTGTTTGTACACTTAGATTGCTTGAATGGTTTTTTATAGCTGTTATGTTGATTGGTGTGACCTGATCACATGTTTGGTTTTTTTGGCAGTATGAAAATAAGTATAGCTTAGATGGTGTGAAGATAATTGTTTAGTTGTGCGATTCTTTTTTGCTAGAGCTGAATTGTTTGTTGGGATGTTTAGTTAGTTGAATGGGAGGGGCAGAATGCTTAGCTGGTATGGTCGGTTAGTATGAGTGGGATGGTTTGGCGGGAATTAAGATGATATGGATGTCAGATGGTTAAATTAATAGTACTGATCTTATGATAGCATGATTGGAATATATGATTGGTTTGGCAGCTGGAATAGTTTGGTTATATGTGTAACTGGCAAAGTTAGATGGGGCTGAAATTGTAGTCAATATAGTTGACTTTTTTATTGTTGATTAGTAAGTCTGAGGTATAATAGTGAATATGGTCTGTTATACAATTCATACACAAACTTTACCGGACAACCAACAATAGAGAGATCGTCACTACGAACAACTTACCCCGACACCATCATGAGTTACCCTGATCTTCAGGGGATGGTGCGCACTGCTTCCAGGACCAAATATTCATGCGCCCAATCACAAAGTTCATTGAAACATATTTACACACTTGTTTATATAAAATACTGAACATTACCTCCTGCCGAGATTGGCTGAGGTCTCCAAATTTTAGTCACAATACACATTCACTATATACAGTTAAGTCATAACTGGTGATGAAACACTACTGAACTGCCAGATGGTACAGCTTATGTACAGGTGTGCACAGATGTCCCTTCTGTGTTCATAAATCCACCACTCGAGAAACGCCATCCTTTCCAGTGTGGAGCTTGAATACCCTCGCTAAACACTAGCCCAGGGGTGGAACACACGCTTCTCCAACCAGAACATGCTCTCCCGCAAATCATGGTTGCTCGATTTGCCACTTCCCCTGGGGCTGTAGTTGCTGCAAGTATTCTTTATACCAACATATTCAGATCTGGTTGGCTAGTGCGCACAGCATTTTCAATCTTTTGGACAAACACATATTGAAATCGTCAACTTCGTAAGATTGGGGTACAGCAACAAGAGGCCTACCGATGAGGAAGTTCCCGGGTGTTAGTGCTACCATGTCACATGGATCAGAAGAGACAGTCGTAAGGGGTAGTGAATTTAGGACAGCCTCAACTCTACTGGGGACTGTCATCAGTTCCTCGAGTGTCAGAACTTGAATGCCAATTGTATACTTGAGTTGGTATTTGGCTTATTTAACTACAGATTCCCACAATCCTCCCTGATGAGGAGCTGCAGGAGGCCAGAAATGTAAACTGATCTCATGAGCCAAAGGAAAAGTTTTCCAGGAACGGGGATTTGAGCAACTTTTTAAAAGACTGGCGAAGTTGCCTTGAAGCACAAACAAAGTTGGTGCCACAATCGGAATACAGACAAGTACATAAACCTCGTCTTGACACAAATCGAGTAAGAGCAGCAACCAAGCTATCTGCGGTCAGATCGGTTACAACTTCAATGTGGATAGCTTTCATGGCAAAACATACGAAGATAGATAGTTATGCCTTCTGGATAGCACACCGATGCAGCTTATTAACTCTGATGGAGATCGGTCCAGCATAGTCCACTCCAGTCCGCACAAAAGCTCCAGCAGTTGTGACTTGTTCAGTGGGTAAATCAGCCATAAGTGGAGGACTGTTGACAGGCTGGCACCGGAAGCAACATGCACACTTGAAGACCCGAGACCGGATCAAGTATCGAGTGGACAAAATCCAAAACTGTTAAGACACAAGAGACTGCAGTAGTTATGGTAGAACATGTAGGTACTTTATGTTATGATAGACTACCAAGGCTTCAACAGCACTATGGTCTTTTGGCAATATGATAGGGTGCTTTGTGACATATTTAACATTTGCATGTGACAAATGCCCGCCCGTCCTGAGAACACTCTGCTGATCCAAAAATGGTGTCAAATGCTGTAGTCACATACAAGGTTTCCCTCTTTGGAATGGTTTCAAGTCATCTTCAACACATGAACTTTGGATACATCTACACACTATGGCAGTTGCTTGCTCTAATTCAACAGACAATAGGATTTTACTGCTAGGAGTTTGCCCCTGGCAGTGCTTCACAAAATGTGTAACATAGTCCATGACTCAAACAAGTTTTCACCAAAATGAGAATTTCTGTAAAAATGAAAGCTTTTTAGTAGTACATATGTGCTCACTAGTCACAGTGACCACTGGTCATATGGATCCATTAACCATTGTGGGCCATGCCACCAGAGGGTATGACAACTTAGGTCATGGGGAAGCAGACCACAAGAAGCACAATCTGCAGGATTGTCTCTAGAAACAACATGTTTCCAACACTGAGGTGGAACCCATTCCTGGATTTGAGCAACTCTATTTGCGACAAAGGTTTTTAACAGGTAGGGTTGAGTCCTAACCCAGGTGAGAACTACACTAGCGTCAGTCCACACATGACTGGCAGTGACTGTTAAATGTTGAGTGAGGAAGGCATGATAATAGTACAACAATTTTTCCAGCAAATGAGCACCACACAGCTCAAGTCGAGGAAGCGAAACTTGTTTTACTGGATCTACTCTAAACTTGGCCAGTATGAGATGCATGTTCACATTCCAATCAGAATCACTACTTCTCGAATACACAACAGCTGCGTAGGCTCGTTCAGATGCATCTGCAAAGCTCTACACATGCTGCCTCAGGACAAACAAAATATGGGACACTAAGGGTTTCAAGTTGGAAAAGTCCATCGATATACTGATTGGACTGCTCTTATGTTGGTGATGGTAGGGGTTCGTTCCAACCCACTCCTTGGGTCCACAATCACAGTAGCAGAATTTTTGCCCACACTATCACTTGAGATAACTAGCCCATGGGGTCGTAAATGCGAGATATCTGTGACAAAACAGACATTTTGTTGAGTCACCATTGCAAATATTTAAATGGTAAAAGAAATCATCAGTCTCTGCACTCCACTTAAAACCCAAAATATTCACCACAGGCTCAGATGAGATGTCAAGTACTTTGGGATTGTCACGATGAGATAAATTAATGTCATCCAACAACTGTAGCTGGTTACTCGACCATTTCCTAAGTTCAAATCCATCCCTTTGTAAGTGTTTAATCAACTGATTCTTTAGTACAAATGCTTCCTCCACCAATGATGCACCAATTACAATATCATCTACAAAAATGTGATTTTGAAGAGCATTTTGTGCCAGTGGATAATGGAGACCCTCATAAGTGGCCAACTGGTGTAAGGTGTGAATCGCCAGAAATGGAGACGGTGTGAGTCCATATGTTACAGTATTAAGTTGGAACACAGCAAGTGGGAGAGAGGGTTCTTCACGCCACAGAATAAGTTGATATGATCGATCATCCTCATTAATTAGAATCTGCTGATATATTTGCTTTATGTCGCAAGAGAAAACAACACTATAGGGTCTGAACCATAAGATGACATTGCATATCTCATTTTGAAGCTTGGGTCCAGAGAGGAGAATATCGTTGAGGGATACACCATTTGAAGTCCTGGCACTACCATCAAAAATCAATCTCAATTTGTTGGTATAACTAGGCAGTTTGTACACATCATGGTGAGGGATAAAAAATTCAGAGGTTTCTCAACTTTCTACCTTTTGGGTGGAGTGAGCATAGGGTTCCATATGACCTGAAGTAGCATAATCAGCTATGAAGTCCTTGTAAATTGTTTTCATGTCTGTTTGAGATGCGAGTTTGCGCTCCAGAGCATAGATTCTGTTTTCTGCATGTACGTATGAAGTTCCGATACGCTGTCCCTCAGATTTGAATGGGAGGCCAACCTTTTATGTACCAGATTCATCTCGAGAGTGAGTAGCCATGAAGTGAGTCCCACAGAAGTCAGCATCCCATTGTTTCGCAACTACATGAGGGGGTTCCTCAGTTTCCCAAAACTGTTTGAGAAGTGAATCTAGCGAGTCATCAGTCCCCACAAAAATGGAAATCAGCTTTTGATCAGAGCTGGCATTCAGTTCAAGGTATTCTTCCAGTAGCATCCAACCAAATTTAGACTCCAACACAACAGGTATGTGCTGACCTAGTTCAAGTCGCCCACTCATACAAACTCTTGCATATATGTCAGCACCCAGCAACATGTCAACATGATCAGGTTTGTCAAACTGGGTATCAGCTAATCGAAGAGACCCCTATTGGTTACGAACACATGAATCCACAGTTACTCGTGGTAAATTGCTAGTGATTTTATATACCACAAAAAGAGAGTGAGTTAAGGATCATTTAGATACAACCAAGGTTTTAATTTTACAACTGACAGCTCCCTTCAAGATGACTGTACCATGCACGAGACCGCAGGCCCTTTCCTTGACCTTTAGAACAGGTAAAGACAGCACTTCTGCAGCTGCATCTGTCATGAAGGACGCCTGAGCCGCACTGTCCAGTAAGCATCGAACCACACACTGTTTATGGTCAGCATCATACACAGTTACCAGGGTAATAGATAACATCACTGAACTACGACTACAATCTGAAAAGACACACACAAATTGCTAATTCTCAATTATCAGCACTTGAAGTATCATTTTCAACATGAATTATTGGATTAGGCCTAGGTTGACCATCAACATAAAGTAGAGTATGATGCCTCTATTTGCATCGAAAACACGTATGAGCTGAGGAATATGTCACTACAGTATGGGCTATTACCAGGCAATTGAAGCAGAGTTTCTTACTTTGAGTATTGACTGTCACGCTGAACATTTATATACAGAATGAGTGATCTGCTGACCGACAATACACTGCTTTCACTGATTGGGCTCAGAATTAATTACAAATACTGATTTGGGTGGTTGTGTTACATTACTTATTTTTTAAAGTTGGCCTTCTGGACTATTTGACTGGTGGTTGTGTTGCATTATTTATTTTTTTAAAGTTGGCCTTCTGGGCTATTTGACTGGTGCTTATTTTGACTCCTATATCAATGGCACAGTCCATAGTAGAAACCCTTTCAGGCAGAAACTTTCAAACTGAATGCGCAGCTCCACATCTAACTTTCTCATCAATACTGTGACAAGAACAGGATTTTCCTCAGTTACATTACAGCCTAATCCCTCAAGGACTCATGAATTTGAATTGAATTTGCTGACAAAATGGCTCATGGATTTGTGATATTTGTTGTTGACAGAATGAAAATCGAGGATTCTGTTTATATTCAATGTTGTCAGCTTTCTCAATTTTTGGTACTGAGATGTAAGAAGTTCCCATGCCACAGGATATTTCTCAGAAGAGATTGGAAGATTTTTTACTAATTGTAAGGCTTCTCCTGTGAGGCAACTCATTAAATATTGGAACTTTTCAACATCAGACAGACAACGATTGTTGTGAATGGTGGTCTGATACAACTGCGAAAACATAGGCCAGTCTTCCCAGTGACCAGAAAAAGTAGGCAAATTGATCTTGGGAAGCTTTACAATTGCAGATGGATTTGCAATAGATGGAGTTGTTCCACTTTGAACAACGTGCATACCCAAAAACGAAGCCACAATACGAGTGTCATACAGTTTAAACAGCTCGTTATGTTAGAGGTCAAAATATTTTCATCGAAGTCATCAGGAAGTGGATCTGACTGCAGTAAAATGTCACATATTGAATTTACAGTACTATCAATTGCCTCCAGTTGTACACCAAGTGCATTTACCTCCAGCACAATTTCTGCAGTAATAAGTGGAGCACTTGTCAATGCCTTAAGACGCTCACTGGTGTGCCGTATTTTAGTTTCCTGAAGTTACAATTTCGGTAAAAATGCCTAAAATCCATTTCAAAAAATTTCTACATGAAGAAATCGAAAAAAAATGGTATGCCTACAGAGAATACAAAGCCATAACCTATTGTGTCATAGCACAAGTGAGGTTATGTACATCTGATTAGGTATAAAAATCGAAAATACTTTGGTTAATTCAAAAATACACTAACAAACTGACACAACTGAGAAGAGAAAAATTGGTAAAATTACTTAGCCACATGGCGAACTAATTCGTCACTACAAACAATTTGCCTCGACGCCATCTAGAGTTACACTGAGTTTTAGGGGATGGCGCACACTACTTCCAGGACCAAGTATCCATGTGCCCAATCACAAAGTCCGCTGACACATATTTACACATTTGCTTACAAAAATACTGAACATGGTTTGTATTGTTAGTAGTATGAATATGGCAAGTTAATGTCATGGTGAATTATACTATATATATATGTTTTGGTACTCAGTACAATATATTATGGTTGTTAAGTAAGAGAGTAAAGAGGGGAGGTGAAGATGGGTCTTGCGATGACTAGAGTATGGTGGTGATTAAGTGAATGTCGAGAGAAATATAAAATATATTCAGACTTCTTACAAAATTATTGGATTAGGTTATCTTAGGATAAATTAAGTTAGGTTAGGTTATCTTAGGTTAGGTGAAGCGGATACTGAACTGTTTATGGGATGGTGTGTTCGAAAAAATTTACAAGTATTACATTACAGACTAGTATGAAATATTTTTTTTCTAAGTTCAACATTGAAGTCCCTACTTACATATGTCTAGTATATTAAAAAATATATTACATGTAAATAAAAATCGAAAAAGTGCGAATAATCAATGTTCGTAATATATTACACTTGGCATGTATTTACTAAAAAGTTTTTATATATGCTTATAATAAAATTCAATATGGCACTTGTAATAGTCTCTAATCATATGTTATGATGATATATTCTTATGTACCTGACAAATACGAATATGAAGACACATCACTCGATACACTATAAAGAATAATAAAAATGTTATATATAAAATACTTAAAAAGTTTATAAGTTAAATCTTAAATAATATATATGTAAGTAAAATCAAAATAATTAAAAATAATATAAGAAACAAAAATAACATATTAAATAAATAAATAATTAAAAATTATATAAGTTAAAACATAAATAATATTAGTGTAAGTTAAACCAAAATAAAAATAAAATGAAAAATACGTAATAAAAAATAACTACCTAAACAGTAATTAAACATTATTGATTTGTAAATAAAATAATTAAATGTTTAATAAGAAATACAATATATATAATAAAAAATAAATACTTAAAATATATTGATTTGTATATAAACTTAAAAAATATTGATATGTAAATAAAAAACATTACAAATTACATAAGATAAATAAATTTCATAATTAAAAATTATTGAAAAAGATTATAGATATGTAAAAAAAATACTTAAAAATTACATAAGAAATAAAAACGTAATGTCTTTAATGAGAGGCAATGTATTATTTATTCATATTCAAGCTATATACTACTTATAAACTCTTGTCACAGCAAATGTCCCAATAGCCGAATGGTCTAAGGCATAAGTCTGGCGACCCAAGGTCTGGCAGGTCGATCCCGCACTATTCCAGCTGGTATCTTCAGTGCCCCTAGCAACCAATTCCAGAACCAATATGGCGCCCGAGCACATGCAAAATCGACTAATCAAACAAGAGTGCCACCAGTGCTCCTAGTGGTTAAAGCCACAACCAATATGGTGGCACTACTAGTGGCTAGAGCCGTAACTAATGGGGGAATCATATGACAAATTAAAAACCAAAGTGGTAGCCTCAATGTTAATGTAAACAAAGATGGTGACCTACAGTACCAAAGATGGTGGCCTCCAGTAACAGCCAATGTAAACATATGATGGACGAATGGATATGATGGAGAGAAAGGAGAGAGAGAGAAAAAGAGAACGAGAAAAGAAGTAAGAGAAAGAAATAACGTGAGAAAGAAATAATGCAAAAGAAACAAAATGAGAGTACTCGGAGAAAACCATCGGAGAAAAAGAGAGAAGGAAATGATAGAAAAAAAATGGGATCGCTCGGAAAAACCTCGGAATGTAAGATCATGAATAATCGACATCTTGGTTACCAGCACACAGGCTACAAAGATGGCGGTCCAGCATACTTTCTACAAAGATGGTGGTGTATGATGGTCGCGTGACGTCAGCCAAGGTCCAGATCCACTAGCCAAAACCGTTTGGCCCGTTAGGTAACATTAACTAATGTGCCTAGTATAGGGTTCAGCCTATTATTCGTGGCTCAGCCCTTTAAATTTGTATTAATATTTATTTCAAAACATACAGTGGAAAACGAAGTCGCGAAAGAACACATCAAACTAGTTACATAAGAGCCCTACAATCGCAAAATAGCCAACAGCATTCCTCTTAACCACTCAATATTATTGCTCCTGATTGGCAATATTAACTTAATTTAAACCACCATAAACTTGGGCAGATAACTTGGACTGAGGCTGACGCACAATAAAACATTTTATGTAAGATATTTCATCAAAATTACAGCCAATTTATTGTAAATTGTTGTGCTGCAAAATATCTAACATGAAACTAACAGCCTGTCCAAAAAAAAAATTACATAGTTATCCACGCACGACCCAAAGACAAGTTCAACAAATTAATTCCAACACTTTCCAATCAAACCACAATCCCACGACTCACCTTAATAGCAGTGCCAATGTTATCATAAAGTTAACCATTGAGTTAACTCCTGGGTAGGAAACTTTGACTCGTCACCTACAGCTCTCCAAACAATACAAAATGCCTCACATCACTGCTAAAAATGTTCACTGATGTTGCCGCTGCCACTGATATAGACAACAGTATGTTTGAAGGGTAGAATCGACCGAGGGCAGGTCGTGTAACATTTTAAATAAACTCAAGAATGGTGACGAACCAGGCTAGGGGAGCAAGGAATATGAGAGGAGACACCGGCCTCTACCAAGGTTAATAGTTAGAGCAAAATCAATCGTAGCTGTCGTTATCGGAAACACAGTTGACAGTGGAGCCACCACCTTCACAGGCGTACGAAAAGTGGTCATGACAATTTTAGTAAAGAGTTAACTTCAAGTAACTCTACTGATGTCTCCTCCAATACGTGTCTTAGGAATGAGTCCACCCTTGTAAAGTGTTCTGTTTCGCCAGAGATAATCAAGCCTATTTCAATAGCTAGTCACCCATAAAAGAAACGGTCTCAGATACATCATCACTGTAGGATAATTTGCTGTCAATACAAAGTGAAATTTTAAAAAAAATAGGCCTAACATAAACAAAATGAAGGCAACATATAAATCAGTAAGTAAGCTTGGCAATCAAAGGCGTTGGAGCAAAATGCAAATTGGCAATGACAAGAAAGATATTGCAAGCTGTGGTAAGGTGGACTATGTACTTCAGTGGTGGATGTATTGCAATGTACGAAGTACCTCTATCTAAGACTGTGTTATGTGCAGTGAGTGCAGCTCGTATTGGGAGGAATCCTGTACTGTTTATATGAGTAAAAGCTTTTTCAAATGTAACGTATGCCAACTGGAATTTACCCCACTGCAATAGGATACTTCCCCACATGTGGGGCCTCTCAAGAACTCGCTGTTAAGAGCCGCACAAATCTCCACATTCTTCACATGTGGGAGTGCTAAATCAGTCGCCGAGCGAACGTCACGAGTCTTGGGAACCCAACGACGTTTACTTTTTTGTCTCTCCGAGATTGAAGCGCCTCGCCCAGTTGTCTTTGAACAACCCTTCACCCCTCATTTCACACCGGTACCGAGTACAGAATTCTATTATTAACCGCTATTCTGTACCTTTGTTTTCCCGCCAGTTTCTCTCGCCTTCTGGAGGCGCCATTTGCAAATCACGAGCTCCCGCCAATAACACCAATTTACGTTATTTCAGCAGAAGAAGAGGCAGAAATAAACGTTGCGCTGCAGCACTCCTCAACCCCACCCCCCCCCCCACCTTTTTAACATTTCGCCCCTTTCTGCTGTCCACCCTTCTACATTTTCGAGCTCGTTCCTGGTAGGAAATTAATAGGCCTTTACAAGGAGGAAGCTGGCTGTCGTCTTTGCAGCAGTGAAAGTTCAAAATGATTTGCTTTCCTCTCGTCGGGAGAGCGCTCACGAATTCAATTTCCTCCTCCGCGCAGGTAGTTTGTTGGATAGATCGAGGTGTGGGTGGGGGGGGGGGGATGAGGAAGTGGGGGATGAAAGGTTGGCAGTGCACGCAGGTGACTAGCACGGTCTTCTGGCCGAAGCCGTATCGTGGTCAATTTTCTCCGCTCGCACAGCGAGAGCTGGACGAAGTCCACGTGGAATTGTGGTCTGAGAGGGATTTTGGGCAGGGCGGAGTCGCGCAACGTACTGACGCAGAATACCTCCTTGTACAGAGGTGAAAGACCTGCGTGTTTCGCGAGTTACTGTCATAGAGTATATAAGTACACAGATGCGCAATAGCTAGAGACGTGCAAAATTCGCATTATTAAAACCCTGGACTACACTGTCCTGTACCTTTTTGACGGCAATTCACGATGTCGTTGGCTACTGGCGAATTTACGTCATCATTTTCCTGTGTGACAGCTTTAGTGGAGATTGGTGCTCAACATTTGAGCTTTTCCTTTCGGCTCAACGTATCCTTGGGGTGAGCCACACAAGTCGTCTGCCAATGAAAACCGCCAAAAGGCTGCTGCCAAATAATAACGCGAATTTTGCAGGTCTCTGGCAAATAGCATAGCGGTTCATTTGAAGTAGGCGCATCAGCTACATGATACACGGACAAGCGTATTTCGCGAAAAAAATTCAAGACCAGTAGTTATACTCCAAAACAATTTGGTTCACATGCAGTTTCGTGGTTGGATGAATTCAAATTTCACGTACCACAAGTGTTTATCCGCGAATAGTAGTAAGATTATAGTGTTTCTGGCGCAAGATGATCGGGTATCGGATTCGTTGGAGCCACCACATTGTGACATCGTCATCCTCCATCTTGGCAGTCATTGACCTTTTCTTCGTGACCAATAAAATTTACCCTGACCTTCGACCTTTAACTTGAACTTTGGCACAAAAACCAAAACAAAACAAAAATCATTAAAAACCCTCAAAATACACAAAATTAAAAATCCATAGAGTCCAAAAAAATTTAAAAATGTATTATTACAAAACTGTTAAAAAATTATTAGACATCATTTATAAATTGTATAAAAGGAACCCCCAGAAATTTCCAATTTTCCCAGGAACAGGCGAGACAGAATTGTGATCCAGGCTACCTTGGGGTCAGGGCAAGCTGACCAGTCATGACCTTTTACCTTGGCTATGAGATTTGACATTGAAAATCCTAAAAATTCGAAAAAATTCCAGACAAATCCGAAAAACGTACAATTAAGAATGATTAGAAATGTATAACAAATATTATTTAATATTTATTTTTAAAATGATAAAAATTATTTATTAAAAAATATTTCAAAATCTTACATTTTCGAAGATCCCCCCAGCACCACACTCAGCAGACGACTGACTCCCTCACCCTCACTCCCTTCCACTTTACTCGTTCCGTTATCATGACCTTCTCGTTCATTTGTTTATACATTACTGCAGGCCACCATCTTTGTAGATATCCCCTATCCGCCACATTGGAAGCCACTATCCATGAACTTGACTGAACATGAAAACAAAAACTCAACAAAAATACATAAATGTAAAGAAGCATATTACATTACATACTACTACCCCCTTATTTGATGCAAACTACCTCGACCTATGATATTGAATGACCTTGAAAAAAACTCGAGGAACAATACATAAAAGTCAGCAAGCATATGACGTTACAGACAATTACAATTAATAAACTGCTTCTGGAAGAAATTGCACTGATATGAAACCCTTTCAGTTTTCATCCTGCAGGTTATTATTTCATGTCGTCGCATGCTGCGCAGAACTGTCAATGCTTTACCGCCGAAGTGACAAAGCAGATGTAATATTGGCATCTTACGTCTGTACTGTTCAAAGTCTAGAATGATACTGAAACGAACATGTATAAAAGGGGTGTATTTATACTTGGATGGAAAATTGATCGCATAATCGGCATTGGCGAAAACCAGTTAGTGGATATGCCGGTCATGGCTCCATGATCATCGAAGTCAAAGGCATGTCTTCGTATCCGCAATTAATTGAGGAATGGAGCACTCTGAGAAAACCCCAAAAAATTACTGTTTGTTCCAAAAGAACACATTCACATTTTGACATATATATAGGATTTTAATGGACAGAATAAGGAAAAATAGAATATATGTACATATAAGATAGGAATTAACCTAGTTATGTACAGTATATATATATGATAGGAATATACATAATTATAAATAGAATACATTTTGTACCGGTGTGTGTTCATCTGGAGCGAACAAGTATTTGTTTGGTTATTCTCAGCGTGCTCCCATACCTCAAAGATGAATTGTGAATACGAACGTCTGCCTTTGACCTCGACGATCATGGAGCCGCAACCTGCATCATCGCTAACAGGTTGTCGCCAGTATCGATTTTGCTATCGAGATTTCACCAAACTATAAATACATCCCGTTTATACATTTTTGTTTCAGTATCATTCCAGACTTAGAACAGAGCAAATGTAAAATGCTAATGATGAATCTGCTTTGTCGCTTCTGCAGTAATTCATTTACAGCTCACAGCATGCAATGACATGAAATAACGACCTGCAGGATAAAAAATTTAAGTACATCATTTCAGTGAGATTTCTGCAAAAAGCAGTTTACACAAAGTTATATTTTGAAGAGATATTCTAAAACATGTAGTAAAGGTTCTATGCAACTACAATCAGCATCGTATGCACTGCAATCAGCACCACACGCACCGCAATCAGCACTACATGAACCACAATCAGCAGTGCATGCACCACAATCACCACAGTATGCACCACAATCAGCACCAAATGCCCCACAATCAGCACTGCACGTGCCACGATCAGCACCACATCCACCACAATCAGTACTTCACACACTGCAATCAACGCCGCTCAGTGCAATCAGCAACGCACACACCACAATATAGTAGTGGTAACATACGTTATATAGAGCATGATATTACTTTATCCATACACTTGCATGCTGAAGATAAAGATATTTTCCACCCATCGCGACGTGGACGAATACAGTGAGATACATTACCGCGTACCCATCGGATCGTGGAAAGGCATGCATCCTACTGAGCCTGCTGCGAGAACCTAACAGCCGTCAGTTTGAGAATGTTCAGGTTTATTTTAAATCGCTCCAGCAACCGAAATACCAGCGACTGGAACGTGTACTGCACGCATGAAAGGCTTTGTTAACTATAAATATTGGTAACCATTTTACAGATTGTACATTTGTACATATATTGACATAAAATATAATACAGCAATGTATCGTGAACGTAATTAATTTCTCAGATGTGAAAGATCTCTATAACATTTATTCAATATTAAGATAAGTATTAATAAAAGAATCAATAGTATAACAAAGATTAGCAGTTTACAGATATAGTAAATATGGGCATAACTGTACAAGAATTCATATACTACTTACAAATAACAAATAATAGAGCCAAAGTCATATCTATATATAAAATGTATTGCAAATATAATTTTTAACCCGAAAATTCAAATATGAAAGCACAATTCCAACTAAAACATTTTACCAGCAAATATACATATTTATGCACATTCTTGTTACAATAAACGACACTTTCATAACACTGGCAATTCCGTTCAACAATAGTGTCACTAGACGATCTAAGCTTAATATTAATTGGTTGATAAACCACCCTGAATACCTTTAATATGGCAGGAGTATAGCAAAAAATTAATATCCCTAGATAATGGCAAAATATTACAACCACCACTACAAAATCGTGGAAGAGAGAAAAAAACTGGCAAAAGCTCCCAAAAATTTCTCTTGCACTCTCATTATATTTGCCAAGTCATTTAGTACCATACATTTACACTCATGTAGGTAAACACTTTAAAAGCCTATGCCCACATGGATTAATAAACATTTTAAAGAAACTAGTTTTCAGAAATTTGCGTGCGAGCAAAAATTTAGTTTCATTAAGGCAGGTCCATACCTCATCGCGCTACCTGCCAAATAAAAGCCTCCTAATGAAATTGTGACAATAAATGGGGTTTCTCAATATTAGAAAATTAACAAATTAGTATTCGATAGCCAATGACAGAAGTCGCTTAACATTAACCATATTTTACATCATCAAAGCAAGGTACACACATGAACAAGCCCTCTCAAGTTTCGCATGGAACTGCGTATCGTAAACTGACTATTCCCTTTACACTAGGCACCAGTAAAAGGCGTGTTTAACACCACAAATCATTCTAAAAAATCAGGTTCCCAATATTTAAGTTTTGAACCAAGTGACAGTCGAAAACCTCGACCCAATAAAGTACTACGTTATTTAAAACCAACACATGACAAATTAAAACTGCATAAAGTAACAAAGTCGATAGCATGGCAGCTAATTATATTTAAACCCGTAGCCATCCAATGCGTTCCTTCCTAAAACGTAATTACAAACACACATAAAAATTTGACTAATCATTAGAAGGCAAGTGGCAGGTATGCTTCAATGCCCAACTGACACTTAATGGGCAAGAAAAATTGGGCCACAGCAAACAAGCAAATTAAACCCTCAATGTTAAACGCCGTAACTGACAAAACCACTAAAAACTCATTATAACCCAAACCTAGCAAAATTACGTACAAAACTAATATGTCAAGCCCACTACTCTGCACACCTACCCCAGGAATCAAAGCCCCTGCTAAACATAAATGCCTTCAAAAATGCACGGGCGCATTCCTCCACTCACCCACTTGCCTCTCCTCACCGTTGCGCCGCACTTTCACTACAAATAAAAAATGCGCCAACATGAAAAAAAAAATCATAACACCCACAATTAAGTTACTCTTGAATCTGGTGTGCAGCCCTCTGAAGAAAATAGTGGCCAAGGATCATCGCACAATGATGGCCCCGCTGAGTGATGAGCGGCGTCAAACGGGATGAGCGGCCAAGCTATAAAATCCTATGTTCCTGTCGAGGGTAAGGTAACCCATGGCTGACGGAATCGGCGTATTCTGAGTGAATTAACGATCACAATACAAAGCCGAAGGCGAGAGTGCCCCCGAGAAGGGGCTACGAAACTATTGCACTGGCGACTCCCCTTCCAACTTCCCCTACTTCATTCGACGTCGTCGGGCAAGGAGGCAGGTTGGGGAAAGAAAGGGACAAGTTGAGTGGCACCGAATTGCCAGAAGCGAGCAAGTACGGCTCCACCGTTAAGTGTTCATTATCGGAACTAGAATCAGGGCAGCTGCACTGGTTAAACCCCCTCCCCTGAGCTTCCCATTTACTTTCGAGGAATGTCAGTGTCAAAATGGTCACCCTGGCTGCCTAAAGACATCTCACAATTATCTTTACAAACAGATCAAAAAGTTCTGAATCAGAGTAATGCAGAAGAAGAAGAGATTTCAGACTTAGAATAAGGGAAAAATTGCCCAAAAACAAACACTACAATATATTCTCAATATCAACACATCATATATTCTTCTTTTCTTTAAGAGAAAATATCAACGAAAATCTCATCCCCGGGTAGTTCGTACAACAGGGAGCCATGTGGTTTACGGGCACAAGGGTCTCGGGTATCTTATCGGGTGAAACACTCAGGAGGGGCTGATTCCGAAAACCACGACGACCCATCACACAGTAGAACCAGATACCAGTCAACATCCTCAATGCCACGCTGGCGCTCCAACTCCAGGTCACTCGGTGGGACAATATGGGAAACAAAGCAAAAGAGAATGTGAAAAGAGAGCCAAAACCAAAATAAAAGGAAGGAAAGGGGGTGCAAGGATACAAACACGTCACAATACATCAAAACATCAAGCAACAAAAAAAGGGGAAGCAGCACCACATTTATAACTTAGTCTGATACAATTTGAACTGTGAATAGTGGGCCTTACGAAAAATTATACATGAAGAAGGAGAGATAAGAGAAAATGTTTTGGGCCCCAGTATTTTATTTATCCTGTAGGGTCCTTGGAACTTAGGAAACATTTTCCCACTTATATCGCTTCCTACGTCCGCCAGGAGTACAAGAAAATAAAAAAAAAAAAAAAAAAAAATACCCAAACACCTCTCCACTTAAAAATTAGGAAAATATACATAGGATGGCCAATTAGAGAGGTGATTGTGTTTCTCCAATTGGAGTTTTGGTGGTGTAAATTTCAGGGCTAGAAAATACAAACTGGACACCATAGGTGAAATGTGCATTGAATGAATGTATGTTAATTGGTACACATTAAATAATGTACATTTAAGAATTTCACATTTCAAATGATTAGCCGTCTTACAAGCTGTTAAATAATTATGTATAGAAGTGAAGACTTATAAAATTATTCTTGCTATTACAAATATAAAGTTTTGTCTGTCCAAAAAGTTAATTCAACAGAATGTTTTATCAACTTTTTTTGTGAATATGGATATCTAGAGTTTGATGCAAATTCACTTTCAAAAATTTATGCTGAAAAATTCGAGAATTCTTTTAGAATATTTCAAGGATATCATAAGATTTCTTTAATTGATGGTAAACACAATGAAGAAATGCTTAATTTAAATCAATAAACCAAGATGTGGAGTGAGGATGAGATACTTGTTGACATTTTATTAACCACAAAATGGAACAAAAATATCTTAAAATGGCATTTTGCATATTTAAATAATTCATCTTAAAAGTTAGCTGAGCTGGCTTTTAATATTTCGCAAAAACACACAAATCTGAAGTTTGTTTATGATATGCAATCTCCAGACATAGTGATATTATACAAACAAGGCCCACATAATTAGAGATTACGTGGAATTTCTCAGATAAGATTATGTTTGCATGGTAGTGCACTGCCTCATGCATATTTTCCAAATTAACAAAATTGTATTTTTGAAATTAATATCAATAAACAAGATAATTGGTATATTGGAGGGAGAAACACTCCTGAAAATAAAGTTAATTTACTAGCAGTTTTGATCCACGAAATTGGCCATGCATTGGGTTTACAACATTTAAAAAAATGCAATTATATATACAATTCTTAATAATCAATTGTTTGATTTGTAACCAGCTGGCATTCAGCACATACAAAACTTCTATGTCCCACCCACAAAAAATAATTTCGATCATAATGAATCAGTTGATTTGTTTAAAAACAAATACACAAAACGTTTTTAATTATTGATAGTTATTTGTCTATTTCTGCAATAAAACATTTGGATAAATAGCTTGAATGACAATATAATAATCAATAAGCCACTTTGGATAGTGGAAGTGTTTCAGTTTTTACCAAGTAATTTCAATAATTTTTTTATTAAGCAAAGATCTTCGGGTGACTTCTTTCTGTTTGCTGATGCTAAAATTTATATGGTTGATTATCCAAGTTATTATACTATTAACGGATATCCAAAAGGATTGTCTTCGATTGAATTAAGTCGTAAAAATAAAATAAATGCTGTTTTTTATTTCATATTCGGGAAAAACTTGTATCTTATATGGGAAGCATAATTATTCTGAAATAAATTAGTGTAATTTCTAAATAAAAGATAATAAACTAATTAGAAATTAATTTCCTAATTTGCCAAGTATGATAAATTCGGCTTTTAGATACACAAATGTTTTACTGTATTTCTTAACCAATTAAACTTTAAGTGAATATATTGAATTTACTAAACAATGACTAGAGTTGGTAAAAATAACATTTCCTTGTTTGGTATAAAGTGTGAATCTTATAACGAAATTATAAATAACAAGAAATATATTGCTAACGATTTAGAAAATTAGCTTTATAAGCTTTGATATCCAGTTTTTATCAAATTAATTGTAAAGAGTTTAATCATATGAATATTTTGGTAGCACCAAAATGGTGAATCATGTCTATATTATTAATTTAATTGTTATATTTTCTAGAAGACTATTAATGATTGTTTGATATTCCAGAAAGTATGACCATATGCCCTGAAAAATGAAAGATATTAAAAAATTTATGCAAATCTGAAATATGCGACCACATGTAATATTAAATGATGAATCTGGTCTATATCATTTTTTTTTTTTAACTTTCATTTCCTTACTAAAAAATAATACATATAAAAACATATTTTCCTACTTACAAGATCGCCGAATTACTATACAAACAAATATAGAACTTTAAACTAGAATATAATGATTTGACTGCATTATTTGATGCAAATAATTTAATTTTTAATGATAAAAATGGGAACTGTTGTGCTAGACGAGAATATGAACCCATTGTTTAGAGGAAAGGTTGTGTGCATTATATTAGACTATTCAAGAACAGTAAAAGCAGTTAAACACATGACTAATGACGACAAATTTATCTTAGCAATTTTGAACCACGCTAATTTGTGGCCATTGGTGAGATACGAAAAATCTTCCACATTTATTAATGAATCTGGTTTACATTATTAAATTTTATCCTCTAAAAAGAAGAAGCTAAAACATTTAAAAAATAGGTTTCTATTGAAGTTCTTCCTTAAATTAGAAAATATGGCTCTTATAAGTTACAAAAACATTGTGTTAAAAGACCAGCAGATTAAAATCATCAAACTAAAATCTGAACAATTCGCTTTAGAAAATTAAAAAACTGGAGCATTTCAACATGAATATGAAAAATTCTATAGACAAAATCAGCAAAAAAAAAAGAATGGTTATATATACATTGCTATATCTGATCGATATGCTTCAATTAAAAATTTTAAGTTGGTAAAACAGATAATTTAATTGTTAGAAATACAAATTTAAATTATTTTCATAATGAACAAGATAATTTTTATATTTGTTTTGATAAGGAAGTTTATGATGTAAACAAAACAGAAAAGTTAATTCATGCACTATAGAATGATTTTCACAATAAAAATAATAAAGAGATTTGTTTTTCATTATACTTATTTACATTAAATTTTAGAAATGACAATTAAAAACATAAATGAACCTTTTGACTACATCAATAATTTAACCAAAAATTATCTAGCAGAAATATATACTTTATAACCAGTTATTCCAGAACAAGTGTCTTTAAGTAATGAAGATGATGATGAATCTTATCTAATCTGCAAACAAAACTATTTAAATTATTGAATGACTTCAATGCTGAAAATTAATTAAAGATTTCGTCTAAATATTTATTATGAGGATTAGAATTAAGCAACACACGCCATTCAAAATCTGGGAAAGAGACAAAACAATTACTAGATTGGAGAGAGAGAGAAAAAAAAACCAGTTACCCATAGCAATACAAAAATTATATTTACATATCATCAATTTGGAATTTGTTTCATATATTATAAATTCACAATATAGCTGTTTTATTAATCCATGAGTTATGTGAGTTATCAGAACCTAATAAATTTAACATAAATTTGATATCCTTTAGTTTTTAGAACTTTATCAACCAAATATTCATCAGGGTAGTTAGTTTCCAATATTTTGTATTCATAAAAACTACCTTTTATTTCTTCTCATTGGCATCATTCAGTTTGTTAAGTTGACACATAATTTAAAACCTCGAAAATGGTAAATAATGCTGTCTTCCAATTAGCTGTATTGCACATTTCAAAAGTTTGTTTACTTTTGCTGGCGTGGACAATATGGCCAACTTTGTATTTTGGTTGAGTCATCATATATGTTTGATTTAAATTTTGTCATTTTTTAAATTGACTTCAATTGGTTTCATACAAATAGTTCTATGGTTGATATTGTTGTATTCTTTAACGAATAAATATGTATAATATTCCAAACGAAATATCTTTTTTACCTTGTTTTGTCTAACTGTGGTCCTCTCTTACAGTTAAGTGCATGAGGGACTCGGTTGGTGTGTCACCCTGGAGCATGCCTCGACTCTCGTCTAGTGTATGTACCATCCCTTCGACTCGTGGAGACCTGCACAGTGCCTATACCATCGGTCGACCAACTGGATACCATTCAGATTCAAGAGATGATAGTTGATCGCACAGGGTTGTTGAATTTCACCGCTACTGAAGTGAATGTTAGCTGTAATATGAATTTGATAGTTAAATTCTGAACAGTTCGTAAGGGAAACATTTGCTATTCTACCATACTAGTCAGCACTACCTGGTCTTGATTAACATGTGTAATATGCATTGGTGGGTAAGTTCTTATAACAAGTTTCCTTTATAATTGTTTGCAAGGGTATGTAGCAAAGAGACCTTTTCGCTCCCACTGCTTCTCGTCTAGGTCATAGTAAATTTATTTGAGTCTAATGAGATGTACATGGCTTGATGATCGCACATTTTGTGTTGATTGGTAGTGGAATTCGTGTGCCTTTGTGCTGTAGCCAAACTTGGTTGAAGGGTGTATGCAGGAGATAAGTCGTTTGATATTCTGCTGTACAAACCAAGGCTACCACTTCAGTTTTCAGATACATGGTCTAGTAACGAATGATGTGATGTAAAGTGCTCGTTACTTGTGCAATACATGTAGGTTGGTAGATGTGTAATAGCACTGTCGTCGTCTCTTATATGACCACTTGTTTAAATGTATGCCTTTACAAGTCGTGTAATGCATGTCTTCAAATTATCAACACTGGTAAATAGTGTACTGTACGTTACATAATACAGAATTTTTTTGTTAGGTTAGTCCTTATGATTGAAAGCTCATTTGCTCCCATTAACGGACATCCCAGCTTTTGTACTGACGATCGCAACACTGATATAAGTATAATTATCGGTTTTATATGTCGTACAAGGTTATGCCAACTCTCATGTTACGCCGATAATGTTTATTGCAAACTTTAGCCCTCACAGTCAAAAAATACTGCTGCAAACCTCTGTGTAAAAAGAACCAACATGCAATATTGATATCGTAATGGTTGTAGAGAATCTGCAGCATCCGTTGTTGATGTTGTTGATGTCGGTGGTATTATAGATTATTAAGTCTTCGACTGATGATTTTGTCTCAATATTTAATGAGATTACACGACTACTTTCTACTGGCTGCATGGTTACTGGACTGGTTACCATATCTGGTCGAGCTCTGTCTAACCTGTAAAGTTGGCCTCTCAACTTTGTTTCACTTGTTCATCTAACACAAACAACTGAGTCTTCATTCAAACACTTCCTTCTGTGTGCATGCAAGACATACAGTTATTTCGCATATACATGCACTGCACTGGTAGGTCTTGTAGTCCATGGGAAATGAGCAGTTACTATCTTCATTAAGTTTGGTAGTGGGGTTATTAGTGAATGTCCTGCTATCATACTCTCACTCGCTTCCGACGAATGAGATATATTGTTTATTCACTGCAGGCAAACATGCAATGACTACTATCATTTCGGTATGCATTAGCACCGATATATTTATCTGTGAAATTATAGGACTCTCTAAAAGAATTGAACCTACAATAGATTATTTTCAATTATGATGCACAGTCTCCACCAATGTCAGGGTACATGCATTAGTTCTTTTCAATATATTATGTTACAAGTATGCACAATTTGTCAAGGGATATTTTTCAGTTACATCAGTGTGTAGCAGTGTTGATCTTATATTTCCCACACTTTACAAATTGTACTTTTCTCACCTAATGTACAGAGCTTGAAGCTCGCATTTGGGTTGGTAATTGCTTTCTGCTGTTTTCCTTGATGTGTAACAGTGTCACGACTCTCTTTCTTGGTAGTGTTTTCATTTTAGTCTGTTTGTAAGGACGACTTGGTCTTTTCTAGCATCGTTGTAGCACCTGAATCTTGTGCTGGTTGGCAAGTACTTTCGTAATGGAAAGTGTGTGACATGGCTGGTCTGGAGCCCTGACACATGTCTATCTCTCTTTCTCTCTCGGATATTGTTCTGAGCCTTCCTTCGATTTACGAGTTAAACACTTGGTCTGCCTTACAGATTACACAGCAACACCGATCGGTCACTACTAGAGCGATGAGTGATGATTCTGGTTTGGAATGGGGTCGTTCTCTTGTGTGTTCTGGTCTAGCATCCTACAGCACCCCTTTGTTTGTGCTGGTTGGAAATTATATATAACTTTATTCCCTTTAGAATGTGTTTTCTATTTGCATCAATGTGTTGTCCAAATCGTTCCCGCCTGTCGAATGCATCATCGGCTTAGGTGTTAGACAAGTGCGTAGGCCTGTGTGATTCTCCATCACCATTGGTGAGTCTTGAAGGCTCACGAGTGTGTATGCCAATGCAAGTTTTTTACCATTCAGTATCTCTTGGGTGCATAGGACAATGTTTGCTATTTCATTTCCTTACACATCTCATTCAATGGTGGTCAAAGAATCGGACTTGTAACCCAAGGAACAATCATCCGCACATACTCCTGCATTACATTTTTTGCAAGTTTATAGGCCAATGCAATCTTGTCCTGGCATGCAAAGTCTGTCGATATCGTCATTGGCTTAGGCGAGTCCGGAAGGAGAGAAAACCTGGCTGGCTAGTGATGGCATTTTTTTCTCTGATGAGTGTGTAGGCCAATGCGAGTATATCCTTATCATAACTGCACAAAGTCTGTCGAGAACATCTTTGGCAAGTCCAGATGGAGAAAAAATTGCTTGTCTGGTGAGTGTGTAGGCTCATGTTATGATTTTGCTAGATATATCTCAAACAGGTCGTTAATTACAGTCAACTATGTTTATATGTGCTCTTATGTCAAACTTCGCCCCTCGGTCATAATTGTTGTCTTGGCTGACATTATTATTTTGGTTGTTTCACCTCAAATACTTCGAAAATTACAGTCAACTCTGCTTATATGTGTTCTTAAATCATACTTACCTTTCAGTCCTTTTCGTTGTCTCAGGTGTTGACTATGTAATGATTTTGGTAGATGTACCTCATACAGTTTGCCAATTCAAGCCAACTAAGCTTATGTGTGTGAGCTTAAGTAGACCCATCGGTCCTTTTCTTTGTACGCGGTGATGGTTACAATATGATTGGGGTATTTTTATCTGAATGGTTCGGAAATTACTGCCAGCTATGTTTATAAGTGCACTTATGTCATACTTGACACTCCTATACTTTTTCACTGTCTGGAATTATGTGAATGTTATAATTTTTATATTTGTATGTCAAATGGTTTATAAATTATATCCAACTATGCTTATGTGTGCACTTAGTTGATAATTGACATTTAAGCCCTTTTCATTGTCTAGAGTGATGACTAATTTACGATTATGGTAATTGTATCTACAATGGTTCGGAAGTTACAGCCAAATACGCTTATAAGTAGGCATAGGTTGTACTTGACACTACCTCCCTTCTTGTCGTCGGAGATGATGTCTATGTAATGAATGTGTTAGTTGTACCATAAATGGTTCGGTAATTACAGCCATCTAAGTTTAGTTGTAGACATGTCATACTGAACCCTCAATCTTTTTAGCTGTCTGTGGTAATGCCTGTGTTATGATTTTGATAGTTTTATCTCAATTGGTGTAGAAATTACCGCCAACTATTATTTTAAGTAGACGTAGGTCATACTTCATCCCGCTATCTTTTTAGTTGTCTGGGGTAATGCCTATATTCTGATTTTGGTAGGTGTATATAACACGGTTCGGAAATTACAGCATTCTGTTCTTATTCTAGACATAGGTCAAACTTAACAACTCGATCCTTTTCGCTGTCAGGGGTGATGCCTATGCTCCAATTTTGATAGTTGCATATCACACAGTTCAGTAATTACAGCCAACTATGCTTAAAAGTACACATAGGTTACACTTGAATCACAGATAATTTTCGCTGTAAGGGTTGATGCCGCTGTTCAGATTTTGGTAGTTCTATCTCACAAAGTTCAGAAATTACAGCCAACTATGCTTATATATAAGCATAGGTTATACTTGATCTGAGGCTGGTAGGGTGCCTTGGAATGGCACTTCCTCCTTCACAAATAATGCGTAAGCAGGAAGTGTCATTTTCAGTAGGACAGAAAAATTTGGTCGGGAGCACCCAGAGAACACCGACCGGAATGCCAGAGCGGGACATGCTGTCAGGGTGACTCCCCACCCAACTCCACATCCCACATGTGTAAAATGCCAAAATGAGGTATCGTCCCTACAGGATAGAGCAAGGGCACTTTTAGGGTGCAAAATTCAGCTTCACAGTGCAAAATTGTGGGAAAAATGTGTTTCTTGTTCAAAATTCTGGTGGTTGTGCATTAAATTGCGTTGATTTTGGTCGTTATCTGTGCGAAGAACGAGGTTTTCTGTGCAAAATGGCATCGTTCAAGATGGCGGCCAGGGTCCCTGGGTCCCCTTCCCCAATTTTCTGACATAAGAGTCTCTTATTTTATACTACTGTTATCTTTACTTACATAACAAAGATACATGCTGATAAAAAGCACTTTTGAGAGCCCTGCTGAAGAGCTATTTGTATGAACATTTTGTGTTCTTCCGCCTTATGTAAAATTATCATTGCTATGGGCCTCATCACTTTCTTCATGCGTCGGTGAAATGAAACTGTATAATTATTAGAAATGTGAGTATTTTAAAAATCTGCCAATTTTTACACTTCAATGCATAAAAAAAAGAAGCGACAGTATTTTTTAAGTTATCACAAATGTTTGCATAACAATTTTTACTCTACATTAAGACATGGAACTACTTTCACCTCCATCGTTACCAACTTTACTGGTCGTATGTCACTCAGTGCACCCATTAAATATATGTGGGTGGGAGCAGTGAATTTTTTTAAGGTTATTTTAAAAATTGTGCTCACTTTATCGTGAATAGCATTTAGTATGATTTGGTTCCTTCTTTGTTAATTTATTTCAAATGATATCTGTGTGGTTGTGGCTGTGGCTGGCAGTCTTCGACTCGACTCGGAGATGCTCGGCCATCTTCGGCTTGACTCAGGGTGTACTCGGAAGACGGCAACTTGGGTTTGTCGAACTTACCCGAAGGTGCTTGGCAGTTAGGTCTACTAATTATTTAATCATATGTTTGTTTCTAGAGGCCTTATTTGTTTTAAAGGCATAGGTTATGTCAAAAAGGAAAAATTTTTGTTATCGTCCATGTTATTTTATTTTAATTCAAAATGAACATCACATATTAAATTATGCTGAAAATAACACATTTTTCATTTCTCTGTTTCATTCCTCAGTTATTCCTCAATTTCATTCCTCAGTTTATGGTAGAGTTGCTATAGCTTCCATCATTTCGTTTGTAGGGTGTACTGGCAACTCGTGTTTTCGGCATTCTCCAGCAAAGCATGCTGGTGTGGGGAAAGTATACAATGGGAAAAATGTCAACCCTCGGCACAGTTTTTCGTCTGATGCCAGAGATGACAGATCGCTCTCTTGCCCCTCATCTTTTAGCACTCTGATTGGTAAGTTCAAATATTTAATTACATCAGGTCGCAGGATATTATCAGGAGTCCATGTAATATCCACATATTTTCCTGCGAAACTAATTACACATCTGCACAAATTTGGATATCGGTTTGGGCCAGTTAGTCTCTTGAGAAAACCGTAATCTCATAAAATATGCCAATATAAGTTTTTTTATTTAGATATAAACAACCTTTTTATTTGGGAAGGTGTTAGCTCAGTACCCATGACGCTACTGCAACACTTCATCTGCATTCACCAGATGTGTTCGAAAACATGAAAAGTTTGAATGATCTAATTATGTAGATTGAGTGACATATAAGTACGCAGATTGTGGAGTGTCATTTGCTAGACGCGATAACTTGAAGAGACATGCGAAAACCTGCATTGCTGTAGGACCTTCTCCTGCCAAAATTCACTTTATAGAGCCTCCTTCACCGAAGCATACGAGTGTACATCATACAAAACCAAAGGTTCAAGATAACAATCTACAGTTGTGCCAGTGAATATCACGCCCAAGAATCATCGCAGGGTCTAGGACTGTTAATTACAATGGTTTCATTAGATGTAGCCCCATTCCTTAAGTTTACCATTTATTGTAGATATCTCCTTACGGCGTAAGCCAATCAAATATCTGAGTCTAACAACAAGTTGATTGGGGGCTTCAGGAAATATATAGTTGGTGTTCTTGTCGTCTTCTGCATTATTCACAACACTTTTTTCAGCAAATATGGTGGGGAGATGTGTGAGGCCGTCGAATAAACACTCCACTGTTTTTCCTATAAACACTCTTCATTATATTTATCTTTGAAGAAAGAGTATTGTTGGCAAAGTTATTCTTCACAGGTACTGTTGCCACGTTATTCTTCACAGGTACTGTTGCTACATTATTCTTCACAGGTACTGTTGCTGCGTTATTCTATACAGGTACTGTTGCTACATTATTCTTCACAGGTACTGTTGCTGCGTTATTCTATACAGGTACTGTTGCTACATTATTCTTCACAGGTACTGTTGCTACGTTATTCTTCACAGGTACTGTTGCTACATTATTTTTTCCAAGTTCGATATGTTCACGTGTCAATTTAGAAAGTGTATATTTCTTACGAACCGATTGTATGGCACAATGTTCGAATTATTAACAGAAAGAAGCGATGTCGTCACATACCATTTCTCGGTAGGAGAAGGAATACTGTTTTTATAGACCTCGATGTGTATATTTAAGTTATCACGTCGAGTGAACTGCCGAGCTCAGTTATTGCAGCTAAAAATCACATGAGATGGGTTGGTTCTTCAAAGAGCAATAGTTCTCATGTCACCATGCATTGTCACTTTTACTGAAGGATTGGCGCAGTAACAGTATAATTCTTGGGCAGACATAGAAGGTACGCACATAGCCGTACTTGACATACATGGTTTCACATCGTCAGTAGTTTGCATCGTCTTCAAGCATTCATGAATTCATACACTTTACTCCTCCCGACTGAATCCTGCTCACTGACTCCTGCTGACTGGTATTTTTTTTTTTAATTTTGCATGTGTAATAAGCCTCATGTGTGTAAAAATTTGTATGTTAAACTTTCGCGAGTTTATTGTTTATGTGTTTGCATAATACGATATGTTATATCTTCATGGCATCACGAGGTGCTGTAGAGCGCAAGCATATTAGGATCATTAGAACTCTTCCTGGGCGTTATTGAGGGTGCACGAAGTTTGTCACAAAAACCAACATCGATAATAGCTGAGTTAGCTCTTGCATCTGGCCATTCGAAAATGTATCGTTTGTATGTGTACGATACACTGGTATTTCTTCAGTTTCATAATGGACTGAGGACTATTTTATAATCAGTATTCAACTCTGATATAACATTGAATACTCTGTAAATAAAAAAACATTTTATTTGGAGACAATGCATTTTTTTTCAATTGTCAGTTTCTCATTGCGTAAACATAGACATTTCCTCTGAATGTTCAAGATTAAAACAACTAAAAATACTATTCATTTTTCAACCCGGAGTATCACGTCGATTCGGAAAAATTAATTTGTAGCACTGTTCGGATATTGAAGCGTATTATCATATGTTCCCGGTTATTACTGTATTGGGTGTCCTGTTTTCCCTTACCTTAACTGGGTTTCAAGCTAGTATATATATATATATATATATATATATATATATATATATATATATATATATATATATATATATATATATATATAACTTTGGTGTTACAATGCCTTTAGTTTTCCCGACGCAAAAAGAGTTAAATCATTTATGCATTAAAGGAGGTTTACACATGTATTTGTGGAAGTGTGCTGGTTGAATATAATTAAAGTAATTTTTCCCAAACAATTTAACACTAATTGAACGCTATGTGCGCGGGCACTGAAATATTCGAAGTATATGCATCAGCAGATAAAAAGACTCGTTCGCTGAGTTACGAAGAGAATAATAATGACCCGACTCGGCATATATTCCTAGGAGTATTGGCCAACAACGAATCAGGTGCAATATGGTTGCTTTAAATACCTGTAAAATGCAAAATGGTTTCTCATGATGCCTGAAAAATGCAAGGAACTGGCGATACCAAATAAATATTTTTGTGTAATATAGCACATTTAAAAATTAATATGTACTTTTTTGCCCGCATTACATGTTGCGATTTTATATTTTATTATGTTTTTTTAAGTTTTGTAATTTATACATCTTATAATGAACATATATAAATACATTTTATTTGTGTCTGTCTACTCGATTCACTTAAAATAATAGTGTGAACTTATATATTATATGTGGTGTGCAAGCTACAATAATAAAAGTAAAGTTTGCACCCTTTTGAGATGGAGTGAGTTGCCAGGGCAAGCGGGAACATAAAAGATTCGGACAAGAAATCATCCCGTCATTCACGTGGGGTGATTTTTAAGAAAGAAATTCGGTGGCCGCACGAGTCGAGGATCGAACCCAGGCCACCCTGAACATATAGCTCCCCTGGTGTTAGACTTGTGTGTGCAGATATCATCTATGATTATTATCCTATGAATTAAAGTTGGCGTGTGAGAGAAATAAAACATGCTGCTGGAGCGACAAGTACTCCATGGCCTCCCCTCACCCCTCCTGACAATAGTGCGCCAGGGAAAAGTCCAATTCAACACCTGGCGAAGCGCAGCTGGACGTGTGCACGAGCTCAGATAACACTGCACTTGCCTCAAGTTTACTTCTATAATGGCAGTCGTATCCCCTTCTTTAAGTAAAGATTTGTCTCAATATATTTTAATGAATTTATCTGTCTCGTCTGCAATTGGAATATTTCGGACTCTGTGTCTGTGTGTGTGTTTGTGGGTGTGTGTGGTTCGTACACACAGAATTTCAATGAATAAATGTTACAAATTAATGGGAGTGGTACATAAGATAAAATGGAACATATTTTATTAAGGAACCCATGTCCGGAAATGCCTCCTTATAGCAAAACATGGCGATTTCATCGAGCAGGGTTAGTCGGCAACCCGTTGGCAACCAAGCAGTGCCATGTACCGGGCATTACACGTGTAGTTTGAAGGTTTTTTGCACTGCCCATTTGTCACACAGTAAGAGGTCTCATTTTTTGGCCACCTCGCTACCCCGACTTAACGCCTTTGGATTCCTACCTGTGGTGCCACGTAAAAACACTGGTGTACGACACTCCTGTGAATACCAGAGAAAATAAACACTTGAGGCGAGGTTTCGGGCTGCATTCGAAATCATCAAGAACACGCCGGCCATCTTCAATGATGTGCTCCACAACAAGCTGTAGCGTTGCAGAGCATGCATCGAATGTGGAGGAAACAATTCTGAGCAGCTGCTGTACACTCTCTGTGTGTAATAAACCCGTTTACAGTACTGATTCATACGCATATTTCTTAATACCTGATGCTGCCCTTGCACGCTATAATCGCCATTTCGAATGATTTCCGGACATGGGTACCTGAATAAATTATGTTGCATTTCACCTCATGTATGACTCCTATTAATTTGTAACACTTATCATTGACAGCCCATATAATAATGATAAGTACCTAAAGCCTGCCAACCTTCCTGCATGTAATGTCTCAATGCATGCATGCAATTGGCCAGCTGCAATCATGTGGCAACTCTGTGATTGGCTGGTCGGTGTCTGAACAATATAATAAGGCGTGATACGGCTTGCATACGCCCATGTGGTAAGCAATGGGGGACCAGCTGAGAGGCTTAGTTTGACAACGGCTAATTTGAAAGGTGGATAGTACAGGCTAGCTTATATGCCAGGTAATCCACGGCCAGTTACATCAAAGTCGAGTGGATATTGCCCGCCAATGGTTTCTCATCATCAATTACTTCTTCGAGTGAGATGTCTCCTATTTTACCAGCTCCATAGACTTGTTCAGCTGTGATATCTACTATACTAGTGGCATATTCTTCCATCAGTGCAGTACCATCGTTTCAGATTGATATGGTGCCATCTACTTCTTAAGCTGTGACACCTTTATCACTACCAACATCTACTGCCACCAGTGCAGCACGAACATCTACAGATAGTACAGTATACCATCAACTTATCCAGCTGTTACGCCTACGAAATCTTCAACGGACCATCTAATTTTTTCATATGTGGTACCTAGAACACCACGGCCGGCCTTACCTTCTTCTTTAGCCGCAGCACCTACATCTCCAACAAGTCTGCCCGAGTCTTTGTCTGAACCACTACGTCGTCATCAGTGATAAGGGCCGGTTTCACCACACAAGGTCTACTTACTTAAGCGAGTTTAAGAACAAATAAACTATGATTACTGCTTGATTGCGTATCACCACTGACAAACGCGATTAACTTTAATCTACCAGAGATTAAGTTTAAACACCCATTTTCGGACGTTTAACTTCATAAATTTAAGTCTTGAGTATGTAAGTACAGAATCTTATCTACAATGATATGTAGATGCAGACTGGGCTATACTCAAGGCTATATATTCAGCCTCAGTTGAAGACAATGAAATACAAGACTTGTTTTTGCTACACCAAGTGATTACACAATCAAATATCTTGAAAACATAACCTGAAGTGGACTTCCTGTCTTCAATACAACTTGCCCAGTCTGCATCGACATACCATTGTAGATAAGATTCTGTACTTACATACTCAAGACTTAAATTTTGAGTTACTTTTATACAGCGTAAAATTCTTTTAAGTGACATATACAACATGTCACAGGCACAATGCTGGTACCTGGACAGAAAAGTTACAGGAACACATAAATTAGGCCTAGTACCACATACTGCATACATTAAACAGCATATTAACTGCCTACACATTCTTTCAATTTCATTACATTCTGACTTATCTATCTGAAGTAATTTAAAATTAAAATTCTGATACAAAGGGGTAGCTACTGGTTTGCAGTTAGACGTTCAAAATTTTTCTAAGACCTTAAATGGATAATTATTTTTCACTTAACACTGTTGTTCCTTTTTCTTGTTCAATACTGATACCCAAATATGCTTTAGCTGTTCCTAAGTCTTTCTTTCATCTTAAAGATTTTGTGTGACTGTGTCTTAAATTCCTGAACTTGTTCATTTTGTTACCCAAAACACAAAATATCATCACATATAACAACACATACAAAATGTTATTATTTGATTTCCTAATGTACAAACAATAATTATCTTTGGCTTTTGAAACCTTTCATTCGCCATAAATTTATCAAACTTCTAATTTCAGTGTTTGGGGGAACTTTTCAAATCATATAAATATTTATTTAATTTATATATTTTTCCATCATTGCCAGGAAGTTTTATGTAAACTGCTTCTGTAATGTCGCCATGTAAAAATGCCCCTACTACATCAGTTTGATGAACTGGCCTATTTTTGTTATTTGCAACAGCATGAAGATTCTATATGTAGCTAACTTTGCAACTGGAGAATACACTTCTGACAAATTACACTCATTTTGTTCAAAATCTCTAGCCACTAAACGTGTTTTATGCAACTGTTTACCCTCAGTTTCTTTTATTTCAGAAACCCATTTACTAGATATAATATCACCTCCTTCTGGGACCTCAGTAACTTCTACCCACGTATTATTATCTTCCAATGTATCTAGCTCCTTCTTCATATCTATCTCCCAGTTCGTTTTGTCATTACCGTTCATGGCATCTTCATAGGTCAATGGTGATATGAGACTTGTCTCGTAGTCTTCTAATAATTTTGGATTATTCTTCTGTCTTTTTGACCTTCCCTGATGTATTTCCATTTGTCTTGGTTTTCGGTTTCTGGATGCACCTGGTTCTATCTGGTTTTATCGTCTTCCATTTCCTCATCTGTTTTTTTTCTTTCCAACATCCTGTTCTGGATATCCCATATTCACATTTGTATTTCCAACTGGAAATCCTTCTTGCATCCCAGCATTAGATTTTTCTTTGATTTCATTTCCACTTTCCTTAATGAATATTATTTCTCTTTTGATCAAGACATCATTTAAGTCAGGAAAATAAACACGATATCCCTAAGTGTTTTCACCATAACCCACTAAGAAACCTGTTTCTGACTTTGCGTCCCATCTCTGCTTTTTTTGGTCAGGAATATGAACCATTACTTTTGACATGACAATTTCCAACTAATTTATGTCAAATAGCCCTTCGTTTGCCCACAATTCAAATGGTGTTTTATTTTCACTTTTACTTGTACCTGTCCTATTTAAGACATAAACTGCAGTATTAACCGCTTCAGCAAACATATTATTATCTAAACTGCTGGACAATAACATCGTTCTGGCTGACTCGTTTATGGTACGTATTTCTCGTTGAGCTCTACCGTTCTGTTCCAGTGTGTATGCTACACTTTTCTGGTGTATTATTCCCAAGCTATCCATTAGTGCCTGAAAATCTTTGTTGATGAATTCAGTCCCATTGTCTGACCTAATAATTTGCACGCTATGATCCAAATTTTTAATATCATAGTTCAGAAAAATCTTTACTTTGTTTACAGTGTCAGCCTTGTTTCTCAAAACAATACTGTTTTAAAATGTGTGTAGTCATCCTAAATTATTAAGTAATAACGAGCACTTCCTAAGGAATCGATCTCCATTGGACCACACAAATCCATATGTAATACTTGACCTCGTTTTTCAACCCTTGCTTCACTTAAGGGAAATGGCTGTTTGTGCAAATTCCCTTTCACACAAGGAACACGTGTTGACTGTTCACCTCCTAGTGTACATTCTATTTGACTTCTTTTTAGAATCAACTTTAACTGCTCTATGTTCTGATCTCCCAACTTTTCATGCCACTCAATTAAATTTGCATTTACTTTACCAACACAAGCATGGGTATCTGTATACTTAAAGTTCATTATATATAGTTTATCTCTGCGATAAGCAGTAGCATCAATCAAACTGCTTCCTTGTTTTAGGAAACTACATGACTCACTATTCATATGTATCTGGTATCCTTTATCCATTGCAGTGCTGAGAAAAGATTTACTTTTATATTTGGCACATAGAAAACATTATACAAAGTAGTATCTAACCATTCATGCCCATTATGGGCTTGTAACTTTAGGTCACCAATACAAACAGCTTGAATAACTTTTCCATCGCCCAATATGATCTCTTTTGAGAATTTTAGTTCTTTATAATTAATGAAGATATGTTTATCATATGACATGTGATCTGATGCACCACTATCCATTACCCGTTCATCACTGACACACTTACTGTTTATTGCAGGCATTACATAGACCTGAAATGCATTGGTAGTAATAGGCCTACTTGATTTATTTCCAAACCAACATTAATTTATATTACGAACTGACTTTTTGCACTGTTGGCAATATTTGACGCCCTTATAAAGAATAATTTGGAATTTATTGTTATTAGTATTTTCTCTTTTCTTTATATTAGACTTACATTCTCGTTAGTAGTGTCCAACTTTACCATAAGTAAAGCACTTTCTTCCTGCCTTTATCACCTGGAATGCTGTGGAACTCGATGGTCCCTCTTCTTCTACCCTTGCCTTGAATCGCTGCACCTCGACCAGCAACCAAGATGTCAGCTCGTCCATCTTTCTCCGCTCCACTGGCATGGACTCCCAAGCCGATATGAAATGCTGATTCTGCCCTGGAAGACTCGAGATGATTTTTGTGATCGCCATGCTTTCGTTGACATCAGCACCAAGAGACATTAGGTTGTCCAAGATTGCATCAAATCTCCCGAGGTACAGACAATTCACTTTTTTGTTCATAAACTGTATGAAGTTTATTCCAGATATCACAGACTGTTTTACATGATATAATTTGTTGAAGAACACGATCTTCAATACGTGTTACAATTATACCTTGAGTTTTGGCATCCTTTTCTGCCTATTTCCCATAATCTTGCTTACTCTCTTCCTTTACAGGAGGCGGGGTGGTGCCATCGGTAATGCCAAGTGGGTTAGTTACCCTGAGCAATACAGTCAACTTGAATTTCCATGTTGCCCAATTTTGTGTCGACTTGGCCGCCGATCAAACCATCCATTTTGGAAGTGTTCATTGAGGAGTGTAGGCTCGACTTTACCGCCGAATTAAGAACAAAACTACGATTCACCCAAATCACTTTCATTTATGTTGACTTTACCGTAACCACACTTCTTAAGAGTAAACAATCTCAAACACCGAGGCCTTTAGCTTGCCTGGCCCATAATCTGTTAAACTGGATCTATTCGTTACAACTTTTTCAGCCAGACTACTTTTTATTTCATTTACCAAATAGTACACAGTATAAAGAACACAGCATCACACACAGAGTCCGTGGCGCTATCTTTACATAACATTAAAACAAATGTTTGTTGCATGTACCACATTTTAATACATGTCTCTTGTGACTTCGGTACATGACAAAGTGTAGTTAGCTTCATAACCTGCCCTGCACAGTCTGTCGACGTAATAAATATCTCAATATTTTCGCAAAATGACAACACGAGCGTGAATAGAGAGCATAAAAGACTGTAACCTAAAACAAAGTTGCATGTGTTGTGATGCATATATGTCGAAGAATATTGTAATATTTTTTTCTACTGCATGAACGACTGAATTAAATCAATAAAATAAAATGATGGCTGTTTAGAAATTAGTGTTTCATTTTTCGTTTACCTAATTTTTAAGAATAAAATTAAATAGAAATTGCAGAGAAATGAAATGAATTTTATTTTAAATTATTGTATAAAATATTATTGTAATCTATGTACGATTATACAATTAAATAATACTTTCTAAAATTGAATAACTTACAACTTTTAATAAAAATTGAACATTTAGTCAAATATGCACCTATTCAATGTCCCGCGTCATGCACGTATGTATATTGCATTTTGGAAAAATAATTTCTTAAATAGGATGGAAAATTATAGATTTTCCTGTGCCTATAAAAATATATGAGTGTCGAAAGCTCACCTGGCGGCTGAATCGGTAGCTCGCCTGGTTGAAAAATCTAGAAATCAACTCCCCCTATGTGTTGGAAATGTAATCCAATATGGAGGGCGCTGACAGCACCAACTTTACATTACAAACATAAATAAATATGCCCTCCAACTGGTGGCTAAAACGGGAACTCGCCTGGCGGCGATATCGATTATTAATACACTAGTGCCACCTAGGTTATGTAAAAGTAAACATACGAAATCAAAGATGGCGTCCTCCAGCAATTTATAAACAAATGACAAACGAAAATACCAAGATGGCTACATACGATAGAATGAGTGCATACTAGGGGTGGTGGGGGTGGAGACCTGCCAACTAAACAGCCAATAGCAATTGGTGGCAGGGGTTAGTCGATAGACTAAATATGAGGTAGAACGCTTATTCTTCTTCTGCGCATGTACCCAACATTGACCTACCCCAAAGGAACAAAACTGTCAAAGTAACACTGTCAACAGTGATGAACGTGTTTGTTTATATATTAATTTTTAAATGACAAGCACTATTATGTAAATAAAATGCTTTTACTGGTTTTAATTTAATGAAACTACATTACAAATTGGTTAGAGGAATAATATATACATCTCAATAGTTTGTTTACAAATCAGGTTTCTAACCTAAAATCCAAACCATGCCGATTTCGCTAGACGTGTTGGCAGAAAACCAGTAAAATATTTGGACATGGAGATTGACTTTGCGCAGCCAGCGAGATCGATCTACCTCATATTGAGTCTATGGGCTAGTCATCTGTTGGGGAGGGTGCAGGGGCGGGGAGGGTCCTCTGTAAATGTGAGGTTTTTTTTCAAATTAATTATTTAATAATACTTTTTTTAACAATTTTGTATATATATATTTTTATATTTTGCTTGTGAGAGAGAGAGGGAGGGGGGAAGTGTTGAGATTTTGGGTTTTCAACGTCACAGGTCACCGGAGTCAACTTCAGGCCAAGCCTACAGACATCCAATATGGCGGACAAGACGGCCGCCGACTGACAGGAATGTCAGCATGAACATCTCCGAGATCCCGATGGCGCCAACTCGTCATTTTTCTTCTACTCAAGTTGATTTCAGTAAATATATCTTTGCGAGCTCTGATAGTGTGTTTTTTACTATTTAGAAATAAACGATCTGACGTTTAGGAACTAATTTATCATTTTCCCTAGTTATATTGGTGCCACACTGTTTAAAACATTCCTCGTTAAATACTTGCATAGGCTCGAATTTTCGTCCGTCATAGGAATTAAAACATTCGATATAATAATATTTTGTCCAACATCTACGGCAAACCATACGTGCTGAATTGTCATTGAATGACAGCATAATTATTTAAAATAACATTTACGGGCTACATTAAAGACAGCAACGTACCTAAACGACTTTAAATAGCGCGTTATTTGTTTTAAGTAAAATATTAAAAAATACTATTTCCCGCTTTATACATGGCCTATAATCGTGATAATATTTGCCGGCGTATCACAATTCTTATTAATAACAGTGTGATACTTAACATAAATTACTCCGAAAGTAATGATTCTATACATATTCACACAATATGTGCATACACTAAGCACATGGCTGGTTTTGCTACGTTGACATTACGAATACCGAAAATAGTTGTGATAAAAGTTGGAATCAGAGAGCTTAATAGGAACTGCCAGATAAATTTACGGAATACCGAGCTTTGAAACACGGAATGGAAAATACATAAAATAAACCAATGGATTCCTTTAACTTGTGCTGATGCGTCAACCAAGTAATGTTTTGAGTTGGTTATAAATTCAAATGGGTTAATATTAGGATTTCTCTATTCTTAAGAGCGCAAAACAAAATTAATTGATGAATTTCTTGTGCCGTGAATGTTAAATGTTGTGTCTGGTGAGACGTTACGACGAGGAACTAGTACTCCTAACTCACCACCAACTTTACTCTGAGTTTTACGGTCAGTGCTTACATTAAAATACGCATTCAGTTGCCGTGAGTGATTTTTTTTTAAGGTTGATTTTTGTGCGCTCACTTCATCGTCAACTACATATAGTGTTCCAGCACGTATATGTTAAAAATATACTTTGAATAACTGGAATATATTCAATGTGTATTACAATTGGGTCAGAGAACATAACATTTACGACTATTAAAAAGATTTTAGATCTTAAATCGAAACCACATTGTTTGACGGTGCAATTGTCGAGGAAACATACCACTTTAGAAACACGAGAGATTGGTTACTGCGTAGCTATCAAGCACTGTCTACCGCGAATTATGTCTATGTTCGAAGCCGATATGGCCCTAATACTCACCTATTTCTGACTCGCATCATACAGGAAATAACTTGCCGGTTCCTCCTCTCTCATGGTAATTATCAAAAGTACTTGGAAATTTCTTGTATCAATTTTAGCACAAGCTAGACTCCAATTACGCGTAAAGTTGATCCCCATTAGTGAAAAATCCAACTGAATCCTGTCCTACTTTTTGTCGAGTTGAATTAGCCGTGCACTAAGACGACAGAATAATGGGCCTAGGACGGTAAAATCTAGCCCAGAGATCTTCAAAATGAAATACTTCGGTCCTTATATATCAGAGACTTGAAGCACTTGGGTAAATTTTTTCTGTAAAGCCACCTGTTCTACCACAAGAGATAAGTACACTCTAAACCCGAATCACTGACACCAATAAGTGAAATAATATTCACTGAAAGTCAGTTGATACCTGCCGACTGACAAATTAAAGAATGAACTGGGAAAAAGTGGCTTAGGCTGTGGAGTTCTCGACATTCAGTGGGAATCGTAAATAAAACAGCGAAATTCAGTCATCACATTAATTAGTTATTTGTCACTGATTATCAGCAGCTCAATTTACATTGGTTTTCACTGATTTGTCTCGGTTCTCACAGGCTGTACTATGCTCTGGAAATGGGCATTGTATTCGATTGGCTACACTGCAAAAATTAACGGTAAAGTGGGAAACATAGTTTTCCTTACGTATAAGGTAAAATCACTGCACTCTGGAGTAAAATTTACGTACATGGTAGTGAAAAGTCCCGTAAATGAATGGGAAAATTACACTATAACCCGTGCATCTCTTCAGCATTGTCTCAATAGCTACACGGGAGGATGGGTGGAAGGAAAATATCGTTTAACACACTAATAATCACTTATGCTATCTTGTTGTCATGGTGTAATGGATATCGCATCCTTACATCGTGATAGAGGTTCATGGTTCGCACCCAGCCACCAGCAAGTTTCGTGGCTTTTAGAGTTGAGGTTTCGGTTACTGTGAGTCTGATAATATAGGTAATAAAAACATTAATAATTCTAATACCCTTTGTATTTTTAAATATAATTTTACTTTACAATATAGTTAATATTACCTTACTTGAATGAGATTTTCCCCCACTTTTGTCAGGTACTTTTGTCAGGTACTTTTGCCGTACAATTAGGGAATAGTACCTTATTTGTAATGTAAACTTACTCCACATTTCACCGGTAATATTACCTCACGTGTACAGGTAATTAGTTTCCCTTATATGTAATGGAATTTTACCTCAAATTTTTTACAGTGTACTGCATGCTGCCGCAGGTTCCCTACTACTGTCTTGCCGGCAGGCGGGAACGTTAAGCCGTCCCTACACGAAACCAATTTCTGCATCTTTCTGTTATACCCATGAGCACAACAGAAGGCATAAAAGTTTCTGTAGCAGAAGAGATAAAATAATTCATGAATTCATATCCACACGTTACCTAAAGTGCTAACAGCTAATTGTAAATGGCAGTCAAAATTCAACTCGCAATAGCAGACGTCCGGCAGTCGGGAGGGTAAAATGCAATTAAATATGGAATGTAGGTGATTTGTGGTACATCCAAAATGTGCGAAGAATTTTCTTCCCAAAAGAATTTATTTATTTAAGTTTCTGAGTACAAGTACTGGACTATTAATGTATGGAATATTATATTAGTATTGGCACTACTTATGTATAAAACACAAGGTACTGTATTTACATTTATGTACAGCGGACATTTAAACCAATAATTAAAACATTATTTTATTAGTTAAGTACTTATCTGTAACAGGCATAATAATCAGTCTTGTGCTTTCCGTAATTAAACAAGCTTATACGGTAAGGAGACTAAAAGAAGGCAAAAATATCATAATGCTATTAATAAAGTTTTTATGTGAGTGGGTTAACTTCACTTATGCTACTAATGTCAAATTCTGTTTTTACACTGTTTGTTCGTAAGTTGTGTGTGTTGCTCAACCTCCATCATGTAATGACAATTTTCTAGTTATTTTAAGTTATACATTATTGTTGTTTAGGCCTTTAAGTTATGTTTTTGTTATAAAACATTTATTTCAAGACTTTCTTTGAATAAAAGCAATAATACGCAAATAAATGCACTGCGCATTCGGCTGCCTGTGTTTTTTTTATTAAACTTCGGTTTGTATTATTTATTTGTGTTATCTCTTTTAGATAAAGATAGTCTAGAAATAAGCGTTTTCTGGCAATAAATTAAATTATAAACTGTTAAAATACATATCACATAAAATAAATAATAAAATTTATTTTTATATGATGGGGATTTGAACTCTCTAAACTAAAAGGTATTCTGCGCGAACCCGCGCACCAACCCTCTTTATTTTTTTCTTTTTTCAATTACCAGTCAACGACTCTGACCCTTTTTTTTTTTAAACCCTTCATTTGACATTTTTGACGTTGACGATGCTCTAGTGAGACCGACTTGTTGACGAATTCCCAGTGCGACAACTTCACCACTCTCTTTTATCCCGTACAGGCAGGGAAAAAGAGAGTAAAATTCAGTTTTGGAAACAGCTCCCAGGCGCTACCCTGGGAATCCTGTACAATAATGCTAGCCATGCAGCAAAAATATGTTTGATGGGTGCGGAGGGGGAGGGGGTTAGCTTCTCCTCGCCACCGCAATCTAACTGACAACCAACTGGGTGGCCAAGGTCCCTCACAAGGGGCCGATCTCCCCCCGCGCTGAGGGAGTAGCGTCCCAGTGATGTAAAATGGCCCAGTGCGACAATCGAGCTGAGCATCTGCCACGTCGGAGGCGCCGGGGCGCGAGCCCGCGATCCTCCGACTACAGGTCGGCCACCCTACCCCTGAGCTATGAGGGCAGGGCATACCTACTGAGCTACGCACACACACACACACACACAGCTTTCGGAACGAGATGTGTAAAGGCGGATATAAACGATAGGCAATAGTCCATAGTTATCACGTATTTTTTAAGTTGTGTTTATTGTTTTATTATAACCGTGGCAGTTAACTGAAACACGTTTACATAAAGTATCGTTTTGTACATAAATACAAAACCCGTACTTTTTTCGTAAACGGATATATACGCCTCGAGGTTTGTTACTCCAGAGTCCGCCATCTTGTTTGTCACAGCCCCGTGGGTATAGCAGAAATTTATAAAACGTTCTATTACAGTTTCGGCCATGGCCATGGGTGGGTGGGAAAACCGTTATACCCGGAGCCAGACCCCTCCGGAGGGTTGGATTGTAACCTGAAAACTTGCTACGAAAATGGGCACCGTGTAGGACCGGCTTTGCAAGCCAGTTATAACTGGCGAACCATGGTTGCCGGTCAGTGACACCAAGCAAACTGCTGGCGTGTGCCACTGGAGTTCGCGGAGGAACAAGCGGCTATCTCACCTCTCTGTATCTGAGTTTAGGATGTTCACAGTAAACTGACTACTTTTCAACGTCAGTCTTTGTGAAACGTCACTTTCGCCACGTGCATCTATTTTAACGAGCGCGTTATATCGCGTGAATAATGTGATGAGGCCCATGACAATAATAATGTTACATATGGCGAAAGACTACACAGCGTGCATTCAAGTACTGCCACGAACTGTGAGTTCACTTCCGTGCAGACATGACTCCCTCTGACCCCTCGGCCACAGTGAAGCAGTTTTTCTATTCACGTCACGAAACCCGGCGCTCGTAGCGATCCATATCTGTAGGGGCGCGATTAATTGCAGCTTCCCCACCCACTTGGGGCATGCGAGCCCCGGCCAGCGCCCCGCCACGAGGGACGAAAAGACCTTTTTACTGCGGCGGCACCACGCGCTCCACCCAAATAACTACCCCACGGCGCGGGCTAACAGCCGTCTTAACAGGCGGTTGGCGCAAATTTCTCCCGGCACAGGCGCCCTCCGCCCCGGGCGGGGGAGGGGAAGGAGGAGGGGGCAATTTAGTATTTTTACGACGCTTGATTTCTGGCACAACGCCTCGTCAGGACGTCGGATAGCGATCTCGTCCGACTGCGCGCAACACATTCAGGTAAAACTGCAAACGTGGAATTGGCATGTAAGGCAATAACTTCCCAGGAAGGTGTGCAGCAATTATATTTCATCGTGATTTCAGCGAGAAGTCTCTGAAGTGGAAATCGTGCGTCGATTTTAATACGTTTCTCTCTCACTGAATCAGCGTTTCCTGCATTTCTCTTTTCCGGCGCCGCTCACCCCTCGGTGGAACTCAATATTTCATCATCCACCATCGCCTCTTCGAATGGAGCGTGATTTCAATAGTTTTATTTCTGTGACCTACATCGTTTTGAGAATTAATGAACTATGCTTGGCGACGCATTCGCTTTGCGTACGTTTGTTCGAACATTACATGTAATCCACTTAAATATATGTATATTTGGTACGCTGTTTTACTAACTGATAAATAAAATTCCCCCACTCTCTTTGTCGATGACATTAGAAACGCTGCGATCCTGAGCAAAACGTTATTCATGTTTAATTTCTAGCGATACCATTATATTGAATAAAACTGATATGAATTTCAGCAGTGCGATGTGCTTTGGTATTAAGTTTTGGAATTACGTGCGGACGAGAATATTTCATTGCAAATACATAATTATAATGTATATTGAAATACATCATTATAATGTATATTGAAATAAAATGTCTGTAGTCATGACTGAAATATGAGTTCTGCTTAGAACACCAATTGACAACTGCAATGCTGCCTCAGGCCGGGAACACACGGCACCGGAAATCGGCCGGCGCTCGTCCTCGGGTGCCCTACCGGCCAGTTATAACCTTGCACCTTGCCGGACTCGGCCCATGCCCGTGTATGCTGTCCAATGCCTCTCCGTGTATCATAAAAGTGGGCGGGCCGGTTCCGCCCCGTGAAGCTTGATATTTGTTCCCGGCCTTAAATGCCTAGTATCGAATCAGAAATCCCACAACGATTCGTGCTGATATGATTTCATTAATGTGCCGATATCCAAACCACATCACAATAATTTTGTTAAATTTTTTCCTTGCGTTAAATAAATGCACCATAGAGTGAGTGAGAGAAGAGGTTTGGTAGGATATTAACATCGAGGTATTAAGAGTTGATGACGGTGTAGCGAGGTGCGTATGAAGCAGTGCCGGATTGAAAGTGCGGGGTAAAGTGATATCCCAGAGAAACTCCGCCGACCAGCGGCATCGTCCGGCACTGTTCCCACATGCAAAAATCTAGGGGGTGACCCCGCCGGGAACCGAGCCCGGGTCGCCTTGGTGGGAGGCGAGTAGTCTAACCACTACACTACCGTGGCCTCGTTGTGATCCGGTATTGATTTTGAAGATATATGCCAAGTAAAAATTGGTTTTATGATTTTTTTTACATAAGCGAAAGGAAAGTTAAGAATGCATTCTGTCACTAGTTACATATTGAATGTACACCGCTGAGCATTAGAATTCTAGCACCAATAAGGAATCACCTAAAGTATCCCCAGGTTGAGGTAATGCATAGAGCAGAGTAGGACAACGACGTGAAAAGTCGTTCAGGCGGGTAGCGTTGCTTGCGCACTAATGACGGCATTGAAGCAGGAAGGCCGTGGAACCATTTACAAGTAGTAGCATCGGGTTTCCTCACCGTTCGTGTGCACAGATTGATGATGCAGTATTGTAGATCACGACATCCGTACCAAACAGATTTGGTCGTTGACCGCAGGAGACTCGTCAATCCGGATTGTGGGAGTACCCTACAGTGTAATTGGTTGTCTGGTTGGAAGACATGCAACTGTCGTGAAACAGATGTGGGATCGGTGTGTCTAGGAGGGATGGCATGAGCGAAGTGCAGGAAGTCGGTTGCTCCTTTACAAAAGCAACGAGCTCGACAACAGAACAGACATATGGTGCGCATGGTGATAACGGACCTTACGAACACATCAAACAGCCTCGCTCAGGCGTTTAGGCATATGGTACGTTAGTTTGTGTTCGCAACGGCGGCATGTAGCTGTCCGGAGCATCAGGTATCGTGTTCAGGTGTCCATTACTGCAGCTTCCATTGACTGCACACAGCAGGCCCCTACTGTTGCATTGGTGCGTTGAACTTCGAGCATGGAGGAGTAAATGGCTTGCCATCGTCTTCATCCTCTTCTGCTTGGTCGCCTCGATGTCTGGTGGCACCATGGCACACGTTTGGCTTAGTCCTGCATTATGCACCATCATACCAACGCATCACGTTGAACTTCGAGCATGGAGGAGTAAATGGCTTGCCATCGTCTTCATCCTCTTCTGCTTGGTCGCCTCCATGTCTGGTGGCACCATGGCACACGTTTGGCTTAGTCCTGCATTATGCACCATCATACCGACCCATCACGTTGAACTTCGAGCATGGAGGAGTAAATGGCTTGCCATCATCTTCATCCTCTTCTGCTTGGTCGCCTCCATGTCTGGTGGCACCATGGCACACATTTGGCTTAGTCCTGCATTATGCACCATCATACCAACCCATCACCTTGAACTTCGAGCATGGAGGAGTAAATGGCTTGCCATAGTCTTCATCCTCTTCTGCTTGGTCGCCTCCATGTCTGGTGGCACCATGGAACACGTTTGGCTTAGTCCTGTATTATGCACCATCATACCGACCCATCACCTTGAACTTCGAGCATGGAGGAGTAAATGGCTTGCCATCGTCTTCATCCTCTTCTGCTTGGTCGCCTCCATGTCTGGTGGCACCATGGAACACGTTTGGCTTAGTCCTGCATTATGCACCATCATACCGACCCATCACCTTGAACTTCGAGCATGGAGGAGTAAATGGCTTGCCATCGTGTTCATCCTCTTCTGCTTGGTCGCCTCCATGTCTGGTGGCACCATGGAACAAGTTTGGCTTAGTCCTGCATTATGCACCATCATACCGACCCATCACCTTGAACTGTTGTCCTGATAGCGCCTTCACCGCATCGCTGGTATAAGCTGTTCACGGTAAACTGAGCACTTTTGAAAGCCCTGCTTTAGATCTTCTTTCTGCTGATTGTGTAGTCTTCCACCATATCCTAATTTACATAGCTACGGGCACGTTCACTTTATTCATGCACCGGTTAAGTCATACTGTGAAATTATTGGCAAAGTAAGTAGTCAGCAAATTTACTAATTCTTACACATATATGCATTAAAAACCGAATATAAATTTCAAAATTCACAATTTTTACAAAAAAAACTTTTAATTGAACGCTAGGGCGTGGAACTACTTTCACTCTCTATTAATTGAACGCTAGGGCGTGGAACTTCTTTCACTCTTTATTAATTGAACGCTAGGGCGTGGAACTACTTTCATTCTCTATTAATTGAACGCTAGAGCATGGAACTACTTTCATTCTCTATTAAGCAAACATTACTGGGTTCGTGCCAGTCAGTCTGCCCGTTAAAACATATGTATTTTTAGCCAGTGACATTTTTCAAAGGTTGGTATCAAAAGTGTTCACTTTATCGTGAACAACATTTACGATGACCTGCAACAGGTTACAACGCGTTGTAACCTGTTGTCCGCTATCTTGAGGGCTAGCCTGGGGCCATGTACAATATCATAATGCGCGACCTCATGTGACAAACATCGTTTGATGGTTCTTGGATTACCATCATGACACAAAACTTTCTCAACCATTAAACCTTGCGACCCTTTGTCGTACGACGACTCGAATGCCATAGATAACGCGGCCACAACGAAAGATTTTGGGCACGCATACAAGCAGCATGGGCGGAGATACGCCAGACGAAAATCCTCAGTACTTATCTGCCAATTGTTATACTCTAACTGCTGCTGGAATGAGAACGACGAAGGGAATGTGTAGCAATCTTATAGAAAATTAACACCAGGTAACAAGTTCTAATAAAAAAGTACAGAAAAGTATTTATTTAACAATTCTCACAGAAGTAATAATTCGTACAGAATTTGGAGCCATGAGCACAGTGAAAGAAGGGAATAAAATATGGGTTTTTAATTTTAATGAGAGAGAACATGACTTTAGTAGGAACTCGCCTGGTCTGGCACTCCCGACCCTCTACCCAGATCGCCGCCTGCACTTCGGCTGCTCGCAGGTCAATCCCTTGGACACTCTCCGACTGCGACTTACTCCCCCTGCGTCACAGTTCACACTTCGCGCCACTCCACAAGAGCGCGTGCATGTGTGTCGTAATGATTTCTGACTGGTTCTCGGCTTGCTGTTCTGGTTATTAAGTTTCGTAAAATCGCCTGCGGCCTCCTTCACAGGTATTGTTGCAAAGGGTTGTGCAGAACGGGACCGTGTACAACACCATGTTCTGTACGTTAATCCGAGCAGCTGCAACCGTTACCATTCCAACAGCGTTTAATGGGGTTAGAAGGACTATAGGAGGTTGAAGCCAAGGCTGAGAGCTCGGAGCGCCGGATTCCGCTGGCTTCCATGTTCTTATGTCACCGTCCCACATCTTGGAAGTCATTGACCTTTGACCTCTGAACTTTGTAATTTGAGTATGACTCTGGTGTCCTTTGAACTAAAAACCCAAACATTTCCAAAAAGATTCTGAAAAAATTCCGAACAAAGTTCAAAAAACTCACAAAATTCAAAAATGTAAAAATACATATTAATAAAAATTATTGATAATCATTTTAAAAGTATCAACAAATTTTTAAAAATTATTTGAAAGTAATTAAAAAATATAAGTCCCCTGTCAGCCATATGTACTAAACAACATCGCTTTTTGCTTTAAAGTTTCACTTTTTTTCCTTAATATTTCTCTTTTTCCCCTAAACAACTATAAAAATTCCCGAAAAATTCTTATAAAATCTTATGTAAAAACCTATTTTTAAAAAAGTCACTTTTCCAGAGGTCTCCCATTACCACACCCAGCAGACGACTGACTATCTTATTACCACTCCGCCAACCTATACTAATTCTGTCGTATGTAACCATGCTGCATTTTTTTGTTTGTCTATTGTTTTGATGGCTGCCATCTAGTTAGGCCACCTCCATCTTGGTAAGTGACTGCAATCTTCTTAGGCGTCCACCATTTTGGTAGGAACAGTCCGTCATGTTGGTTTTTTCGTTCCTCATTTGATTTACAGTTTGTCTGTCACCTTTGTTCGACTGTCATATTGGATTTCATGTGTTGTCATCACCTAGATCGTGCTTGTGTATTAATTCACCCAGCAGGCAATAGTCATATTCGTTTATGTTTTTGTAAAGTATAAATGATGCTGTCAGCACCTCCGATATTGGTTAATATTTTCTACACATTGGTAGTACTAATTTCTCGATAATGCAGTCTGCTATAAGCCTGTACCGAATGGTGACATTTACCATTTCTGCAAAGTACTTAAATTGTCATATTTAATATTTTTGTTATGTCAACACAAGTATTTAAAGAAAAGACTTTTATATAAGCAGAGGGTATTGTTAAAAAAATAAAACAGAGCCAACTGTTTAACAAACAATGTATTGTACACATAATAAATATAATTGTTTATATATCTTTGGTATTCGTCGCTCGATGTTCGCCTCCCCGACCCAGGTATTAAAGTGGGCAGGGAAACCCAACAACTTGACATCATCCTTCCGTTACATTGTTTCAGTAACGTCTCCACCAAATACACATCTGAAATCTTAGTAGGCTCTATATGCCCTCTGCGTAAAACCAGCATGGGTGGGAACATTATTCACGAAAGTGTTCGGGGCTCCAATTAGCAGTTAACCCATTTTCGATTATGTCTTTCTGTTTGGAGATGCACACCAGGACTCCAAACTTGACTTTAGGCTTGTGTGGGTCCTTACTTTTCATATTAGTTTACATGGTTTGAACCAGGCAGTCATTTTTCATGTCTTTAGGCTTCATGAATGTGGTAGAATGATCTGTATAGTTATATTCGCATACACTAATATTTGCAACGAAATGCCTCCATATTTTTCCTTTTATAGGCCTTTTGAACTTGTCGACAATAGAAGTTTTAAGACTTATGCATGCGGAATAATTATTTATGTAATATTTCTTCATCGAGGCCATTAAATTTGCATTGTCGATTTCCTTACCCTGGTCAGTTTGTAGATTAGTCAAGATTTGTCCTTTACTCAATACATCAACCATGGGCCTCTGTGAAATCATGTGCATTCTTAGACTTGATAGGACTGGCCCAGGCAAATTCACTATATGCATAAAAGACACTCAACATGTATTTGTAGCCCTTTTTGACCCGAGTATATGGTATTATCTCGACGAGGTCGGCTTGAAACTGGTCGTCATCTCACAAATCTCGACCTTGTGGTGACTGTTGTTGCGCATGGTGGCCGCATCTGAGTTGGTGATTACACGGCATATGGAACCCACAGGCTTACGGACTTCTATATCACAAGGAGCCAAGGGAGTTAACAGAATCTCACATGCTGGAATGCAAGAAGTTGTTTGAACTCACAGATGCAATTTACCAAGATAACAATTCCAAGACAGGTGTTTATAAGGACGAAGTTCATTGGCGATACCCATCGATTCATAACATGTAGCCCGTCTATGTAAGTTATTTGATGGTTGAAACTATCTTGTTGGTGTGCGAGTAATTTCTAACACTTTGCAGAGCAAGCAATGTCTGCAGCCTGTCACTAGTTTGTTCATATCATCCAAAAATAAATAGTCAATGTACTTGCCATCGTTTATATTCTTCAGAACTCTGCTGATTCTCATGACGAGTAATGGTCATAAAAATTTCTTCATATATAAGGTTGAGTGAAATTTTGGCTCTCGTAGCAAGCAAATGCTTCGAGCGGACAGACTTAATTACCCGATGTAATTCGCCGGCAATGTCCGACATCGTACTGAACATTAATATTAACTGTTGCTCTGTTTTGTAGATTTAGTCATAACTCTGTGCAAAAATAGTTTCGATCTTGCCCAGGCATTTGGTGCAAACATCCAATACACCCCTGCTGTCATTTTAAATATAGTTTGTTTTGGCGATGTGGGAAATCGAGGTAGTGAATATACCAGTCATATATCTTTCCAGGTTTTTTAGATTCAATCTGTCGATAATTTACCTTTGAAACTTGTCACATAATCGTTCATGGCCATTATGTCGCGGATGATATCCATCTTCACACACTCCATCTTTGCCCCGAGCTCGGGCAGGTAGTTCTGAAAGAATGTGTTTTGTTCGGCCAACATACTGCGCAGTTCGGAGCATATGTTATTACCAGTTTCGAGGACAAAATGTTTAGCATCATCATCCTCGGATTTTTCGGGTTCGTTGATGGTTCGAATTATTCATCTATTACCATCATAAGTTCCATTGTTTCCTGACGACAACCTCCATCGCTGTCTTTGGGAAGATGCAGCTTGAGTCTACTTTGCCCAATTTCCAAATGCTATAACTCATTCTCGACAGCCAGCGATAAACTTATCAAACCAGCACTGGTGCGTCCCATTATATAGGGGCTAGTCCTTAAAAATCATCAAAATTCTGTATTTCTCTTTGCAGCACAAGGGATACATATCTTTGAAATCTGATAGCATCATGGCCGTACTGACGTGATCGTCATAAATGTTCTGTAAATTCGAGTCATATTTGTGAAACAGCACCAACAAATTAGTATTGTTGTGAAGCATATGTTTGGGTATGCACAAATAAGTCTGGCCGAGGTACACGCAGTTCATATACACATGTCGTTTCATATTAAAGGATTCTTGAATGCAAGTTTGTTCTTTGCAGGCAATGTCGTTGAAGACAGATATTAATTTTGACAGATATTGATTCGTTCAGAGGTACGACAGTTGCATTTTCTCGGCATGGGAAATCACCCATCCCTTCCACAGCATGCATTATTTGTGCCAATCGCCAGCATTTCGGTTGCTGTAGCAATTTTGAATATAGGTACAATTTTTAGAGTCAAAGGCCGTTTTTCTCATTTAGCAGGCTCAGTAGGATGCATGCTTAACCACAATTAGATGGTCCTGCGATGATGCACCTCACTGTATTCATAAATAGGCTTCCATGTCGTGATTCGTGGAAGATATTTTCATCCTCAGCATGAATGAGTATGGGTAGAGTGACATTTTGCTTGATAATATGTATTTTACCAATACAGTATTCTGGAGAAAGTAAAGGTGATGGTGGGGGTGGTGATGTTGGTGGGGGTCGTGTATAACCAGTGCTGCAAAATATATAATGTCTCTTTAAGATATCACTCTAAGTGTATAAAAGGGTCGTATTTATATTATTCATGCTCAGTTCCCCGCAATGCATCGAAGAAGTAAGACCATAGCTGGAAGCATATTCTTCGAAATGCTGATCAACAATCTACCCTTCGTGCTACACATTCCGAGATACAGGTTCTGTCAGCTGGGAACCTCTCTACCTAAAAGTCTGTCATACAACGAGATGGGCATAAATGCTCTGGACGAAAAATGTGAGATGCACGACATCGCTTATTCCCAGCACAAGGAACTGCAAGACCGGCCAGATACTTGTGCAGAAGGCTTACGAAATAATAAAATCATCAAACACCAGACTCGGAGAAAAAATTGCAGCATGGGGAATTTCCAATGTGATGAAAGCTAAATTAAAGTTGAGCATGGGTGACAAGAGCAAGAAAAAGGCACAGGTTAAAAGGGGAACAGGTATGGTGAGCAAGTGGAAGGTACAAGTGTATCGAATAGTGGTTACAAAAAGAAATTAAGCATACAAGGCTAAGAATACATCTACCGGGGGATTTTGTCTATTGCATTTGGCTACACTTGGAGACCTCAAGGCCGTGTGGCATCTGCCCAGCTGTCAACACAACATTGACCAAACTGAAGCAGTTTCCGAGGCACAAAGTCTCAATGCAAATATGGAAGCTTTCGCCATGAGTAAAAAAAATGGCCAATGGCTTTACATAAGGTCATACCCAGTAAGAGGTGGAAGTGTGCCAAAGTGATGCAGCAGGAAGAGATGATAATGAATTCTCTACAGAAACAAGTGCTCACGAATGTGGATATGGAACTTTTTGTGTGCAAATTGAAGATACTTAATCTAAAAGGAGTTGTTATGAGAGATGATTTGCCAGCTAAATCCAAGAGATGTGCAAGTGCTGTAATTAAATTAGTCTGGACACAGCAACCGTTTCCAGTACACACTGGGTACCTTACGTTAAAAAAGGTAAACACTCAGGCTATTATGATAGTTTTGGGAATTTAAATACTTCTCCTGAATTGTGTTAGTATTTGATATGTACCCAACTAACGCATAATTACGAAACTGCAGCTGCCTAAAATGTGTAAATGTGGACATTTGTGTCTTTACTTCCTGGTTTGCTCATCCAAGTAATTGTATATAATGGCTATACACCATGAAGAAACCATCAGTCATGGCGATAATGCTTACCTTGATGGATCGTAGCTCTGAAATATGTGTGGTACCTTTTCCACCACTCGACCTGGTGGGGGAACGGAGTATAGGCTTCGTCAATTTTCAAACCTACAATGCGATACCAAACATCGATAAAAAAAACTGCAACCTGTACCTCGTAAAAAGTGGTAATGTTTCCCATGAGGTGTAACTGTCCATAGGCTCTTATGAAATAGGCAATATTGCAAGGCACATTGAATATTTGCTGTCCACCGACACAGAATTTGAACTATGTGAGAATCCCAATACTCTGAAGAGTGTTACAACATGCAGTGAAGATATCGACAATACAAAACCAGATACTTTCGGACCGATGCTGGGGCTCGAGCCAAGCATGTATGCAGCTGGAAAAACACGTGTGTCACCACAGCCTATAAACATCTTGCTGGTAAATGTGATATGAATAAACTGGAATTGGGCGAGGGGCAGGCTGAGCAATACACTACACGAATTTTCTCCTATGGTTCCTTCAGCTTATAAACTGGCCGTGGCATCGCAAAGCATAATTTATTTTCTGGTCGTCGCGAAGAGAGCACACGAGATGGATGTGACAGTCGTCGATCAGCACTGAGAGTTGGGGAACTTTCGAAACAAAGAAATCGCCCTCCACCTACATTTGAGAATATGGTTATAATATTTACACCGAACAGCAGCTAAAAAGAATGTATCCTGCAAAACATTCCATCAGTACATCACATGTCTCCAATGTGTTAACACATGCTAAAAAGATCTTCTTTCACGTTCGTGGATTGGAAGTAGATCCCCTTGGGAGATTACCTAAACTACAAAGAGCCAGCCATTTTCGAAGACAGCATAATGATAGTGGATCTTCATGCATACCAGCCTTTCCTGATCGAGCAGTACACACTACCATCGGAAGTTCGGATAGTGGTCCAACACCAAGAGATATGTATTCTTCATTTCCATTTTTTCCTGTGAATCAGGGGGTTCTAAGGAAAGAAACTGGGTCCAATCCAGCATCCATGAAAATAACCAGCAATGAGATTATTTACCTGATGGTTTGTATAGCATACTTTCTCGAAGGTGTCGAGGTGGGCATAACATCAATAAACAAAAATTACCTTTTGTTCATGTCGAATGAGAGAAGGGACAGGTGCTGCTCCTAGCCAATATGCAAGTAGATGCCATCTTGGGTTTGGGAGTAATCCTGGAGGCAGTGGAACTGAAACTACAGTCTATCGAATTGGTGCTGCCTAATTTGCAGTTGTGCACTGCGGAACACATAAAAAAGGTTGCAGTATGTGGAAGGGGGTAAAACATCGATGTTACTTTCAGTTCGTGGAGTCTCCAGACATATTCCGCATTGCCAGCAAGCCAACACATCAGCTGATGGTGCAGTCCAGCTCTGCTTCTGAGAAACCGAAGTGCATCATTGTTTGGCTACAGGCCAGAAGGCAGCACAAAGGAAGAGTGAGCCTTTCGTAGTTAGACACATGTCAAATAGAAAATATGAAAATATTTTTGAAATGCGAAAGCTACCCCTACCTTAACATGAACACAAACGTTGAAAATTGACAGTACCTACTGGCACGTCGATGTACGCTCAATTCCAAAATGCATGTTAGTGATGCACCCAATCGACGAAATTGAGCACTGAAACTTTCAAGAGTCTGGCTACACTCATGGTATTCTATGTGAGTACACAGGACATGCATATTACCCCCAACATGATTGACTGCAGGATGGAATTCACTACACATGGAAATATTCCTGGCAACACGTACACATTATGCCTGATATTTTACGACTGTTTTGTGTCGTACAATTGCCGAGACAAGGGCGTTAAAATACTCTTGTGAGTGCAGCTGAGAATATAAACGTTCACACGTTATAGCAGTTTATTCGTATTTGATCATCGCCAGCTTCAAGGGTCAAGAAGGTGCTAAAACGATATTATGGAAGTTCTAATGTCAAGTGGTGGGGTTTCCCTGCTCGCTTTAATTCCTGGGTCGCCGAGGCGGACATCGAGCAGTGAATACCGAAGAAGATTAACAAACTTGTATATTTTGTTACGTATGTAATAAATTCTGCGTAAATATTTTGTGGTCTTTGATTTATTTTATAAAAAAAGAACCGCTTTAAATAAAAACGTTTCTAAATAAAAACACTTATGCTGATAAAGGAAACAAAAATATGAAATATGACATTTTAAGTACTTTGCAGAAATGGTCGATTTCACCATTCGGTACAGGCCGATAGCAGAGATCGAGAGATTAATGCTACCTATGTGTAGAAAATATAAACCAATATGGTATATGCATCGCATGTACTTTAAAAATTGAAAACAGATATGATCGTAGCCTGCTGGGTGAATTAATTCACTAGTGCAACCTAGATGATGAAAATATATGAAATCCAGTATGGTAGCCGAACAAAGGTAAGAGACAAACTCTAAAACAAATGACGAACGAAAAAACTGACATGGCATACTTAACCTACCAAAATGGCGGACGCCTACCAAGATGGTGGTCGCCTACCAAAATGGTTGCCTTCGGAGCAATTGATGAACGAAACATGCAGCATGGCGGCATATGATAGACATAGTACAGGTGGAGGATTCGGGCGAGGTTTTCAGTATTCTGCTGGGCGTGTTGCTGGGGGACCTCCGAAAATGTAAGTTTTTTAAAATAAATTTGTACATAAGATTTATTCATTTTTTAATTTTTAGAATTTTTAGAAAATAAAAAGAGATATTTTAAGGGAAAAAAGGGAAATTTTAAGGGAATAAGGAATCTTGCTATGGAAAATGGCCTCTGGGGGACTGTAAAATTTAAACGTAATTTTAGTGATATTTTAAAATGTTTTAAACAATAATTTTTTTAACGTTATTTGATATATATATTTAAATGATTTCTAATATATATATATTTTTTAATTTTTAAATAATTATTTGAAATGTATTCTGATGTTTTTGGAATTTTTGTGTTTTTGGGGACAAAGGTCGAAGTCAACAGTAAAGGGCCAAAGGTCAAAGATCAAAGTCATTGGCCAAATGTCAATGACTTCCAAGATTGCAGATGGCGACGTCGCAGCATGGCGGCCGGGTGGTTCCTGCGCTCCTACACCAGGCGCGGATGGCTATGAACCACCTTTGTATTCTACTAATGAACATTCTGTCCAATGAATCTCGTTGTAATAGCTTATATCCTTCCTGGTGTTGCAAATTTATTGGCAAGAAGTTAATAAGTACGATAGGGTAAGAATAAAATCATCATCATGATTCCAGTGAACAATAGACGAAAGAAATTACAAAAGCTCATTTGAGTAAAGGTTAACATAGAGTTTATTTATGTTTAATTAACATGCTCGTCAAGAAAACTGGAGACAAATAAATGTTAGCGATTCTAAAATTGCAGGGACACAATTTTATACCTTATAATTACAGACCAGAAATTTCAATATTCATTTGAAGACAAGCTAGAATTTAAACACTCCTAAAAATGTTTGCCTTACTTTGGCCAAATAGCAGATAATTTTACAAAGAAGAAATGCCGTGAAGATCATTCATATTAACGTTCCCATTCTGTGATAGAGGCCACGGTGGCTAAGGGATTAGTGAGGTCGCTTCCCACCAAGCCGAACAGGGTTAAGTAGTAGGGGCGTGGGGGTTTCATTTCACCTTGGATTGATTGGAATTAATTGATGGATTATCGATTAGACTAAAAGGATTAATCCTTAATCCGATCTTAATCCGATCAAAAATTGAAAGGGCTGAATAAAATTGAAAGGGTTAATAAAGAATCGAAAGAATTTAATTTATTGAAAGGGTTAAATTTATTTGAAAGGGTTAATCAAAAGTATTAATCAAAAGGGTTAATTTTTAATCTGGTCAATTTTTTCTTTCTTTTTTGGGTGTGGGGGAGGCGGTGGTATAATGAGCTTTGTCCGATGTTGACGGCGTGGAGTCCTGGAGGTGACTGACTAGAGTGGTGGGTTGCAATGTATTGTATAGGAGTACAGTTTTATGCAAGAGTGGACTAAGGGTCAATATATTCATTTTTTCCTGTAATTTTAAGGTGTTTGTAGGGATGCTGTTGGTAGAGAGGTGACTTTTATGAATATGTTTAACATATGAGAGAATTTCAGAGTGTTTTAACTATTTCTACATATGAATAAATAACGAACGATCACAAATATTACATGGTCTCATAATGAAACAAATGCTTAATGAGCACAATTATGCAATGAAAAATCAATTATACATAAAGAGATTTTACTACCCTGAGCTTAGAAATATATAATTTACGATGGACACATCGACTCACAACTTTGAAATGTATTACAGACCCCAGATACACTGGTGTCATAAATCCCATAATTTAATCCACTCCTAACAAAATTACACACGTACACGAAATCTCACTGAAACACACAAATACCACAGGCCAGATCTCCAGGTGTGTTAAACGAGTTCTATGTATCTATAAATAACATGCACAAATAAAGATTTCCAAACTCTGAACACTATTTGAATTTTAAACATGCACAAAAGTGTATGTTTATTCTGATAAGTAAAATATAGGATGATAAAAAATCTTACCCCAAATTATATTAAAATAAGTGCGTTCAAAGTATGAAGCACTTACGTTGAGCTGTGAGTATAGAGTGGCTAAGTTGAAATTTATGATAAAAACTCTGCATTTGTCCTACAATAAAACTATATTTATTTTAACTAAAGTTTCACTTTTAACAAAAATTATTTCCATCGAAGAATAACCTTGAAACAAATATCCATTAAATGTGTGCAATTCACATCATTAGGTAACAAAAACGCGAGTTGTTGGGAAGTTTCGTCGCACAAACACAGAAATCAATTTATTAATGCAATATTGATTAAACGCATGAACATTTATATTTTCCTGATAAAATACTACGTAACTCGCCGGTAGTAGCATAGAAGTACTTGCCGGTTAGTAGATGCAGTAACCCCAGAAGGCGGGCTAGTCGGCCGGCAAGTGTCTAGATGTGCGGTGTATATGCAGAAGCTACATAGTGATACGTCCTTCTCCGAGCATCCACAAGCGACTAAAAATGGCGGCGACTGCGTGCCGAGATGTACCTCGTCTCCTGGATACCTTCACCCTCTTCCCCTTCCCCTCTTCAAGGCACCTACCCACACCAGAGTGATGTGTCCTGGGGGTCAGTCACCCATAAGGCCTGCGCTTCTGAACTATCGCAACTAATTCAATATGGCGTGAACTGCATGGAAGTATGTACTACACTCCCAGAGATACTCCCCTCCCCTTCGCTCCCAGAAATGGACCGTTAAGTGAAAGCGGCCCCCTCCACCCTCGTCTTTAAAACCAGCCAGAGTCTACTATGCCAACCAACCCCATCCCTCCCAAGCCCGAGGGACCCGGCCCTTCCAGTTCCTAGCCCCAAAAGCGACTTTATCTGAAGCCCTCCAGTATCGATCAATGCTGGAGCTCGCCAAACCTGTTTCACACTATGTAGCAAGAACTACATTCTCATTGTATTCCATTTTTGTTTGTTGTTTTTCATTGGTCGATATGTAGTTGGTTTTAGCTCATTGCAAACATATTACTTGCAGTTGGATATTTATTACGACAATACTTTATTTTATACACAAATAAAATAATATCTGCTTAGACTGTATGGTTCTTGATTCTATGTATATATTACCTATGTGGAAAGAGTCTCGCTAAATATTCTTTTTGCTATACCAATATACATATTTTACTCTTGATTAATTAATAGAGCACTCAGCTCTCCCGATGTAAGCCTTACCTACTATATTAGGCAAATATTGGAAAAAATTGAAAGGTTTATCGAAAGATTGGTACCATTGTAGATGAAAATGGACGTTCTCACTGTATGTTTCAAAGTATATCGACCTGTTGACGACTTTCAAGCTCGAACTAAGTTACTTCCCGTCCTTTTATACATAAAATCAATCCAAAATGTTAGTCGAACGTGGGTGAGTAATTAGTTGAATGCATGTTAGAAACAAACAGCTTTCCAGAAAGGGTTTAGAACCTAAATGAACTGTGGTATGGTAAGCGACATGTATTTGAATCTTGGATTGTTTACATAATTCATTTAAAAAGAAAAAATATTTCTTGTATGCTTACTAAATTCAATATGGTGATGTTCATAGTCACAATCATATTTTATAAAGACATATTTTTATCTGCCTAAAAATACGAATCTTTGGTCATCCACTCTATATACCTGTTTGTAAAATTTAATGAATAAATATTAAAATCAAACACATAACTTTTCTTTAAAAAATTATGCTCCGAATATTTGACTGTTGTGATCACATAATCGAATTCTTCTTAAAAATACGATTTCGTAGATACACAGCTTCATATATTTATGTTTGAAACTTTCTAAGTGATAAATGCAAAACATTAATTAAATACATGTTTTGTTTTATAAAATAAAGGTTTAACTAATCGATTGTTCAATTATCATTTACTACAAATTCGTTTTGAATGTACAAGGTCATTTATAGGTGATCATTAAAGGGTTTACTGTCACTAATGTACTAATGTACTGGTGGCAATCCATGGGTGTTTGGATCGAAACCGCATGTCTTTACAGTTTTTTTAAGAATTCGTTAACCATAAGACTTCTGCATATAGAATATATAGATAACATTGCCTCAACTTCCAGCAGATACCAGCGCTCCTACCAACAGATAACAACATCAAGCAATAGTGGCTCTGGAGGACGAGTGGCTGATGCGCCGCCTAACAGAATATGCGCATACTAGAACAGAGTTAAGTTATCCATCAAACGAACTGGCGCACCACTTAACAACCAAGTCCAGAACTAATCACATCATAGCTAGTTTTGAAAGAGGATGGTGCAGGGGAGGGGATGGGGTGAATGTAGGTGAAGGGGAGGATTGGGATGGTAGATTATCAGCTGTCAAGGGAATACAGCCAGAGGAGAGAAGGCCGGGAGAGCCTACAGTCTCGCAGAAGGACCTATTAATTCCAGAACTAATCACAGCATATCTCTTTGTGAAGGAGGAAGTTGTGGGAAGGGGTGGGCGTGAAGGTGAGTGAAGAGGAGGAGATGGGTGGTAGTGGATCAGGCATCATTAGTATATAAAAATATAAGGAGGGAACGGAGGGCCTGTAGCTCTTCTTCCAGGGCTCTATTTAATCTGCACAAAGGGCATGTAGCCTCGCAGCAGGTCCCTGATTTAATACGGAACCTGCCCCCCGTCACTACTCATGGGTGCGTACTTAGCATATATTCAATAGCTACTTCGTTATGTGTGAACAGGCAAGTGCATGTGTGCTAAAATTAATCTAATTAAATATATTTCCTTTAATTTGTAATACTTTTGGAATACAGTACGGCAAGTGAACAAATGTGAGTAATGACCAATGAGAAGATTTGATGTAGTTTTAAGCCAATGAGAAGCATTGCCGTAGTAATTAGCTAATGAGAAAAAATGTTGATCGAAATAATTCAGTAAATGGTTCGCATGTGTGTAATTGTTCGAATGAGTGTGAGAGATAAAGACAAAGAATGATATTCGAATGCGGATGAGAAACAAATATCCATAGTTATATATCAATGGTGTTAGTCGAGAGCTGGTTTCCATGTGCTGACGACATGTAAATAGTCTCATTGCACATATAAAATGTAAGTATCTTGAACGGGAGTCAAATTCAGTATTAATTCACCTACCTGTCGTCAGAGTTCCCATTCTGTTGGCTCTATATCATACGACAATCTGATATATCTGGTAGTTTCACAGGGATAGGTGAAAATGTGTATGTGTGCCTGGATTGTGCGATTAATCGAAATATAGGGAATGGTATTGGTATTGGGATTTGGATTGGGATTGTGATTGGTGTGTATGTGCGTACGGATTGTGAAATTGATCGAAAAATTAGGAATGGAATTGGGATTGGTGTGTATGTACATGGGCGTGGGTGTGTATCGACATTACCTTCCTTCACATCATGTTAGTTGTGCGTATCTGAAGATGGGTTAACATGACAGTCTCTCTGAATTAGCCAAAGTGTTGACATGTGTGATGGTTAAGAGCTCACTTTTCTCTCCAAAGAGTCGACATTAATTATTGAATAAGTACATGCGAGTGCATTTCCCGCAATTTCTCAAATTTCTTACAATTTTTATAATAATACCATAAAATTTCAAAACTTAACCCTGTTCAGGAAACGAAGTAGGTGAAAATCGTATAACGCAAATGCATTTCCTGTTTTTCCTTTCGAAAAGGAAAATGTCCCTTCAGTTGAACAACAAATGAAGAGTGCATCAGTTAGCTTCCAAAAATTGGACAGTATAGAATGACAGAGCATGAATTTATTAATCATTTGTTTCACAGTCAACGTTTGTGATGTCATCGTAAGCTACAAATCCATTTTGAAAATACGAATCCATAGATACATTAGTTGACATTAACTTTTTTGTAAGGTTTCAAAGTGAAATAAAATTGTTCTTCACTAAATACATAACTTTAATTTACTGAACGGGAGTCGATCTCTGTACCAATTACAAAACTCTTAAACTTTACAAATACCGCTAAGCAGATGTGGTCGGAATCAGACAAGACACTACGTTGTGGCAGTGATGCTCAGCGTTACATTGAGTTACGTAATAAATCAAATAATCTCGCTCTAATGGAGCATAATAAGAGCCTTCGCCTGTCCTGATAGCTTACGTGGCCTAGGTCGTCCTAACAGGAAGTATAATTACCCAGATATCGTAGTCGGCAACGAGGAGACTCTCTCCGCGGCGGATGCGATGGTCGTCGATCCCGGACCACAGACTGGTGGTCCTCCCTCGGGCAGGGACTCCGGCGTCTGGGGCAAGATGGCGCCCTGAGACGCCATTGTCCCATGCATACATACCGATGGCCTCGACCTAGTAAACATTCCCCCGGGATTGTGTTTACAAAATGCTGGGTCGGCTAGCAGAGGTCGCCCTGCCCCTCGCGCCAGCTCGCCTCTTAGCAAGCATTGCTGTGGGCAGCCATAGCATTACCCCGTCTTTGGAAAAGTCCAGGCGTCCTCGTCTGGGAAAATGTGGGGCCGCACGTAGCGGGGGAATGTCAAGTGTGGTCGGGCCGTCGATGCAGTGAGGCGGCTCGTCGCCAGCATGAAGGCCAAGTACCCCTCGGGCAGAAGAACAGAGCCCGCCGGAGAGAGCCTGTCTTGTCCACGGATGCCGGAAGGGTATTTTTTTTTAAGTTTCCTTCGCACAATTCCCTAGGGCGCTGTCAGTCACGTGAGACTCGGGAAGGCATATAAGGCGTGAGAATTATATTTGCTTTTATATGCTATAACTAGTTGAAATGTGTTTATCACTTTATGTAAACTTAAAAATGCTTACGTTACTAATTAAAATATACATTGTATTTGATTATGTTCTTGTAGTAAAGTTTATCTATGTTTGCCCTAATTGAACTTGTTGTAATGGTGACTAGGAAATGAAATTATTTACATTTACGTATTGTTACATATATTTTGATACTATAATAGCTTGTGTACCAGCACTTAAGGACTGCGTATATTTAGTCACTATTGGTTTGTGTCAACTGCAGGGAGAGGACAGTATGTGCTCGGCTATGAAAAATAATTATAAACCTGTACAATTAATAGCGTAGAATTTTATGAGAACCGTTGCCGAACACAATGAGGGAAGGAAATGGAATTATGGTGCACCAATTGCAGTCAACAGTTGTAAATAGCGCCGTAATTAAGTGTGGTACAGTGTGTAACATTACGAATCACTATAATACTATGTTGCAATTATTTTCTTAATGACATCAGTCTTATTTCTCTTTACAAAATTAATTTTGACAAGTTGGATACAATATTTTATACAGTGACCCATGGATAACTTATACAATTATTTTATGTTTTATACATTTCGTGGGAGCGTTTACATGTCAGATACCAAAAAATTATATACATAAAAATAAAATTGAAAATTTAAACAAAGAGAATATGCATTTAAGGGGCTCCCTAAGAAAATGTAAAAAATATTGGCATCCTCGTCGTATGGCTCTGAGCTGCTGTCAAGTGCTCTCTAGAGCTGAAATATGAAATGTGTACTTGTGGTGTTTTCAGCCGTGTGAACATTTCATATGAACTACGCCTAACTGCGAGTACCACTCATGAACTTATTTGAGCAGCAGACTGATTATTCACTACTATGAAACAAGATTAATGCAGTGATGCTTGCATGGGAAATAAATAACCTACTATCTATAACTACTGCAAACTGAAGTACCGTTAACTTAATTGTCCTACAAAAATAGCATCATACCATCTGGTGGCTTAATTAAATTTATCACTTATGCATAATTTTCTGAGCGTACTAGTAGTTGCATGTTACATATTTTCATGTGAATGCTGCCCTTATTGTACTCTCTTAAGCAGTATTGTGCTAACTTGCACGTTTGTGACCTTGCGTGAGTTATTTGAATTTATATCGATTAGCGTATATTGAACTAACTAATGAAAGCTGAGCTGCCTTATTGTGTTATCACTCTCACAATATTTAAGCAGCCTGTGCCATGCGATTCTATAAGAGAGCAATTCTTATGAGTTTATATAATAAAATAAAGGGAGAGCTATACAAAGAATCACATTTGTCGAGAGGCTTATATAATTATAATGTTCTTGTTATAAAACGGAAAACACCTGTGTCTGCCTGAACGACGGCCTGCTGGCGACATACTGAATTGTGGGGAGCTCAGTGTGCTCTGTCTTCCAATCCTTATTTAGGCTGTAATTTACAGAATAAAACGAGATACCTTCATTGAACTTAAGCTGCTGTGCCTCAATGTTATTGTGTTGGAGCCATTGTATAGACATTATCGTGTGTGTCGTTCATGTCATTCACATAGTGGTGTTCGGTGGTGTTATTTGTGTTGGCGTACTCGTGTTCTGTTGTTTCTGTGTTCGTACTGGGTATTGAAATAAAAAATGGCTCTGTTGCCTGAAGTGTTCCAGAGGGCGGGGTCTGAGGTATACACATACACTAGCCTCGTCTGTGTTGTGTATTTGTGTTTCTGGATATGAATAGTCGAGTGCTGCATTTTGTGGGGTGTGTGATGTATGTTCAAATGCAATCAAGTCTGTGTTCTCAGTGGGTAACTCAGGGTGTAGTACACGTTTGGCCTCTATTGTGCGCTTGACATCTCTTAAATCAAGTGTTGCGCATTTTACGAATTTCCTGTGGCTTACTCATGGCCTCATATCAGTATGTGTACTGTGTAGTTGAGCCTTAATATCTAACATTCACACAAAAAGCTTTTATAAGACCCACATTCCACTTTTGCACCCACTATGTGTGTAAATTTGTCTGAAGCTAAGGAAAAACTGCCTGAAATGAGGTGCCGTGAGTTAACGTTCATTAACTTAAAAGCGTGAGCACACACACATACACACTCATTATTCTACGAAAAAATGGGCGACCGTACGGCCAAGGTTTGTGTAATGCGGCAATTCTGCTCACGCGCTCTCGGCTGTCCACAATTTGCTGAGTAGCGATGCGCTCAGAGCTTTCAATGAGCATTTTTCACTGCCACCACTCTTTACTGCGTGGGTTACATTTAACCGTAGTTTACGAGGGAATTCTGACACTGTAGGGAGGTAAGAGGTGTTAGGCATCTCTACTTATTTATGGTTCAATACTACACAAATTTAGATGACTATTTATTTTCAATATTTTTATGAGCTTAAGAGGGTTGGCTTGCAAAACAGATGGGAAAACCCTAGCCTCCACCATTTACTGCGCCCTCTCCTGAAGGGAGGACACCACGCACTTACTAGGGGGATCAAGGTAGTCAGAGGAAAGCACTAAGTTAATACAAAACTCCATTTTACTATACTCTCAAACTTTACAAATACCACTAAGCATATGCGGTCGGAATCAGACAAATTACTATGTTGTGGCAGTGATGCTCAGCATTATTTTGAGTTATTTAATGAATAAAATACTCACGCTCTTATGGAGCTTAATAAGAGCCTTCGCCTGTCCCGATACCTCGCATGGCCTAGGTCGTCCTAACGGAAAGTATAATTACCCAAGTATCGTAGTCGACTACGAGGAGGCTCTCTCCACGGCGGATGCGATGGGCGTCGATCCCGGACCACGGACTGGTGGTCCTCTCTGCAGTCGTCCCTCGGGCAGGGCCTCTGGCGTCTGGGGCAAGATTGTGACCTAAGCCGCCGTTGTCCCATCCTTATATACCGATGGCCCCAACCTTATAACCATTACCCCAGGATTGTTACTGCAAACAGCTGTGTCGGCTAGCAGAGGTCGCCCTTCACCTCGTGCCAACTCACCTCTCAACAACCCTTGAGTGGGCAGCTGCAACAGTGTCATGTATATTTTCCCACTGTGCACACTCGGATGTGAAATATCGGATGACAGTTCATGCTGTCAGTAGCTAACTGGCTGTCTGGACATCAACCTGTGTGATTGCCCAAACATCTCACTTTCTCTTAGATGAGTCTATATGTATGATTGCGTAAGTAATGCTTTTTTACCATTTTCCCCGGTAAAGAACCACTCAACTTATTTGTGATCCTGCAGTTGGCGTGTGATCGCGCAATGGAATGCATTTCTCCGAATTTCCCTAATTTAAAAAAAAATATTAGGGGCTTTCTCCGAGACTCGAACTCGATATTCCAAAAATAACATTGCCCTTACCAGGAATCCAACTAAAAACAATATTTTTTTTTAAATTTAGAAGTAAAATAATATTATGTGCTCTGTCCGAGAGTCGAGATCGATAATCGAAAAATAACATTATATTAATTACCTTTAGCAGGAATATATCTCAAAAATTATATATTTATTAAATTAAAAATATATAAGTGCCTTATCCGTGACTCGAAGTAGATATTTCCGAACTTTTACTACGCCCAAATAGTAAAAATAAATTATGAACATCTCTAGTAGTCGAACTCAAACATTAAAATCACAAATAAAATAAAATAAATTATTCTGTCTGAGATTAGGAATCGGCATTGTAAAAAAAATTACTGCATTTATCAGTCATCATACCTGGTAATCTAAAATTAATTAAATACACTCGTTGTTTACACAAGAATGTACATTCATTATGTTATTATCCGATTACAACATATACACAATGCAAGTGCTATAACACATCATCAGCCGACCTGCATCACGTCAGTTGAGAGAGGGACTTGGACGTGGTCACATCGACGGAGCAGCTCTCGTATGTTCTCATTTATAAAATAATGTTACATTAATAATTACTTTCAGCAGATAAGAAACTCAGAAATAATATTTTATTGAAATCAAAAATTAATTAATACGAAGCATCCTATTCGAGATTCGATTACATTAATTACCCTTAGCCGATAAACCTCTCATAAATAAATACTTATTAAATTTATTAATTAAATAATATTATCTGTAGTGTTATAGATTGGAATCCGATAGTCCAAAAATAACATTACATTATTTACCGTAAGTAGGAAGACAAGACAAAAAGAAATTTTTCTTAAATTACAAAATATTATAATAACTGCCCTGTTCGAGATTCGAACTCTGTACTCTAAAAATAAATAAATGCAATCTCCAGGGATCGAAGCCGATAATCTAAGAATAAATAAATGCATTCGTGGGGCAATAAACTGGAAGTGTTCTAGAAGTGTAACCAGAAGTGCAGTGCACTGGATGTGTTAAAAATAGAATCTGGGTCAAAAGCATGTCAATAGGTCAAGGCAATTCTAATTTTAAATTTCAATGTCACGAGGTAAAGGCCAATCTCAGAAGCCCACGCTGTCACAAGTTTTGTGTACTGGAACGTCAAACCTGATTATTGTTCCTTTGTTTGTAATTTTTATTTCTGTAATTGTATTTGTTCCTGTAATTTAATCAAAATGTTTATAAACCAACAAAAGATTTCAACACAAACAGAATTACATTTAAAATTTAATAATCCCATTTTCACACAAAAATGTATTTGAGAATTTTATTTCTGGCGTATCATTAAATAATGAATTAAATTATTTATTGGTTACTTCTTTGAGAATTGTATGTCGACAAATGCCCCTCCCAGCCCTACTCCAGCTGCATACATGACTGACTACATCTGTAACTGGCGCACGGGTACAGGGACCCAGGGCGTTGGCTATGTTCATTACACCCTTCCTTAAACAGTCTGGAGGTGGTGTTCAACATGGTATTTGTACCCTCCACAATTCTATTATTATGTCCATTAGTAACTTGCTAAACTATGTCGTAATAACAATTACTAAAAGAAAACTTTACATTACTCAGTTATGTATTTGATTCTTGTTTAACCAATTAATGGGCAGTGCATTAACGGATTTCAGTGTCATTATAACTGTCCCTTTGTATATTTATGTTAATAACTAGTGTTGTCAGCTTGAAAATATTGGAGAATGTTTTTGCAAACATGTAGACGAAATTGATATAATTAAATAACATTGTCCCGGATAAAGTCCAAGTAGTTATAAATGTATGTTAGTTTCTATTACTCTGACCAAACGACGTAAAATTAACAGGCTGACCACAGCCTTTGTGAGACAAGTGTCAACAACAATTGTGGATTGATCATTATGCAAACTATTTACTCCAATGGCATTGGCAACAAAAATATTTCTTATGTAGGCCTAATATTTGTATCACATAAAGTTCAACGTCTTGCCTTAATCAGTGACTACTTTTACCTCGGATGTCATGTTAGTTCGCAGGGTTTTTGTTAACTATCATATCAAAGTCAACATTTTTTTACTGTTTTTTTAATGTACGAATATAATCAACCAAACTATTTCCAGGCAATTTAACAAGGGAAACTAAATGCTATTTTATTAACTTACAGATATGGTTATTTGCATAACAAATGTTAGATTACGAATATGCAGGGGCTGTCACAAGTAATACATATGCATTCATGTCCATGTTATCAGCAATGTTTTGGAATTGCAAAACTTTTTCTTGTTTCTTGTACATGTTAGTCTCATAGAAGACGATCTTGACAACTTCTTCCAGTGTAAATTATCACGTTTCTGTGCACAAGCGTTTACATTATTTTTACATTTAAAATAAAGTAAAAGTGTGGTTTTGAAAAGTATTTAAGCTAAAACTATGAACTCCAAACTTTCGTCTTGCTAGGAAAGAGTAGTTACTGGTAATGTATCAAGTTGAACAGTATTCTATGTTGTACGAATCTAAAATAACACATTTTCCTTTCGCCATCAACTTCCAGCAGCATTTCGAGTATATCAGAGTATCATTTTATTCGAGGTGTTTTACCTGTACAGCCTCCTTCATGATTTAAAGTTTCTTTAGTATCACTGTTAGTACGAACACAGAGATATTACATTGTGAGAAGTTCCAACACAGTTGCACCAACAAGAGAGAAGTGTGAGAAAAGTTCATTTCCCATTATCTACTGTATAGACACAGTGTCTAGTAATATTACATAGAGTATAGGCTACAAAAACCATGTAAGTTTCTTACAGCTGTACTTGCAAATTATTTGTTATGATTACAGGATTCCTTTTGGGATGTATAAACATCATATTAATCTAAGCCTGAAGTCTTGCAGTGTGTCCAGCAAACCAAAACACTATACCAACCTCGTATTATGTTCCAACATGGTTGTATATGTTTGGATACTGCTACTTGCAGCTGGTAACATGTAATAAATAACATAATTTATAATAAACAATGTTTATATTTTATATCCTCCTTTTTAATTTGATGCAAGAAATAATCATTACACCCTTGTGTGACACTTAGTAGTGTACATAATAATATTATAATAACTGGTATGGAATACACGACATAAACCTTGCAGTTATGAAATACATTTTGTACAACTAACGGAATGAAACATTACTTGCACTCTAGGGGATCCTTGCAAATCACCCTTCTTACCACACACAGATATACTGTTGTATTTCGGACACTTGTTTTTCACAAAGTCAATGTTTCCCTGAAATATTGTACAAGTTGTAATTTGAAGTAAGGTTTGGGGTTCCTGCAAAATGCATAATTGCTATTTATTTACAAATATCTGAGCTTATTGCACCGACCTTTGAATCGCCCGCCACACTAAGTACTTTGTTTCGCCGCCTTCTGTGTTCTCGGTGTGCTCCGTATCCCTTCTCCTTTTCCTTTCCCTCCCCTTCTATTCTCCTCCTTTCCCATTAGCGCGTTCCTAAGTTACTCGTAAACTGTTGCTCCAAGACGTCGGTCGTCCCAACGATTTACCTAATAACTTTTTGACAGCTTTCCTTCGCTTCATCGGCATAGCTGGTGTTACCTGCTACATTGGTTCCATCATGGATAATCGTTCGAGTGATTAAAAGCGCGATCTTTTTATTTTTAGATATAAATATGGGTGGTGCATAATTTTGTAATTGCAAATTATGACTTTGCTTAAATGGCATAAATGTTATGTATAGAGGTGTGGCCAGATCTACGTGAATTATGGCGTAAGCCATTTCCACTAACAGGGCAGTAATTTGCATTAGTCCCAGCCAGTTCTAAAGTAATGTTTGTGGGCTGCGGCGATATTGGTAGAGTTTGTTTCGGACAATACATTTGAATTTTGGGTTTTGGCTTCTTTAAGGTGGTTTTAGGCCTTTTTGGATGCATACTTGTGTCTTGTAGCGCCATGTTAGATCTGTTTTCGGTCGCCCAATTTGTCCTGCCCATCTTGATTCTGATCATGATCGGGTGCCACAACTCCAGGTTTACGAATAATATTTTTATATTATCAGAGTTTGTAATTCTTATGGCCGGTGACTTTGATTGGGCTAGCTGAAACTGCGGGCCGGCCAGTATGATTTTGAGTGAAATTTTAAAACCTTTTAGCTTGTTTGTTTACGGGGACTACTAACTGTTCGAGTGCCAAACTGTTCGAATGTCCAACAGTTCGACATTTGATGACAAACTGTTCGCATGTGCAGGGACGGCAGTCATCCCCACACAAACAGTGCTGTAAAATATGGTCCCTCCTTTCCTTTGCCACCCGACGAATCATAGAAGAGCAGGGAAATGGTAGTATTTCCCGTCCTCTGATACTGATGACCAACTTTTCGAGTGTCCAAATGTTCGCATGTCAAACTGTTCGAGTGTCAAACTGTTCGAGTGTCAAACTGTTCGAGTGTCAAGCTGTTCGCGTGTCCAACTGTTCGAGTGTCCAACTGTTCGAGTGTCAAACTGTTCGAGTGTCAAGCTGTTCACATGTCCAACTGTTCGCTTGTCCAACTGTTCGCATGTCCAACTGTCTGAGTGTCAAACTGTTCGAGTGTCAAGCTGTTCGCGTGTCCAACTGTTCGCTTGTCCAACTGTTCGCATGTCCAACTGTTCGCTTGTCCAACTGTTCGAATGTCCAACTGTTCGCTTGTCCAAATGTTCGCATGTCAAACTGTTCGAGTGTCCAACTGTTCGAATGTCTAACATTTCCAGCGTATAAATGTTGTAGTGTCCAACTGTTAAAATGTCCAGCTGTGGGAGTCTGGAGGGGTCTCAGTTGCGCTGCAGCTATTTGTCATTCCCATCCCTACTCCCAACACTAAAATTTCAGGTGATTTTTCAAATTATATTAGTATTCCTTTGGTCTAAAGTATATTTTTAGCATTAATTGTATTACTCTACTAAACCATTGTAATCAACAAGTTTTAACGCCGACCTCCCGTGGCGCAATCGGTTGGTGCGCCACCAATTTGGGGTACTGGAGACTCTGGATTTGAATCCCGGGTAAGGCATGGGTGATAATTTAAGTTATGTTATAAATTCGTCTGTAAGCCGTCCCCTGCGAAGTTTTCCAGCATAGACCCGGGGGACGTTAAAAGCCCTTTACAATACAATAAATTATAACAATATTTAACAACAAAGAAGGTATAATACTTTTATACTATATATAATGTAAAGATTAACCAACATGGGCACTAGCAATATGACATGTTAATAGCACACACTAGGGACCAAACTTTTTTTGGCAACTGAATATTGCCTAATCTTCTAGCTTATTGGCATTAATTTTTGTTTAGTACATTGCGAGTAGGCGGAAAATTGTACTTTGGCACTAGGGCATCGAACATCAGAGTTGAGGTTTAGCCACTGTCATAGGATCAATGTCCAATGACGTCTGAACGTAGAAACCATTCGCCCCTTATTTTCCACCTTTAACATTTTTCACATTCTCGCCAAAAATAAAAAATCCTCACTAATTTGTAATTTTAATATATTTTTATCAGTGAAATTTTTTTAATGGCAATGATTCTCATTATATTGTCACATTTTTGCTGACTACTGTTTTTCTGGCGAGAGTCTATGGAGCCATATTAATTCCGGTTGGTGTATATTTTCTCTCCGCCTCCTTGCTTTCCGTTTGCTATTTTCTTTCGCTCACAATGCTTTTATTTATAATTTCCCACCAAAGTGCAAAACTAACTATTTAACCCACCAAAGCTCTATCCGCTATTTTTTTTGTGTGTCAATCGTTTTCATTCACAATGTTTATTTACAACTTTTCACACCAGAATGCAGCAATAATTTTTTTATTGCTCAGAGCTCTACCGAACATGTGTTACTTTTTTGTTTGTCATCTGTTTATAGTTACAGGATGTTCACGGTAAAGTGAGCACTTTGGAGGCCCTAGTTACTATTTACTTTCAGTCATATGTTATCCTTAAACCTCTCTTTTAAATCAATATTGCCACGTTACAAATAAACACAGAATTTTTATTACAGTACACTCGGAAAGAATGTCTAGGACTTAAATAAATATATTTATTGACTAAAGTTCCAAATCAGAACGCTTTCAAACATACTCACTTTACCGTGAATAGCCTATACCATATTTGTTTATATATTTTCCACCAGGGGTGATAATTACTCAAGCCCACCAATTTTTTTTTTGTGATTTATTTGTATAAAGCTTTTGTCGACAGGTACACTATCTGGTAATTGCATGTGTTCGATCAATCTGCCATCTTGTAATTGCTCTTTTAATCTAGCAAAACTCTGCCCGCAATATATATATATTCGTTTAATTTGTTTACATACTTTTACGTCAGACTATACTTTGCCTCTGTGTAAGTGGCATTTCTCTTTGACTCGAGTTCCGCCTACGTGAACACCATATCTGTTCGCATCTTTCCTCGCGAGGTACCACACGCATCACGTGCATCTGTAATGTTTTCGTCCAATAAAAAAATTAAAAATCATCAGGAAAGTATTAAATAAGCAAAAAATACCAAATTGTCATTTCTCGACAACCACCCACCACATTTTCTAACTCTAACATTTTTTTTTTTTTTTTTATCTGTAAGATGATTACCTAGCCACAATTTTCGTTTTGCTCAACATCCACCAGCCATTTTGAATTGTTAACAAGCGTTATTTTTACCAAGAATTGTTTACCCAGTCGCTGATAGCTTTACCCGAAATATTATTTGCAGAAGTTATTTTTTTCGACATTTATTTTCATATTTATACACAGTTGCTTTACTTTCACAATATATGTTAACCTGTTGCTACAATCACTTTTTTATGTCTTAAAAAGACAGCCACTAATCACTGATTTTACAAAATTCAATAAATAAATATTTTTGCGAATATATTTTTTAATTTCGATAACATTGAAACTTAAGTATTATTGTATATTATCAGCTCCAACAAAAATACTACTGTGATGAATATAATCAAATTATGAAATGAAACCAGACTAACGTCTATTCAACCAACATCATGTAGCAGCAGAAAAAACCTATCAGACCACTCAACCCAAAGAGACCGAAAAACCAGGCGGAACCTTAGTTATTTCTTATATTCCAGGTCTTTAAAAAAAATAAGACGTCTGGGGAACAAATATGGACTACAAACAGCATTCCTGTTAAAATCCACTATTAAAAGTATAGTTTAGAGGTAAAACCAGCAAACAGACAAACTACAAACCCACAACTGAGTATATCACATCCCTTGCAAATGTGGCCACGTATGAACATACATACGTGAAACTGGCAAAGCTCTCACGACCCGGAATAAAGAACACAGAAACAATTGCAAGAAATGTGAAACTCAGAAATCCAGACTTGCTGAACATGCTTGGGAAAACAGCCATAAAATTCTTTGGGAAAATTCAACTCCACTCACTCAGAAAGCCGCAAAAATTAAGGAAAGCTTTTACTATTAGTAATAATAATATTTTCAATCAACGTAATATTGAGTTGAAAATATTTTTATCCCATTAATTAAAATAGATACATCTTTGCAGCACAAACAACAGCAAAAATACAATTAATGAATGGCCACACTAGCCAAACATAACCACCCTTAGCTGCACACCAGATAAAGAGACAGCTCGACTGTCATTGGCTGCGGCAGAAAAATTGTGAAGAACTTTATAAACCCATGTTTTAACCGGCAAGCACTTAACACTTAAAATTGCTGTAGTTATGAAAAAAATCAGTCTCATTGTCAGTCGGATTTGTGTACTTGGACCCTGCGTGTCGCTGCCTGAAGACAGGAACAGATATCAGTTCCCAAAACGTCACATTCTGTCGGTTTTGGAAAAACTACTGTGTTAACTGCTGTGTTTGGGTGCGTTTAGTCGGTGTAGTTTACTATGTGTTATGTGTTGATTGAGTATACATACATATGTTTTTCGTAATTAGTTGATGTTCTGTTTCTTGACTCTATTCCATCTTGGAATTTTCCAGTGCTGTATACATATAATTATTTTCTCGTCGAGCGGTTTCCTGTATTGTTTAAGTATTTTTGTGTTAAGTCCTGTTTTTCCATTACAGTTATCTGCACAGGAATGGCGGATGTTTGTCTAGTCATTCACCCACATTGCACTATTCATTCAAAGATTGTAAGACAATGTTATACAATGAATGTGATGTCATGTCTCTGGAAAAAGTACATCGAATCTAGGAAATGTGGCAAACAAGTAGAACTACTGTGGGACATGTAAACGGACATTTTTTAAGAGGACTAGACACAATTTATTTAAATAGCTGTGATATAAACATTTTAGTATAATATTCTATATCTACGAGATAATGTAGCCAATTTCAACTTCACGTTGTGCGTTCGTAGTATCTATGTAAGAATCAAATGAGCTAATATACTAAATTCATCTGTCCATCTTTTCGGAACCCACCAAATTCAGGCGACAAGTTATAGAAATACTTTTGTTGTTCATCTAAGTTAATAAGACCTAACGCGGTAGTCAAATTTATCCAAAATTACAGCTATGCAAGTATTTTAGGTTAATATGATTTATGTCCCAAACGATTTCATCAGAGAAGGCCATGCAAACTTACATAATTAAAGTGTGTTGTATATTTATTTACAAAATTATGCTATATAAATTAGCCTATTTAGATACGTTTAGCATATCAATTAAATCATTTTAACAAATCTCAACCAAAATTGTTATGCTAACAGTATGTATTAGAAGGATCCAAAATGCCTATACAGAGCTTGCTTGTAGGAATTTTTGTTCCACAGCACCGAATTAGAAACTAAAACTATTATGTCAAATCTCGGGAACCAGTCAACCTATATACATCAAATTCTTGACAGTAATGCTACAATAGGCCATATAAACCTACATGACACAAGTCACTCACACACTCATTTGCATGATGATGTCCTTGTAAATATTTGCATTTGGTAAATTCAGTCTACCAATCCTTTATACAGATTACTACTGAAATTGATGCCCCACATCCTATTTCAGTAATGCAGTTACTTGCACGCCAGCTTATGGTACGAGGCGTTGTGTTCGATTCCCAGGTAAGGCACATGTGTACTTGTAATTGTCTCCCTAGTATTGCATTTGTTTCAGGCTACATCCCACCTACCATCAAAACCCACCTACCATCAAACTTATAAAAACTTAATAAAAACTATTTACATTCATGTAGAGGAAATTAGGTTCATTAGATATATAGATAAATTCTTGTTACAACTTCCGTAACTCACCTCCAATTTACATCGTCTCGACAGACTATCCCTCTTACAGATCACTGTCGCCATTATCAGCGTCTCACGACACCATCTTGAATGTATGTGCATTAATTGTTTTGGTCTTCAGCTGTAAGTGCATTGTGAAGTACATCGGTGGACTCGTATTTACAACACTAATATAAATATGTCGTTATATTCGCTACTAACGCGTCTTTGCCGAATGCAATATTGGATATTATACGCATTTGTGTGTCATAAAGACTTGATGTAAGTATATAGTTTATGATGTCCTCTTACTCGTATTTGCTACTCTAATTCATACTCAATCATGCGTCCTCTGTGAATTAGAGAAGGTTTGGCACCACCCCTATAGCAACTAGAAGACTGGCTTTTTAGCTTTACAAAAGTGTGTCATGAACAATATCACTGAATACGCCTTCTCAGGTATGATTTGACAGAGTAACATAAGCAAAAAATTAATTCGCGTCCCAGTGTCGAGTATAAAAATTATTATTTTTTTAATTCTTATAATCTTAGGTAATTTTATCATCAAATCGATCACCGCGTCTGACAGCAGCTATGCCCGCCACCACGAGACATGATTGCTCTCAAAACAAGACAAATCAACTTTGCTATTTGAAAGATGCAAATCTCAGTTAGAGCGACATGACAACTTAGAAAGTCATCTCGTAACATGACTCTCCCTCGACACCTTCGAAATTGTGAGTGTATATTGCAGTCTAAGCTAGTATATAGAGTACCACTGCAAGTAAAACTGACTACTTGTATATTCAAAACACTTACATTCCAATGTAAGCTCTGCTTACACTCTAAACTGAAAATGAGTAGATAAACCACCAGAGTCCAAGCTAGAGTAATTTATATGGCAACCTAAAAAATTACTCTCCATTAGATAAATACGAATTTCCAAAATTATTCCAAATCACTTTTTTCTTACTTTGTAATTGTGAGTGCATCGCTTAGTTTAACGCAGATAGTAAAAGTGATCCTGTTTGTATATACTGTTCACTTAAACTGAACAACTCTGAAAGTCCTGCTTATGATTTTCTTGTATACACATTGTGTATTCTTCCCCCATATGTAAAACTAACATTGTTATGGACCAGGTCACTTTAATCAAAAATCGGTCCAGTAAAAAGTACTTTGTGGCAGTGAATGTGCCTATTAAATACATGCAGATTGGAGCGCCATTAATATACATTGATTTTTTTTCAAAGTTTGATTTCTAAAGTGTTTAATTCACCATGAACAGTCCATAAGAGAGTAAAACATATTTATAGAAAGAAATACTACGAACCTAAATGTAAAAGTACAATAAGTAACAAAGACTGACGAGGAATTGAAGAGTCTAGGCCTCCTATTTTCTGACTACCTAAACCACATGGTAGACATACTATGACTAGAGGTGGTAGCTTATTGTGGGAAAAATCTACTGTTTGCTAGTATTCGACGTGTTATGGATATGTCCGACGATTTTGTTTCCTTATTGGCTGTCATATATGTTTGATGATACTACCTGTTTTCACTTGGCCAGTGAGGATTGTGATACTATAAGGCAGAACGTTCTTAACTGGTCTGCAAAAAACTTGGCGTAGTCAAAAACTTTGTTCATCGAATCATAAGAGAATTGCCTAGTCAGTGTGTTAGAGAATTTTTGCGATTTTCCAACATCTGTAATTATGACTTATATGTGCAGTACATAGATATGGATATTGAATGTTGGATTAAGAATAAAATAAAATAATTAAAGATATTTAAAAAAAAATTGTTATTATTATGTAACACGAAGAGTGATACGTACAAGTGTTTTGTGTAAATAAAGGAATCCACACAAGATGTAAAGTGTAGAGACACAGAGAGACAGTATTACAGATGTATAGAGACTAAATAAAGTGTAGAGACAGATATGACAGAAAAACCACTCACAAATAACACAACAAAACTCAGTTATCACAGAGAAGACATATCACTATGAAAAACAAGGAAATCATAAATCAGAAAACACGTTTCAAACAAAGGGGGTAATTATATTAGCATCCTTGTGACCAAATTGTTGCTGACATCACATGTGTAGTAAATTTTAAACAAGATTTCATTTGTGGTATCAGCAACTCTAGCCTACTCACGACTGATATATTCCATTATGTTTATTCGCAGCAATTACAATTTGAACTTCCGAAAGAAAAATTAATAAATTTGTGTTCCTTCTCCAGTTAAGCTCAGGGTATTATGCAAAGAGATAATGCTATGGTATCCGTGGTTAAATTAGCTAAGGTCAGTTAAAAGATGAAAATTTTTGTCTATGCTTCTTAAAAAAAAAATCGTTGATGCAGCAGGGCATTTCCTCTTCGGCTTACTTATTGAGGCCATCGAGCCTATGGTGATAATACAGTTCCAGTACATTTATACACACCGCGGTAGTCTAACCTAAATTAAACCTGTAAAATTACGAGGGCGGCAACGTATACAGGCTTGATTCCTCCTAACTTGCTCTCGTGTCTTCACCTCCTTCGAGACGGCCAGGAGTGAGCTCGTCTCCTTACCTTAAAACTTCTACAGGCTGAACCCACGAGAGTCAGCGTCCTGTTGTCGAAACCCAAGGTGGATAACAATTCTCATTCAAAAACTTATTTAAATAACGTCGTCAAATCTTACAAATCACGAGAGTGCTATCGGCATGAATTACTCACCACGTCACTTAGTTACTATGGTAACGGATCAGCAACTGCTTAGAGACTAAGACCTGCTAAACACATTACAGATACAATTGACTGGAAAATATAAAAATATGTAGCAAAACAACATAAAATCTGCAAATTATATTCATAGTGAATTTACAAGATAATAATGAGCCACTCAATATAACTTACATGAAATCAGATTACGCCTGGAAAATACATAAATAATTAAGACATCCATAAAGACCAAATGTAAGACATTAAAACTATACAGTGAACTGTGGAGACAGGAAATAAAAGTAAAGTTTATGAAAACTATTGCAAAATCATGGACGTCATGCTGTAATTTGGCTTTTCTGCAGTTCGCGAGTCTTCTTCTAGATTTAAATCCTCTCTCACTTTTCTATTTGTCTTCTTGAGAACTAAAATTATTGAATATAAATCCCAGAATGTTATGGGTAAATAACACGGGGGTTGTAAATGTGTAGTTTCGGCATAGATCTGAGTAGTAGCGAAAATATGAGTCTGGAACAAGAGGATGGGGAAGCGGAGACGAAGCCGGGAGAGCCGCCATATTGTGATGTCACCCGAACATAATATTGTAACCATATTACCTTGACCGTGACCTTTGACCTGTTATCTTGACCTTCACCCCAGTGATCTCTTACTCCAAAAACCCTTAAAATTGCGAAACAATCATTAAAATATCATAAAAATGTATTACAAAAAAATTATAAACAAATCGTTTAAAAGAGATATTATTTAAATCTTTTATTACAAAATCGTAAAAAAAAAAAAAAAAATTAAGGCCAGGAACCAGCCGCCCAACATCATACTCTGTCATTCTGGTGCCCCATCCACCATCTTGACCAATATGACTATTTACCTCGACCTTAATGTTTGACACCATAAAAAATTCCCAAAAATTACAAACAAAAATACAAAAAATATATATATATGTAAAAAAATATTCGAAATTTTCTAAAAATGAGTTATAAATATTTTTTTAATAATTAAATAATCATTAGAAAAAATTTTTTTTTTATTTTTGTCCTTTGGTCGACATTTCCGTAAAAATTTCTCGTTTTTCCTGTAAATATCCCTTTTTTTTCCCTTAAACTTTCATTATTTACCTAATAATTCTTAAAAAAATCCAAAAAATTTATTAAAACTTATGTACAAATTTAATTTCAAAGAAACTTACATTTATGGAGGTCCTTTTAGAATCACATTCGTTCGACTCCCAGCAGGCGACTGACTCCCTCGCCCCCACTCTCCCCACATATAATCATTGTATCGCATGGTGCCATATTTGTTTTTTTTGTACATCAATTGTTTATGCTACTGTCTCTCTCGCCTTAATTCGGCTACCATATTTGTTTTCTCGTACATCATTAGTTTATATTTGTAAATGGAGGCTGCCATATTGAGAAACTGCCATCTTGCTAGGTGCAGTTCTCCATGTTTGTTTTTTATTGTCATTATTTTAGATTTTGTGTTTCACCTTCGATTGATTACCATATTAGATTTCATATGTTTACATCACCTATGTATGACCAGGTGACAGCCATATTTGTTTACATGTTTAAAGTATAGGTTGTCCTGATTACTCCCGTCAGTGTTTTTCATTGGCTAATTAGTTTTTAGTCCATGTTAGATTATATTTTTCAACACATAGGTAGTATCGATTATGCTGCCTGCAATCGATCTGTACCAAATGGTGACATTAACCATTCCTGAAACGTACTTAAATTGGCATATACTGTATATATTTCTCTTATTATACATAAAATAGGGAGGTTATTGAAATAAAACACAGCATATAATTTAATATAAAATTTATTGTGCACATAGCAAAATATACAGGTTTATAAATCTTCTTCGACATTAACCAATCGATGGCCACCTCGACGACCCAGGAATTGAAGCTGGCAGGGAAACACCGCATCTTTAAGTACACCATTCTGTTATGACATTTGAACACCTTCTCGAACCTTTAAGCAGGCTATGCTCAAAGACGACCAATCAGTTATAGTGTGCGAACAGTCAGTTGTGCTCATGACATTATTTTGACTGTCTTGTATCGGCGATTGTAAGATACAAGCCAGCTGTGAAATATCAGGCAGAATGCATATGTGATGGCAGGAATATTTCCATGTGTAGTGAATTCGATCCTGCAGTCGACCACGTTGGAGGTAATATGCTCGTCCTGTTTACTCACATCGAATACCATGACTATGGCCAAACTCTTGAATGTATCAGTGCTTAATATCGGGGATTGGGTGTGCCCATAATATGCAGTTTGGAAGTGAGTGTATATCTGATATGCCAGCAGGTACTGCCCATTTACAAAGTTCGTGTTCATGTCTACGTACAGATAGCTTTCGCTATTCAAAAATATTTAAACATTTTCTATTTGAAATGTGTCGAACTGCGAATGGCTCACTCTTACATTGTGCTGTCTTCCAAAATTTAGCCCAACGATGATGTACCTCGGTTCCTCAAAAATAAAGCTGGATTTCAATATCCAGTTGATGTACTGGCTTGCTAGCAATCTGGGGTATGTCTCCAGACTCCACGACCTGAAAGCCACATCGATGTTTTCGCACTCTGCCACATTCTGCAACATGAGTATGCATTCAGCAGTGCTCAACTCCACATGAGGCAGCATCCATTCGATAGAATGCAGGATTAGTTTCACCTACTCCAGTTACTCTCCCGTACCCACAATGGTATTAAAATGCATATTGGTGAGCATTAAAACCAGCTCCTGCTTCGAATTGAAGATAACTCGTTTGTAGTGTATGGTAAATACCAGTAGCATGAAGAGCAGAACACATACTTGGAACCTACCTTAGGCATAAATGGGAACACTGTAGTCATCTTCAATTCCCCAGCCTGTCATCTTGGCTGTATACAGCTGATTCGGTGTGAGCGAAAGGTAATTTTTGATCATTGAGGTTATGCTCGCATCTCGCAACTGGTCCACCTCAGCACAATTGAGAAAGTAGGCGGTGCGATCGATCATGTGAAGAATTCCATTGCTCATTATCAGCATCGATGCCAGGTGGTATCCATCTTCTTTCATCAGAGTTCCCCTGATTCGAAGGGAAGGCTGGCAAGGACGTGTGCATGTATCTTTGTAATGGACTGCTATTCGAACTTCTGATGGGAGTGTGTATGGATTGATTATGTTGGTTGGTACACATGAAGTTCCTTCGTCATTACCCTGTCTTCGAAAACAGCTGGCTCTTCGTAGATTAGGAAATCTTCCAATGTGGTCGACCTCGTAGCCAAGACTGCAGAGGATAATCTCGCTAGCGCGTGTTAACTCATTGGAGACCTGTGATATACTCATTGTATGTTTTGCACGAGACATACTTTTATAGCTTCTTGCCAGTGTAAATCTTATTCCCTTCTTCTCAAATACAGATGTGTTATTTCTTCATTTCGAAAGTTCACAAACTCTCTGTGCTGGTCGACGACTGTCTTGGTTACCTTTTGTGCTCTCTTCGAGATGTCCAGAATATTAATTATGCTTTGTGGTGCTACGACCAGTTTATACCCTAGAGGGACCATAGTCGAAAATTCGTGCAACATATTACTCTGCCTGCTGCAAAGGTATGCACCACTCCTCAAATTGCAGGTTATCTATATTATGTTGACTACAAAATACTTTTGGGTGGCTACAATATGTGTGATTTCCAGCTTTGTAGATGCTTATGGGCAGAGAAACTATGTGGGGATCATTGCCACTTTTTACGAGGTACAGCTTTGTAATTTTTTCATCAATGTGCAGTATCTCATTGTAGGTTGGAAAATCGACAGGGCCTATCTTCCATTCCCTCCCAGGTCGAGTAGTGTAAAATGTATGCATGCAGTTTGGAGCTACGACCCATTAAGTTAAGCATTATCGACATGACTGATGGTTTCCTTAAGGTGTATAACCTTTTTATACAATTACTTGTATGAGCGAACCAGGAAGTGAAGGCACAAATGTCTGCAGTTCCATATGTTAGGCAGCTGCTCCGTTTTGTTATTGCAATTTATTTGGCAAATTTTATATACTTGCACAATTCGGGCGGAGGATGCATATTCTCAATACTATCATAATAGTCTGAATGTTTATCCTATTTTACATGCATGCCGGACCCTGCTGTCATATCCAGATTAATTACGGCGCATTTGTGTCTCTTGGGTTTAGCAAGACAAACATCTCTCATAAACACTCTTCTAAAACTAGGTATTTTCAATTTGCATTCAAACAGTTCCATATCCTCATTCGTGAGTGCTCATTTCAGTAGAGATTTCATTACTGACTCTTCCTGCTGCATAGCTTTTGCACACTTCTGACTCCTACTGGGTAAGGTCTTAGGTAGAGGCTATACCCATTTCTTTACCCATGGTGATTGCTTCCACATTTGTATTGTGTCTTTGTGCCTTGAACACAGGCTTCCATTCGTTCGATGCTATGTTGATGCCTCGGACGATGCCAGTTGTGGCTAAGATTAGGCATTCGAGGCCCAGAGTGCAGGCAAAGCTATAGAAAGATTTGCCAGTAGATATTTTTTTAACCTTGCAGACTTTTCTTCCCTTTGTAACTGCTTTTCTTTTCACTTGTATCTTTCCATTGCTCTTATTATCTATACACATATTCACTTTGGTGTTCATTAAGTTTCCCATGTTGTAATTTATTATTCTTTGTACAATTTACATCCTGACAGCAAGCTACCGTGCAACAACAGTCAACTAGAATTTGAAGCTCAAAGTGGATACACCACAAAATGCACATCATACAGTAAAATCAAACACATAATGTAGAAAGAATGCAGTTGCTGCTCTCTTACTACAGTTTGGACTGAACAATTAAACAACAAGCAACATTTAATATACATTGGTGACCAAGAATTAACTACTCCCTCTGGCATGTGAAGTTGTAAAGTTTGCTCCAGCAAGAACAGTTAAAAAAGAGAAAAAGTGATGAAACAGCAGTTATATAAATCAGACCATTCAGTATTAAATCAGCAGCCATGGCTAGTATCTTCAACCTACAGATGTATACAATGCCCTGCTAATAAGATACAGAAGAATTTTCTTTAAACTGTATGGCGTTATTCTACAAGTTCATTTCTGCAACATAATTGAACATTGGTGCTACACTTTCGATAACAGTCTCGGCATTTGCTTTGGTGAAGAAATAGCATGCAATGATTGTGCTCTGAGATATCTTCTCCCCAACAGTGACTTATCAACAACATTAAAAGATTTGATAATTGTCAGTCTTAGCAAGGAGATAGAAGAGGATCATGTAAATGATGTAATGGCCTACCAACTCACCAGGGAATCACCATTTGCTGGAAGGAGATCTGCGATGGTGACATCCACATCATTATTTTCGAACAAATAGGATTAGATTTCCCATCCATGTGTAATTTTATATGCGTGTGAAGTGACTTATTGAGAATAATGTTCTCGCCTTAATACAATTATGCATTTATTAATAGATGTTTGTATTCTGTAACTTATAGAATAGTATATTCACATTTTGTTGTAAAGGAAATCTGTGAGTCAGACATTCAATTCAAATGTATGTATTTCTCTCAATCTTTGACACCATGTAGTAAACCAATTAGTTATGATTCCACTTTAATTAACTGCAATAGTTCAGAAAGTCATGTAAACCAGTACAGACTTCTTACAGTAGATTGTAAGCACAGCTTAAGGGTGAGTGCATTATAATGTAATTTTATAAAGAAGAAAAAATGTTTGAAATATCTTGTTTATAAAACAGATAATGTTTTGCCCTATCAGCATTTTGAAGAATATGATAATAATCTTCATACTTTATATCATTATTGCAAAAACAAGCTTTGTTGGGAGTGATTCATCAAAATGTTTGTGCATCGAGCAATAAAATTAACAAAAATTAAATTAACCCTCAAACACATTTCAACTTGTAAATTTAGAGAATGAATTTAATAATTTACATACATTGTTCCTTAATAAATGTTCTCAGTCAAGTGTTGGATAGCAAATGAGTAACATGGCATATTTTCATCCTGCAAATCATTACGTCAGTGTCAAACCAGGAAAGTCTATTGTAACTTACACCTTATGGTGTACTGGACATCTCTGTGAATTTACAGAGACTTGCGTTAGTGTATTACATCTTAAAAGTAATTAATTTTCTTCTTGGAGATGAAAAGAGCCATGAATTGTTACAATACAGCGATAGTTCTAAATGTCCTGTGTTTCATATGACAGCAACCTCACCTCTTCCATCTAGTATGGAAGATGTATACTCACATTATGTTGAAGCATAACCAGACTTGGTTGAAATTATTGTTTTACATGCTCCTAATTGTAAAGAAATATGTGTCATGTGTCATAATGTTTGCTATGTTTTGGGACATTCTATACCTAATTGTGTATGTTTTGTAACGCACTATAGTAGTATAACAGAGAGATTTTCTTTCGAAAATGCCGTACTCAAATTTGTGAAACAAGCTGTCTTTGTATATCTTTTGTCCATAAAATATGTCTTAAAATGAGCCCCTTTCGTGCTTTTATTTAACATATCCCTTAAAATAAAAAAGTGCATTTGTTTTGCTAAGAAATGAAAAATACTGATAGAATTTGTTGAAAGAGAGAGATTCTTTAAAAACATATTCAGTTTCTTTCCAAATGTGTGGTATTAATGCATATGAGTGGTGCAATGAAAAAATGTTACCAAATAACAATTTATTACCTCACCAAACATACTATTCAACTAAAGATATAAATAAACCTGACTCCTGGGAAAGATGTTTGCTGAAATCCTCTTAATAATATTTTACATAACACTATAAACTCATTAAATAACTTTTTATACATCGCCATTCTCCATAGAGTAGTCAGTTTATGCTAGTAATCTCGGGGTTCGAATCCCAGATAGGATGTGGTTGATATAATAGTTAGTTTCTGGGCCCGAGTCCTGTTTGAGTTATAATTTTAATATTTATATATAGTTTCTGGGTTCAAGTCCCAGTTAGGTCTTGTATGAAAGTAAGGCAGTAACCCATAGTACATAAAAGAAATAATGATTCAATCATATAAATTAAAAAATTTATAAAATAAATGTTAGTAATTCGTTCGTGTACATGAGAGGGTGTAAACGGTGTTCATTTATAGTAAATTTGGATTCAATTCAGGTTAAAAACACCTCATTTTGGGCAAAGCTTGTAATGGAATAACAATTGTTTATATATTAAATTGTTAAATAAGAACATAATACAATTCTTATAACTTAAAACCGAATAAATACACATCTTCAAACATAAAAATTCAAAAAAAAAAAAAAAAAAAAACAAATTAAATCATTTAAATTGCATTAAATTTGCATTAAATTTACTTGAAAAGTTTCAAATATGTAATTCTTTGCTTTTATGTCTATTTGAAGTAAATTATTCAATTAAAAATTTGCCAAAAGGGAGGGTGTCTGGCCTCTAAATGAGGAATCCAACCCGCAACCCATAATTTGCTGCTATGACTTCATGGGGTCAACATCTCCCCTCCAGTGCACGAGAGTGTTGTACATTCATTGAACTGCTCCATACTGCTAGGAGTTGCTGGCTGGAGACGTTTTGTTTGGGGATTCAGCCGCAGAAATGCCACTAATCTAGGTCTTCCTGACTCTTCCGCGATGGGGTTTTGTGGTCAAGAAACTGACGGATCCAACCTTTAGCCCTCCTGCTAGCATACTGTTCGCTGGGGAATACGGCTGGGCGTGTAGGCGCCCAGCTGAATTCCGATCAGCCTGTCTTACCTGGGTTCAGACGTCACTCGAAGCCTACCAGCTTCTCTACTAAACTTTTATGTAAGTGAATAATTTTGAAAAAATTTCTTTATGGTTATTTTATTCTTTTCTACTATTTTGTTAAAACTTTTAGGAAAAATGTATTGTGTATAGACAATCGTTTAATATTTTAGTAACTTTCTAACCCAATTGTTTCAAGTTATAGAATTTATTTCTTAATTTGGTTTAATGCTTATATGGTTTCATTAAATTTTTAGTAACTTGTTTATAATTGGAAAGACATTTCATAACTTTTGTTAAACATTTTAACAAATCGATAAACATTTTTACAAATATGAATGAAATTTTAAAAATTTCATTAAACTTTGTTAAAAAGTCTTTACATTTTGAATGAAATTTTATTACAAACATTTCAACTGTTTAGAATTTGAATGGCATTTTGTTAAAATCGTTACAACTTTTAACAAATTGAATGAAATTCTAGAAAATTTTGCAAACTTTTAGCAAATTGAATGAAATTGTCACCTTTTCACAAATATTTGCTTCACACTTACAATAATTGTTCATTTTGCTACTTTTTAGGTATTTTTTTTACTTATTTTAAGCAGTTTAAGAAATGTTTAACAGCAGATTTTGTTTATAATTGATGTATGAAATATGGAATAGTTAAAACAAGGGAGAGCTACGCCACTTGGGGGAGGTGCATAACATAAGCTGCCAAGATCATTCTGAGTGTTTTGATATGAGAATCATACATTAATTCTTTTGATATGTCTAAAATTAACATACCCATATAACTTGGTTTATTAGATTTTGCATTTGTTTTATTCATATGTGTATCTCCAATATTTTCATAAATATAGTACTTATTTTGAATTTTGGTTTTGCTATTAATTTTTCACATTTTTCTGCATTTGATAGTAGTTTTATATCAACTCCCTTTCTAATATTTTCCATAGTTTTCCCAAACACTGAATTATTCATGAGCTTATAAAAATCTTTTCACAATCATTTTTAATATTAGTTCTCATTGTTGTGTTGAAATGTATATACATTTTTAATCAATCAGACTGAAGAAATGTTAATATTCTGTGTATTTTTGTAAGTTTTAAACCATTTTTAAACATTGTTTTAAATTAATGCTGTGACATTGCCCAACCATATGAATTATTCGCTTCGAGATAATCTTAATATTTTGATTCTTGATTGAGTTACAATCTTCCAATATTTGTTATTTGCTCTAACATATTGCTTAAAACATTGTGAAATACCACCTAGAATTCTTTTTCAATCATTAAAATCATCTCATTATCAAGTAATAATTCTAGTGATTGTTTATTAATTTTTAACATTGCATCCCACGATAAACTTGGTGCTATATTTATACATGTATTTCTAAAATTTTAGAATATTCTGCTTACAGTAGTACATCAGTTTTTAGATATAAATCACAGTATTCGCCAAGATTTTTAATATTAAATTGGTCCAATACACATTTTGCATACTCAAAATGAGCATCTCTTACATCAGATTCATTTAATTTATTGTAAAATCGACTCTTTGGTGGAACTTCAGTTTCTTCAATTTTTTTCGAAATATCCATATAGTCATTTGGGTAAATACCTTTTTTAATAACTAAGTGTACATGTTCTTTTGGAAAAAAAAAATTTTTGTGTGTTTCATTTATATCTTTACTTATATTAGATGATAATTTATCTAAACTATTGGCCATTAATTTAAATGTGTTTATAAACTTCATTTTCAAATTTTCTGTTTCTTTCCCAAATGTAATAAATTTTTCTTCATTATTTGAATAAAATTCTATTTTTTTATCATCCTATCCTAGCTCTTAAATAAATAAATGTGCATCATATCGAGTTAAATTAAGAAAATAATTAGGAAAAAATTTGGCAATTAAAATTTTAGATTACAATTATTACATACTGGATTGATGAATTTTCCACTTATGTGATCTTGATTATATACTTTCTTTTATTGTCCTTTGTATATTTACTCTCACATACAGCACTGCTTATTTTCCGATTTACTATATAATCTTTTTTCTTCTTTTCTTAATGGATGCATTGGTTTAATTTGTGAATATATTTCAACAATTTCATCTAATTCTCTTTTTATTGATTGTATTAATATTTTATGAGTATTTGGACTTTGATATACTACTGGTGCCTTATATTCGCCCTAATTATATAGACTATAATAACAAAAACCAGATGCTTTGTGTAATTGATATTTCATTGTGTGTGATCCATCATTCAATTTTATTTAAAGGTTATTTATTTTTTCCTTAGAAGTTTATATTTTTCTTTAAGTGGTTCTTTATAAAAACCATTATCAATATCATCTTCAGTTAAAATTGGATATTTTTTAATTAATTTAAATATATTTATTTCTCTTTGCATTAGCTTAACTGTTGATATTTTCTTTACTATTGATTCAAAATCTGCATATATTGCGAATGTAACCTTCGTTGATTGTTTAATATTTTTGTAAGATGTTTTCTATCCTTTTGAGGGCAATGAGGTTATTTACAGCTTCATTTTTTGAGCATTCTTCTGTAAGTTTATTTAATTTTTCTTGAAAATAAAAGAATTGAAGACACATATCACATGTATAAGTTTTATGTTGTTTTTTTTTTTGCAGAAAGCAGTTTCAATAAATGTTATATCCAACAATAAAGCGAGTTTGTATCAATTATGTAATAAAGTGTATTTATATGTTTTCTTTTTTTTTTGTGAGTTTTAGTTGATATAGCACATATTTTTAATTTTCAGTAGGGTATACATTAATATATGTATGAATTTTATTTTCTATTTTTTGCAAGTCGTAAATTTTAATAGGATATTCATATTTGTATATTATTTCATCAATATTAAGACCCAAGTTTTTCTATTTAGATACTCTTTGGGGATCCTTTTCTACTGCAAATGACACAGATTTTATTGCCCAAAGAAAACATTTTTGATCATCATTTTTAACATTTATGCATTTTTTTTTTATTTTAATTACATCTAGTAGATCAATATATTATGAGCCTCTTAATGGATTACACTTTTTTATTGCTCATTGTATTAAAATTATTTAATCTAAAGTCCACCTATAACCTCTTTTTTGAAATTCATATAATTGTAGAAGTATTTCTTGTATTATGAATTTATAATTTTTTTTAAATATCTCCAGCATTCAATACTGTATAATAGGGCGATTGAAATGTGAACAATTTCAGTTGTTTATTTTCTTATGTATAAAAGTTATCATATAATTTAATTCTGGTTTTCACACCTCTTATTATTTTAAGATTATTTTGAATTATCTCAAATATCTTATTTTTTGCTGAAGTCAAAAAATGAATAGGCTGTATAAAATTTAAAGTATTTTCAGTTATATGTTGATATTTTACTTTTAAATGCTTTATTAACTAAGTATTTTTTGTTGCTTCTTCTTTTATTTTTTGGTAAAAAAATAATTGTTTTAGAATGAAAATATATTTTTCTAATTCTTTTTTTCATTGGTATATAATCCATTGATATCATAATCACCTAAACGCAAATTTTTAAAATTATTCTTTGTTCTTTTCATCTGCTTTCTTTTTCTCCGCTCGTCTATAACACGTCACATAAAAAATGGTATACAAATTCGAAGTAGATCGTTTTCCTTAGTCTAATTAAATATTGTATTTTTAAATATTTAGCAATACATATGCTAATTCTTTTTGAGAGATGTATTATAAGTATATTTTCCACATTCACACATTAACCTATCATTTTTTAAATTCATAACGACTACTAGAATTTTCACTATTACTTTTTTTTACAGATGTTAAAATGTTTATATTTTGTATGGTAATTTGGTGCAAAACATTCTTTGTTAAATACTTTGCCACACTTTTTTCATTTTTTTTTTGAGCATAGTTTCCATTTAATTTGTCAAGAAAAATATTTTATAAAGAGAAAATATATATATATATATATATTAATTTCAAAGGTTTTGCTGTCCCATTACATTTTTTTTCCTTTTAAATAACACACTCAAAAAAAGGAGACTCTGCTCAACAAGTTGAACAATTCACATGAATTGACTAAACTATATGACCACGAAATTGGTCAATGGTATGAATCTAAGTTTGGCAAAAAAATTAATTGCATTCTAGACTGTAATTATAAAATCACTTTACCAGATCGTTATGCAAAGATAATTGATGAAATTAGCTTAAAAATGATGAATGAGATGCGTGTTTTTATCGAATATAATGGTTTAAAAGAAATTAAAATGGAAAAAACATGCATTATGTAGTATTTTCTTAAAAATTTAAATCTTCTATAGTTATTAATCTATCAGTTATCTTTTTTTGTATTTAATCTGATTTGCTTGTTTTAGCAACGAATTTGCTATTTTGGCATAATTTTGCTTGTTTTACCTGTATCAAATCCTGCGTGCTCATTTTTGAAAAACTGCTAAAATTTTCTTGTATTTTTTTTTCATTACTGGTTTTTGAGAGCTCATTTTAAAAACTTTTTCGAGCTTAAATTTAACCCTCAAATAGATTCATTTTGGCTTTCATTTACATTATTTTCACGATTTTTCATCAAATTTCAGATTTAGAGTTTTCAACTTTTCCCTATTTAATGTACTGCATGTTTCGTTGTAATTTAAGAAGAAATAACCCCAAAAAATGTGCTGCGCCATGATCGGCATTATACATCTACTAGTTGTGTTTAGGTTTTCGGATTAAACACATAGCACACAATCGCACTTCTTGACACAAACATTCACCAAGGCACCGTAGTTCACACTTTGCGATCACGTTTCCCGATAATATTATATTAATAAGCGTAGTAAGTAATTATGGGCTATTCACGTTAAAGTGGATTTTTTTGAAAGCCCTTCATTCAGAATAATAGCCAATAAGTACATTTTAATTTATCCTTAGACGTTCACTTCCGAGTGCGGTGGAATGTACGCACTGTGTTTACTACTTACATGGCAATATTTATTTTAAAAGATGGTTAAAAGGAAAAAAAAAGACAAAGTAAAAAGTAACTAGTGCCTAAAAATTGCTCACTTTACCGTGAACAGCCTATACTCAATCACATTGTATGTTAGGAAGGGTAGTTTATGAAAGGATATCTATCACTCTAAATCGCAATAAGTAATTTTTTATTAATTGTCAGTTGAAACTGCTCCATCTGGATTCAGTAGAAAAAGAACACTACTCATCTCTTCAGTTAAATGTAATCCACTAATACAAACAGTAGAAAATCAGTTATTTATATTTGATTAATAAAAAGCACAAAGATTAAAAACCGCGCATTACGGTTTGAAATAAATTAAGTACAATTATTTAGTCGCAAAACAAAATTATTGCACATACAAGGAAATTTTGGAAGTGGTTGGTATCGAACCGCCACCCCAACACATTTTCTTGTTTCTTTTGTTCTACGAACTCTGCTACGTTGCCGCTGAGATACACGGTCTCACATTTGCGTAGTAATATAAACATACAATTATGAACGGCTGTAAGTTTCTTAATGTGAAAGTACTTCATGTTGTCGAAATATACACATATTATGCGTACGAAGGTACATGTCTTTGTAAGGCTGGAAAGTCATTCCAAGTTAAGTTTAGTTCAGATTGTGTGCTTTAAAAAAGAAATATATTTATTTTATCAATGTTGTCTGTGTTTTCTATGTATATGCCATTTTAAAATGCAACGAGATTTTACAGGATGAAACTGTTATTTTGAAGAGACAGATTGACAAGTAATGACGGTGTTTGTCATCTCCTCATTATTTGATCTGTTAACTTGCAGACCACAAAACTTTTGTTGGTGTAAATCTACCTTTCTTATTAAATCACCACACTATCGAGTCAGTGAAATTATCACTGATCTATATGTCACTAAATATAACAGTTTAAAACTGTAGTGCCTCGTTGCATTGTAAAATGGCGGATCTTAGTTAACTTCGATAAACTGGTACATTGAAACCACTATATTTATATTTTAAAGCACAGAATCTGAGCTAAAATAAAGATAGATTGACTTTCAAACTTTACAAAGTTATGTACTTGCATTAACCAATATCTACTGCTTGAATTAGTAAATTTCTTTTAACTGATGGATTAGTGATTTTTTTCTACAGATTCCGGATGGAGAAGTTTCAACTGACAATCAGTAAAAAATAACTGATTCCTATTCAGAGTGTGGAACTCTGCCCTGCCCCATGTTCCAGCCAAGGGTTATCGAGAAACTAAAAATGGCATCGTCATTTGACAAGAAACGAGCTGCCTGCCTGCCTGCCTGCCTGGCTGCGTGTGTGGGAGGACCCATTATACACCCTGCCCTCCACCCTTCGCCGGCAACTGTCTTCAGTCCTGGAGCAGGACGATGACTGCCAGGGTTAACAACTCCACTGCTTTGTTGTACGAGGAGCGTTTGAACATTTCGTACCTCGCATCTCAACTGTCTTTGAACGCTCCCTCCTAGTAAATATAATTATATATATATATATATGAAATTACACTGAAAATGATCTAATGATGAACAATTTCTTTCCAAATATCTTTAATCTACAAAGTTCCACGAAATTACATCCCGTTTCCAAGAAATTAAGTAGAAAATTAATTTTTTATCTGCAAAATTATACCCCATTTCCAGGAAATACAACATTACAAGCAAATAAATATAATAGATCCCATATATACTCAAGCAGCAAAATGCCGGGAAAAATATTGACAAACTTAAAAAAAAATTTAATAAAATATAACGACACCACAGCTCACCCTAATAGCCTCTTAATATCCTGATACCCAGATATACACATGATGATTTAACTAGATGTTAGCTATTAGATATGTTGAATTTTTTATTTTTTTAAGTAATATTCAAAATCTCTTTTACAGCCGCCAGATCATGTGGCGTTACGTAATTTTTCACACCAAGCAAATTCGCATTTTGTTACGTACGTCTTTGTTAAAAAGTACTAATACGATGGCATCAGTTTCAAAATACGGTAAACACACGTGCGTTCATATTCAAACTTTCAAATATTATTTTATACTCCAGAAAATAAAATACGTTTTTACGCATTTGCTATCCTTGTAGAATTTTCTACGAGACGAAAAATTTAAATATATTTGGTTATACCACAAATTCTGTTTACGTGACAATACAGTCTGTTTATATAATGTTCCATTGCAAACAGACCTAACCCTTAAATATTTCCACAAAAGCCGTTGTCTATTCCGACTACCAAAAATACCATAAATCTGTATACTTGGGCAAATATAAAGCTGTTTTATTTAAAAATACTACGTTTCGACATTTTATTAAATAAATAATGTATATTATATTTCGAGCCTGAAATGAGCTCTATTGGAGTTGCGGTATGGCGAATTGAACGATATTTCATCAAAACAATTGTAAAAGTTTTATTTTAAGCAAAATTCAAGTATAATGGCGGCCTTTTCGGGTTCAAATACTATATAAGTAGGACAATATATTCCGATTGCCTTATTTACATCGTAAAGAGCGACCCGAAACAAATAACAATCTTCCATATAACTTATGCAGCCTACATAACGAATTATCAAACAAAATTTACTGGGAAAACGAAATTACTATTATACATACATTTAAAACATATATTTAAAACACCACTAAACAAACCCAGTTCCAAAAGTATTACTTTACATACTAGCCTTCGACTAACATGACCGTTTCAAAAAACAAATTCTTTAAGCATTCGCTACAGATAACCTCCTAAACCGATCTCTCCCTTTCAAATACCTAAAATTAAACTATTCTTTATTAATAATTTTAAATCTAATATTAACTTAAGTAATAGGCCTACCAATTATCCAATTTCAGATACTTGGTAACGTATTCCGTATAATATACGTAGATTTACTCACATGGTGAATTAATATGCGTAACTCCGCAATGAACATAAACATATATTAGAGCGGAAGACATTTTACTGTCATTTATTAAACCCGTTATACTATAAATATTACATGTATAGAAAAACATGTTAGTTGTCATTCTGTCACCAAAGAGTAATCATACAGTCAACTTTAATGCAAATGGAGGTGGATGTATCACTGAATCGCCTACACTGCAAATACTGCGGAAAATATACACGTTCACCTACAATGCTACTCGACACGAGAAGAGTGAATGTTAGAAGAACGCATCTCGGGACATTTTTAACTGTAAAAACGGTTTTATTTAGAAACTTCGCAAAACAAGATAACTTGAATATGAGTGTTAAGATCTGTAAAAATAACTTTTCTTACCGAGAAACGAAATGTATCGTCTACACTACATAATATAACAGAAGCAAATAATACAAACTTAATTACAATAAATAAATTGTATGACATAGAATCGGGTCCTACAAAATATACAACTCCTTCAAAGCAAAATAAACTCGGTATTTATGATGAACAGGAAGAGAAGATAGCATTGAGGATTCCACCAATGACTTTCCTTCGACAGATGGTGTTAATAATGAGCACTTACATCCCGAATATTCCAACCAACTTGTAAACAGACTTAGATATTTCCTTAGGTTTCAAAAACACAGGGATCACACTAGCATCATAGAAATGTTTTCGATTATTGCTATACTTCAAGAACGGAGATCCATCGAATGAATGAATTGAAGTATAAAAACCGCTTATATAAAAACAAGATTATAAACTTAGATAACCCTACTACTTGGTCGAGAAATGTCATTATTCCACAGATATATTTCAACTGAACATTGCGTGATAGGATCATGTTTCTTTCTGAAGTAATATGGCTCTCTCATGCGGATTAAGTCGTTTGAATTTGCTTTGATAAACTATTAAGGATATTATTTGATAAGGAGAGTTATCGCGTTATGTCCTCTGGGGAATAAGTTATGTGATTGAGGAATAAACAAGGTTATTTGAGGGATAAGGAATTTTATTGAGGAATGAGGAATGTTACTGAGTAATAGGTAATGTTATTGAGGAATAAGGAATGTGTGTGAGTAATAAATTAGACTCTTTGAAGAATGAGGAACGAAATCGTGTGTAAGTATTGAAACAACCTGTATTATACGTGTTATTTTTTTAAACAACCTTTACCTTTGCTTGGTAAACAAAATCGAGCGTAAGTAATTAAATAACCTATTTTAAATTATTTGCTATGTATGGTTTTGAAAACCCTATACTAGTCTCTGTTTTGCTATGTATGGTTTTGAAAACCCTACACTAGTCTCTGTTTTGCTGTGTTTCAAGACATCTTGTAGTTTCCTTATTTTGTCAATAAATGTGTTGTAAAATGATTTGTACTTTTATTTATCAAGCCCCTTTATAAACTGTGAAATGCATTTATATATATATATATATATATATATATATATATATATATATATATATATATATATATATATATGAAACGAAAGTAATAGTGAAAGGCTTTGTTACCTTGGTTAGTAAAATGTCTTAACAAACGACAAACACTAACGCTGTAAAAATTCAAAAGTGTTTGGTTTCGGTGTATCATGTGGTACGATACTTATACAAAACAGGTTTTAGTAACACGATCGAAGGTAGTAATGAAAAATCTAATATCATGAGAAAGATTTGGAGGAGAGCATTCCTACAGATTGCACCAAGGGAGGTGTAATTGGTAAACACTCACTTAAATGATTAAAGTTGACAGTATCTTAAAGCTAATATCATGAGAAAGATTTGGAGGAGAGCATTCCTACAGATTGCACCAAGGGAGGTGTAATTGGTAAACACTCACTTAAATGATCAAAGTTGACAGTATCTTAAAGCTAGTAATTTTAAAATCAGCGCACACAAAAATATCATTTTGACACCTTTTATTGTAAGAAAATAATTTTTAAAATAAATAATCTGCAAAGAGTTTTGTGAATATAATATTTCTACATAAATAAATAGGCACGGCCTTTGAACACCTGTTCTCAATTAGGAACATACAATATAGTAAAAGCACCAGGCACTGTTAAAAATCAGATACAGAATTATAGTGATTCACACAACGAATCATATAAACTGTAATTGTTATGAGAGTAATCATTGAACAGGTAGTTCTTGTATAGAAAACACTTCATTAACACCACAAACTTGTGTCTGAAACAGGTAAGAGTAAAATATGCTCGACCTCAATTTCAGGAATAATACTAATGTGCATTCACGCCTGAATAAATAGCATCTTTAAAAGTGACATGCTATCCTTAATAAATATTCTCATGAGCTGTATATCAATTCTACAGTGTAACGTGAAACACACTTTAACATAACGCCCAAACAAGACAGTAGTAGGCATATGGCGAAATGAGTATACACGGCTGTCAGCTGTGGCGCTGGCCGTCATTTTGGATTCCGGACTTACCGCTCTGTCATTCCGGTCATGTGACTGCCATATTGGGTTCGGCAATGTTAGCCAGTATGCTCCCATCTTGAAGTACCATATTGGTATGTAATTGTTCCTTGCTCTTGAATTACGAGGTTTTTCTCTGAGTGTTCCTACTTATTTTCTCTTGAATTCTTTCCTTGGCTTCCCTTATCTCTTTCTTTTCTCTCTTTCGCTCTGTTCCTTTCCGAGAGTTTTCTCCGAATGCTCCCATTTTTTTTCTCTTTTCATTCTTTCTTTCTCTTTCTTTCCTTTTTGTACTTTCTTCCTTTCCTTCTTTCTTCCTTTCCTTTCTGTCTCATTCTCTCTTTCTCTCCTTTCACTCCCATCCGTTCATCATTTGTTTACATCGGCCGTTACTGGAGGCCACCATCTTTGTTTACATTTATCTCTCACATTCGTTCTCTACCATCTTTGTTTACATTTGTTTCCCCCATTAGTTCTGACATTGGCCACTAGGAGCGCCGCCATATTTGTTCTAGCATTGGCCCCTAGGAGCGTTGATGTAGCTCTCATTCGAATTGTCGATCTCGCATGCGCTCGACCGCCATATTGGTTCTGGAAGTTATTACTAGGGGCTCTGGTTTTTTAGAACTCAAAATACCATCGGGAATAGTGCGGTATAGAAATGCTGGGCATTAGGTCGCCAGAAATACGCCTTAGACCACACGGTTATCGCGACATATGCTGGGGGTTTATTAGAAGTATGTAACTTGGAGAAGTATAAATAATATCCTGCCTCTCAGTAAAGATATTACATTTTTATTTCTAATACAATTTTCTAAGTATTTTATTTACGTATCATTTATTTTAATTGTTTATTTTGTATTATATAATTTTTATTCCTTATGTAATTTTTAGGTATTTAATTTACATATCAATAATTCTTTAAATATTTATTTTTTACTTTATTATTTTAGTTTAACTTAAATAAATATATTATGTATATTTAACTTATATACAATTTCAGTATTTTAATTTTATTTTAACTACTTATTTAAGTATTTATTTTCGTTGCATTATTTTAAATTATAGTTTTTATTATTTTGGTTTAACTTACATACATATTATTTATGATTTAACTTGTTCGAGTCGTCACATTTGCACCACTGACAACTTATATATGTTCGACTCCGCCGTCTATATAGTTCCTTCATCGCCTGCTAGGGACGCAAATCGTCAGTGCGTATATTTTATATCGAATTTAAAGATGTAATTTTCCATACATGAGAAGGTATATCAAAATTATTTTAAAGTACATTCCATGCAGGACTTTTTAAAACATATTCGATTTTCAATACTTTATACTATATAATATATACAATATAATATAACAATATTTTGTCTTAATATTTTACTTTATTCGATTCATTTTAATTTAGTACGACCATTAAGTCGCCTAGCCTTGTAACCACACATGAACGCACGCGCCTACAGGTCCACCATGCTGCGACCCGCCTAGAGTGACGTCATCAACAGGCGTCGCGCGGGGAAGGGACGGAGTATAGATGACCGCGACACAAGTGCTTGCGAACTTAACACTTCGCACCGAACCTCGGTGCTGGGAGGATATCCTCCCAAAGGCCTAGCCTGTCTCCCTCCTCAAGAAAGCTGGTCAGCCATCGAGGTTTAAGGTTGTAGGCGAGTTGGCAGCGGCTGGACAACACCGACTCTGCGATGTCGGACGGCGGACTACATGTTGTCGGAGGGGAGTAGGGCCGAAAGGTAACAGCTGCATTGCCTGCTTCTTCCTCTGATGACACGAACACATCTCAACACAGCGCACAACAAACAGACTACCACAGACCAAGCAAAAAACACACAGTAAAAACTGTTAAAACGACACGGATTAGCAAATCAGTTCCAACTGAGAAATCCTTTTCTCCTTTGGCGGTATCAGACCTATTAGATGACGGTCATAGTAGTACAGGCGCAGTAGTTCCACAGCAACACAAATGTATAACACTACTTGGTCCACCAGTGTATGTATATATTAGACAACACGAAGCTTAAGTTTTTAAATAGCGAACTAGGCGAAGACTATTTCGAACAAATAACGCTTACAAATAAACAATATTTGAGGGTAGTTAGAAGAGGAGAAACACAACGAGTTTGTCAATTTTATTGACAACCACATTATTAGATGCTACACACACTCCATTCAAAGCGAAAGACCAATTAAAGTAGTAATTAAAGGTTTACCTCACAAAACAGACACAAAAGAAATACTTAACAAAATTAAAGAGTATGGATTCAAACCAGCAAATGTCTGGAAGAAGTTTAGAACACCGTCTGATTCACCGGCAGTTCGTATAGAGCTGTATACACACCGCACTGATGATGTGCCACAGTGTAAGAGATGTTGTACACTGGGCTACACACAGAATTACTGCACGCTTGAGTGTCTGTGCGGTCTCTGTGGGAGAAAACATAGAACAAAGGTTTGCAGCTTAAAAGATAAGATCAAGACAAGTCAAAGTGAACTTGTCCACTTTGTAAGAAAACGGGATACTCGGCTGTATGGAAACAGTGCGAAGTGGTCCAAAAATACATTAATACACGTAAACAAAGGTTGGAAGCTAAATCCAACAAACAAACGCAAAATAACAGGCAGGATACACGACCAAATATTCAGTAAAAGGCTTAATTTCCTCCCCTCTAAGTAGGGAAAATGCAAACTGGACAGGGAAACACACACAGGGAACAACCACTTACAGAACAAACAAGGGACAAGCCACAAAAACAGGAGAAGAAGGGACACCAGCACAACAGAAAATGCGACCATGTTCTCAGGATTGCAAGAACTGGCCGCTTTTCTGCGAAAAACACAATTCGCAACACTTCTGGACCATTTTAGGCCCATCATTACACAGGCAAAAGCCTTAACAACACTATACGAGAAACAGATGTTGCTTCTCAGAGCACTCGTCACCTTACCACAGTAAACAACAATAGTTGAGACTAAACATAAAATCACCCCAAACTGACGCTACGGTTTTCTAAACACACAGTTATTAATATTTAGGGCGTTCTGCCCAGGCTGGTCATGTGGGAACTCTGGAAAGGTGGGAAATGGTCCCAACCACCACTCGTATTACAGGTCAAGTGACACATATGCAATTCGTGGTAGGGGTCGGGGGGCTAACGTATTATGACATACCTAATTTCGTCTATCTTAAATAATTTAATCTAGCTTAAGTTTTTACTAATATCACAATTTATTAAAGTAAATTGAATTAAAAATAATTATAGAAAATTAAATCTTAAAAAAAATTCAATAAATTTTTTAAAATACAAAATACAAAAACATTTTAAAAAATAATTAAAACATATAGTGTTTTATATGTTACAATCACTATTATTTACTTGAAATAACGCACTGACCTGATAGTCTGTTTCAGGTCGGAAGACGACGATCCTCGTTGAAGAGTGGTCACGAGTGGTTGGTTGGGGGGGGGGGGGGGGCTCTGCTTTGACTAGGGCCTGGCAGACTCTGGCAAAGCCTGGCAGACTCTGGTCCGAAGCGCCCCTCCTATTGTTTTTGTTACTAACACCGGATTTCTTTCCTATGTCACAACACTCTGAAACAATAAAATCTATCCCGAGGGTTGCTCCCGGGCGATTAGGGACTCACTGACACACTACACGCGAGATTAAATAGCACACTTTTATGATACAACATAACAACACGTTAGACAGACATCACTACACACACTCACTCCAGCCGGGAGGCTGGAGGGGAGCTTCACTCCCCCGCCGACAACATGAACATGTAAAATCACACAATAATAGGCACTAAAACAGCCTAAATGTGGGCCCAGTGCCCTAGACTTACACTGACATGGCCCTCGCCCGCAGACCCTATGATTAGTCCACGTGCTGGGTGGCAATTGTATTTACAAACACCCAGTGAGTTATGGGAGCTGCGTCTCCCGGTATCACGACACACGTGTCATTCCGGTGGCATATGAGGGTTGGCGGCTACGGCTTGCGAACTTACTCGCGCTGATATGTGGCCCTGCTTATCAGACATCTACGATTCAATGCATTAATAAATAAGTAGAATTGCCAACATTTATTTTATTTATCATTTGAATGGTGCCGAAAAAAAAATATTTTTTTTTAAATGTAAAAATGTTTCTAAAATGTATTTTGCAAAGTCAATTCAGTTCAAAAAGCTTAAATTTTTTAAATTTCACTCTTTTCCATGACAACTTGTAACATTAAAAAAAAAAAAAAAATCTCAAGCTCGGAAAGAATTATAAATCACATGCTAACCACTAGACCACCGATCTCTCATAACAAGTGAAATGATTAACTCTAGTATATAAGATACAAACGTAGAGGCTACATTCGCTCGTACAATTATACAAATATTGTTAATATATTTTATATTCTTTTCAACCAGTTTATATATGGCTTATGAAAAATATATTTTAGAGCAATTTTAATTTATGTAAAGCCATGAAATATGCTATATCTTAAAATATCGTTACATTCAGTTGAAGTCTGAATTCGTAAGCTCACATGTAATTATTTTCTTAAATTTTCTTTTTTAAAATAATTATGTAGCATGTCGGGCTGTAAGCATGTAAATATGGACAAACATTTAGGTAGACAAATATCATTTGCGATCTATTGAGACCAGGTTCGTGAAATTCAATTATGGGAGCATAATTTCCAGCTCCAGGAATGTTTGTTAGAGCCTTTTATATAACAATGATGGTAATTAGCTTAAAATGATTTCTTGCTGTTCTTAACGAGGTCTAGCAGACTGGTAACGATACAGGAATTAAATAAGAAAGAAAAATTCAAATATATTGGTTTTTTCAAATTTAATTACTAAAAAACCACTTTAAAAATTTTCATATTCGTCTACATCCTTATACAAATCTCAGTCCTTTCTTAAATATGAGACCGACTATTACGGCACTTATAAACTTCGTGTCGTTGTGCAGTAAGCTTTAAAGCAAAGTATTTGCATAAAAAAGCGGTACAGATTAACCACTGAAAGTTATGTAGATCATACACTAGTAGGTCCAGATGGTTCGGCTGTCATCATGTCGGTAGGAGCAGGAACCAGGAATGAAGTTGTCGATCACATTGATGAAAGTTGCAGCAACCCAGATATAAACTTCTCAACACTATAGGTCCCTTAGAAACGTAACCATAATTAATCTATAGTCTTCTGGATACAACAACAGTGAGAAATTAAAAACTTTTTATTTATATATATATTTATATACTTAAGACTACAAACAGAATCCCTAAATTATTCAAAACCGTTCACATCATATCTTTACATTGTCAGCGTCCTGGGTTGAGGTTACTAGTATAAGGCCACTCTCCTTCTATCACTGTTATACCTACAACCTAGTCACTGTTATACCTACAACCAAGTCACTGTTATACCTACAACCTAGTCGACACAAGGGGTGGTAACTCTAGAGGTAATAATGACCTAAAACGCTGTTACAAAGGTATTTCCTTATTTTACACAATAAATTCTAATACTTCCTTATTATCTGCAATCAAGTTAATACAATAAACATTTACTTTAAGCTTGACTATCGTGCTTTTAATGACGCTTCTGACTTTATAATTACATTGCTTTATGTGGACTTCTCGGCCTAACGTCCTGAACCAAATCCGCCTTGCACCCAAATTGTCGAGGTTCCTACCACTGCAGTCAAGGTACAGCGGTCGTTCGGGAAGGCTCCTACTCGTATGACTCGTGTTGATTGGCTCTGCGAATTGCACCCTTAATGAACCCTACGGCCTCGCCGTACTGATCTGCGTGTTTCCGCGACGTAACTCATATACGCACCATGACCAGAGCGCAAGACCTCCACCTGTATGTACTCCCTACCGCTCGACTCGCCTCGCCACCTTGGAATTGGCTGTTACTCTAGCACCGGCTCTGCGAATTGCACCCTTAATGAACCCTACGGCCTCGCCGTACTGCTCTGCGTGTGTCCGCGACGTAACTCATATACGCACCATGACCAGAGCGCAAGACCTCCACCTGTGTGTACTCCCTACCGCTCGACTCGCCTCGCCACCTTGGAATTGGCTGTTACTCTAGCACCGGCTCTGCGAATTGCACCCTTAATGAACCCTACGGCCTCGCCGTACTGATCTGCGTGTTTCCGCGACGTAACTCATATACGCACCATGACCAGAGCGCAAGACCTCCACCTGTGTGTACTCCCTACCGCTCGACTCGCCTCGCCACCTTGGAATTGGCTGTTACTCTAGCACCGGCTTTCGAATCAGGTGTCCGCTCGTTCGTATCTCGCGGGGAGTGCAACAACACCCCCTATCTCTCCAATAAGCAGCCATCACGGCTGCTGACGTAGTTGGTGAGGACATCAGGTGGGGTGGTAAGAGTTTAACTGTGTCGGGAGTGGACGCCTCTGGTCAGTTCGACAATCGCCACCCCCTGGGAGTGATGTCGGTGAGGAGACTTTCTGCCACACTCATCGCGGTTGTCGCGAGTTACATTGCAGTGGTATTTAAAGTTAAGAGGCTCTCTAAGTGTCTTTTGCGCTCTGTTTCTCTGCCTCATATGGATGCAAGGTTAGGCTTCGTCAGTCAGCTAGATCGTTACCATATACTAGTTACATTTTGAAGTAGCTTTTCAAAAATGGAAATTAATTTGTAAATATTATGATACAGAAATATTTTCTACTAAGTTATTTACAAAAAACGTTGATATTTACTCTCCTATAATTCAGTATTTTGCAGTCTGATACATAAGAATTATTGACTCTTGGTACAGTTTAAGTAAGGTTTTGTTGAAAAATTACAAGTGAGACATAAACGCTTAGTATTGTGTTTGAATTTAAACACAAAGTTCTATCTACGAATACAATTTGCTGAAATGCTGCGAAGTCCACATTTCGTAGAGTTTCCCCGGATAATAGGAGTGTAGTCGGTAGTGTATTTACGTAAATTTAAGAAAATATTTTCCCCGTGCTATGCACAGAATACGGGGGAATGAGAAGTAAGAGAATATTTGGGCGCTGAGGTTGGACACTCTGCAAATGTGGTTAAGTTGACTTATAAGTTATGAAGTCTGTCTGTAAGGTAGATTGAAATACTTAAAGCAACTAACAATTAGACTATGTATTATGGAGATGTGAATACTATGTCCCCTCCTGGGATATAAAATTTAACATGTTAATACTAACTTATACACGTAGTAATTAAGCATTCAATTATAAACACATGTGTACCAACAACTATAAAAGTGGTACTGTAGTTATTTCGCAATAGAAAATACAATAATGAAAATTTTTGTACAATAGGACCACTTGGTCTCAACTCCTATGGTAAGGTATAAAAGAATATTCTGGAAAACTTGCGTGGAACTATGCATTTATACATTAATGACAAGGTTTCACATGCCGTACAATGGGCTGACTGTTTCGTGAGTTGGCACTCATGGTGCCGAACATAGACTTCCATCCAGCGTGAATGAGCAAACCTTAGTCAGCAGTACTGTCTGCGGGGAGGTATGCCACGTGTATTATTGTTCCACACGTGTGTGTCGTTAATACTGTGGCGCTATATTTTAACGTACTTCAAATGTGGGAGTGGACATCGAGACTCCTAAGCTTTGTGAATATCCACTCGTGGATGTTACTTTATATTCTTATTCATGTGTAATCCAGAACATACGGTTTCCGTTAACAGAACTCTCGCTCTACACGTAAGTGTACGGGGCTAAGTAACTAAAACATATTACTTTCTTTTCATTATTTCAGTTTCAAAATTGTGAATAGTATTAAAAAAAAAAAAATTTTACATGTCGAGAAATTCTTTCTTTATTCCCTGCAAAGTACATAATTAACTTTTACTCGTAACATTCTTAAAATTATTAGCACTCAATAAACTCTTAAATAATATAGTACTCGTCTACTTAATTGCGTCAATACTGTTTAGGCGTATCCAAGCGTTATTGCTTAAATTCGTGTTTTATAAGTGAATTCTATCTTATTGTGAAAATAACTTACCTCAAAATTAAAATTCGCTATGAAACTTTCTCAGTTTTTGTTTTTTTTATATTCACAGTAAAATCTTAATTCTATATTGCTTTAAAATTTCTTTCGTTACTAGCGTTTCACCTTTTCTTACCCTGATAGTGACATCACGACGCCATTAAACATAGCGGTGCGGTATGGTCCTAAACAAATATTTACCTCAGTCGCACGTGACATGGATTAATCCACATGCTCGTCTTCTTCTTCAACAGGTGAGTGTATACCCACTTGGTTTACTTCTAATTGCGTGTCGCAGCATGATTGATCAATAAAGACATCCTATTAAGTTTGACATACAAGTACATATACAGTAATCAAAATTAACAAAAATGCAGTGCCTTTTGACACGTAGGTATAGGGCTGACTAGATAAAAATGTGAATATTTTATGAGTCGACAGCGTGTTCACATAGACGTCATCTGTTTCATTTGTCAAAATAGGAAATTGAGCATGAGAAATTGACCAGCTATAATTTAAAGCCGTGGCCACATTCGAGAAGTGTATTCCTTCTTGCCTGTGTAGCTGTGGTAATTCAAAATGAACTTGTTCAATCCAGTGTACATGAATAATCGTGTGGATGGACGGTACGACTAGCACTCGTGTATCACATATCATAGTAGCATCAATAATCAAAATCCCATTTACAAATACTCTGCAATCACAAGGTATTTCAATATCTACGAGTCCAACATAATTACTGTTGATTGGCGTATTAAGTGACTGATTACGGCATGTCATAAACACCGGACCTCGAGCATTAGTAATTATAAACTTATGCCGTGCTAATTTATTGATTGCAAACTCATTGTGTTTCTGACACTTATATTTACATATTGCAAAAAGTTCCTCATGACTGTGTAAAGAAATGGCTGCTCTAGCACATCTGTATTCCTCCGCCGTAGCGATTTCTTTGAGAATGTGAATGATACATTCTTTAATTAGTGAATTATCTGATATTTCTTTAACTACATGAAACTTGTCATTAATTGCAAAAGGTCGTTCTGGTGTGCGCATAGTACACGTGTGATTGAGAAATCTGTAAGACATTCTAATTATTTGATGTATCTTCCACTAACTATCTCTACTCTGTAAGAGGACTTGAAGTTAGATTTAAATCTTTGTGTTCAACAAGGTGCATTCAGTCAGCGGTCGCCTGTAGTAGTTTAACACACTTTGTCTAGAAATACTTAAATTCACATTAATTTGACTTAACATTTGTTCTAACTGCATTAAGTCTGACATGAGAAAATTCCTGGAAACCGCCTGCAATAGCAACTTATTCTGTCGGCAGTTTTGCAGAAATGTATAAATTCTTTGTTCATTCACCAAATTATTAATGATGTGCAATATAATAGAACTATATAAATGTTGCAGTTTGAAAGCGGGCTCTATTGTGTCCTGAAAATTCTGTTTATTTGCCATCATTTGAGAAGAATTATATTAACAATATGTGAAAGTTCATTAATTTTCGATTCAACCTGAGATTTAATCAGTCTAGTTGCCTGTATTGTAATGTTCAAGTTCTTATCAGTGTGGTGATTCGATTTTCCCAATTGCTAAGATTTTTGATTAAAATCCCGTCATTGGCCATAAGCACCTTAAAATGCTTGTTTGTTAATAATTCATAACACGACGCCCCGAACTCACCTAAGAGCTGGATACATATTTCTGCGACGTGTAGGTAATGCTGTTTCACTAAGAAACTCGTCAGTCAAACTATCCTCCATTTCTTATATGTACTTATAGATTTGCTCACCTATTTGGCAACTCAATGAGTTGCTCGATTGACACATAGTATTAAACCATTGATCAAGTGCATTAGGAACAGAGGGTTAATGGTGAGGGATTTGGTAAGTCAGTTGTACAGTTTCCTCATAATAAGCATCAACTGAGAGTTCTTCCCAGGTTATACCTGCGTGCGTTTTATACACGGCTTGTACAAAATAATGCCGAATAATAATAATAATAAATATATGCATTGTCAACTGGAGACGATCGCCCATCTGGTTTCTTTGGCGTGATTTCTTGCTGCAAAGCGGTTAGTGTTTCAGCCGCCTCTGCGATGTGGAAGTTGTCTGCATGTGGCGTTGACGGTGATTCCGCTACGGATATAGTTGCATGATTATTGCATTATCTCACATACACACTCTGCAACAAAATAATATACATATTAGCTTTGAGAAAAAGTGAATTATAAACAATGTACTCCCACCTGGGTAATTATTTTTGTGTTCTGGTGTGAGTAAGTTTCGTGTTGCGTGTACAGACAATCATATTGCGGCGTACCCGTCTTGTTTATTTTTATTTTCAGAGTTGAAGGTCACGTGTTACCTACTACTTTATACAGTCCTTTATACCTAAAAGAAAATGCCTTCTTGCGAGGTATGTTTTTCAACCAAATTCGGTCACCTACTTGAATATTCTTTGGTCTGCCTTTGTGATCGAAATACTATTTTTGTAAACATCGTGCTGGCATTAAATTCGCCTGTGCTTATTCGCGTTCCTGGCGTAACTTATCGCACCAATTATTAGCTCGTTCAGAGTAATGTTTTGTGAGTATGTGCTTTGGCTGAGCTGCCTCTACTCTGTGTAACAGGTAAAATGGAGAGTGTTCAGTGCTAGAACTGATTGACTTGTTGAAATTGAAAATCACGAAAGGTAGGAAATCATCCCATCCTGCGGTATCTTCATGGACACACACGGTTAACTGATTTGATATTACCTTATTCATAAATTCCTTTAAACCATTGCATGCAGGAATATAAGCTGTTGTTTGCAATTTTTTAATTTTTAATTGATTAAGCAGTTGTGTGATTATACCATTATTAAAAGAGGTGCCCCTATCTATTAACAGCGGTTTGGGACATACGAATTGCAATATTACGCCCTTAATGAAGTTGGCGAATGTTTTGGCCTCTACGCTTTTGAAAGCTTTGGCAACAACGCACATGCTAGAGAATTCTGTAATTACGATAGTATATTTGTTGCCACTACGCGATCTTGTCAGCAGTCCTTTCGCATCTACAGACCAACTATGGAGCAGAGGTAATGACTTTATAGGTTGTAATTCCCCTATATGTTTCCGGTTCGTCGCTATAACTTTTTGACAAGTTTGACAATTTTTAATACAGTCTTTAACGTCTTTTAACATGGCGTCCTAGTAATAGTTAGAATTTATTTTTTGTAATGTTTTGAACACTTCAAAATGTCTCCCGCCCAAAAGTGCATCGTCGTGTGCCTGCATTATTTCTTTTCTGTAATATTCGGGAACTAATGTAAATTTCGTGTTTCCGGTGGGTGTATTTACTTTCAAGTAAATTTCTCTGTTTCCGGAAATGCCATAACGGCGAGCTAATTTCGTGTACCTTAAATCGCCATTAGTAGGTTCTGTGAGAGCCTCCTTAAGTTATTTTATATGTGGGTCGTTTTCATATTCACCCGTAAACGGTGACATGTTCACTTGCATTGGGCATAGAAACAATTGACTATCATTTATTATTTGAATATATTCATGCCCATGTTGATAAATAGGCAAAAAATTAACTACAATATTCATACTCATTATCACAATCTGGCAATTTAATATAAGGTCTATACATGTTCCTATAACATTTTGTTTATTATCCTGCATGACCATATCTATTCAGATATTCAGATTTAATTCTTACAATTGCGTGCACTGGAATATATTCTTAGTTTGCGACTGCCTTACTGATAATAGACTTATCTATTGTGCGATTGTCCTCTTTCATAAAACATTTTAATTCTGACCAATTATTCACAGTGTCTTTACTGACTATTTTCTGGATTTCCTGTTCTTTAGCTGGATTCTGATATAACACCTCTGATAATGCTTTAAAGATTGACTGACATTCTAAAATGCTCTTTTTAACGTGATATTTAACATAATCTATTACTACTGGTTCTGTGTCAGCTTCTTCGTGTGTGAGTAGATGGTTTAACGCATCTGCGAGAGTACTGTTTTTGCCTTTAACTATGCGAGCTTTAAAATCATACTCGACAAGTGAAATAGCCATCTTCTGAATATGCACGTTGTTTTATGCCATAGATTTTAAATACCTTAAACCAGCATGGTCAGTTTGTATAACAAAGTGCCTACCATATAAATATTGTCTAAAATATGTGCAGAAATATTTAATGGCTGATAGTTCTTGTTCTGTCATGGACCAATCAATTTCATCCATGGAAAGTTTTTTAAATGCTAAGGAGATTACATTCCTAATTTTTGTAGCCGGGTTTACTTGCATTAACACAGCCCCTATGACTGTCTGTGACACATTACATGCTAGTATAGTGGCGTAATTCTCTTAAAAATGTTTCAAAATAGGAGCATTTTGTACAGCATCTTTGAGTTCGCTAAAAATCTTTTGTTGTGCTGGTCACAATGTATATGTTTCATCGTGTTTCGTGAGCTCTATTAAGGGGGCTGCTTTACTAGCATAATTATGGATGTATCACAGCAAATATGATGTCATCCCCAAAAACGTCCTAACTTCTTTGATATTTGAGGGTGGTGACATATTATTTATTGCTTTTAGTTTTTCAGGGTCTGTAATAATTCTGTTGGATGTGACATAGTGGCCTAATATTTTAACCTCTTGTGCGCCGAACGAACATTTCTTGGTATTTACTTTTACATTGAATTGCTGCAGCCTTTGGAATACTTTCTCAACGTTACTTAAGTGATCTTGGAATGTATTACCTAAGATAAAAATATCGTCGATATAGGCGACAGCAGTATTCCATCTGAGTGAACCCAGCAAAATGTCGATAAATTGTTGAAAACACTGCGGACTTGTTGATAACCCCATTGACATTTTAGAATAATGGAACAAACCAACTCCACAAATCGTGAACGCCAGCTTGTGTCTATCTGCTTTACGAACTGGCATAGAATAAAATCACAAAAAAAATATATGCTGGTAATATATTTGAATTTTGTAACATGTTGAGAATATCTTCCGTACGGGGCAAAGGACATTGAATTATTTTTAAGTGCTGGTTAAGTTTCCTTAAGTCGGTAACGAATCTCAGTCCTTCTTGTTTTTTTCTAAGCATTAAGGATGGTACAGCGTAAGCGGAATCTGATAGTTCTCTATGTTAGCTTTCAGCATGTAGTAAATTTGTTCAAGTAATTCTTCTCTAATTTTGGGGCTTATACAATATGGTCGTGTGACTATCGGCTTATGTGTATCTAGTTCCAATTTTATTTCAAAGTTTCATGTTTCTGTAAGATTTAATATGTTGTTTGCAAACCTAACCTGATATTTATTAATTAATTTACATATTTCTTGCTTTTGAGACTCCTCAAAGTGGGGATTAATATTGTCTAGAAAACTTTCCTCACATTGATATGCAATAGTCTCAATCTTGTGAATACTATATTGAATATTTCCTATGTCACAATCCTGTAAGTCTGCTGAATATATAGGCACGTGTAAATTTTGTGTGAATCATTGCAGTTTATATACAGTATGTTTTGCAAAAGAAAAGGTATTACATCATAGTGTTTAAAATCTACCACGAGTATAATATCCATTTGCAACCCGTCAATAATAAAGAATTTCTGAGTGAAAGTATGGCCTTCGAAACAAAATGTAAGTGTTTTCTTATACATGGACATGTCTAATACGTGTTTAGGCCCCACAAGCAATATCTGTTCTGTAACAGGTTGTATGTTTAGATTGGAAACTAAATCACTCGCAATACAACTCCGTGAACATCCTGTATCGATCAGCACATAATATTGCTTGCAGAGTCTTTGTGTTGATAGAGTCCTGTTGACAATTCATAATGGGGCCACAGCGTGTTTGTTTTTGGAACTCGGGTTTGCTCAGCTTGTTGTCCATATAGGTTGTGCCATCATTGCCGCCCCTTTGTTCCATGTTGATGTTTTCCTGTACATCACAGCCAACATCCTTGCTGATACAGAGTGCACAATGTGTGCGGTTACACTCCCTGTGTTGTGAACTGGTGCATGTTTTGAAATGACTTCCAACTTCTTCTGTTGTTTGATTTCCTGGTTAGACCTGCAATTGTTTCCTTCCTTGTTTGCAACCTGCCTGATGGTGCGCAATGGATTACTTTTTTGTATATTCCCCTGAAGTGCGGTTACACTCCATATGTTGTGAACTGGTGCATGTTTTGAAATGACTTCCAGCTTCTGCTGTTGTTTGATTTCCTGGTTAGACCTGCAATTGTTCCCTTCTTTGTTTGCAACCTGCCTGATGGCCCACAATGGATTACTTGTTTCTATATTTCCCTGAATGTGAGACATGGGTGCTGAAATGTAGTTTACCGCATTTGCGATTTCCTGTGTGGGAGCTTGTTCCATATATCTTTGTTTATGTTCCCGATGCAGTGTGTGTAGTTTGGCAATGGCTGCATATGAAACCCCTGGTACTTTGTGACAAAAAAAAACTTTTGCATGCATTTCTGATCCTTTGTTCAGTGGGGGAAATGCCATACCCCTCGTTATCTAGTTTTTTGTTTGATATGAAACGTCCCAGTGTGTTTTATTACCACTTTGATTTCTGTACGAGCTGCAGGTTGAAAATATCTGTTTTGAAACTGGAGGCTATGATACGAGTTTTCAGATGAAAAGTTATTTCTGGGCTCTGAAGTAGCGTACTGTGTATTGTGTGTCGTGTTGTGTCCATGAGTCATATTTTGTGGGTTGGAAAACATTTATCTGCTACATTAATTGTTCCTGAAGAGTTGTCTTGTGTGAGATAACTGTTGGTTGTTGTAATTGAATTTATTATGTTCTGGTTGATTGTCTGGTGCATATGCATGTCGTTGTGGTTATTCTGGTGCAATTTTTGGCCGCGATTATCTCTGTAATCTCTAGGCTGATAATGCACGTATTTCGGTCATATTTGTGGATGTGCTATCTCTAGTGTAGTTTGGTGATTCACGTGCCACAACTTCTCATTTTCTGCAGTCTGTACTGGTTTGTGTAGGATTTGACTGTTTCTGTACATCATAGTTTCCACTCTCATTAAATTGTTAATGAATTGTTGTACCGTATCATTCTCGAAACCTGTGATTTTATTTGCAAAAGATGTTAGGAGCGATTTCCATAAAATATTCAAAAATTCCGCATCTGAGATAAGTCCACTGCGCTTGTGACAGTAATACTGTAGGTCCTCTATATGCTGTAGACAGCTTTCACTTACTTGCTACCATTTGGTGTACAGTAATATCTTGAATTTATCGTATTCGTGATGTGGTGTAATCATGCTTTTAATTTTCTCTTGTATCATTTGCCAAGTTAACTCTCCTGGTGCGTTGTGTTGTAAGATCTCAAATGCCCTCTTGGCCGTACCTTGTAAGTAACATTTGATTCGTTTACATCGATCTTGTTCTGCTCAAACATTTACTTCTCTTACTTCACTAAAATGCTCTATGAAGTCAGATACATTTTGACCTGTTGTGCTCGCAATGGTTTATACTCTTTCAGGTTGGTTGACAACTACGTGAATTTGTGGTTCCTGTACCATATTAATATGTGGTGCAGTACCTGTGTCTGTTTATGTGTGTTTGTCTTTATTTTCTTATAAATGTTAATTAGAATATTCCCTGTTGGGCGGTACAGGCTGTGTAGGGGTTAAATACCCAGTATCCCTGTCTGCAGTGTTGTCGTGTTGTAAATGTTAAAAATTGTACATGTGAAGTGCTTGTTTCCTCCGAACCTACATAAAATGAGTAATCAAGTGTTTGTTTTGAATCTGATTGACTATCTGTAGTTTGTTTGTTCTGTAAGGCACATTTAGTGTCGGAGAGATCTAAAACGTGTGCTTTTACCACTTTCTGAAATTTGGATGGGACAAATCGGCTTCGCAAGTTCATGTATGTCTGTGTGGATCCGTGTAGTTTGTCGTGTGAACAAGGTGGCAAAAACTGCAACTACAGCTACCCAACTGAATGGAGATTTCCAACACCCTTAACTAGCATAGAGCTGAGCTGAATGTTGGTATTTACTAGCATTATAATAGAAACACAGTAGTTACCGTTGGCCCCACATGCATTAAATGTTACAAGTAGGCTTACTACAAAGTAAAGCAGAGAAAGTGTGCAAGGCAAGACCCAGTGGCATGAACTGTCGCCCTTGAATGAATGCTGTCCACGCAAGTTCGCCTACACCGCGCGTTTTGCTGTAACAGCAGTTCTGTGTTTTCGCAGTCGGCTGGTATTATCTACTCGCACAAATGACTAGTTGCAAATGCAAGTTGTGGTAGGATTTCACAAGTAAGGAATTTATTTGCCTGTTCTTTTTAATATAAAAATTTTCTTCCTGTAAAGCATGAAATGCAACTCGAAAGTTTTCGTCATATCTAACTGCCTGACATATAGTTACAAGACAGTGCTGGAGGCTATTATAATGATTACAAAACTTACTTGCTCGCTCTACGAATAAGGCGAAGCCTTGGCTGCTATGAGGTGGAATAGAACCATAGACTCCACCAGTATGTCGGGGACCTGGGTTGAGGTTACTAGAAAAAGGTTACTCTCCTTTCTATCACTGCTTTGCCTACAGCCTAGTTGACACAAGGAGTGGTAACTCTAGAGGTAATAATGACCTAAAACACTGTTAGAAAGGTATTTCCTTTTATTGCACTTTGTATCTTTTACACAATAAATTATAATACTTCCTTATTATCTGCAATCAAGTTACTACAATAAACATTTACTTTAAGATTGACCATCCTGCATTTAATGATGCTACTGATTTTCTAATTACAGTGCCTTATGTTGACTTCGTGGCCCAACGTCCTGAATCGAATCCGCCTTTCACCCAAATAGTTGAGGTTCCTACCACTTTAATCAAGGTACAGCAGTCATCCGGGAAGGCTCCTCCTAGGTATGACGTCGTGCTGATTGGCTCTGCGAATTGTATCCTTAATGCCCCTACGGCGTCGCTGTACTGCTCTGAATTGCTGACCCTTCCATGCTGACCTCTTCGAGATACTGGAAAGGTGTCGTCTGCTTGGCTGGTGGGGTAAGGCAGGTGTCCGCCTTGTGCCTTCATATATACGCACCCTGACCACGTCAGACTCAACCTCTACTCCCTACCGCTCGCCACACCTCGCCACCTTGGAATGGGCTGTTCCTCCAGCACCTGCTTCGAATCAGGAGTCTACTCGGTCGTATCTCGCCGGGAGTGCAACAACCCCAGCATGTTCACTATTCACATAATTAATATAATCTGCTTATATGCAGCTCGAGACAGTCTGCACTAGCTAGTGCCCATTTAGAACCTTTGCTCATATATTCTTCTACACAGCAAAATTTTATCTTCCAAGACCTCTACAGCCCCTAGGTTACTATCAACATTGTACATTGCTTGAACATCCTACTGGTTAATCTGACATACATACACCCCCACTGACTAGCCCACATCCCTTTTTCTCTCGACATTCCTTTAAACTAACTTCACCTAACCTAACTTCACATAACCTTAGATAACCTACCCCAATTATCTTGTAGAAACTGTGAATATATTTATTTTTTATTTTCTCGGCATTCACTTGTCCTAACTGCCATACTCTAGTCATCGCCAGACCCCTCTTCACCACTCCTGCTGCCAACTTTACTTAATAATGGTATTGAATTGTGCTTAGTACAAAAATAAATATTCATAATACCTTTCACCATTACATTAGCTTGTCTCATTCATGCTATTAACAAAACAGTCCTTATACACCACTATACCTTAGACTTACTGATCAAATAATAGTTGACTATAGTGAATAACATTTAAACCCATCTAACTTTGAAAGTTACACATATACACAAGATCGAACCAGCTTCCCAACCAATCAAATATTCCAACCATGCTATCATAAGATCACTACTTATAATTTAGCCACCTACGACTCCCATATCGTCTTTATTCTCATCAAACCATTCCGCTCATACTAATCAACCATACCATCTAGGCATTATGCCTCTCTCATAATAACTAAACATACCATCAAACCATTCCGCTCTTACTAATCAACCATACCAGCTAAGCAGTATGCATCTCTCATACAAACTAAACATCCCATTAAACCATTCTGCTCTTACTAATCAAAAATACCATCTAGGCATTATGCATTTCTCATAATAACTAAACATCCCATCAAAACATTCCGCTCTTACTAATCAACCATACCAGCTAGGCATTATGCCTCTCTCATACTAACTAAACATCCCATCAAACCATTCCACTCTTACTAATCAACCATACCAGGTAAGCATTATGCCTCTCTCATACTAACTAAACATCCCATTAAACCATTGCGCTCTTACTAATCAACCATACCAGCTAAGCAATATGCCATTTTCATACTAACTAAACATCCCATCAAACCATTCCGCTCTTATTAAACAACCATACCAGCTAAACAATATGCCTCTCTCATACTAACTAAACATCCCATCAAACCATTCCGCTCTTACAAATCAACCATACCAGCTAAGCAATATGCCTCTCCATACTAACTAAACATCCCATTAACCATTCCGCTCTTACTAATCAACCATACCAGCTAAGCAATATGCCTCTCTCATACTAACTAAACATCCCATCAAACCATTCCGTTCTTACTAATCAACCATACCATCTAAGCATTATGCCTCTCTCATACTATCTAAACATTTCATCAAACCATTCCGCTCTTACTAATCAACCATACCATCAAGTCATTATGCCTCTCTTATACTAACTAAACATCCCATCAAACCATTCTGCTCTTACTAATCAACCATGCCAGCTAAGCGATATGCCTCTCTCATATGAACTAAACATCCCATTTAACCATTCCGCTCTTACTAATCAACCATACCAGCAAAGCAATATGCCTCTCTCATACAAACTAACCATCCCATTATACCATTCCGCTCTAACTAATCAACCATAATAGTGCGGCATATGCCTCTCTCATACTAACTAAACATCCAATCATACTATTCCGCTCTTACTAAACAACCATATCAGCTAAACAATATGCCTCTCTCATACTAACTAAAAATTCCATCAAACCATTCCGCTCTTACTAATCAACCATACCAGCTAGGCATTATGCCTCTCTCATACTAACTAAATATCCCATCAAACCATTCCGCTCTTACTAATCAACCATACCAGTTAAGCAATATGCCTCTCTCATACTAACAAAACATCCCATCAAAATATTCCGCTCTTACTAATCAACCATACCAGCTAGAGATTATGACTCCCTCGTACTAACTAAATATCCCATCAAACCATTCCGCTCTTACTAATCAACCATACCATCAAGTCAATATGCCTCTCTTATACTAACTAAACATCCCATCAAACCATTCCGGTCTTACTAATCAACCATACCAGCTAAGCAATATGCCTCTCTCATACTCACTAAATATCCCATCATACCATTCCGCTCTTACTAATCAACCATACCAGCTAGCAATAAGCATCTTTCATACTAACTAAACATCCCATTAAACCATTCCGCTCTTACTAATCAACCATACCAGCGCGGCAATATGAATTTCTCATACTAACTAAACATCCCATCAAACCATTCCGCTCTTACAAATCAACCATACCAGCTAAGCAATATGCCTCTCTCACACTAACAGAAAATCCCATTAAACCATTCCGCTCTTACTAATCAACCATATCAGCTAAGCAATATTCCTCTCTCATACTAACTAAACATCCCATCAAACCATTCTGCTCTTACTTATCAACCATACCAGCTAAGCAATATACCTCTCTCATACTAACTAAACATCTCATCAAACCATTCCGCTCTTACTAATCTCCCATACCAGCTAAGCATTATGACTCTCTGATACTAACTAAACATTCCATCAAACCATTCCGCTCTTACTAATCAACAATGCCAGCTAAGCAATATGACTCTCTCATATTAACTAAACATCCCATCAAACCATTCCGCTCTTACTAATCAACCATACCAGCTAAGCTATATGCCTCTCTCAAACTAACTAAACATCCCATCAAACCATTCCGCTCTTACTAATCAACCATACCAGCTAAACAATATGACTCTCTCATACTAACTAACCGTCCCATTAAACCATTCCGCTCTTACTAATCAACCATACCAGCGCGGCAATATGCCTATCTCATACTAACTTAACATCCCATTAAACCATTCCGCTCTTACTAATCAACCATACCAGCTAGGCATTATGCCTCTCTCATGCTAACTAAACATCCCATCAAACCATTCCGCTCTTACTAATCAACCATTCCAGCTAAGCAATATGCCTCTCTCATACTAACTAACCGTCCCATTAAACCATTCCGCTCTTACTAATCAACAATACCAGCGCATCAATATTTCTCTCTCATACTAACTAAACATCCTATCAAATCATACCGCTCTTACAAATCAACCATACCAGCTAAGCAATATGCCTCTCTCATACTAACTAAACATCCCATCAAACCATTCCGCTCTTACTAATCAACCATACCATCTAGTCATTATGCCTCTCTTCCATACTAACTAAACATCCCATCAAACCATTCCGCTCTTACTAATCAACCATACCAACTAAGCAATATGCCTCTCTCATACTAACTAAACATCCCATCAAACCATTCCGCTCTTTCAAAAAAATCGAATCACTCAATTAAAACATTTTCCTCACAGCAACATAGCTATGATTTTTATACTGTCAAAATAACCGTACATGTGATTAGGTTATACTAATTAACATAACAGCTATACCAAATATACAAGAAAATAACTGTACAACCAAGTCATACATGTATGTGTTCCAACCCATGTCAGGACTTTGAATATATATTATTTCTCTCTACATCTACTTAAACTAACCACCAGTCCAACTTAAAATTCCATTTAGTAATTCAATTTTTGTAGTATGCACTCCACACACTTGTGTAGCACTTAGAAAGGATGTTCATATTGTGTAGATCACTGCATATTTTTAACTTAGTAATACCCATTCTACCCCATGTCAGGACATTTTGAAATATTTTTTTATCTAACCTTACTTCACCCAACCTAACATATCCAAGACACCGCACATAGCACTGCAGGGACTACACTTAGCACTGCAGGGACCATACTATGCACTGCAGGGACCATACTATGCACTGCAGTTACCACACTTAGCACTGCAGGGACCATACTATGCACTGCAGGGACCATACTATGCACTGCAGGTACCACACTTTGCTTTGCAGGGACCATACTATGCACTGCAGGCACTTCACTTAGCACTGCAGGGACCATACTATGCACTGCAGGGACCATACTATGCACTGTAGGGACCATACTATGCACTGCAGGGACCATACTATGCACTGTAGGGACCATACTATGCACTGCAGGTACCACACTTAGCACAGCAGGGACCATACTATGCTCTGCAGGCACTGCACTTAGCACTGCACTTAGCACCGATGGTTCTGCACTTAGAATTCAAAGGTTAATGCTAAAATAATCAGTCTTGTGAGTGGCTGGTCTGACAGTAGCCAACTTTATGTGTGACCATGAGTTAAAGCTGAGCGAATATTACACTAGGACGAAATATATTTTCACATTAAATATATATATATTCACTCGCAGGGCAATGATGATTAGTTAGCAGCTATCGTAAGCCATTTAGATCGATCACTATAGCCCTCCTATGAGCTGCACTTGCATAAATTTGTTTTTAACTAAATTAATAAATCTTTCAAAGAAGCAGATACACATATTGCTATGAATATATACAAAATGTTTGGTTTTATTCGTAAACGTGTTGTGCTATTTAATATATATATCACCACATTTTTGCAGAATATCTGCTCTACCAACCAATACCAGACTAAATATACACATACCTCTATTAGAATTCAAGTATAACTCAACCCATGTACACTAAAATATACCAAAAATCGTAACTCCGACATATCTGTCATAGCATCAATACCCTCAGACACTAGCCAAATATCGTACTAGACATTAATATAAACCATTCTCTCAAACATCCATACCAACAAAAAATACTGACTACCACACCTCAGATACATAAAACAAAATATGAGTTACATTGCAGACCATGAAAACTGGATACTATACAAACCATAACCCTATCATACTTCAGTCATGCCAATATCACATTGTACATGCAACATAAATTCTACTCATTTCATACCACCCCTATGCCGTCCATTAACACCACCAACCAAAATATACTACATCCATCCAACATAGCAGACATTAATAAAATCACTCTATCAACCAACAAACCAGTTAATTACGCAAGCGATCCATACTAATAACTTCTATTATGAAACCTACCAGATAACATACCTCCTGAATACTTAACACATATTGATTACATTTCGGACCTGAGTAATAAAACAGATATATAATAACTTTTACCATTAAATTAACTTGCCTCGGCCATGCATTGTTAAACGTCATACAACACAGCAAACCAACATACTATACCATCTGAATATATAAATGAACCACCACAGCAGCTAGCCATACCAACCTAAACATAAATTCCAAACCATATAATTCTCTCTAAACCAAGCATACCTCAGTCATGCTTTTAACAATACATACCATATCAATCACCACACATCAGACTTACTGATCAATCATACAGTTAACTATATTGACTACCATTTCACCCCATCTAACTTCGCCAGTTACATATATAAACAAGCCATAACACCAGCCTAGTCAATCAAATATTACAATCATCAGCTCCAAACATCCTATCATAAGATTAATACTATTAATTTAGCAATCTATCACAACCGTACAGTCTTAATTCCCAAAAACACCATCCAATCATACTAACCAAACATACCAGTTAAGCATTCTGCCCCTCTCATAATAACTAGTCACCCCATCAACCATTTCGCTCTTAGTGACGAATCAAACCATTTTCCCAACACCAACGAAGCTACACTTTTGTCATACTGCAAAAACAACCAAACATGGATCAGGACATAACAATCCATTTAATGACTATACCAACCATACAAGAAACTAACTGTACAACCAAGTCATGCCGATAGGTTATACCATTAATATGTATTAGCTATAAAATCTAAACTATACAGGCAGCCCACACTGGCAGACAATACCATAATGTTTCTCCATCCTTTTCAAGCATTTCAAGAGACCATTGGCCTACCAACCAAAAACATACAAGTCAGACATGAAATAAAACATATAACCAAAACAAGTTTACTATAACAACCATGCAGACAGGTCATACAGTATACACATTCTAAAAACACCTCTACCAATGTTAAGTCTACATACAATTTATATTATTATTAGTATGACCAACATAATATTCAAGCCATATATTTCGACCTTACATACTAACCATCACACGTGTCATCATACATCCTGCTCTACTCTTTAACAGCCATACAGGCACGTCACACTCAGAGACAAAGCTATTCCATAAAAATAAACTCCTTCCTACCATCAACCCAAACTACTGAAATATTTCCCGTTTTTTCCCTAAAAATTGGTCATTTTCACCTTCAAATCAAGTATTTTTCCCCAAAGATGTCACTTTTGTCCCTAAAATTTATTTCATAAAAATAATAATTTAGAAAACTTAAACAACAATTCTTAAAAAATGTGTATATAAAATATTATAATAAAATTTTCTAAAAAACAAAAAAAAATCCAAAAAAATATAAATAATCTAAGAACACATCATGTTAACCTCCCACTCATACTAGCACCCTAAACATCAACCGTTACCCTTTACTACAAAGGGTTACCTTCGAATACTACAAAAAATAAAGAATAATCACAAAAATTGAGAAAAAATATACCAAAAATCATAACTCAAGCATGTCTGTCATGTCATCATTGCCATCAGACACCAACCATAACATACAAGATGACAGCCCTCCAGCATTCCAACATACTATACCATCTGAATATATCAACTAAACACCATAGCAGATAATCATACCAACCAGAAAACACACAGCCCAAACCATGTAATTTAATATATCCCAATATACCACAGTCATACTATTCAAAATACCGCCATATCCACCACCATACCTCAGACTTACCGATCAACCATAACAGTCAACTATATTCGCCACCATTTCAGCCCATCTAACTTCACCAGTTACACATATAAACAAGCCATTCCAGCCAATGTAACTCATACATGCCATCTGCTCTACCAACCAACACCAGCCTAAATATAAACAGCGTTCATACATCTTACTATAACTCATGCATTCCTCCACCATTCAGTCCACACTGACAAACGAAAAATGTACTTACTACTGATATTTTCTGCTCTACATGTCGACACCAGCCATATATATACTAGTCACTTTACCAACCAACCATACATACATTCTAGCCCAAGTCATAACAGGCAACCAGCATAGCATGTCCTATAACCAAAGAAGAATTCAGATATACTAATAAACCGCACTACCCAATACACCAAGCACAATATACACCATAACTCACATGTACCAAGCAACTATACAGCTGAGGCCAGCCCATAACACCCATTCTACTTCTTCTGCATACCAACACCGCTTATACCTAACAACCATACCACACACTATTAAACTAGTATACATCAACTATTCGTCCACGCAGACAATACAAAGCCAACATACTGCCCATACCAATGACACAATCAACTTCTTCTCATACCATTCACCATGTCAACTGACACCAGTCAAAATGTACTGACTCTAGTGATCAAAGGAAATTTTGTAGTCCAGACCAGCCCATAACCTAACATCCATACCATCTGCTCTACTAACCGTCACCAGACTAAATGTACTCATACCGCTTAATAGAAGTCAAGCATACCACAGCCCACACTGGCCTTAAAAAAATCACATATCCAACATGTTTGTCATACCACCAGACACCAGTCAAATATCATACCAGCCATAAATAAACTAGCTGATTATACGAACTGTCATCAGGTTAAAATATACTCACCACTCATACTGCCCACTATAATTCAAGCATACCTCAGCCCACACCCACTAAAATATACCAACAAAAATTACAAGTTCAACATGTTTGTCATACCATCAGACATCAGCCAAATATCATACCAGCATTAATATAAATCACGCTATCAACCACCCATACCAATAAAAATGCTGGCCACCACACCTCACACGTACAAACCCAAATATGATTAACCCTGCAGACCAATAGTACTGGGTATTATACCAACCGTAACCCCAGTATACTTCAGTCAAACCACACAGATCACATTGTATATGCAACATAATAACTTTCTATTTCATACCAGTCCTACATCATCCATGAACCCTACCAACCAAAACATTTTAAGTGACAACCCTCCAGCATACCACTGATGTCATCTTTAGCAGAGCACACGGTCATAGTAGATAATTTCACTTGCGGTGATCCCTCCTGCCATGGTCGTTGAAGAAATTACATTACTTAATACATGATGAAAGCTTATGGACTGTCTGCACAAAATAACAATTAGTGTATGTTATCAATTTTAGTTATCTTACTATAGGTTTGCTGAGTAGGAATATGGAGTAAGCAATATACTTGATTCAGTGTTATATGAAGGATATTAAACCTGTTCATTATTTAATCTGCGAATTCATCCATCAAACAAAGATTCGTCTTTACACTTATACATCTTTCAATGTAGGAATCAGCTTTTCTATTTATCTTGTAAACACATTATATTTCATGTAATCCATACATCGGAAGGAATAGTTTAGGTAGGTAGGTGTGCGAGTTCAGTAACTGTGTCGAGTGCTGCAAGTGATTTAAGCTTTCCATATGTCACATTAGCTGATAACAATTATCTGACTGCTAGAAAACAAACCAAAATATAATATATAATATATAATTATGTATGTTCCTATTTTAAAGATAGTTATATATATATATTCCTCACCTATATACTACTATTTTATATATATATAAAACTATCGTATAAATATATGTACATATATTTATCCATTTGTTATATGTATAATCCTATCTTATAGATAGTTAAATATAATCCTAACTTATAGATAATTATATAATTTTATATATGTATTCATATCTTATATATAATTACATGTATATATTCCAAAGTGATTTCTTCTTGGCGAATGTGTCTGGGTTTTCTCAGAGTGTTCCGAACAGCGAAAGTATTATAATTTTTCTACGAAATTAAAATTGTGCTACAAATTATGTTTCTTTTGTTTTAAAAAGTATATTTTGAACATAATGTTAAGCTCCTATGATATCATCCTAATATGTCAACAAATGAAAAGTTTAACCATTTTCATTATATTAAAAATGTTTTATTGCAATTTGGAGGTTGTTCGAGGGGCTTAAACTGCCAGATTTAAGCTCTGGTTCCCTGTATGGGAGTGTGGGTTCGAGTCCCACACTTGACAAATAATTTTTAAGACATAAATTGAGATTTTTAGATGGTTTTAATTCCAGAAGTAATCACAACACAGTTCAGATAGGGACTGGAGTTATATGGAGCAGATGGAGCTAAGTAAGGAGGAAGAGGAGAATGAGGAGATTGCGGTGATAATTGCGGTGCTAAGGGAGCCAGTATGTATAGCGTTTGCGATGCTAGGTTATTCTTATGGCACTAAGATTTGAATTTTGCTTATAGCGAAATGTGTTAGTGTTATTTAAGTGAGTCAGAACGAACACGTCCTTTCCAGGCTAATCTTATGGGACTACGATTAAGCGCTAGTTGGTATCCCTCCACTCCAGCACAAGGAATATCGCTAGTTAGTATCCCTCACTCCAAATATGGGCAGCGACAGTTTGGTATCAACCCTGTCCGAAACCCATTCCCAGGTTAATATTATGGCACTGCACCTCCCAATGGACCAAAGTTGGGCCAGAAGATTGTAAAAGATTAATGGCAAAACAGAATGTCTTACTTTACAATTTTTTTTAAGTACTACGATTCGACACAGCTATTAAATAGTTTGCAAATTTTACGTATGAATGTCTGTTTTGAATATCAATTAATTATTTTTACTTATCAAACATTACGTGATCGCGTATTATTCCGAAAAATAATGTTGTAGTAATATGTAACGTGTATTATATATCGTATGTTATTTTGAAACATTAGAAGGGAAAGATTATATAATTTATGTCTTACCAGGGATTCGAACCCAAGATTTCCAAACTGAAACCAATTCCTAAACCAAGTATGTTATGGATTACGGCAACATGACTGAACGATTTTCGTACAATTATGTTGTGTTTGAAATTATTATTAAAATATTAATAATATGTCAGTATTAGGGGCGTGGATGTTTCATTTCACGTGGGATTAATTGATGGATTATCAATTTGATTGATGGTATTAATCCTTAAGCCAATCTTAATCCGATAATTTATTAAATCCGAACTTAATCCGATCTTGATCGGATAATGTGTTCCAAGAAATTTGATCAAAGTTTTTGCATCAAACTTGTTTGATCAAATTTCTTTGATGTAATTTTTTGTGTATATTGTGTATAGTTTGGTTCAAAGGGCACTTTATTTATTTTTTATTTTTGGGTGGGGAGTGGCGTAGTACTTAATCACCCTTACAGCTCTGGCCTTGTACTGAGGTGTGATATATTGGGGAACGGATGTATATAGGGGAGCGATGTTGTCTGCACCTCGACTGGCTCTTGACTGAGTGGACTGGTATATTGTATAGGGTATGTATATGACTTGTATTTGGTGCAAGATTTGCATAAGTGTTATGTTTTTTTGGGTTGGGAGGAATATTGCTCGTAGACCATGGCGGAAGATGCGGCCGATAGGCGATTGAGGTTATGGCAATTGAAAATCAATTTAATGGATAGAGATTTGAATACAATTTCCTGTATTATCAATAATGAAGGCGTCATCGAATAGTAAATACAAATTTAAAATAGACCCCAACTGTCCTAGTTTAATTAAGAAATAATAATTCAAGTATCGAGTTATAGCTATCAATCTATAAATTACAGTACTTTAATTAAATGGTACTAGACACACACGGACCTCGCCCTCATCGCCTCCCATTTGTAAACATACCTTACATGATTTTAAAACACATCCGTTTGGTTGGGAGATGGCTGAAGGATTGACTGCAGTGTATGATATGCACCGACTTAAAAGCTGTTGGAGACGCCTTCTTCGAGCGCTGGTGGGCAGGCGATTGAGCTGTAGTGGTACATTTCTGCGAAATGAAATTATTAGGAAAGACCATATAATTTATTTAAAATGCAGTCTAGACCATGTCTACCCCATCCTGTCAGATTAGATATGCGAAAAGTCATGAATGAATAACACCGATGACATTACACACACGACAGATCTATAACTACGTGGCTATCCTGGTTTATAAAAATAAATCAAGAAATCAAGTGATGAATTATAGCTATCAATATATAAATTACATGTACGAATAATCAAAACCGTAGAAGCAACTCTCCCAAAACACGTCCAGTCGGCTGTGAGGTTAGTGAATCAATGTCTTCAAATTAAGCGAAAAACTCGGAAATGAACTGAAAGAGAGGAGAATACGATATACATGACAAATTGATAGAAAATTATGTTTACGACGCACATGCTAGTTGAAACAACAAACTTAAATATATATGAGCAAATATTTCCCTACAAAATTAATTTTCAAAGGAATCTATTTGCACGTCAAAATTAAAACTTGCCTACCGCCCATTCTGATAACTTGAAGATGGAAGTAAACAACTAGAATTAAACCACACACTCAAAATACGCAAAACTTACTAACAAACTGAATGAATACACTACATCCTACAACATACAATGAAACGATTTACACACTACTCATACGGATCCTGAATTATATCTAGAAAGAAAGGAATAACTAGCAAACTACTATTAACGACGTGCAATTTAAGCAGTGAAACACAACTAGTTGACTAAGACGATACAGGACGATAGTATGGACAAAAAGTACTGAAAAAAATCTTACGTTTTTAATCATTGTAACACAAACTTTGTCGAAAACATATTAGAAAAAGTTTAAAATTTCTTGTAGCAAACACACGTAGACAAGTTTCCAAAATCCGCGGTTAGGAATCCTAGCCAAATGACGCACGGATTATAAAAAAAAATTTCCTTTTTATTAACACACAAAAATTTTCCCTATATTTAAGACTTACAAAAAGAAAAGAAAACATTAAAATGTGCGTTTAGTATCGTATGCAAAGATATCTGAACCCCGGAGCAGATATTATTCGATGAAAGAGTTTAACAAGTGTTGAAGACCGCTGGTCGTGTCCGCTGTATGCTGGATTGAAACTCCAGGTTCGAAGAGGGCATACCCCTTGGTCGTGCCATGGGAGACCAGCAGCCGTCGACCAAGCTGGTGAGGTCGGAAGAGTGATAGACAATGGTGTGTTTATCCACAGTGAGGGTTATCGTCGAACTACGATGGTGCTGGTCAGCCAAAAGCGTTTGGAAGCTCCTGTTCACTACTATGCATCCCCTACCTTGCCCCAGTCCCCTCCCCCCTAATCTAGAGCACATGTCTTTCTAAGACGAGGGCTGTCTGCTTGCCTACCTACCTAACTGCCTCCCTCCCCTCGGGCAGCAAATTTTGAACTTACCCAAAGCATTGGCCTGTTTGCAAAACTACGAAATACTGAAATACCGGATTCCTTCAATTAACGACAAAATAGTCGCTAATTGTTGATATTACTCTTGTCGTATAGATTTAGAAAACACATATACATTTTTAAACCTAAGTCCATTCCGATGTTCCAAGGGCCACTTAATATTCAACGTATATTTGATGGTAAAAACATGCCATGTTTCTGTTCAATTATGTTTTCTTTCATATTTACAATTACCACCAGATGTACATTTAGTTTTATAACCTTCATTTTTGCACAATTCGTCAGTATTTCGTAATGAACTAACGTAAAACTTTAAATGTGGGCCTATACATATGATCACATTCAGTTGAAAACAATGGCTCGTACTAAACGTATCAAAAAAGCATGTGGTGTATTGAATACATTGATTAATAAATTACCATTTGAATTGCATTTACTGAAGTACAATTATTGCGGACCTGACACTAAACTTATAAATGTTTGGCACAGAACGATCAGGGAATATAAAAATGTACTGGTGTCAAACACAAGACTAAAGATGTACCGGTGTCAAACACAAGACTAGAGGTAAAGCAAAGAAAGGAGGAATCATTCCATTCCTATTTCCAGCATTAACAGCTCTTGGATCGATCTCCGGAGGAGTTTCGGCAATTAGTAGAGCAGTTACATAAATTGGTAAATGAATGTATTTGAAACCCTTTAAAGCCAGGCAAAGACCAAAACACTCCAAACGCGAAAAAAATGCAGAAAGTCCTAAATTGTCTTCCAAAATGTGCACTTACAAACAAAGACATTGTTGTATTTGTAAACAAGCTTGATATTCTCTATTTTCAAGATGTGTAAATGAGAGACGATTTACCAAAGAAACCAAATGCTCGTGAATGTATTATAATTAATTTAGATTCGATACAAAACAGAGAATGCATTGGGTTACATTAATTAAAATTGTAAATCAATCAACCTATTACGGCAGTTTCGGTAATTTACAGCCTCCAATTGAAATACGTAATTATAAAAAAAATGTAATTAATATACAATTACAAAATTAAACAATTACCAATGCAATCGATTTTGGACATTTAAGTTTATGTTTTTGATTACAAATATGATATAGAAGTAAGTGTAAGACTAAAACATATTAGTAATATGTCAATTATATTGATATTAAGTGGGAATTCATCGCAATTGCATGCAGCATATTTTCCAGCTTTCTAGTTACATGAAGAATGGTAAATAAGTCTAAACGAATCCGTTACTTACAATAGCATACAAAACATTGATACACACAACCAATCATTTACGGTTAACATTGATGAACAAACCTACAAGATTGTGATACCAGTGGGATCTTATGAGTTGGATGATATTGAAATGTTTATTATAGAGACATTACCTGAAAATGTACATTTCCGAATACGTGGAAATCAAAATACATTAATTAGTGCGATGTACAGTTACATCGACTAAAATTTTATGGAAGACAATTCAATTGCAAATTTGGTGGGTTACGAAGGGAGAGTGTATCCCTCTAATGAAATGCACAAATCATCAAAACAGGTTAAAATATTGTCGGTAAATATAGGTCATATAAATGTTAATATTGTAGGCAGTTCATATTTGAATGGCAGACTGACTAATCCAATACATGAATTCGCGTGTGCGGTGGCTCCAGGATATCAAATAATTGAAAAACCAAATATTTTGATATATATTCCAATAATAGAGAATCAAGTTGATGAAATAGCTGTTAGAATTGTTGATCAAGATGATAAACTTATTAATTTTATAAATGAAGAAATTATTGTTTGCTTACATTAAAAAAAGCTATATAAATTATTGCATTCCGTGCACATTACAATCATAATGGGTATTGTATATAATAGTAAATATGGACGTAAAGTAGATGATTCTTATAAGAACTGGCTCTCTAAGGAAATTATTTAGATGACAGTAATCATAAAAAGACATAAATACCAACATAAAACACTCACTTCAAATAAGTTACCCATGAAGTTAACATGAGGCAACAAATTGTTTTTAAAAGAATTAATATTTATTGTTAATAGATATAGAAGACATACTTAATATTGAAGAATCAATCAGTTGTGAATATGCAATCACCAATACGGAAATACATTTGTATGAACCTTTCTGAGCAAGTCCGTACACGTTTCCTTCAGAAATAAGGATTTATATACAAAATCACAATATTTACATGTTACCATCGAAATCAATTTTATGGTTAGTAGATATATAATGCAGGAGCTGAACCACCTCATATTTTCAAACAAAAATCAAGCTTTTTAACCCAAAATTGAAGCAATTTTATCGATTTGAAGCCAATTTTTCTTGTTTATAGAAGCTCCATTTCTCATCAATTTTCATAGAAAACAATCATCAAAAAAACGTACATTTTAACCCAAAAATTAAATAATTTTGTAATTTTCAAGCTACTTTTTCAACATTTGGTCTCAATTTGCAACTCTTAAAACAAGCATATTTAAGACAAAATCAAGCTAATTTAAGCTAAAAACAAGCAAATTTAAGCAAAAAATTAAGTAATTTTACAATTTTTAAGCTACACTTTCTACATTCTATAAACCTCATTAAACCCCTATTTTCATTTTAAAAAATCGAGCATTTTTACACCGAATTCAACCAAATTTACCACTTAAAAAAACTGCCATGTAGGATTTGTGGTGATTTAAAAAACTACAAATCTAAGCTAAAATCAGGTAAATTTAACCTAAAATCAAGATAATTTAAGCTAAAAGCAAGTAAATTTAAGCTAAAATCAAATGAAATATGAAAAGCGATACTTTATACAATTAATTTAAAAACAACAAATTAAAGCTATAATCAAGTAAATTTAAGCTAAAATCCAGTGATATATTATGTTATTATCCTTAACAGTTTATATTCGAAGCTCTGCTAAATTTTTAAAACTTCTTTTTGCTGTAGATTTTCACCAATATCTCGAAGTTCATATTTATCGTCAATTATTGCTAAGAGTGATAATTGTAAGTTTTGTATAGTTGAATAAAATTTGCAAACTATATTTTTAGATCTTCAGATGCATTATCTAATCTATAACAAGGTGGTTCTAGCCATCACCACCTTTTGAAATGTTAGTCAAACTTCATGAAACAATGACATTTTTATTCATAAAGAAAATATCTTTATTAAGAGAAAGAAACAACTCAATTAGAATCATGCAAATAATTTCTTATTTTATCAAATGAGTCATCTATATTTCTAAAAATTCGTAAAACTTTTCAAAGTAACCACCTTACTATATGTCTAAAATATTGTATTAAAATGTCGAAAAATTTTGTTGATTCTTCCATTTTATAATAATAAAATTTTATATATCATCCGTAATTCTTTCATTCAAATAATTATATGTTAGATTTCTTTTACTAATTAAACAACATTATAAATGGCACTGGTGTCAACAGTTTTATAAAAATCAACAAATATTTTTATGTTTTTTTTAACTACAGTAGTTTTTCTGTACAAACAATAAATAATATACAACAGCCTTTGCCCCCAAAATGAAAAGTAATTAATGTCACCATCAAAATTTACAGTTGGTTTATAATAAAGTTAGTTATTTCTATAATTTGTATATGGTTTGGTTTCTGAATTTATGTATAATTATAATCAAGACATTGTTTAAGACAAGCAGCATTTTCAACCTTAGATTCTAGTTTTCTCGAGGAAAAGTTTAATTTCTACAGTTTTTAACATCAATATTTCTTATATTACAATTATCAAACATAGTATCATGGTTTTGCTGTTAAGGATGATTTCTTCTATTCAGTTGGAAACATACAATTATATAAGACATATCAAATTTTAAATTATTAAACTGAGCTTTTATTTCAACGTTAAAAACTGTTGAACAAGCAGGAACTTATTTTTCTAAAAATTGCCAATAATCAAAACTAATAGGAATTTTTGGATCTTAGTATATCTTTTCTTTAAATGAAATTGCTGTGTTAGATTCATATTCAAGAATATGCAATATAATTTCTAATTTTTGATTAACAATTTTACCATGATTTTACCATGAAATTTATGTTTTAACCACCTTTTCAATATACCTCATTGTTTTCACGAATTTCACAAAACATATATTTCAGCAGATACATTATTTCACTTGTTTTATCACTAGAAACAGTTTCAACATATTCTGTTATATGACCAAAAACAGATTTAACTCGATATAGATTATCCACACCAGAAAATTTTGAGTAATCTTGTTCACTTGATGATCTTAATAAAGCATTCATCATTGTTGATGTTATACCCAGATTATCAACAGTTTCCATAATATTTCCATTTTTTAAATTTCTACTCTAGAAAACTGAAAAGGAAAAAATGTTCGAACAAACGCCAACATTACTTAATTTATCTTATTTTTCTTCATCTCCAACTTTATCTGTCTTTAGTAAACTAAATTGTTCATAAACAAAGCGTAATGTGGAAAAGGAAAACCCCATCACCTATAGGAATATCAAATTCAATTATATTATTGTAAACATTATATTCCCTCTAGTTTGATCAGGAGGAGGAAAAGTTTGTCTTTCAAAACTCTCCATAATTTTATAACCCATTTATAATAAAAAAATTCTTGTGTGAAAAAAATCATACATAAAAGAATGAAACAAAGAGAGTTTCTCCAGTTAAATTACTCACTGAAATATATAAAGAAATGTAAAAAGCGTTATGAAAAAAACATGAAAAAATAAGAAGAAAGAGTAACCATTAATTGACTAATTACGAAATATTGGTTGAAAAGAGAAGAAAAAGTAGTGAAGAAAATAAAAGTTTGATGACAACACTAGTTCCTATTGCAGTAAAAAATTTAGGTTATCCAACAACACCCGAAGAAACGTCGTTTGAAAGAGAATTAGTCACAAAATCTCCTAATTTTGAAGAGCAAATGGGAATACAGTACCACTGAAAAATTATATCATGCAGTGTCTGATTCCACGCATACCACGTCTTATTCTACTATAAATCTCGGAAAATAAATTTTAAAAAGAATAAATATTTTGATACTCAATATGGTTTACATGCATAAGAACACCATTTTTTCCATAGGCAATACACAAGTAACGATAGACGATGACAAAATATCTGTTAAAAATAAAGAATATGAATTAACTGAAGGATTTTATAATTTCTTAACAAAAAATAGAAGAAGGTCTTGAGGATAATTTCACTGATATTGACTATAAAATACTACATGAAAATTTTTTTCTATACCAATGCTGCATTCCAAGAATATAATTCAAGAATGAAAATAAACTCGAATAGAAGTCAGAAATACAAAAAATAATAATTTAACATATTTATGATAACTATATAAAAGAACCACATTCAAGAACATCGCCAAACATGCCAGAAAGTATGATTTCTCCAAGAACTCCTCAATCTGAAGAAGGTATAAAAAATAACAATAATTTACCAAACCAAAATGTTTGGATGGATGATGTTAGAAAATTAGTTGATAGATTATTAGTTATTCATGTGGAAGGAAATGCTGGAAATTGAAATTTTTTCAATGAAAAAGTAAACACAATGAATATGTTGAACAATAAAATTTCCAATTTTGTTATTAATATTATAAAAGGAATTCCATATCTAATAAGAGTTTTAAATAATTCCACATTCATTTTGGAATTCAGAACATCATGGTAAAGGTGTTATAAATTGGGCTTTAAAAATTTTAATTTACCCGAAATGCATTTGCCAGTCTATAATCATTATGGACCATTTGCAAAACTAAATTAAAGGTTGGAATGAGGTGACACAGGAATAAATAAATTAGATGAAGCATGCAAATATCACGCTATTGCTTATAGAGATCATAAAGATTTAGAATCTAGACAAGAGGCTGATAAAATTTTACTAAAGGAAGCAGAAGAAAATATGTTAAATAAAAATACAATAATTGGTGAAGGAATTGCTTCTGTTGCTATTGCTTAACTATGGTTACAAAAATAAAATTAGGGTAGGAAATTCAAATGTTTAATTAATTATACACAAATTTTGTTACTTATAGATGAAGATTAAAGCTTAACTTTCGATATACCCATTAATAAATGAAGATATTTGGGAATAGACAATTTTTTTTAACGAAACATGAACTTCAGAAAAAAATTAATAGAAAGTAAAGTATTCTTTTCCTACTTCGACTCATCCAATATAAAAAAATATTTAAAAAAATTCAGGAAATGGATTACATTGTAGAGAAATTATATCTCTTATATTTACGATTCTAAGTTAACTTGGTGCTTTAGCTGGTGGTGCTACTGCAATTTATAATTGTGATGAACACAGTAGAAAAAATTGAAAAGAATTTGTAAAACAACAGACACAATTTGGCAATGTAAAATAAAGCAGGAAGTGGTGTAGTTGCAAAAAAGAAGGGAAGGCCAAAACAATGTTCAATATACCCACTATCCAAAATTGTCAATGAAAAATACTTACAAATATTAAATATAAAAAATTCAGAAAAGTGTATATGATTGGTGAATTACCAAAAATAATGAACCAAAATGAATTTGCTGTGGTTAATAACAACATTTAAACAAATCCTGGTTTTAAAGAAAATAATGATGTTAATTATTTTGATTCGATTATAGGTAATATTCCCAGTAATTTAATAAATTATTCCAAAAACAGAAATGTTTAATACAATGATGATCGAATTCGGAATTTTAATTTACTCTTATGTGGATATCTATGTTTAGTTGAATTACAATTTTTTTTCGAAAGATTTTAAGTTTAACAATATATCTTGGTTACTAACTGACAGATATATTTGGAAAACCAATAATCAAATCTTTAAATAAATTTTTTGCACTAGTGCTTTTGCTTTAAATACATATGTAGATTCACAATGCAATTCGGGCATTTCTGATTAAAAAATTAAACTAAGCATTTGGTTTGATTATTCAAAATCATATGTTTTTTTAGGTCATAGAATTTTTAATATAGATGATCTGAGAGATGATAAAAATGCAGTCAGTCAAATATTATTATAAAAAAATAGTTGATTATGCTTCAACAGAAGATATACATTTACAATTCAGTTATACTCTCACTGATTATATAAAACGAATGAATAATGCAATGCAGGTATTAAAAAAGGACGTAGATTTAAAATATAAAACTATTGTTTCTGACTACGCTAGAAACAATATTTAAAATCAAGATGCAATACTATTGCTTCTGCATTACGAGATTAAATAAGTATAGTTTTTATTTATACACAGATTATGTTTCTCTTTGAAATCATAGAATTAATAATATGGCTGACCTATAGATGGAAAAGATGCTGTCAATTGAAGATATTTCGATAAAGAAATAACTGATACATTACAAATTTTAACCAGAGAAAATGTGAAAAATGTATAGCATTAATTAACTGTAAAGTTGAAGAAAAATCGTATATATTTACCTGTAATGAGGGATAAAGTTAGTACTATTTTTCGCTATGATAATAATATAATTTTCATTGTTTTTTTGATGGATTGTATTTTTACAAAATAACTTCTGCTAATCTTATTTTTTTGTGATGCTGCGAGTGTTATTAATGGAACCACGGAAATAGATTACAATAAGCCTTTTGATGTTTACAGAGGCGACACTTTATCTTTCAAGATCAGAAAAGAGAAACTATGTATTTTTTTTAAAATGGGGTGTAAACTTCAATAGGAATATTCGTAAAATATAAAGATTAGTAATTTTTTATTATTTTTAAATGGAGAATTCTTGGTGGTTGAAGTGTTAAATGGTCACCAAAAATAATAATTTAAAATTGAAAAAACAAAAAATGGACATTTGCTTCAGAAATGTTAACGTTCAACACGGAATTCTATTAAATCAACTTAAAAAAACACTTTTTTCCTAATGTAACCGAAGGAATAGCTAATGAATTATATAAAACAGCAACACAAAATTTTCCAAGAAGAAAAGTAATTTCCTATGGTATTGATTATTTATGTAAAATTGATCTTGTTGAAATGGATACTAGTAACATGAAAGGAATATTACATATAAACAATGGAAATAAATATATTATGATAATTATCTATGTTTTTTTCCTTCAAAATATGCATTCGCTATTCCAATTAAAAATGAAACACCAAAAAATGTAGTAATTGGTTTAGAATATTTATTAGTTAAAATAGATCCATGTTATATTCAAAGTGATAAATGCTCCGAATTCTATAATAAAATATTTAATGAACTTATGCATAAATATTACATCAAGCACTATTCTGTATTCAGTGAACTTAAAGCCAGTGTCGTAGAAAGATATAATCGTACAATGAAGTACAAAGAGTGGAAGAAATTTTCTTTAAATGGCAACTAGAAGTGGATAATTATATTATATGATTTAGTAAAAGAATACAACAATACGAAGCATAGCACCCATTGGTATAAAACCAATTTAAATCAATAGAAAATTAAAAAAATTTAAGGCAACAAGATTTTGCGAATGTGTTTACTAAACTCAAATATAAAGTTGGCGATATTGTCTGTGTGAGCAAAAATAAACAGACTTTTGAAAAGGGTTACACAGCTAATTGGCGAACAGAATTATGTACCATTTTTGAGGTTTTAAATTATGATGTTCCAACTTAAAAACTGAAAGATTTCACATGAGAAGAAATAAAGGGCAAATTTTATGAAAACAAAATTATGAAAACTAACTATCCTGATGAATATTTGGTTAAAAAGATAAAATATATGTTTAGTGATTAGGTTCGATAATTCTCATAACTCTTGAATTATTAAAATATGTGTATTATGAATTTAAATTTTTTGTGAAATTAAATATTGATATGTAATTAATTATCTCAAATGCAATGTGAAATGATTTTTTAATATTCATTAAATATACATGACACACATTCAACATTTGTTCAATGCACATTTCACCTATGGTGAACTTTATTTTCTTTAAAAATTACAATCAGTTTACGGATATTTCTATTGTGCAAGGGACTCATTTTTTTTAGCCTAATTTAGCACAATCATAACTCCACTTGGAGAAACCCCTCACCTCTCCACCAGCTGGCCATTGTTTATTTTTTTGGTAATGAAGTAAGGTTTTTTAATTATTAATTATTTTTTAATTGTTTTATTTCTTATGGTACCCCTCTCATATAAGTGAGGTGCCATTCACTATATGAGAACACTCCAGCTTATACATCTGGTTTACTTCAAGTATAATATAGAGAAGAAAAATTATTTCTGGAGCTTGAGCATACCATTTTTATTTGCATCAATCAATACTCTTATATTGAATATATAAGCAAGAGCAAGGTTTTTGCCTAATGGTTTGAATTATTTGGTGATATTATAATAGTGTAAATATGGGTGCTGCATGTTCACATTATTAAATGATATGCTCAGACTAAGAGTCGAACGAATGACCTTTGCATTTGAAATCAAACACCATGTAACTGAGCCACTGTGAGTGTGTAGGGATTTGTGACTCCTGGGTGAGACACTCCCAGGGATTTATCCCTGGGGTGTAGTAGCCTGGGAGGAAGGTCCTTGGCAATAGAGGTTATGTGACAGTACAATGCTATATTAGCCAAGTCAAGTCGAACTGCACATGGCCCATTCAGGGAGGATGAAGCATCTCTTATAGCCTCTCTCCACTCAAGGCGACCCAATGTTTCTTGGGCCACCCCTGATTCTGCAAATTGGGCTACACCGTTCGTTTCCCAATATGTTGCCAGTTTCCTCGCAACTGGCCAGAGGCATCTGCCATTATGTTTGGACCAATAGATGGTAACTAGGCTTAACCACATAGCGAGGTGTTGGATCACCTAGCACTCAGGCTGTTGGGGCCCAAGGTCTGTACTTCAACAAGGAAGTATACAGACATGGAATGGAGTGTGGCCGACGTCCTCCCTAACTTGGAATTGTCACATAACACCTCGGTGTTCGTTGGAGCAATGGCTTAGTAGCAGTGATGAGACCATGGAGATTATATGATGATATATGATATAAACTCTCCAATTTTAGAGCAATGTGCTATTATCCCCGGTAAAATGCTACACAGGGGACGGGTTCTGACTGCTCTCTTGTGCCCGGCCACTGGGGTAGTGGCCCTTCTGGGTCATAGTAATTTCCCACCACCAATAATATGGCTCCCAAGGTGTGGAGTGTGACCGGCACTTCATTGGGTGTAAAGCTATGCCTGCTTAGGCCTTCTCAACCACCTTGTGTGGAAGGGACTACCTCCTGCAACTCCATTCGGGGGAAAATGTCGACCATGAATAACCCACAAGTGCCATTGAAATTAAATGGTAGCATGGGATGATTGGTTGGCCCCAACAGTAGGTTCTCTATGATGACCGATCATTGGGTTTGACTCATGCTGACAGTGGTAGATTCCGCATGCTGGAGGAGGTCTGGAGAGATTCCCACTCTCTCTGACAGGCCAGGCGGTGAGCGGCAACCTACTCTGGTTTTGCCCTGGAGAGGCACTGGGGCTATGAACAGAACCCCAGCCAGACCACATGCTTAGTTTCTGAGTGCAAGTGTCTCAGAACCTCTGTGGTAGAAGAGGCGGGGATGTGCGGAAGAGCCAGGCTTGGGCATGATGTGTCTGGCCAATGGTCACATTAATTGAGGTTGCTTTGTGGTGAGAGAATGTGACTCCTCTTCCTTGCCTATTGGGAGGCTGAAGCGTGGTTAGGCCTAACAGCTAAGAGCGCTGTGACAATATATAAAAGTACAGTGACCAAGAGGATCTGTGTATATATATATATATATATATATATATATATATATATATATATATATATATATATATATATAGTTACATGCTGCAGCTGGCACCGACTCCGATGGCCTTGCACCATAATCGGAAGACTCACCTCGCACTTCACTCTTCCTGGCATTATGTATTTGTGGCTGTCTGCCTCCCTTCTGTGAATCCTGTGAATGCCGACAGCTGCAAGACTTGCTGGGGTCACAGACCTCATCTCGCCTGCTAGAGTTTCCGATATGTTTAGTGATGATGCAATAATGTTCTGATGAGACTGGCTGGTGCCTCAACCCTCCATGATGCATCTTGCGAATTGGGGAAGATTCTAGGTGGTGGCCTAAGACACTATATATACTGCCGAATCCTAGCGACTGGCAGTATTTGATGGAAGCCATCTGGCCAAGTGTGTGCGAGTAAAAGGAAGTGTTGACAATGGCTGGAGATTGTGGGACGACTGCGAGTGAGGTGTTTGTGGCTTGAATGGATGAGAGGGTGTGAAACCGACGAGTGAAACCTACAGTGCGTGAGGGCGCTTGGTGGACTGTAGAACATCGACTGGCGGGACATGGACTGAACTGAGGTGGGACTGAATGGAAGAGTAATACTGAATGTTTGTATATATTCCAACTGTCAAATATGGATGCATAATTTATAAAATAATTGAATAGGTTGATACACTGTCTATTGGGACTGCTCATTAATTATTTTATTTAATTGATTTCTTTGTTGTAATTATAAATTTTAACAATTGTTGTCAATTGTGAACAGTAAGTGATTTCAATTGATTGTGAGAATTTCATTTCAAATAATTTTGCTGTAGTTATTCTAAATAATATAAGGAAATTATAATTAATTATTTTATTTTATTATGACACCCATCTGTTAACGAACTTGTTATAGCCAACTTAATTTCTATACAGAGAAATTTGAACAATATATATAAGAGCCACCACGACAAGATGGGCGACATGACGATTAAAAGTCTTAATGTGGTGAGATGCGGTGAGTTGGAATCCTGTTATTAAGAGTCGCACAAAGTGTTCATCTCGTGGCTACTGGATAGCGACACAGTTGTGATTAGCTCCTTCCTGTTCGGAGCAAGAGTTTGCTGACGTTCTCTCATGGACAACTATGCAGATATACTTTATCCTGCCTCAATGAGAGTTCACTGTGGCCAGAGCAAGGTAAAATGTGATCGTCCATGAGGCAGAGCGAACTTCACGGTTGCTTTTTCCTGTTGCCAGTATGATAGTGTGCCAATCATGAAATAGATAAATGATTCTCGTGTACAATTCACAATAAGAAATAATACTTTTTTGTTTTATTCATAATTGGTTAACAAATAATTCAATAGTCTGCATGCCGGGCACTGAAATTACACAAATAAAAAAAAAAATTAGAATCATTAAAGAATTATAATCTTGACACAACACAGAGTTATAGTATAAAATGTTATATTTGATTTCTGTACTTTCCTTCATTAATTTTCTACTCATATCTAATGTGATAAAACCATAATCTTCACACAATACTTTGCACAAAGCTCTTTGAATTTATCAAGTCATATCTCCACCACTATAATCATTATAAACATGTTTCAAATTGGTTTCATCTTGTCTTAATATACACAAAATATTTGCATTATCTCTTACTAATGGTTTAGGTTCTTTTAAATAAGTCTGTGCCAAATAAAAAATATCAACATTTTATATGCCTTCCCATAGTAAAGTACTTGCAGATAAGATATTGATTCTCTAAGATGACATCGAAAATAAATAGCGAATTATTTTCACATTGGTCTAGTGGAATCATTTTATCAATTCTATTGAAAAAATAAGCCATCTTTTCAATAAAATTGTTTGATATTATATCAAAGTTCCTTGCATCTAAATATATTTTGGTTAATTTAAACTTTTTGAGCGAACATCCAATTTATTGAAATCTAACCAACCATTCTTATAAATAAAATTTATATTCAAATTGATTTTCTCCCAATTACAGGTCCCAATGATAATGGTATCTCATATTGTCAGGTAATAGTACACCATTATTTTGATTTTTAACATTTTGTTCCGAAATTATGACACCAACACCCTAATTGACTTTTATTCATTTATATCGATAATATTACACAAAATGGATAATATAGTTTTTAAGTTCAAAATTAATTCTTCTATGCTAAAGAAGAAGCTTCACTTTGATATAATTCATCAAGATAAATCAATTGCATTGGTTAATTTTTGTACAAAATTTGTGGCCCCTATTATAGAAAATAATACTATAATGACAACTAAAAATTTATGGTTGGCGATGATAAGAATGAAGTTATAACTATTCCTAAGGGACAATACAATATTAAATCATTAAAAGAAACTATAAATTAGATTCAACCATTTTAAACAAACAACATCGAATTAACAGCAGATAATATGAAAAATAGAATATCAGTTGAATCTTATTTTAATATTAAATTCGACTATCGATTATCTGATATGCTTGGTTTTGAGACTAATATGCTTATTGAAAAATGCAAAGTTGTTGTAGGTACTAAGCTACCTATTGTTGTCCTGTTTGCCTATGTAAAGGCGGTTGCCCCGTGACACACCGGTTCCGTTCGCACAACAAGTGGTTTTCCTGTTTGTCTATGTACAGGCGGGTACCCCGTGACACACCGGTTCCGTTCGCATAACAAGTTGTTTTGAAACGAACCTTTGAAAAATCACCCAAAGCGTAATATTTTAATTTTTTTTCTAAAACTTGAATACCGCAAGTAAATAACCCTATGATTAACTTTGAAGAATTATTTTCTTGAATAAATTAAACATTAACTCAATTTAGTCTACTACTTGTAATATTTAATTCGTTTTACGTACGAATTAAAAACAGCGAGAACAGCCATGTGTTAGCAAAACACAGTAAGATATAGTTCATATATAGTAAGATATATATATATTAACATTAAAGTAGCACTAAAGAAAATATGTTTTACTGTTACAGTTAAAAGTATCAGCGCAAATTATCGTGCGTAGGCCCTGGGGATATTGTGTTTTTTTTTGTCCGAGGAAGAAAATTAAGTAGGCGGAGCGAGGCCTTTCGCGCGCGCTCTCTCTCTCTCTCTCTCTCTCTCTCTCTCTCTCTCTCTCTCTCTCTCTCAAAGTTTCGCAGCTCCTGTAGTAGCCAAAAAATTATAAATATTTTCAATTTTAGCATATTTCATACTTATTACAGCAAAATGAATGGTTTTCGTATTTTAATTTACAACTGAAACGAGATTTTACTGTTCAAATAGTTAATATAATAACTTTCGATTTTATAGCGGGACGGTTACAAATCCGCAGTAAGCGGAGGTCGCGACTGGCGATGTCGACATGACATGGCGCGTTTCTGAACAAAGAATCAAGTTCGTACTGAAACGTTAAACCACATTTAAATTACGTTTATAAACTACCTCGATGGGATAGTAAAATATGAAATATAAAATAAGCATTGCTCTGATTTTCGATAGAAGAGATGTTGCATACATTCACATCATAAAGTAACACGAAGCCGTCTTATTTCCCTGTGTCAATATAGCCAGAATATTAATATAGTGTATGCAGACCAGCTTACTGAAGAACGTACACGTAACTAGTCTGCAGTACATGCGCCAGACAAGGCCAAGAGCCCGGCCATATGTATCTGCTGCTCGTGTTGTAGGCTTTTTCCGAGTAGTATTAATATAAATTATGAGCACAGAGGATATTACAATGTAGCACTGAATAGAAAATATGAGATAACATGTGGAACACAGGTAGTGCACTATTGAGCCGTTTGCATAACCATACTCTCCCATAGGCTTGTATAAAAGTGTGAAACAAAATAATGTGTTAATATCGTGTTTTAGATTGGATATATTAATGGCAAAATGTATTACAACTGAGCAGTGTGATAGTAGAATATTTCTCCCCTGAGGAAAACGTCTGCCTGCCCCTTGCAGGCTCTGGAACCAGGCGTTCGATGCGAAGAACACTCGCCTTAGTTAACCACACTTACTTGAGACCAGTGATCATTTGTCACACTCTGAAAAATATGCAACTTACTTTCCATAAGGACATGCAAAAATTATGCAGAACTAGGTTATCAGTAACGGCAAGGAAGTGAAAATAATTATTCATGCAAATAGGCAAATGCGTCAGACTACATAAAATTTCCTGTCAAATTATTTTACTCCAAATACAGTTTCTTTCCTTTAATTGCTATGTATTCTGGTTATAAATCACATTATTTAGAAATCCTGATTGACAATAGAAAAGGTTTTATGAAGAAAAAAAATCATTCAAACTAGCCCTGCCGATAGGAAGTGGTCTGACATAACGGTCGTTAACAATACCCTTATTCAAAACGTAAATAGCCTGAAGTATCTGCTTGTCACTTCAAAAATCACTGAATGTGCAAATCTTCAATTATTACTTGTAATATTAAACTTGGCTCAGCTAAGTCATATAACAATAAGAACACTGTCTCTCATGTTAATTTAGGGTTAATATGTGCTGGTTCTTAGCTCTTAAAAACGCCATGCCAGCATGGCGTTGTATGGAATGTTCTATTACAAATGGCCGCTCTCTTAGGCCTATACGACATGTAGACTAAACTCGTAGAAAAATAGCAGTGTAGAAAAATAGTTTACTTGTAGGATGGTGCCATTTATAGTAGAAAGCAGGACGGGATCTCAGTAAAATGTTGAGTAGTATTCAAATTTCGTAGGATTAAGGTGTTTCTTAACGTGGTTTACAGATCACGGAACGTCACTGCCTTTTACTAACTAACCTAAGCTCCTAAACAACTGCTAACTATACAGAGGGGCTTACAACACACTCCTCTATGCGGAAACAAATCAATATTAATATAGGATGCTGTAGAAACTAACAACACCCTAATCTACTACTTTAAAAACCTTTTCTACGTCCAACTTCTGGACGTGCGTCCTGACTTAGGTCTTAACCCCTTTGAAATATGGTGACAGAGAGAGAGAGAGAGAGAGAGAGAGAGAGAGAGAGAGAGAGAGAGAGAGAGAGATCTCCTAACTGAAATTACCCTTCCCACCCTACGCCATCACGCTAGCTAATGGGGGTGCCGGGTTTAAACCTGCCAGCCAATCGGAAGGCTTCCTACTCAGACAGCTAATCTGACACACTCCTAGAGGCCAAATTCCCTATCTCAGAGAATTACGGGTCTCGTAGAAGGTAATAAAAATAACACGATGAATTCCCTGAAACCATTACAATACTTAGAGATCAAGAAAATAAATGAAAATATTGTATTATTAAGTAAAATACAACCAAAAATCTAATTGAGCTATTTAAGGAATTTATGCATATATTATTGCCATACTAACATCTGATCATTCAAAATCGTAAACCTACGAAAATTAAGAAAAATAAATATAATAAAACCATTGTGAAAAATGGATTCAAATTGCAGTGTTTCACACTGACAGTGTAGAATGTGTAAAAATATACATAGAACATAGTAATGAATGCATAAATTGCAAAGTTTTATGTTACAGTACTTTTGTTTTTTAAAAACCAACCTATGCAAGTTACAATGTTGTGATAAATATGTTTTCCCACAGCAGGAAAGTGCTTCGTGACCCCTGTGTGTGTGAAAGAGTATTGTTGTCATTATGTTAGATTGGACGTGTGTGTGTGATTGCAAATATTGGACGTGTGAAATCTATACGTTATAGCAGTAATCTATTTTTAATACGAAATTATTTTTATGTTTGAAATTCACGTATGTTTATAACAAAGTTGTAATCTTGCCCCAATTGTGCAATATGCTTACGTTTCTGTGATTTGAATTTTTGCTCAAACCCCAATAAAACACTAAGCCCAGCCAGATAAATGTAAATAAATTATTAAATAAACAAAAAAAAAACATATAAATATGAGGTGAATAAAAGTTACGGTTGTCCTAGTTCACATGTATGTCGTTGCTGAGTACAAAAATTAAGCAACACGAGATGCGTGCTTGAATTTACTGTATCTTTTCGTTGGACTGGATGTCCCCTTGTGTTAATTAAATAACCCGACACACATTAATATCAATACTACAGTTCTTTCCCCAGCAGTTGTAACAGTGATAAACACAGTCGCGGCAAAATATTAAGGTGTATTATGTGTAATGTGCCATGTCGTGTATAACAAATATATTAACAATGTAAAATAATAACCTTAAGAACTATCGTCAACATGAAATTGTTAAAAAATCATACAGCTTACCTACATACTGTTATAAGCCTCAATTGTAAACATTCTTACGAAATGGTATTTAAATAGGACAAAGTAGACATTCTACATTTAAAACGTAGTCTCATTGCAGTATTCATGCTTACATGTAGCAGAAGGATTGGTAATCGGTAGCCAAAAGTAGAACTTTAGCAATGCTTCAGGAAAGTGTGAAGTAACTGTAATGACCTATATTTCTTACTACACATTAGGTACCTAGATAGCTATTTTCTTCTGTTTTATTGTTATTTTATTATAAATTAAATTATATAATTTATTGATAACACATAGCTAAAGGTAAGATTTAATAAAAAATAACCAACTTTAATGCTAATAGCAGTATAAAAGCTTGTGATCCATGGAATATTTAGGAAAGAATTAAACACGTCATTGGTGTGATTATTTTAATATTTTATTCAAAGAGTGTGAAGAAGCCACGAATATACTATAACACGAATTGAGATTTAAAAATACTAAATCAATGTTATAGACATTTTCATTATGCTGTTAGGACTTATCCTTTTGTATTAACCCATATGTGCATTGGTTTGAATTTCTACATGTAAGTAGTTTAAAAACACCTTATATACTGGCTAACTACTGTTAGCACAGAGTATTCACAAATACAGAAGTAAAACAGCTGCTCATTCCGAGAACTGCTGCTGCATACGACAGCAACATGGCGTCACTGGTAAACGACTTTCCCCACAAAACATTCTAAATTTGAATCTGTGGGGAACCACTGATTTCCAGTGATATTCAACTACAGTAATCAGTGAAAATGGCTCCACTTAGAATCAGTGGAAAACCACTGATTGTTTCAGTGAAAAAATTTCACTGATTAAATTAGTGACGAGAAACAATTTCATTGATTGAATAAGTGACGGCTGACTGCAATGGCGAATTAAATATTGCTTCTATTGAATGTAGGCAAATAATTACGAGAAATAAAAATATTTACGATAGTTTATTATTTACTAGGGGCCCAGAACGTGACCTTTTTTTTTAGTATTGTCACGTGCCTAAAATAGTTACCATGTTACAAATTTTGGTGACCATACGAAGACTAAAAAAAAAAAAAATTGCATATATACAAATATAGTTAACAATGGAATTATGTGAAATTAACTCAACATTGAAGCGACTGCTACCCCATTTGATATTTCGCTATCCACTTGGCAACTGTGGCCCACTTGATATAGTTCTATCCACTGAGTCACTGCGGCCCCACTCAGAATTGCTCTATCCACTGACTCACTAAGGCCTCACTTGGAATAGCTCTATCCACTGAACCACTGCGGCCCCACTTGGAATCTCTCTATCCATTGAGCCACTAAGGCCTCACTTGGAATCTCTTTAGGCACTTCGCCACTGCGGTCCCATTTGATATATATATATATATATATATATATATATATATATATACACACACACACATATATATATAGACACACACACTTGGCCACTGCGGCTCCACTTGATATAGTTGTATCCACTAAGTCATTACGGCCCCACTTCGAATCGCTCTATCCTCTGAGCCATTATGGCCCCACTTGAGATCGCTATAGCCACTGGGTCACTAAGGCCACACTTAATATTAACTCAACATTGAAGAGAGACATTTAAAGTAAACAAAAATTATATTCTATTATCTCTATGCATTTATACAAATATTTCATAGGAAAAAGAAATAAAAAAACGAGTTTTTAGAGTAAAAAGTAATGATTGCGTAATCTGATCTTGCTGGAATTCAAATTTGACCTGTATTTGACTCTGGGGATTAGCTTTGCAAAATTTGAAGAACCTTTGTTTAGTTTCAAGGGACTTAGAAGTATTAAAGACGGACAGACAGATATCATCCTATTACATAATAAGAAATTGTACAATTTACCGTAATTTAAAAAGGGTGAAAAATTTCCGCAGTTTGCTAGGATTGAACTCACGCAGCCTGCTTCACTATGCCGTTGCCTAGCCACCTGAGCTACCACACCAACTTGAAGTTACGGGAGGAAAATACAGTCCCGCTGCGACATCGTGTAGTAAAACATTGTATGCTCATACTTTTTGGTTTAATTGATACCGTTAGGGTTGTTAAAACGAATAGTTTATATGAGTACACTCTCTTCACCACATTAAATGCATTTTAAACCTTCAAACAGAAAAATGTGACAATTACATGGAATCGAAATGAAAGACGTAATAACGGAATGAAAGGCTGTGTGTTCATATTACCTCGTAAAATGGCGTTTTAAAAGACGAAACATATTTAGAAAGTATTTTCTATTAGTTTTATATATTTATTCGTCGTTACTTCATATGAAACACGTAGTTTAACGGTCATATTTTCATGCAGTTTCAGTGATACATCCGTCAAAAATAATTAGAAACGGAGCAGGTTGCTCAAATGTGTGACTGGTCCATAAGTTAAAAAACTAACCACTTAGAAAGCAGTGGAAAAATTACTGACGAATCAGTGAGAAATGTCACTGAATCAATCAGTGCAGGAAATATGGCATTTTTTCAATGGTTCATCAGTTAAATTCACTGAAGTGACTGTTGTTAGTCAGATACGTTTGACAAATTGAAAAAGTGAAATTCTCACTGATTCAGATTTAGAGTGTACGGAATTTCTCGTAGCATGCAGTAGCCAGTAGCCAATCAGTAACAAGACCCGTTCCAGAGCCTCGCGCTGCCAATCAGAGGATGAGTACGCTCATATAAAAGGAACGTCAACACCATTTCGCTTCTGTGTACGAAGCTACATTTTGGCGTAGGGTCGCAAAATAATAGAGAAGTAATTTTTTTCATTTTATAAACATTTTTATCCTAACGTCTTTATAATCGCACAAGTTAAACTTTGTGTTATTTTCGATATATATCTCAAGATTCTGGTCGTATAAATCACATTAAAATTTGCATCTAATGTTCCCGCATTACAGGGAACATGAGCTCCACTGCCTTATTATTCACATAAAAAAGTATAATGTTGTCCCAACACAGCAGTGCTATTGTTACTACTACATTAAATTTTTGTTTTCTCTGAGCCGTCAGACACTAATTGTGTTTACGTTGCGGCAAAACTAATTTTGTGTTAAATTGATGATATAATTTGTGTTGAAATTTGACAGCTCTATATAATTAGTATTGGCGAGTTTGCGATTAAAACTTCGTTTTTCGAAATTTACAATAACTGTTATTTGTTAGTAGATTTTTCACGTTTCAACATTCTACATATTATGAATTGATTTTAGCCGTTTAAATTTTGGCCATTTTCAAATAAACTTTGCAGAAAGGAACGAATGTTTCTGTTTCTAAACTACCGTGTTGGTATTGTATCATTAGAATCTGTGGAATATACAATTAAAGAGAGGCGCTGCTGTCTGCTGGCTGGGTGTGTGACAACACTGCAGGACTTTCTCGTGTAAATCTTTAAGCTGAAAGGTATTGGTCTCCGATGTATAGAATGAGTGAACGTTCCTCGAGGAAGGACTTGGCCGGTTCTTCCTCTCAAGACCCGCGGCACGTATCCTGCTGTGTGGCTCGCTACAAGTCTGTTCCACAATCACCAGCCAGAAGCCCTGTTTCCCCTTGCCAACATCAATCACCTCTTCCTTTTAGATTCCACCTACGAAATTAAATGGACAATAAATAGTTTTTATAGCTCCTTTCTTTATCCCAGTGTGGTGCTTTAGAGCTGCGGTTTTCAATCACAGAGCGTCACACGAAGAGGGAATTTGTTAGTGTGGGGAGGGGGGAATAGCCGTGGGCGGGATGTATTTACAACCCTCTGCGACGTGCAGATGAATTTGTTTCAGCCCCTGCGGCGTGTGCCATTGGGGTAGATGAGTGGCTCTGCTCGCCACTGGTTGGTGTAGGTCAGGCACGGCCGCTATCATGCCACACCTCGCCACACATCTCTCTACGTCTCTTTCTTTCAACTACACACACGTTTCAAATATATTCTATTCGTGTTTTATTTACAAACTCTGAAATGTGTTTGGTATCTTGGTAAATAATATGTTGTGTATCACAAGCGTCTCATACTCCTGTTAAAATTAACACACTTTATTTTTGTTCAAAGTGAAGTTTTACTTATATTATATATAAATTATAATATGTTGTTCTAAGTTAACGTGAATAACCAGAAGTCACTGATAACTAATTAGCTTACTTTCCTCTACATGAGTGCAAATAATTTTTAGTGAAGTTCTTAAAAGCTTAGATGGTAGATAAGCGGTGACGTCCCATTGATAGTAATATTATTACAGATTGTTGTGACCTGTTCTTCGGATGAATCAGGCCGCGCAAGAAGGGGGATATCAGTAGCTAGATGATAAATCGCACTTACAATTTCACTAGGTTTTATTAATAACAGCTAGTTTACACTTCAAATAGCCCTTGAATAGTACAATACTTTACTCTTTACTTTATTGCGCAACAATCAATAATGGTTAAGACGTTTAATTCAATTACAACACAGACAGCTATAAAGTGATTGTAACTTGAAGAAGTATTTATGCCGAGGACCCTAATCCTGTGTAACGTCAGGCGCCCTACTGGGATTTTATTTGCCCTTAACTGTCTCGATGGCGTCGTCTGTCGAGATCCCCTCGACAATGGCAGTGCTGGGCGTCGAAGTCGTGACCACGGCCCTGTGTTCCTCAGTGCTGGTGTCTCGCTGGTCCCTCCGGAGCAAGATGGCCACGAGCCACCATCGTCCCAACCTTATATACTACTCCGCCTAGCCTCACGACCTTCCTCGGTGGGGAGAGTGTTTTCAAAACAGTGGCGCTGGCTCGTCATGGCCACACCGTCCCAGGTGCCCGAGCGTCATTTGCCAGCCCCAGCTAACACAGCTTGCAGCAAGATGAAATAAGAAACATGCGAAAATGTATCAAAACACTTAAAATACTCTTGTGACACCTGGGATTATAATTAAGAAAAATGCGGGGAATTAAGCTACCTTGAAATCAACTGCAGCATGGAGGTAGGACTCGAAGCATCAGCTTCGGTTATAATCGATCTAATGTTTTGAATGATACGGTTTGCTAACCTGAAATATTTACAAGGCTATCATTTTGAAAAATAAGTATATTAGCCACTAAAACACATAAGTTTATATGGCCTACCAGAACGCTACTTAAGTCAAAATATTATTAGCAAAAGGTTTAATGGTCTCCGAGATAAGGCTTAAAAACCTTATTTTCATAATCGGTGCTATCTTACAGAACTGCCTAAAAATGTTCCTTAAACTATTCTTCTAATAAAAACTGTCGACATTAAAAGGTTGGTTTAGTTTGTTAATATTTTTTAATAGGTGTGCTAGTATAAAAATCTTTATGCAGACATTTTGAAAATCAGTGTCTGACCCCAGTCAAATAATATCACTTTATATGGCCAACTGTATGTGTGTAAAATTTTGTAGAAAATAGTTGAATTATTCCGGAATATGGATAGAATTTTCATTAAACTCACATGATAATAGTCGCAACAAATTCGGCAAAAGATGATCTCTGTATGCATAAATGATGCTTCTAATTAATACTGTTTGAATACGAAATTTGGTTGAATCTTGTTTAAAAGTTTCATAGATGTAATAAATTAATCGAAATTATTTAAACTGTCCCCATTAAAATATAAATGTCGCACATAACACATGTTAGTAAACATATCCTACTGTAGCAATACTTTTGTGAAATTTGGGTATGACTCTGTTTATTTGTCACCTGGATATGGCATAAAATACCCATTGTTCATGTGACGATCTCCATAAATGGAGGACAGAATGTATATATATTAGCACGTTTCATGATTATGATTGTCATAGATGCAATATATGAAGTTAAATTTAAATTTGTTACATTGTTACATAGATATAAAACACTAAGCTAAAATGTTTGTACACATGCCATTCAGAAGATAATAGTCCTGCACACTTAAACATACAAATTAAAATGGCCTACCACAGTACAATTTACCAAATTTGAAAGAAATTTGTTGATAGTATACATAAACACGTCATAAAAACTGTATTATTTAATGAGGGGCTATCTTCCAAAACGGCGGAAAAATAAGAATTTGCATAGAACATTTTATGGATATAACTGAGAATGTCAGCATACAAATTTAACTTGAAATATTTGTTGCAGTTTCGTAGTTGAAAAATTTTGAGCTAAAATATTTGTATGGCCAGACTTTTGAAAATATATGTCTGCCAAATTTGATAAATCTCGGATCTTTTTTCGGAGATATCAAGTAATTACAATATCCCATGTGATACTATTTTACAAAATGGCTGCTAAAAGAGAGTTCGTTTGGACACATTTGATGATTGTAAAATATACATTCAGCACACAAAGTAAAATTTGAGGTAATTCAACATTTACTTTGATAAAGCATACTATGCTAAAACAACTAGATAGCGGCAATTTTTTAAATTAATGCCTGACATATTTTATACACTTATGTATGCAGTACTCATTGTTTGTCGGAATCGGCAGGAATCTGTGAATTGTTTCCTAACATATTACACAAAAATTTACTAACTCATGTAGCACTTGCTTACAAAAAGGCTTATAAAAGTGGTTGTCGTTTGGTTTATATGATGCTTGTAATAGATACTGTTAGAGTACAAAATTTGGTTTAAATTGGTTGAACGATGTGGTATGGAAGCTATACAATTTTATGGGATTTTTTTTTTTTTTTTTTTTTTTAGATTTTTGGCATTTTCAAGGTGAAAGGTCAATGTTAAAGGTCATAGGTCATACTCTTCTGGCTCGGTATCACTGATTCCTGTCATCTGGGTCGCTGATCTCTACCCTGGTGTCACTAATCCCTCTTGCCTGCTCAGGAAAAATGGGAATTTTTGTGAAAAAAAAGTAATTTTTTAAGGAAAAATGAAAATTTGTAGGGTACTGTGGTCGATTCCAAGGGAAAAAAAGGGAAATTTTGAGAGGAAAAAAGTGAAAATATATGGCGGACGGGTAACCTAACAGAATGGTAGCTCTCCTAAATCCGAATCCGATCCCCTTTCCCCTTGCTTGTCAGTCACCCTAAATCCTACTACTGGCATAGACTGTTCAATTATAAGGAAACGTTTGATTACGGCTACGGATGTGAAACGAGTGACGGTATACCGAATATTATTATACTAAGAGCTCACAAATGTTGTACGTTGGGTTTCTAGTGTAATTTTCTAGACCTTGTTTGCAAGCGCTGGAGGAATATCCTGTTATTAGGACTTAGCAGGGCTTCACAAAACTTGGAAGTAAACGTGAATGGACGACAAACGTTCCAGTCAATGTCGTATACATGGTACGTTGCATAGGAAGTAGATTTAACTATCTACTTTGTACAACACAGCAACAAACAGCACCGAATAAGGTAAATCTCTCACGTTGTGGCAGACATCATTCGTTGTTCAGAAAATGTTCCACAGTCTCGTAAACAAGTAATGTCAAACACTAATACATCATTACTTGTCCCGAAATACAACAATCATTATAATGACACATATGCAGATTCGAACAAAAATTATTTCCTCGCAATTACTGAAACAATATATTTATATGCAACCGAAATTATTAAATTAATTTTCATTAATAATTTTATTAATAAATTCCTTTTGCTTAGAGTAAAAACCTATTTTATCTAACGACATTAAGGATATTGATAATACCTATCGTAACGTAACGTAACGTAACAATGTTACGGTACAACATCAATGCACACAGTAAACACAGACAGCAATGTGTGAGGAGGGTGTTACAACGATAAAGTTCAAAATTATGATAGACAGGGAGAGATATGAGGGTGACGTTGCGCCAACTGTAATATATGTCAACCCTAGCTGTACAGTCACGATAGTTCATATTTGCGGAACAATAACGATATTCAATGATTACATTACACCTCGTGCTGTCAGCATGCAATGTTTGGTTAAAATCGGTTGAATGTTTTCCGAGCTATTACATTACACTGTAAAGTTTAAAATTGCCACCAATTTGGAAGTAAGTGTCCGGCGTGGTCGAAAACTATAAAACTCTTCTTGTCTCCTTACTTATGAGTACCAAGTTGGGTGAAATTCGGTTGACGCGATCCAAAATTGAAAAGGGGGGACACGCACAGACACACACACACACGCACCTTCGCATACATGCATATACAGACTGAAAAGTGATTTCATATGCTTTTCTTCCCTTCGGAAAGTAAATTAAAAACAGTTAGAAAATATGTTTGTTGGTAATGCCTGATAAGAAATAGTTCTTATGCGAATATTATTAAACTGAGGGCGCACGAATGCAGTGCGTTGTCCCTTTAGAGTAATTTTTCTGGACCTAGTAAAACTTTGACAAGTTTACTTCTTCTCAGGTTGGGAAGATCCATGTCAAAGTTTGGCAATCAAAAATTTTCGCCATTTGGTATGTGCTAATGTCGCATGTGTACCGGAATTTTTATATTTTCAACGTTAAAAACAAAATAATTGTATACATCAAATATAAAATAACTTCTTAACGCAGTAACATTGTTCTCTTTTATTATTCAGGTATCTTAACATTTTAATAAAAAGTGACCTATTTGGATCACTAACGCTTACCTAGCGCAGGAAATATTAACTATGCCAGACTCTCCCATTAGAAAACTCTTCTTGTTCATAGCATGAGGGGGATTAACCTTAGCTTTAACTGCTTGAAGCGGAGGAATGTCCTAGAAGAAGAACTACAACAGGGCTTCAGCAGAATTTCAGCAGGACTTCAGAAAAGTCGGAAGTAAACGTGAATGGACTACACTAAAAATGTCGGTTTTTCAACCAGGCGTGAGGTCAGTGCTACGAAATTGGTCGTTTCATTCAACCCTGTGTAGGTACACAGTCAGGTTTGTGTAACACAAAATTACACCAGCTTTTGAGGAGGTGTAACACGTATAGTGCAAGTAATAGGGCGAGAATTTTAAATACGTCACTCATTTATTAATGTACTGAGGAAAGAGCTTTAAAGAAAACAGCGAATACGCGTATTTGAAATTGAGATAGCGCAACCTTCAATATTCAGTGTTTTCTGTTATGATGAAAATTTTACTATAAATTAATTACGACTTATATCAAATTTACAGTGAGTCTCCGGGATTTTTTTTTGTTAAATTTGTTGACAAAATAACACAACAATGTTATGTTTGTTAGAAATATTTAGTCCTGCACTAAAGATATTAAAGACTAAGGATATTGTAATAATTTACTAATGCTAAAAATGCATTGCAATAATATAAATAAATAGACTTGTACTCCCGCAATAGAAGAATATCTATCACAAAAATTGTCTTGTCAATTGAGCAAAAAATTGGCAGGTAGAACTGCCTTAAAAATTCATGTCTTTTACCTGGCCAGTTACACATTTTTATGGCTGGAAGAAACGAATTTTCGTTTTGTGAAAATGTTCTCGTCGAAAATACGGCTTTTATATATATATATATATATATATATATATATATATATATATATATATATATATTGGCCTATATTTTTTTAAATCCTACTTATTGTTTCACGTTTATGACTGTGTGCGATGGAGCGCTGTATTCTCAGCATTATTCTTTCAAAAAATTCCGCCGCTTTCTTTTACGTATGAGACTTGTTGGTATTTGCCGCATCTTGACCATGTGACAACTACTTTGATAATGTAAACACACGCTTTTTGAGCTTCAAGAAACTTCAAGCTTCAAATAACGCGAAATAATAATGTTTAACAGACTTAAGATTATTTTTGACGTGATTTATTTTGTTTTTGTGGCAAAACTTATTTATTTGTACGAAACCGAGTCCATGATATTTATTTTGTTTTCAACAGTATTTTTATTTGTTCATTTTTTTACATTGTTTACATGTACTTACAAGGACATGTGACAGTTTGCATTTTTATCTTTGGGGAGGTTACATGTTGCAGTACAGATTAATTTGAATTGTAGCCCTCGTGATTAGCTAGTTATTCAATAATATTTGAAGTTATGTTTTCAAGGAGGAAGACGGACATCTTGTTACGCGACGACAGGCAGGCAGCCAGGGCGGGCTGTGCAATTGGTATTAATTAGATATTTCATACGTAAGCCCTAGTTCCCACCCCTGAAATTGCATGCCGTCTAATAGAGACAAAGACGCGAAGTGTTTTAAGCAATAAGTAGGCCTTTATAAGCCTCCCTCCGCGTAGAATTCAGAGAACTTAGCTAGAACTCGTGAAACGTCCGTTAAGGTGTCCTTGAACTTTATGTTAGAACTGTAAACCGTTCGCTTACACGTAGGGTAGATGTCACGCGGGGCTACTGCGCATCCGGAGAGATGCTCCGTCGGCGGACCTGATCATCGGGAACATCTTTATCTCCAAATTCTACGTTCTGACTACTAATTTGAACTTAGAAATTCCAAATAATTTGTGTCACATCAACACCGTTAATAAACATTCTAGAACATTTCTCAAGCCGCCATGTTGTTTTCCTTACATATACGAATTTTTCCGACATTTTTTACAGCTAACGTGAACTGAATCCATGCTCTGCCACTCGCTTTTGCAAAAGTTTTGTTTTAAGTTCATATTTTTGTAAGGAACATTAAATATTTTTGGCGTAATTTTTTGAGATTTTAAGTATTTTAATTCGTAACCATTACGAGGGCACTAGGGTTTCAAAGGCAGATAATTCTGCTACGTTCTAATGCCATCCGGATGAAGCACTTTGTTTTTCTGGGGAAAAATCGAGTTATTCTGAGCGCAATTAAACCTCCAGGTATTTTTTTTTTTTTTTTACTTTAGTCGTCCACTGTGGTCATTTGGTAACACTAGCAAGTTTTTGGCCTCTTTTTTTTTTTTGTATACGTTTTTGTACTGTCCACAAATTTTTTGCTACCAGACTGCTGTGTTTCTGAATGTACAGTGGTGTACGTTACGTCAGATTGGAAAGACCAACTGTGTGGGTATTCCTATTTACAGTCTGGACGGGACCGGGCAAATATAACTCATCACAATGCCTTCGAGCGCCACTACAGTGGTTTTGATTCACCTTTTTCACGTAGTTATTTAGTAACAAAGAGTTAAAGGAGCAATAACTCTGAGTTACAATAAGCACACCAATTTGGCACTCAGTTTGAACTATCGTGACTGTACAGCTAGGGTTAACACGTTATTACAGTTGGCACAACGTCACCCTCATATCTCTCCCTGTCTATCATAATTTTGAACTTTATCGTTGTAACATCCTCCTCACACATTGCTGTCTGTGTTTACTGTGTGCATTGATGATGTACCGTAACATTGTTACGTTACGTTACGTTAAGATATGTATTCTCAATATCCTTAATGTCGTTAGTTAAAATAGGTTTTTACTCTAAGCAAAAGGAATTTATTAATGAAATAATTAATGAATATTAATTTAATAATTTCGGTCGCATATAAATATATTGTTTCAGTAATTGCAAGGAAATAATGTTTGTTCGAATCTGCATATGTGTCATTATAATGATTGTTGTATTTCGGGACAAGTAATGATGTATTATTGTTTGACATTACTTGTTTACGAGACTGTGGAACATTTTCTGAACAACGAATGATGTCTGCCACAACGTGAGAGATTTACCTTATTCGGTGCTGTTTGTTGCTGTGTTGTACAAAGTAGATAGTTAAATCTACTTCCTATGCAACGTACCATGTATACGACATTGACTGGAACGTTTGTCGTCCATTCACGTTTACTTCCAAGTTTTGTGAAGCCCTGCTAAGTCCTAATAACAGGATATTCCTCCAGCGCTTGCAAACAAGGTCTAGAAAATTACACTAGAAACCCAACGTACAACATTTGTGAGCTCTTAGTATAATAATATTCGGTATACCGTCACTCGTTTCACATCCGTAGCCGTAATCAAACGTTTCCTCATAATTGAACAGTCTATGTCAGTAGTAGGATTTAGGGTGATTGACAAGCAAGGGGAAAGGGGATCGGATTCGGATTCAGGAGAGCTACCATTCTGTTAGGTTACCCGTCCGCCATATATTTTCACTTTTTCCTCTCAAAATTTCCCTTTTTTCCCTTGGAATCGACCACAGTACCCTACAAATTTTCATTTTTCCTTAAAAAATTACTTTTTTTCACAAAAATTCCCATTTTTCCCTGAGCAGGCAAGAGGGATTAGTGACACCAGGGTAGAGATCAGCGACCCAGATGACAGGAATCAGTGATACCGAGCCAGAAGAGTATGACCTATGACCTTTAACATTGACCTTTCACCTTCAAAATGCCAAAAATCAATTTTAAAAAAATCAAAAAATTCCCTCGAAATAAAAAAAAACCAGAAAATAAAAAAAATCAATAAAAATCAATTATTAAAAATTATTACAAAATTATTAACAACTAATTTAAAATGTTATAATGTTTTTAAATTTTCATTTCCGAAGGTCTCCCTAGCACCACCATTAGTCACATTCGAACCATCCCCAGCAGACGACTAACTCACTCTCTCCCACTTCCCTCACCCCCACACAAATCACCTATACTCATTTCGCCATCTTGATTTTTTTGTTCAACATTTCCTTATAATTTTACTGGAGCCTGCCCTTTTGGTAGACGTTATTTGTTTATACATTTTATCGGAGGCTGCCATTTTGGAGGCAGCCATCTTGCTAAGTACAGTCCTCCATGTTTTTTTTTATTGTAATTTGCTTTAGAGTTGCGTATCACCTTCATGCGACAACCATATTATATTTCGTATGTTTATATCACCTATGTATGACCAGGTGACATCCATATTTGTGTATGTGTTTTAAGTATAGATTGCATGGTCGAGACCCATCAATGTTTTTTCATTGGCAAATTAGTCACATTAGTTCCATACATTCCATGTTAGATTATATTTTTCAACACATTTACGTAGTAACGATTATGCCACCTGATATAGGCCTCCAGCGAATGGTGACATTCACCATTCCTGAAAAATTCTAAAATTTCTACATTTCTACATTTTTCATTCTTTTATATAAAGCGGGGAGGATTTTTTAAATAAAACACATATATATATTTACATAAAGTTTATAGTACACATAATAAAATATACAGGTTTATTAATCTTCTTCGATGTTCACTGCTCTATGTCCGCTTCGACGAGCCAGGAATTGAAGCGGGCAGGGAAACACCACCACTTGAAGGTCTTCGAAGATTGAAACCATATCTTTGGTGTGGGAGTAATGTCCCACGCATTGCAAAGCAAGCAGTCGCTGCAGCCTATCCACCAGCTCGTTTGGGTCGTTTCTGAAAACGTAGTAGATGTTCTTTCAGTCATCTATCTTCTTCATACCTTCGCCGCTTTTCAGTGTTAGGCCGCTGAAGAGGTCTGCGAGAATGTCGATTTTTTCGTGGTCTTCGCCCCTATAAACACCAGTCTTGGGATCGCTAACTTAGTCAATTGCTTGCATAAGTTCGAGCATAGTTTTGTATTCCATGGAGTCGGATTCTGTAAAGTCCCTGGGCTCCTTGCGAAATAGAAGTTCGTATAGTCCGGGGGTTCCTCGTACTGTGTAATTGCCAACTCGGATACTCCCACATGGTAGAAACTCTATTTCATCAGCACCGAAGAACAATTTATCATTATGCATGTATACGCCGTACGACATATCATTATTAGAAGATGTGTACGATTGTAAGTACCATCGAGCCAAAACACTAAATTTCAGGGCTCCCTTCCGTACTTTTATCATATGTGGCAAATCATCATCCGATCCATCATCCTGATCTGACTATACTTCATCATGCTTCGCTTCTTCAAAGACTTAGTGGTATTGTCGATTTTGGACTTTACTGCTATGGGTGGTCCATATCTCTCCCTGAGTACATAGAGATGACTAGTAATGGGCTTCTTCAAAGACTTAGTGGTATTGTCGATTTTGGACTTTACTGCTATGGGTGGTCCATAGCTCTCCCTAAGTACATAGAGCTGACGAGTCTTCTTCAAAGACTTAGTGGTATTGTTGATTTTGGACTTTACTGCTATGGGTGGTCCATATCTCTCCCTGAGTACATAGAGATGACGAGTAATGGGCTTCTTCAAAGACTTAGTGGTATTGTCGATTTTGGACTTTACTGCTATGGGTGGTCCATAACTCTCCCTGAGTATATAGAGATGACGAGTAATGGGCTTCTTCAAAGACTTAGTGGTATTGTCGATTTTGGACTTTACTGCTATGGGTGGTCCATAGCTCTCCCTGAGTACATCGAGATGACGAGTAATGGGCTTAAAAATGTCTTCATTTATGTGGTCGCGTGAGATTTTGGCTCTCTTGACGAGCAAACACTTTAAGCGGACAGACTGACAGACTGAATCACCCGATGTAGTTCGCTGGCAATGTCCATCATAGTTAATTAAAATTCTCAGACGTTGCTCAGACGTTCGGTGCAAACATCCAATATGTGCCTGCTGCAATTTTGAATATCTGTTTTCGGGGCGAGGTGGGAAATAGAGGTATCGAATGCATGTGTCATATATCTTTCAAGATTTTTCAGATTCTCTTCATTATGTGCAGATGCTACATTCAATGTGTCGATAATTTGTATTTGAACACTCCCTGTGTGCTCGGCCATGGCCACCATTGCATGGACGATCTCCATCTTTACACGCTCAATCTTCGCTCCGAGTTCGGACAAGTAGTTTTGAAAGAATGTGTTTTGTTCGGCCAACATACTTCGCAATTCCAAATTAATGTCATTACCAGTTTCGAGAACGAAATGTTTAGAAGCAGCATCTCCAGATCGTTCAGGTTCAGAAACTTTTCTAATTATTCTCCTACCAGTATCCCAAGTTTCATCATCTCCTGGTATGAGACAACCGCCATCTTTGCCTTTATGATAGCATATCTTGAGCCTACTCTGCCCGAATTCGATATGCTATAACTCATTCTCGACGGTCGGTGATGAACTGATTGAATCCGCGTCTGTACCTACCATTATATATAGGGGGCAGTCCTTTATGATAGTAAAAAATCTGTATATTTCTTTCCAGTAAGAAGCACACACATGTTTGAAGTCTGATAATATCATGTAGGTATTTAAATGATCGTCGTAAACATGTCGCAAATTTGTATCGTCTATGCAAAACAGCACCAACATGTTTACGTTGTTGCGAATCACCTGTTTCGGTATGCGCGAATAATCTGGCCAAGGTACACACAGTCCATGTTCGCATGACATCCCATGATAAATTATTCTTGAATACAAGTTCTTTTATCGTAGGCAATGTCGTCGAAGACAAATATGGAGTTTTACAATGCTTTGTTCGGTGCTACGACGGCTTCATTATCACTGCATGAGAAATAACCCATGCCTTCCACGGCCTGCAGTACTCTAGCCAGTCACCAGTATTTCGGTTGCTAGAGCGGTTTTGATTACAAGTATACGCTCTAGAAATGAGGCGTTTCCCTTCTTCCAGCAGGCTCAGTAGGATGCACGTCTTGCCGCAATTTGATGGCCCTGTGATGATAAATCTCTCTGTATTCGGAAATATGCTTCCATGCCACGATTCGTGGGAAATATCTTCATCTTCGGCATTAATGCATATGGGTGGAGTAATATCTTGCTTGATAATACTTATTTTAACACTGCAATCTTCTGGTGGTGGTGGCGGCTGTGATTGTGTTGGCAGTGGAGAAACAATGTTGCAAATTTTAAAATATTTCTTTAAAGTATAACGGCAAGAAAACAGCTTCTTACAGAATTCGCACTTAAATGCCATATTGGAATATGTGATACGTCCATACTGATCCAAGTCTAGAATTATACCGAAACGAAAATGTATAAAAGGGCAATAGTTATCATTTTCTCGCTCAGTTCACCGCGATGTCTTAAAGAGGTAAGACCATAACTGGAAGCGGGATCGTCGATACACTGATCAACAATCTGCCAATCGAGCTGCACGTTCTTGGAAATAGGTTCTGTGGGCAAGCTAGCTTAATTCTGTCATGCAATGAGACAGGCATAAACGCCCTTGACCAGACGTGCAAGCAGCACAATATCACCTATTCCCAACACAATGACCTGTAAGCCAGACATCGAGCAGACAAGATTCTTGCACAGAATGAGAACGAAATAAGAAAATCATCTGCTACTGGGCTCGGAGAAGCTATAGCAGCGTGGGGTGTTTCCAACTTGATGAACGCCAAAAAGAAGATGGGCATAGGTGATAAGAGCAAAATAAAGGCACAAGTGAAAATTAAAGCAGTTGCAAAAAGAAGAAAAGCCTGAAGGCTAAGAAAATATCTACCAGCGGATTTTTCCACTGATTTTGCCTGCACTTAGGGCCCTCGAAGCCTAATCGGAGCCACCAGTTGTATCGTCCAGGCCGTTAACACATCATCGAACGAACAGAAGTTGTTGACCAAGGCACAAATACACAATGATTATTGGAAGCTATCCCCATGGGTAAAAAAAAAGAAGAAACAATAATGAAATCTCTACCGAAACGAGCAGTCACGAATGTGGATATGGAATTGTTTGCATGCAAATTGAAAATACTTCATTTTCATAGAGTGATTATGAGATATGATTTACCTGCTATACCCAAGAGAGAATAATGCACCGTAATTAATCTGTATACGACTGCAGGGCCCGGCATGCACTTGGTAGCCTATGTAAAAAAGGTAAACATGTGTAACTGCAAACATTTGTTCCTTCACTTCCTGGTTAGTTTGTTCATGTGATTGTATAAAAAGGCTATACACCATAAGTAAACCTTCAGTAATGTCGATAACGCTTACCTTGACAGGTCGTAGTTGGAATGGAGCATAGGCATTGTCGATTTTCCAACTAACAATGAGATACCAAACATTGATGAATAAAACTGCAAGCTCTTCCTCGTAAAAAAAAGCAGCAATGTTTCCAGTGCAGTTTCACTGCCTGTTGGCTGTTATGAAATATTTGATATAAAGTACATTGAAGATTTGCTGCATCCGACACAGAATTTGAACTACTTGGGAACCCCAATACTCTGAACAGTGTTATCACATACTGGGGTCCGGATGATACATCTATGAAGCTGGTAAAACACATGTGTCGTCGCAGCCTGTAAACATTTTGCCAGTCAATGTGATACGAATAACTTGCAATTTGGTAAGCAGCAGCAACCACAACGGCAGGCCGAGTAATACGATGCACGAATTTTCGCCTATGGTCCATCCACATTATAAACTGGTAGTGGCACCACAAAGCATAATTTACGATCTGGTTGTCGCAAAGAGAGCACACGAGGTGGTCGTGACAGTTGCCAACTAGTGCAGATAGTTGGTGAGCTTTCGAAATGAAGAAATCACACTACGCCTGCATTTAAGAAGATGGGTATAAGATTTGTGCTGACCAGGAGCTATAAAACAACATGCCGTGCAAAACTTACAATCAGTACGTCACAGGTCTCCAAGGAGTTAACATGTGCTAGCGAGATTATCCTCTGGAGTATTGGCTACACGGTAGATCACCATGGAAGATTTCCTAAACTACGAAGAGCCAACCGTTTTCAAAGACAGCATAACGAAGGTGGAACTTCATGCATACCAGCCATTCCTGATCGGGACGCACTCACTACCATCGGAAGTTCGGATAGCGGTCCAACACCAAGATACCTGCACTTTTCCTTGCCAGTCTTTCCTGCGAGTCACTGCGACTTTGACGATAGAAGATGGGTCCAATCCAGCATAGACGATAATAATGAGCAATGGAATTCTTCACCTGATCGAACGCATCACCTATTTTCTCAACAACGCCGAGGTTGACCAGTCATGAGATGTGGGCATAACCTCAGCGGTCAAAAATTACCTTCCGCTCATGCCGAATGAGCTGCCTGCAGCCAAAATTATAGGCTGCGGAATCGAAGATGACTACAGTGTTCCCATTTATGCCGAAGGCATGTTTTAAGTATGAGTACCGCTCTCCATGCTATTGGGATATGCCGAAAACTACCAGGAGTTGACGATAATGCTCGCCAATACGCATTTGGATGCAGTTTTGGGAGTAGTGGAACTGAGCCTACAGTCTATCAAATGGATTCTGTCTCATGTGGAGTTAAGCACTGCTGAACGCATAAACATGTTACAGAATGTGGAAGATGGTAGAAACATCGATGTGGCTTTCAGGTAGGGGAGTCTGGAGACATACCCCAGACTGCCGGCAGGCCAGCGCACCAACTGGATGGTGAAGTCCAGTTTTGGTTCTGAGAAACCGAGATACATCATTGCGGGCTGCAGACTGGAAGACAGCATAATGTAAGAGTGAGACATTCGCAGTTCGACATCTGTCAAATAGAAAATGTCAAAATATTTTTGAATAGCGAAAGCTATCCGTATGTAGCCATGACCACGAACTTTGTAAATGGGCAGTACCTGTCGGCATATCAGATGTATGCTTAATTAAAAACTGCATATTATGGACGCGACCGTTCTCCGATATTGAGCCCTGATATGTTCAAGTATTTGGTCCCACTCATTGTATTTGATGTGAGTAAACATGATGAGCATTTTAACACCAACCTGATCAACTGCAGGATCAAATTCACTAAACATGAAAATATTCCTGCCAACACGTGCGTGTAAGAGAACGGACGTTGATACCAAGTTTTGGACTAATTTAAAGTAAACAAAAGGAATTAACAGTACATGATAGGGCATTTATTCTGTATATTTGTGATAAAGATTATTCGCATAATATAAGGACTCAAAGAGACCTAGTTTTTCACTAAGTATGCAAAGAGTGTTCAAGGCACGAACAACTAGTGGAGGTCAAGAGAGTTAGACATCAGACATGGGAGTATGTAAGGATGTGTGGGCAGAGATATCTAGGCCTTAGAAATCGAATTTGAAAATACTCTCTCCGCTCGACTCGAAGCCAGCAGTTCGCAGCCGAGACACTAAGTTCCTTGAAGATGCTTTCGTCCAGTGCTAGTGAAATTATGTAAAGGCGGGCCAGTGGGCTGCTAGAGAGAGCCACCGCACTTTGTAAGCGACGGGCGATCACCCCCGCATAAGAATTTCTCATTAGCAGATTGTGTGTGCCCCGCATGGAGAACACCCGCGTGACTCGCATTTCCAGCGAAGTGCAACTTCGCTAAGCCACTGAATATCAATTTCGCGAAAGCGTGCAGGATATCTCGCACGCCGACCATTGTCGTTGCGACACGTGGTAGGGGCCGCATGTGCGATGATGGAAGAGGGATACTGTATAAGCTCTCGACCGGTCTGCCCCGGGGGGTCGTTCCTGTTTGCTTGTCGTCGCATTTAAACATGAGTCCAGATGGGACAGCTTGGAAGATGGTGGCATTCTGTCTGCGAGATGGGTCACCGATCTTCGTGTGGTGAAAGTAAACTTCAAAGAGATGTGAAGTTACGGTGATGATTAAATAGGTTGGGTTTTTCGTTAGTAATTCAGCACTACAGTATCATTCGCACATTATTTGAGACGAATTAAGTTAGTAGTTTAACAGTAGAAATTAAGAGCATCATCGTCAGGGTTAATAAAAGATGAGTATCCTAAAACATTGAAGGGAATTTAGCCATTCCCAGCTTGTGGACAGAGCCAGCATGCCACAGCGTTCTGGGTGAGGAACTGAGACGTTAAAGATAGACAAATATACGTAGTACTTCGTAAGTATTGTTTCTGCTTTTGATGTGACTTGAGATACGGAGAATGGGCGATGACGTAGAAATATCTATGGAGTGTAATTTTGATTTCATTATTATCAGAAGGTAAAGACATTTGAATAGGGTTAATCATTAGGCAAAAATGGGCGACATTTCATTCTTTTACGGAATTATTTAACCAAGAGTGAGTGGTTATTTATCGTTTGTAAAGACTATTGTGGGAAGTTTGTTACGTTCGCAATAGTGTAAAGTGCAGCAATGATAAATTGTTATAACGCATGAATCAGTATTATTGGGAGGACGTAAGTTTATTAAAAGTAGAATTATCAGGTGGATTCATGTAATGACAAGGGAGTTGTTACAACAAGTTTCTGAATTAAAGTGTGTTTAATTTTATCATATTGAGATTTCCTTGGTAAGGTTATGGAGGGATCCCCTAATGCCTCACGTACTGCAATATGTGAGAACGGTAGAAATATATCCTCTGTATCACCTCGTTGGATAGTGAGCGGGCAGTCTGAGATCTGCCGTGAATTCAGAGGAGATCCATATTTATTAGCATTTAAAGTAGTGTTTTAAGAGGAGAATTTATTGCGCTATTTTTAGTACAATTCTGCATAGAGACAGAAATGATTCAGAACGAGAAGCTGAAGGTAATTTAACTGGAGCTGTTTTACATGGCTAAACTTCATTAAATTAGTTCGAGAAATCTGTTAATTAACTTTACAAGTACTCATTGAAATTATCAGGGAAGGTATCCAACACAGGTCCACTCTCGTCCGAAGAGAAGCCCTACGTCAGGCTTAATTCTCTGTACCAACATTCCATCTTAGCATCCTGGATGCAGATCGGGGTGAGAGTTCCCCTATATACTAACAGTCTGGTTGCAGCGACCAGATTGTATCGTACGATTGTCGAAACAAAGTTGTGTTTATACTATGGTGAGCGCAGCTGATTGTTTGCACACTGTAACTATTTAGTCGTCATCGACAATCGCCAGTTTTAAGTGGTGGTGTTTCCCTGCCCACTTTACTTCCTGGGTCATCAAGGCGGACATCGATCGGTGAACCTCGAAGATTAATAAATCTGTATTTTCCTTATATGTGTACAGTAAATTTTGTGTAAAAAAGATACGCTCTGTTTTATTTCAAGAAACCTTCCTGTTTCATATATTATAATAAAGAAATTAATTCATCTGGCAATTTAAGTAATTAGAAGGAATGGTTAATGTCACCATAAGGTACAGGCATATATCAGGTAGCATAATCGATAATACATACATCTGTTGAAAAATATAATCTAACATGGATGGTATGAAACTAAGGTGTTTAATTAGCCAATGAAAAACATTGGTGAGTGTCGACAGTACAACCTATACTTTGAAATCATTCAGAAATATGGCTGTCACCTTGTCTTACATAGGTGATGTCTTACATATGAAATATAATATGGTTGTCGCACGAAGTGAGATGCAAACTATAAAAGAAATTACAATCAAAAAACATGGAGGACTGCTCTTAGCAAGATGATTGCATCCCAACATGGCAGCTTCCTGTATAATAGATAAACAAATGACGCCTACCAACAGGTCAGCCTCCAGTGACATGTGAAAACAAATGACACACGAAAAATCAAGATGGCGGAATGAGTATAGATGAAGGATGTGGGGGTGGAAATGCAGTTGTCTGCTGGGGAAGGAATGAATGTGACTAACGGTGGTGCTAGTGGGCACCCCCCCCCCCTTCGGAAATGCTGGTATTAAACAAATTATAATTTTTATATTGTTTTTTGTTTAGTTTTTAAATTTATAATAAATTTTTTTTGGGAAATTTTTTTGATGGTTTTCAATTTTTATAATACTTTGGAATTTTTGTATTTTCAAGGTCAAAGATCGAGGTTATAGGTCATGCTCTTCTGGCTTGGAGTCAGTGATCCCGGTCACCTGCGAAAATAGGGAAATTTCTTAAGAAAAAAGGAAAATTTTGCGGTATTTTGGTTGATTTTGAGAACAAAAAGGAAAATTTCGAAGAAAAAAATGGAACAAGATGGTGGGAGTGTAACGTAACAACAAAGCGGATCCTCCGAATCCGAATGCAAACCCTTTTCTGGTCCCATGTGGTAAATTGTGAATACAGCATAAACCGTAACACTTAATAAAAGTTGATCTATGTAGCATATAGAGGTAAATTGTAATTTAGTTAGTTAAGTAGCATATAGAGGTAAATTGTATATACGCACGTTCTTTTTTCCTGCTGGAGCCGCAGCGAATAAGCATTTAGACTGTTCGCCTTCCACCAAGACGAACCGGGTTCAATCCCAGGCCTGGCCTCCCCCTTTTTCCGCAAGTAAGAATCGTGCCAGTCGATGCCGCTGGTCGGCGGGTTTCCTCGGGGATATCCCGTTTTTTCCGCCCTTGCATTCTAGCGCTGCTCCATACTCACCTCATTTCACTCTCGCTGTGAAGAGCTGTCCAAATCTCTCAACTGAACTTTTTTCGTACCGCAATTAGCCTGCGCTAATTACAGCTGGCTGCCCTAAACCTAGGCGCAAACCATTTGTTCAGGCCAGACAGGAAAACAATTGAAGCGAAATTATATACGGAGTAGAAGGGCAGTGGAATGACGACCGAGGAGAAACAGGAGATCCACGAGAAAACCCCAACTTCATGACAGTCTACCCCAATTCCTGAATGAAAATGGCCCCTCAAACATATTTCTACCAGCCGGGGGCTGGGTATTGAGGATAGGCTTGTATCTGACCCCGCAAGACAGTTAAAGGTACGGAAATAAAAACCATGATGATAATAAGTGATGAGTAAAGATCCTATAATTTCGCGTAATAAAACTGCGCCAATATAGACCACACACTCGTCTACACAATCAAGCACAAGTCATTTTTTTATTAGCTGCCAACACGGGTATGGGAAGTTCACCGTAAATTGAGCACTTTTGGAAGACCTGATTAAGATACAATTGTAGGCAAATCGTGTCTACTATATGTAAAATTAACGTTGCAATCGGCCTGATCTCTTTATTCATGCGTCACTCAAGTGAAACTGTGAAATTATAAGAAAAGTTACTATTTTACAGTTATGCAAATTCTTACGATTATAAGCATTAAGAAAACAGAAGGGGAAAATATTGTTTCAGTATAGCGAAACGTTTACCTGTGACTTTTAATTCAACATTAAATAATGGAACTACTTTTCCTTCGCCATTACAAACATTATTGGGCTAATGACCGTCAGTGTGAATGCCCTTTAATATAACTATTTACATATATGCGGGTAGTGATATTTTTATAATGTTGTTTTAAAAAATGCCCAATTAAAAGTGAAGTGCCTATAAAATTAATACTCAAAATAAACGAAGCTGCCAGAGGACTAAGATGTTTTTTATTGGTTCTGACTTCTATATGGTGTGTCAAGTGAGCGGAGGTCCAATGACATGTGAGTAGTAGGAGCGGGCTGATCCTTTACTACTAGTAGAATGACATAGCAATGAGGATCTATTAATAGAATATCAAATTTATGGGTTATCTCATTAATTGATTCAAATATAACATTTGAATTAATTGGTGGTTAATCCACTATATCATATTAAGTGGATTACCCCTTTTAAACAATTGTTAACTGTTTAATTGGTGTAATGTTTCATACTGGTTATTTTGGAAGAAGTGCATAGGTCTTCATCCTTGGACGCCTGGCAAGCGATGAGCTCTGAGGAGTAAGGGCAGCAGCGTATATGTGTTGAACTTGGTACAAGAGTGTCATAAGGGTAATTTGTGGAAAGAGTGTCATAAGGGTTAATGTAGGTCTGTCGTTGGTGGAGCTGGAGTGTGTACTGAGGTCAATAACTGGGCGAAAGGAAGGAGGGTATCTCGAGAGCTTCAGAAGTCCTTCGTCATCGGAGGCATAGTTTGAAATGAAGTATGTTGGTATGTTTGGAGAGGGGAGGGGGAAAGGTATTGTTGCTATAGGTTAATCAATGGCAAAGTCTGAGAATGGAATGGATCGAGAGAGCGAGGCTATACATATGTTCAGTTACGCGGTCGGTGTAGGAATGAGGTGAGATGCTGGTGACTGGAGGGAAGGGGTGTCCGGAGCAGCCACGCGACCGCCTTGTTTGCTGTGTGAACGAAGACTGAGCTCTACATAGGTGAATTGGTGAGCGACTGAAGTTGAAAATTTGCATGTAGATAACAATTATTAATCAATTTTTAAAATAACGAAGTATATAATTTATAATAGCACCGAAACATGAAATAATTATAAATCCTGTGATGTCAAAGCATTAGCAAACACATAACATTGTATATGCTCTATGTTCAATCTAACAGAGAAACTAATATGTAAATAATTGTATGACAAACACTCAACATTGACTAACCACATGCAAAAGGTGTAAAATTTCAACTACGTACATCAAATGAAATATTAACCTCGGACAAAGTCAGTCACCAGGCTCGCCCTGTTTCCCTAATAATATAAACATCTTAACAATATTTACTAATCACATGCAACAAATACTGATTAAATTACAAGCACCACAAAAATACTAATTACGTGCAAAGAAATATAATATAACATCAGGACAACTCAATTAAACCCAATAAATATACAACCAACAACAATAATATTCTACCTAGACCCAATTTACAAGAATCATAAAATAGAATTACAAAACAAATGCAATGAGATGTAAAATTACACAAAACAATATCCATTTAAACACCAGCAAGGAATGAAACGTATTAATACCATTACAATAAACACTTACAATGCACAGGGAATGAGACATAAAATTTCAAATACTCAATTAAATGTTAATTTAATATTAAAGACAAACAAAGTTAATTTACTGTCCCTATCAATATAAACATGGTAACACATTGAATGAATACACAAACACAACTTACATTTAAGCATAGCATGCACGTGTCCTTCATTGGCTCGCACTAACATGTGCTGGCCGACACCGTCTGCAACTATCCGACCGGGCCTCGCCTCATTGCTCTCACTTCAGAACTATGTCACATGTTTCCCAGTAATACACTTTGCGTTCAATAAATGTATAAATTTAGCTTTGTATGTGTACACGCGCAAGTATGACTCCTGTCGCTGTGTTTCCTATCGTACTGTGAAAGGAGCTCAGCGTTTCTGATACGTCCTCTCTCCTCAGCAACCACGGCCCTGTGTCTTCCCAGGCCCGCCACTAATGTGTATCTGAAGTTAACTGTTAAAGCGGCATGCAGCAGAGAGCGCTCACATTCTCTCTCACACAACGTCCAGCTAGCAAGCCACTCTGTACCTTAACTGATATAAAATTGTAGTTATGTTCTAACTAACTTTAACAAACATAATTTCAGGAAATGTATCATTACAAGTAAATAAATACAGCAACGAACTAAACAAATATGATTAATCTCGCACACTGTACCATATCCCAAGGCAAATACTTCACAACGTTATCCTAGCCAGTGTTACTAAATAAAATATTATACATTCTAATGTTCCCTGCTGGTCACCCTCATCGACTCTCAATACCAAACAATTCCCTATACATTGTGTTTTAATATATGTAAATGCCTTTGTTCTAGCATAAGTGTATGTTAAGTAATTGAAATATTGTAACTATTTAAAATTAGTTGAACTGAATTATATTCAAAACTGTTTTCCAATTGGCAGAGCTCGCGGTGTAACTTACAGGTATTCCTCTTTGGGCTTTCACTATAGCAAAATAACGTTATTGCTATTTTGTATTGAGTAAAAAATTAACCTTACATATTACCGCTTGCATAACTCGAAGATTTGAGAAAAATTTAAATATATATATAAAATCGCTAACTGTTTTTACTAAAATGTGTAATATGATCACGTCAGTTTGTAAGTATGCTACATAAAATATTAGTAAATGAAAATATTCATATGTGGCAAACGAACACCCACATTATATAGTATTACTCCAAGTTTATGACCGTAGTATGTCATCACCTAACTCGTAAATTGGATTTGGATATTCCGAACAGACAGTCGTGTTAGCCTTTACTGGACCCTTCGTCCAATATAATATACCAGAAATTTCTAGTCATAGACCAATATACGCTGAATTCAATAACAATTCCCTAAATTTCAGCAATGTATTATGAATAAAAGATCACATACCATGTTTCGTGCCTGAAACTAACTCTGAAAGTGCGCAATATGGCTAATATATGGTTATTTCTACAAAATGTTCAGACAAGCCAGTATTTTAAGGAAAATTCAAGTGAGATGGTTGCTATTTTGGATTTGGTTACTATATAAGGATGGAATAATTTAATTGAGCAATAATTTCCAATTCCTCACGAATTAGTTACGTTTTATATAAATAGCGATCCGAAACAAAATATCACTGTTTTATGTATAACTTATACAGCTCATATATTCGAATATCAAACAAATTGTAAGACCTCATTTATTGGGAACATTTTAATGGCAAAAAGTAACAGTTTCGTAATGCATTTTTAATTATAGAGGTAGGTATGTTTAAAAAATGACACTTAAATGACACTTTTCAAATACTGTTGAGACTTTTTAACTTCTAGCTGTAACGGTCAAGGCAATCCCAGCTCCAAAAAAAAGGGTGGACTCGTTATCTGGTCTCCGACTGCATTCTACACATCGGGTTAGCCTGCGCCCAGCACGAACGTTTCAGGAAACGAACTCTCAGAACCTTCGCTACACAACACTACCAAACACTGGGCCAAACAACCCATGTCCCCTCACATATAGCTATTGAAAACGGTAACACATTAAAACTTCCTTTCGCATGTCTAATTATCTATAAAATATGTGCCGTTTTAAAAATTTTAGGACAATTTTAAGGCACGTCAGATTTTAAAATTTTGTAAATTTGGTGGAAATTGAGTTTTTTATATAATTAATGTGTAGGGGAAGATTAGGAATATTCAGGGTAAATCCTGTATTCATTAAAATCAGGGCTTTATTTTAGTCCTGATTGTTCTGTTATTTTAATCCTGCAGATATGTATGGACCTTATTTCAGTATTTTATGGATTCGTATTGTCCCAAGGTAGACAGTATGTTGTAACGAAATAATTAATAAAAGATTTTATTAAGATATTTAATTTACTTAGTTTGCCATATTTCCAGTTTATAAATGATTTTAGCTATCTGTAATTATATCACTGATATGTGGAATATCTGTTTTCAGTTACGGCAATATCTTTGTGTCATTTTAAATATTTTTAATGGTTCTTTAGTGCAATTTAATAAAAACTGGTTGGTATTTAAGTTCATTTTCATGCACTGGAAAATGTATTTGTTTATTAATGAAGAGATTTAATAAGGCACCTATACTTAAAAGGTTTTATGCGCGATTTATTCCATTCTAATTGATTTTTACCATGATGTTAAATTAGTTAACGAGTTGTATTTCTGGCTTTTTACTTTAGGTTAGCTCAGTTAATTGATAATAACACAAATATTGAATTTAGCTTTGCTATTACGTAAGTTATTTTCAGTCCCAGTTATGTTAAGACGGCCTGGCAAGACAGTTCGCCGCGCGGACAGCCTGGCTCTGTCCTACGCTTGTAATCAGAAGTTCTAATGCTGGCGACGCACTCACCTTCACGTCTTGGGGTTGTATTTCGATAGTGGCTGTACTCCCAGCTTTCGTCTACCCATGCGGTAAATTCCAGCTGACTTCGTAATATATCGCTCCCGCTGCCATAGTTAAGTGAACGAACTACTGCCTGAAAGCGAGTATTGAGTATCTTAAGGCTACTTGGTAGTGCGTTTGGTCTCCACCCAGTGCAGGAGCGCTAGCTCTTGGAGCGCAAACGTCGTGTATTACGACTCACATCCACATGATTCCTGAGACTATAACAGAGGCAGGATCCACACTGCTTTTGAGCAGGAACTCCAGTATTAGAACGAAGAGATGTAGTTCGTTTTAATTTTCAGTTCTGTTTACGATGTAGTGTGAACTTATTTTTGCAACATGCAGTATAGTCGCTGTAGTGAAAATTTTGTTGTTATTTATTTGGTGTTGGTTGATTTCTCAACTAACTTCTACATGATGATATTCTTCTTCTAGATACAGAAAGAACCCTCCAATGGGTTGGTTTGGTTTTAATATTTCTCCTCGGTAATACCGTGACTATGACCGATAATAATTTTTCGTGGTCCCTGTTCGTGTGTTTGCAGAGGGTTAGTGGTTCGTAATTCGTTATCCCTGATTCATGTATCAACCTCTTCTTTTCGGCTTTAGTTCTAACTTCTACTGTCTTCAGAGTATATTGGTTTTGAAAATGTGCGTTCCGGATGTCCTCCATTCCAGCTCGGGGAACGTCTACTTCTTCCCTTCATCACCGGCCAGCCTAGTCCGCTGGGCTGTGGTTACGCTAACCTGAGAGACACTTGACAGCGCCGGCAGGCTGTGCTTGTAGCATAGCTTTCGCGGACATATAACCAGAGGAACTGGATCGGCAGGGACGCACTACAGATATGACTAAATATTCTCTATTTGCTTTTGAGGAACTGTTATTAAGTAAATAATTGTACTGTCGCCGACAAATTAATTTTGCACAATATGTTTAAAGTAACTATATATGAAGGCTGTATGCCTTTTATAAGTTTTGTCAGCTAATTACTTTAAAGAAGTTTGATTTTGCGGGGCTCCATTTTTTTTAAATCCCTTCTATTAATTTTGAGATCGTGAAATAATTTTTTGTTATGAAATACTAATGAAAAACTGAATTCAAGTTCACATAAATTATGTGTACTGTCGAAAGCATTAAGAAAAGAATATACTGTGCGTGACAGAAACGAGCGGCCCTGGGGGTGGGGTAGGTGGGGCTAAGGTGAGGCTAAAATGAGCGGCCCTGGCGGTGTGGAGGTGGGGCTAAGGTGAGGCTGGAGAATTCCTGGGAAACCCCATCTAAGTAGCAGTCGTTTACCTGTCGCCAGACAGTAGTAAAGTCGTGCGCGCAAACATCGGTCCTGTGTTCTAACATTTCCGACGTTTTGTTGAAACGTGAGATATGTCAACGACCCATCTGAACATAACAAATCATGCTTGAATAATTGTGTATATTTTATTCTTTAGAAAATTTAACGAATTTTATGGGTTAATATATTATTCCGGCCAGGGCTTCAATTAAAAAGAGGGAAGTAATTCACAGTGAGGGACGTGATATCATAAGTAACGTATTTGAGAAGTGCGATGACGTAAAAACAGCGGTTTCTTTCATTACCGGTAAATCAAGCAACTGGTCGCACAGCTTTTTACACGGGTGTTGGTGTAACCACCATAAAACTGATCCGAAAAGAAAATAAAATTAGAATTCAAACTGACCACAACATATTATTATCTACACCTGGAAAAAAACACTCTACTGTAAAAAGACACACTTCTTTAAAAGTGGATGATTTCGATAAGTGTGTTATTAGAAACACTATCCCCGATTTCTAAGTGCGCAAAAAGACGATTTCTATGTGCGCGAAAAGAATGTTCCAACTATTCCAAAACTGTTACCAATCATAAAAATTAAAAATAGATTTTCCATGGGGAGCAAGAACGCTTCACCGCCTTATAAGAAGTATGGGATCTAAGTGGAGAAAGTGTAGGTCAATGAGGAAAATACTCGTTGAAAGAGCCGACATCGTGACACGGAGAAATGACTACATGCGTAAAATAAGACACTGCCGTGAAGTTGGCAGAGAGATAGTTGACCTTGATGAAAGTTGGGTTGATAGTAATTTGACTTTCTCCAAGTGCTAGAAGTACAGCGAAGAATTTGGAGTACAAGAAAATTCAAGTGCAGGCAGAAGACTAATAGTGCTGCACTCAGGTAGTCTGGATGGATTCCTTGCTATTCCAATATTTCTGTACAGCGATGGAATTGTCGCTGAAGACTACCATGGGCAGATGAACCATGTCAACTTAAAAAAAATGGATTGATAGGAAATTACTACCTACCTCCCAGCTTATTCCGTTGTTGTATTGGATAATGCACCTTACCATAATGTGGAGCTCAATAAACCTCCCTCAAAGTACACCATAAAAACGACATATTATTGTGGCTTAAAAATAATGGGGTACAGTGCAATGAGAGCATGTGTAAAGTTGATCTGTACAAGCTCGTAGAGATGAATAAGTCGAAGGGAAAAACATTTAGAATATATCAGAAACTCTCTCGTTTTACACACACAGTTCTCAGACTTCCGCCTTATATGTGTGATTTGATTGCAGTCGAACTAGCATGGAGTAAAATTAAAAGGCTAGTTAGAGACAGAAACGTTACAGGCGACTTGTAACATACGAAATTGCTGGAAATTACTGAAACTTCAATCTCATCTGTTACAAAAGAAGTCTGGGCAGGATATTGTAGCCATGTTCAAAACGTCGAAGACGAATACTGGCGAAAGGATGGAATTATTCATGATGTGATAGAAAGCATAATAATTAACTTGGGCGACGACGACAGTGAATGTGACTCGGATAGTGAAGTCTCATCAAATGGTGCAGCATCAATTAACAACACTGATTCTGACTCAGAACTTGCGCGGTCACTATGAAGGTTTTGCAGACTGATAGTTGGGTGATTTCGTCCAGTGAATGTTTAGTATAGTTCATTTTACAAATTCTTAAATTAAATTTATGGCCTGAAGATAAAAACTATAGGCCTTCAACACCATTGTTGTTCATATTCCTGTTAACGGTCCGGCAGTCTAAAAGACTTGGTGAGAAAATTAAATACTCAATGTATATTTAATATGCATGTTTATCTGTTTGTGTCCGTGTCGATTCAGTTTTGTTAGATGATTTTTAGAAATTAAATTAATTTTTGTTTGCGCTTTTAAAATTGCAAACTACTTTGACTGGATATTCCTTTTATTAAGCGCAATAAATTGCTAAATCTATTTCCAAGTGCGTCTTTTTGTATTCATTATTTAAAAAGAAAAACACTTTTACTTACGACGTATTTTTAATGATCGTGTAGAAATATGAGCAAATGTTTTTTATATGCACGATAGCATGACCTCGACCGCCGTCCCAGGCACCATGCCGCCTCCTACCTTGGCTCGACCGCATGCCTTCCACGACCGCATGCCTTCCACGGCCGCATGCCTTCCACGACCGCATGCCTTCCACGGCCGCATGCCTTCCACGGCCGCTCGTTTCTGTCACGCACAGTAAGTACATCATTTTCCAATTCATTAACAGACTTTAAATTTTTTTTAAATTACTTTCCCTCAGAGTATATTGATATATACACGGTACAAACATTCATTTCAATTATTACGTTAAAAATTAATTATTTTAATATAATGTTTTCGAGAGTTACTCCAAAAGAAATTATGATTCCATGCTATACTCAACTCAAACTCCTACCATACAATATTCACTCACAAGTACATATATTCTGACATTGAACAATCTTTTTGTAAAGAATATTTAATATTTATAACCCTAACCAATCATATTATTTTTTAATCCTTTATAAATTTCGAACTAAAGTTCTTCTCAAAATAATGAAACAAGTAGGTACTAAACATTAAATGCAAATGTTATTACATAAACAAAGCAAATCTGTATGTGCCTTTATAATTATTCTATGAAGACTATGATGTGAATAACTCTTTAAGTTTCCGAAGATTGTCTTATTAATCGTATATCATGTATAGTATTGGCATAAGGATTATTCAATTTCAGATACTATGTAGTGAGTCGAAACCAACTAAACACCGACTAACTAACATATGCCTTGATTCATATTCCATCTAAGATACTTAGATTTAGTCACATGAGGAATTAATGTATATATTTACGCGACGAACATACACTGAGAGTAATTTCCCTAACTGCCATAATCAAAGCTATCATCCGACCAATATATGTTTTAACATGTTATTAATATTATTTTAATCTCTGAAGATCCTTTTTCAAAACCCTTTCAACAAGCCTTCCTTTGCCCTTCTAAAAATATTTAAACTAAAATATTCTTCTGGAAACGAACCCTTTTTTTAAATTACCATTTTAAATAAAGACATTGGTTACGGTGTAAACATGACCAAGTTTTCATCCTAGGACATCAAACCTGTTTTACACATATAGTAAAGTGTTCTGTTATATATTAATGACTTCTATTATAGTCAACAGTGACGTTTTAAATTTATAATTATTCTTTCTTTTGCTAATGACAGCATTAGTATTTCCTTACCCATTTGATCAAATATGAGACAGAAGGATTATGTTTAAATAGTGTTCACATATATTAGAGCGGAAGATCTTTTATTGTCATTAATTAAACCCTTTACAGTTTAAATAATTACATGTATACTAAAGTAATGTTAGTCAGCTTTCAGACATTGTGAGGTGAAAATCTATTCGGAAGTAAACTTGCTCCTCACACCGAAGAATATTTACACATTCAACATTGATGAAAATTGAGGCAGGGACATCGCCGAATCGCCTACAATGCAGATACTGTGACAATATATATATATATATATATATATATATATATATATATATATATATATATTCGCCTACAATACAAAGCACCATGAGAAGAGTGAATGTTTGAGGAATGTATCTCATGCGATTTTTAACTTAAAAAACTGCGATAGTTCGCAGAAGTGAATAATTTAAATAGGCATTATAAGAGCTGTAAAAATGATGTTCCTACCGGGAAACGATCTGTATCATCATCACTCATAATATCAGAGAAGGATACTGAGCTAATGTGATTACAAAAATAAACAACATGGCATAGAATCGGATTGTATGAAATATACACTTTCTACACTAACATGTGAACGTAAATATATTCAACATAATATACTATTCCTAACTGCAAAGACTAACGTCGCTGACAAAACACCTCCTGCAAAGCAAAGTAAAGTAGATATTTATGATGAAATAGGAAGTGAAGACATCATTAATGATTCCACCAACGAGTTTCCTTCGACAAGTGGTGTGAATATTGAGAAAATATTTCCCAATTAAATTGTAGATAGAGCTTTATATTTGCTTGAGCTTCAAATACATAGCGAATACTCTAACATGAAAGAGATTGTTTCGATTATTGGCGTACATGAAGAATGGGGATACATCAAATGAAATAATTAAATTATTATCTGCAAACAGCAGAGAAGTATAAAGACCAAACATATGGAAAAAAATTATAATAATAAATCAACGTGGTTTTCATTTAGTGAACCCTACTGCTTGTCTGAAACCATTATTATTTCTGAGGTGTATAGTATCGAATGAAAAGGTGTATTTTAGGTAAACATTGCGTGAGAGGAATATGCTTCAATCTGAAGTAATATGCCTTTCTCAAGCAGCTTAAGTCGGCTGAATTTGGTTTATTTAACTATCCAAATGGGAAGGAGTGTTTTCGAGGTATATTTTTGAGGAATAAGCTAAGTTTTTTGAGTAATAAGCTATGTTTCTGAGGAATAAGATAAGTTTTTTGAGGAATTAGGTACAAAATCTGTGTTTAACGAGACGGCGAACAGCTTATAAAGATCAAATATGTGGTATGTAAGTTTCGAGACATTCTGTAAATATTTTTTTTTATTTACATTGTATCATGCATATGTAACTCCATATATCTTTATGTGAGATGTAACTTATGATCTAGCCTGTATATTTTATCAAGTATGTCAAAGCGATACATTAAATTCTTAATGAGCGATTCACGATAAATTTTGTGTGTACTGTATATCTCTTGTAAAATAAATGTGTTTGGAAAAAAAGTATTATGTAATTTTTTTTCTTAAATCTCCTTAAAACATATTACATAATAGTGTGAAAATAAAAGGGAAATTCACTATTCTTACAATGTATAATGGAATCCACAAAGGCAATAATGGTGTGGCGAGTGGCATCCTAAAAGTTATTTAAAATTGGTGTAAATGAATGGTTTCTGTCAAAACAATGGATTTTAATTAATTATTTGGAAATCCTTAAGATTTAGTCTCAAGTGATTACCCAATTACTCATAGCAAACAAAGCATGTTTAACTAATATACAATACTAACATGAAAGTATAAAAAAAAATGAAAAGCAAGGGAAAAATGAGAGATATTCGAGAAATCCAGAGACTTTGTCTGTCACGTGAAAAATATCCAGGAGCAACCTAACAGGGAAGCGAGCTGATTAATTGTATTATTTTTTACTAAGTAAATGTCTGAAAAGATTCACGCAATCATTCATTGACAATGAAACAATCCTACTGCACGTATTCATAGTGTTTCAAAGTGTATAAAATGTCTGGTGTTTAACTCCTAGCACAAATTATATTTATTTCAAACATAATAATGATAGCTCGCAGCCAGCCTACAGTTGGGTGTGCTTCCCCCAGGGTGCAGTCATGAGCATTGAATGCCTTATTTGATCAGGCAGAAACGACACTACAGCAGCTCAGAAAATAAATTGCTTAACCGTTTCAGAGAGCATCAGCCTTCTTTCTGCCGCACCCTGCATGCAGACAGTAGTGTTTGGCTATTTCCGAGAGTCTCGGCCTTCTTCCTGCCACACCATGCATGCAGACAGTAGTGTTTGGCCATTTCCGAGAGCATCAGCCATCTTCCTGCCACACCCTGCATGCAAACAGTAGTGTTTGGCCGTTTCCGAGAGCATCAGCCTTCTTCCTGCCACACCCTGCATGCAGGCAGAAGTGTTTGGCCGTTTCTGAGAGCATCAGCCTTCTTCCTGCCACACCCTGCATGCAGGCAGTAGTGTTTGGCCGTTTCTGAGAGCATCAGCCTTCTTCCTACCACACCCTGCATGCAGGTAGAAGTGTTTGGCAGTTTCCGAGAGTCTCAGCCTTCTTCCTGCCACACCATGCATGCAGACAGTAGTGTTTGGCCATTTCCGAGAGTATCAGCCTTCTTCCTGCCACACCCTGCATGTAAACAGTAGTGTTTGGCCATTTCCGAGAGCATCAGCCTTCTTCCTGCCACACCCTGCATGCAGGCAGTAGTGTTTGGCCGTTTCTGAGAGCATCAGCCTTCTTCCTGCCACACCATGCATGCAGGTAGAAGTCTTTGGCCGTTTCTGAGAGCATCAGACTTCTTCCTGCCACACCATGCATGCAAACAGTAGTGTTTGGCCATTTCCGAGAGTATCAGCCTTCTTCCTGCCACACCCTGCATGCAAACAGTAGTGTTTGGCCATTTCCGAGAGCATCAGCCTTCTTCCTGCCACACCCTGCATGCAGGCAGAAGTGTTTGGCCGTTTCTGAGAGCATCAGCCTTCTTCCTGCCACACCCTGCATGCAGGCAGTAGTGTTTGGCCGTTTCTGAGAGCATCAGCCTTCTTCCTGCCACACACCCTGCATGCAAACAGTAGTGTTTGGCCGTTTCCAAGAGTATCAGCCTTCGTCCTGCCACATCCTGCATGCAACCAGTAGTGTTTGGCCGTTTCTGAGAGCATCAGCCTTCTTCCTGCCACACCCTGCATGCAGCCAGTAGTGTTTGGCCGTTTCTGAGAGTATCAGCCTTCTTCCTGCTACACCCTGCATGCAGGTAGATGTGTTTGGCCGTTTCCGAGAGCATCAGCCTTCTTCCTGCCACACCATGCATGCAAACAGTAGTGTTTGGCCGTTTCCGAGAGTATAAGCCTTCATCCTGCCACACCCTGCATGCAAACAGTAGTGTTTGGCCGTTTCTGAGAGCATCAGCCTTCTTCCTGCCACACCCTGCATGCAAACAGTAGTGTTTGGCCGTTTCTGAGAGCATCAGCCTTCTTCCTGCCACACCCTGCATGCAAACAGTAGTGTTTGGCCGTTTCTGAGAGCATCAGCCTTCTTCCTGCCACACCATGCATGCAAACAGTAGTGTTTGGCCATTTCCGAGAGCATCAGCCTTCTTCCTGCCACAACCTGCATGCAGGCAGTAGTGTTTGGCCGTTTCCGAGAGTATCAGCCTTCTTCCTGCCACACCCTGCATGCAAACAGTAGTTTTGGCCGTTTCCGAGAGTATCAGCCTTCTTCCTGCCACACCCTGCATGCAAACAGTAGTGTTTGGCCGTTTCCGAGAGTATCAGCCTTCTTCCTGCCACACCCTGCATGCAAACAGTAGTGTTTGGCCGTTTTCTGAGAGCATCAGCCTTCTTCCTGCCACACCATGCATGCAAACAGTAGTGTTTGGCCATTTCCGAGAGCATCAGCCTTCTTCCTGCCACAACCTGCATGCAGGCAGTAGTGTTTGGCCGTTTCCGATAGCATCAGCCTTCTTCCTGCCACACCCTGCATGCAGGCAGTAGTGTTTGACCGTCCTTGAGAGCATCAGCCTTCTTCCTGTCACACCCTGCATGCAGGAAGTAGTGTTTTACCGTCCTTGAGAGCATCAGCCTTCTTCCTACCACACCCTGCATGCAGGCAGTAGTGTTTGGCCGTTTCCGAGAGCATCAGCCTTCTTCCTGCCACACCCTGCATGCAGGAAGTAGTGTTTGGCCGTTTCCGATAGCATCAGCCTTCTTCCTGCCACACCCTGCATGCAGGCAGTAGTGTTTGACCGTCCTTGAGAGCATCAGCCTTCTTCCTGCCACACCCTGCATGCAAACAGTAGTGTTTGGCCGTTTCCGAGAGCATCAGCCTTCTTCCTGCCACACCCTGCATGCAGGCAGTAGTGTTTGGCCGTTTCCGAGAGCATCAGCCTTCTTCCTGCCACACCCTGCATGCAGGCAGTAGTGTTTGACCGTCCTTGAGAGCATCAGCCTTCTTCCTGCCACACCCTGCATGCAGGAAGTAGTTTTTATACCGTCCTTGAGAGCATCAGCCTTCTTCCTACCACACCCTGCATGCAAACAGTAGTGTTTGGCCGTTTCCGAGAGCATCAGCCTTCTTCCTGCCACACCCTGCATGCAGGCAGTAGTGTTTGGCCGTTTCCGAGAGCATCAGCCTTCTTCCTGCCACACCCTGCATGCAGGAAGTAGTGTTTTACCGTCCTTGAGAGCATCAGCCTTCTTCCTGCCACACCCTGCATGCAGGAAGTAGTGTTTGACCGTCCTTGAGAGCATCAGCCTTCTTCCTGCCACACCCTGCATGTAGGAAGTAGTGTTTTAACCGTCCTTGAGAGCATCAGCCTTCTTCCTGCCACACCCTGCATGCAGGAAGTAGTGTTTTACCGTCCTTGAGAGCATCAGCCTTCTTCCTACCACACCCTGCATGCAGGCAGTAGTGTTTGGCCGATTCCGAGAGCATCAGCCTTCTTCCTGCCACACCCTGCATGCAGGAAGTAGTGTTTGGCCGTTTCCGATAGCATCAGCCTTCTTCCTGCCACACCCTGCATGCAGGCAGTAGTGTTTGACCGTCCTTGAGAGCATCAGCCTTCTTCCTGCCACACCCTGCATGCAGGAAGTTGTGTTTTACCGTCCTTGAGAGCATCAGCCTTCTTCCTACCACACCCTGCATGCAGGCAGTAGTGTTTCGGGCACAGTTTTCCCCCGAGCAAGGCTAACAGTCCCCCTCTTCCTAGCCACAACCCTCCAATGCTGCAGACAGTAGTGTTTGGACCGTTTCCTGAGAGCATCAGCCTTCTTCCTAGCCACACCGCATGCAGCAATTTTCTCCGACCGGCTCACCCTGCATGCAGGAGTAGTGTTTACCGTCCTGAGTAGCATCAGCCTTCTTCCTACCACACCCTGCATGCAACAGTAGTGTTTTGCCGTTTCCGAGAGCATCAGCCTTCTTCCTGCCACACCCTGCATGCAGGCAGTAGTGTTTGGCCGTTCCTGAGAGCATCGGCCTTCTTCCTGCCACACCCTGCATGCAGGCAGTAGTGTTTGCCGTCCGAAGCATCAGCCCTTCTTCCTGCCACACCCTGCATGCAGGAAGTAGTGTTTACGTCCTTGAGAGCATCAGCCTTCTCCTCCACACCCTGCATCAGAATATTTTTGACCGCCTGAAAGGAAGCATCGCCTTCTTCTGCCACACCCGCAATGCGAATTATGTTTTACCGTGCCCTTGAAACCATCACATCTTCTTCTGCACACACCCTGCAATCAGGCGAATTTTGAGCCAAATCTAACATCGACGACTCGCGAAAGCATTATTCTGCCGCCGATGTCGCGAAAGACTTGCCTGCTCCGACCATCCTCTTTCCGACCAACTGCCGCAACACCCAATTATTGTTACCACATCCAACCTCCGTGCATTCCGTAACGTGTAAACTACATTCGTTACATAAAAAATTATTGTTTAATTATTAAGTACACACGTTCCCAATTACAATAGTCATGAGAACTACTCTCACATTACTATCGCCATGTAAATTACACAATAGTTAACTATCGCGTGGTTGTGATAGCACTATAGCGATATCAGCTCGAGCTAAATACTTGATAGTAACTGTCCTGCAACTATCGTAGTGTAAGCCTTAGAGCATCACTAACCGTGATAGTGAGTATGACGAATTTGTACATATGTTTTCTTTCTCAGTAATATTGCAGAATTGTTTTGATTCTGTTAATATTTGTCACGGTTCTTACACTGTGAGGCTGTATGACTGGCCGTATATTTTCGTATAGGTATCACACGAAAGTATATTTACTGTCATATAGTAAACCATGGGAACAATATAAGTTTACATATCATTACTACTCCGGCATGATATGTAACCACGCTAACAAATTTCACCCTCATCGTAAAAGGATATAAATTTATGAACTATAAATGTATTTACACAAAAGTTGTCGGATATGTCCTTTTTGAGGTTTACTATCACAGAATGTCTCAATCGTGTGTGTAAACCGAACCTATCGCAATAGTTACTATCGTGATAATTACTATCACCATGTAAACACATCTAAACGATCATTCACAGACTATTTACGTAAAAACATTTTTTAATTAATTACATCTACTCGTCATTATTGATTGATAATTAAATAAATATTCCATGCTATAATTCAGATCAGAAACTGCTCAGTAACGTTCGTGCAAGTAGTCGGTAATTGAAAACATGTTAAAATTATTTACACATAATCATCATGATAATTAAAAATTCACATTTTAACTTACATCACATTAAAATTTCAAATTACATTAAAAACTCATATTATATCACAGTTTCCCCGGTATAGTTCAGAAAACATGTTTTTTTGTCAATTCCTTTTAGTATATTTTTTATATTTTTAATTTAGTTAAATTGTTAACAGAAAAGTTTCAGAAATATTATTTCGTTGCTATCAATTCATTAAAATTATATTTAAACTACTTTCCTTATGTTTGAAACGTAAAGTGGGTGGATGGAGGGGATGATCTGGATATATATACCGTGCCCCACTCGCCCCAGCTCATTCGCCCGCCGGCTGCCATGCATGGAAGGCACATCTAGGTGGCTTTCCCATCGAAGTAGCATACGATATGCTGCGTGCTTCCAGGAAGCACATAGCATGCTATTTGAACACCGGACAATGTAAACAAAAAAATATGATTACACACTGAGAGGGCAGTAGCGGAGCGTGCTATAAATAGCAAGCAGCATATGCTACTGAAAACCGTCTGGTCGGTCTTTTGTGATGCATGCCATGCGCAACGACACATGACGCAGATGCACCACCGTGTTTGTGGCAGGTGAACCCATTTTAGCGCTAAGTTTTTTTATTATGTGTTGCGAGTTCTCGTGATATGATACATATTCAGTAAGCTGCTCAGTCATGGTAGCGTGATAGATGCACTACGACTGACCGGCTGGAAAAACATTCTTCTGCATCATCTCGCTGTTACATACCCACTTAGGAACAGATCTGAAGTTTAAAAGTATTTCTCAAGAAGATAGTTTCAAACATCACTAATTTTACAGCACATATTATATACTACAAATTATGTCATCTATCGTCTCTATATTTGACTAAAATTGAATATTGCTTTCAGATCGCAATACGAAATGGTACATTCTTAGAGGCAGATTTACCAGATATTTAAAAGCAACAAATACCACTGGGAGTGCCGCCAAGAAACCATACTACTTATGGGACATTATGCAATTTATCCTTGTCTTACATAAAATTTGGACTTCAATTTGTAAACTTCTCTTCAAACATCGTGGAAAATGAACTAGAGCAGGCAAGTGAGCCAGAGGAAGATTCACATGAACAAAACGAACAAGATTCTGTGGAACGTGCTCAACAGACATCTACTTGAGGAGGGTCAGGTACTATTCCTAGCATTGAACCCTCATACCCTGCCTCTACTATACGCAACAGCGATACTTTGGCGGATACATCTACTTCATCTTGGAGGAGAGCCGTTTGTCTACCTAATAAGTTGGAGGCCCTTGAAAATGCAGTTACGAAATATTTCTCTACTAAATGTAACATGACAGAAAATAATCCCGACTTGGAACTCTTCAAAAGCATCTTGCTTGATATTGCTCACTTTACACCAGAAATGAAAAGACAGTTCATATGGAAGGTAATTGATCTTATACATGAAATATGCGAAAAAGATAATAGTGAAATCATCATGACTCCATTGTCACAACGAAAGAAAATTCTTCACTGTTACAAAACAAGACAAACACGGTGCTCAACAACACCAAGAAGAAATCTACAACGATCCACAATCAAGTACCCTGCATCCCAACTGAAGATCCAGTAACCCACCCCATCCCACGTCCTTCACTGCCCTTCACGTCAACAGTGACTCAAAACCCACCCTCATCGACACACTCTCCAGGGCCGGAAATATATGGTCTTTACTTGGAAACTACTGAGGTACCATCTACCTTTGCAACTGAAAATAATTCTGCTCATCCTATACAGCAGGGTAACAATGGCGACACTGGCGAGTTAGACTACTACTCAGAAGAACATGGGAATGTGTATCGTCAAATGAAGTCAATAGTTTCAAATTGCCTTAAAAAGATTAACTAAATAATATTTAGTACATTTATGTATTGTGGAACTTCACTGCTAGGAACTAGGTAGGCCTATTCTTAAAACTTTCAATTTAGTATGGAGGCAGCAAATGTTGATTGCCTAATGTAATTAAAACTATGTGCGAAACCTACTTACGTTTCATTATTATTTAGTCGTTCTTTTATCTTAAAAATACAAATAAATGTTCGTCCACGACAACAACTGTTGATAATTCGTATCTTGAAAATACATTTCTGTTTTCATGGCGCCTACCGGTTTCTTGAAAGTGTATATTTCCATTCTGCTGGTGCGATAGAATTCGTTTCGAAACTAAGTATGGGCTGTAACTTTCTACATTACACCGATATCGACGGCTCCATGTGTGCTGTCTTCTTCTCCTCTGTCCCCTGATAACTACCGCTAATACATGCATATCATCGTCGGATGACATCCTGAACACTGCTGATGACTAAACAACACATCTTGCAACGCTTCTTGAACTGGCGTCTACATTGGTGTGAAAGCTTGTGCTACGTAGCTCAGTGGAACTGCAGATTGCTACTTGCGACCTGCTACTAGAAAGCAGGTGTGTAAGCCGCCTTTGTACTCCAAGCGTTCACCTCTGCAGTGCTAGTAATCCGGGCTCCTGGCTTGAGTGAGACCATCACTGTTGGCACCTCTCTCACTAAGCGACCTGTACGCTAACTCCGCTATTTGCACAGCGCGAGGCACCGCTCTACCTCTGTGCTGCTAGTATGCCAGTCCATCTCTGTGCACCACGCATCCTCCACGATACCATCTGATGCCAGTTACTACGATTGAATTATTGGTAGTAGATATATTTTAAGGATAAAATAATAACATTAATATTTATAGGAAATTTTAATTTTTTAAACAATTTCTATTCAAATAACATTTCATAAAATTTGTCGCGGTTTTTCGTTAGAATGCATAATTACTTTTGCTATATATAATTTGTAGTCGTGATGTCATTTAAATTGTAAATTATCAATTACTCCTTTTCAAATTTAAAAAACGCTATCGGGTTTCGGGTTTACCTTTAAATTATTATTGGTATGTAATCGATATTTTTATTCTTAAATTGTGTTTGTTGGGGTGGGAGAGTGATTGAGTGTATATGGGCGAAGAGAGTGAGATGAATCGTCATGTTTCGTGGAGCAAGGAAGGGAGAATATCACTCGCTCCCCATTCGAGCCAGCGTTGTGAATAGTGTTTGTTTTGTGAGAATGGATGTGTATATGGAGATCTGATGCCTGTGTGTGTATGTGAAGGGTGGGTTGGCTAATTATTATAACATTTATGTGACTCATTCATTTAAGTTTTTATTTAGTATTACCTCTAATTAAATTATTATTACATTTTGTGTTGGGTTTTGGGGGAGTTTGACTAATTTCTTTTTAGGTAATATATTATCATGACAAGTGTGTATAATGGTGTGTTCGCCTGTGGTGTTACAGAACGCTGTTTATTAAAGAGTGTTATGTCAGTGAGTTAAGGAAGGGGGAATTGATTTTTAAATGAGACACCACCCTAAGTAATCAAACATGTATATATTTTTCATGGTAATGAGATGTTTTTCTAAAGGTTACGGCATGATCCTCTGGAAGGAAACTCGTATAGTGTTTTTGTAAATGTTTTTGTGTATGTAGTTAGAGATTTATTGAAAGAAGAATCATTTTAAATAATTGTTTACAAAGGACTGTTTTTGTGTATATAATCTTTACTGTTTTGAATAAAATTGATGGAATAAGTGTACGTGTTGTGTTAAACTGGAAAAAGAAACTTAAATAGTAAAGCGAAATTGAGTATTGTCAATGATTTGTTTTAGAAGCTCTCAGTGTAATATTTCTTTATCACTCAACTGTGTTTATGCAATGCATGTTTCACCTAATTAATTATACTAAAGTGAATTAATTAATTATGCAGTGCCTGAATAATGAAGTATAATAATTTTGCAGTGACTGAACGATGAAGTGAATCAATAATGCAGTGTCTGAACGATAAAGCGAATGGTTAAATATTTTACAATTGTTTTTATACTATGTCACAACACTGAAATGAGTTTATGTACAAGACTCATTTGCTATGTTGGTCAACAACTTGTGTTATTTTAACAAATTGTTACATTTTCCACCATAAGCGTTCCCTTTGGATGGGCGAACATACAGTTGTTTAACGCAAGGAGTTCTAAATAAAATTCATTGGAATTTAAGTTTGTGTGCTGCAAGTTCCTCGGGCAAGAACATTGATACTCCTGCGATGTTTGTTTCGTTCTAACATGTTTGGTTAAGTGCGTAGTTATTGGTGGATGTTTATCATTTTGAAAATAAAATAAAATAATATTGATTACCTCTTTCAGGAAACGGACTCAGTAGTAGTTGTAAATATATATGAGTTGTTAAATCTGAAATTTTCTTAACGGAAATGACTGTGTGAGAGACAGAGTGAGGGAGAGAGTTTGCTGGTGGTTGCTGAGGTGCAGGGCTGTGGAAGTAATGGTAACTTCCATTCCCCGCGTGGAGGAAAGGGATGTTTATTGACGCAGTGAGACGACTTTCGCCTTGCTTCCCTTTCAGTCAATATCAGTCATATACATATACATATATAATTTCACATAATTTCAACAAGTGGGATATCATTCTTTATTGAAATAAAATATTTCTTATGATTCAGTTTCCAAACACATTACAAGAAATATTATAAGAGGTGAGAAACATGATAGGTGGTCTTTCATTAATAATGCGGTGGTGAAATGTAGGGAATTCCTATTGGATTGAGCGTATATTAGTTAATGTATAAATATTTCTGGTATATAATATTGGGCGAATAGTCCAATAAGGGCTAAACACGACTGATTATTTGGAATATTCAAAGCCATTTTACGAGTTAGGGAATGATATATTATGGTAAAAAGTTGGATTAATATTATACAATGTGGGTTTTCGTTTGACACATACAAGATTTGTTGTGTACCAGCATTTTGTATAACGTACTTTGAAACTGATGTGATCATATTTCACGTTTTAGAAATGTCAGTTGGGTAGCTTTAAATATTTGTCAAATCTTCGTGTTATACAAGCAGTAATATGTAGCGTAAATTTTTTTACTCAGTAGATAGTTGCACTGCCATTATTTTGCTATATTGGAACATTTTGTGTGAAAGCCCAAAGCAGAAAACCTGTGAGTAACAAAGCAAGCTCTGCCGGTTGGAAAACAGTTATTGAATATCATTAAGTCTGCATTATGTTAAACTAATTTTAAATGGTTACAATATTTCAATTACTTAACACTCGTTTATGCTATACCAAAGGCATTTAAATATTTTAAAACACAATGTATATGTGTTGGTTTGGTATTAGGAGCCAATGAAAGTCACCAGCAGAGAAAATTATTATGTATAATATTTTATTTAGTAACACAAACTGGGAACAAATTAAGGAGAATTTGCACTATATATGGTACAGTGTGCGAGAGTAATCATATTTGTTTAGTTAATAGCTATATTTATTTACTTCTAATGATATATTTCCTGGAATTATGTTCGTTAAAGTTAGTTTGTAACGTAATTCCGTTTGTAATACAAGTTGAGACACGGTGTTGAATTTTTAAAGGCTTTCTAGCCACAATCTTCATGCAGACGTAGTGAGAAAGAGAGAGAGAGAGAGAGAGAGAGCGGGAGCGAGAGAAAGCGAGCGCTCTCTGCCACAAGCCGATATAACAGTTATCTTCAGCTACACATTGGTGGCAGGCCTGGGCAGACACTGGGCCGTGGTCGCTGAGGAGAGAGGAGATATCAGACACGATAAGCTCCTTTTCACACTACGACAGGAAAAACAGTGAACAGTCATACTTGCGCATGTACACATAAGGTGTTAGGTTTAACGAAACATGTATTAGCGGGAAATGTGCGACGTAGTGCTGAAGTCAGAGCATTCAGGTGAGGCCTGGTTGGATAGCTGCGAAGGGAGTAGGCAGACATGTGTGAGTGCAAGTCGATGAAGGACCTGGGCGCAATAGACTTAAATGTAAGTTGTGTTGCATGTGATCTTTCAAAGTGTTTTATGACGTTTATATTGACAAGGACAGTAAATTAACTTTGTGCGTGGTTAATATTTCATTTGATGTGCGTATTCGAAATTTTACGTCTCGTTGCCTATGCGTTGTAAGTGTTAAGTGTAATTATAACAAATCGTTTCTTCCTTGCTTGTGTTTAAATGGATGTTGTTTCATGTAATTTTACATATCTTTGTGTTTGGTTAGTAATTCTATTTTATGTTTCTGGTAAATCGGGTTTAAGTAGTATTTCGTTGCGGCTAGTTGTACATTTCTGGGTTTTAATTGATTTATTCTGAGGTTAAATTATATTGCCTTGCGTGTAATTAATATTTTTGTCATGATTCTAATTCAATCAGTATTTGTTGCGTGTGATTAGTAAATATTGTTATGATGTTTATATTATTAGGGAAATAGTGCTGGCCTATAAATTGACTTTGTACGAGTTTAATATTTCATCAGATGTGTGTAATTCAAATTTTACGTCTTGTTGTGCGTGGTTGGTAAAGTTTTAGTATTTTGTCATTTATTAAATTGCTACTTAGTTTCTCTGTTATTTTGAACGTTAAACGCATATAATATCGCATGTTTGTTAATAACTTGATATCGTGGGATTTGTAATAATTTCATGTTTTGGTGGTAGAATAAACATTATACTTCGTTATTTAAACACTTATTTATTACATTTATCTGTATGTACGTTTCCAACCTCAAACGCTCGTCAATTGACCTATGTAGAACTCAGTCTTCTTTCAGACAGCAACCAAAGCGGACGTGTGGCCACTCCCAACCCCCCCTTGCACCCCTCACCAATCATTCTACCTCATTACTATGCCATCCTTCTAACTGCACGGATGTGTAGCCTCGCTCTCGGGGTCCATTCCATTCTTAGACTTTGCCAATGATGAAACTATAGCCTCGCTACCTTTCCCCCTCTCATACTATCGGTCACCCACATTTCTTTATTTCAAACTATGCCTCCGACAACGAAGGATATCTTATCATCTCGGTATAATTCTCCTTCCCCTCGCCCAGTTGCCGAGCCCAGTACACACTCCAACTCCGCAGATCCTGGGCCTACATTATCTCTTATGCCACTCATGCTCCAAATGGCCTTATGACACTCTTGCGCCAATGTCAACACATATATGCTGTTGCCCACACACCTCAGAGCTCATCCGCCTGATACACGTCCAAGGGTGAAGACAAATGCTACTATCCCAAAATATCTACTATGACACTTAACACCGATTACGTGATTAACAATATTTATAAAGGGATTAATTGGTAATTACTTAATCCATTACAGCGTATTACACGCCAATTAATCCACAGTATAATCCAATAAATTAATCAGACAATCTAATGATCCCATATTCTATTAATAGACCCCATCCATATGTCAATATACTAGTGGTCCAGGACCGGCCCGCTTCCACTTCAACCTGCGTGAAAATAAAATATAATGGTATCCCGTCTGCCTTAATACTGAACTGCAACGTGAAAGTTTAGTGTCTTAAGTGACGAATATTATTGTCTCTCTGCTCAGATTAAGTAATTACGTTAATTTTAACTCACTGAGATTATTATGAAAAGATTTTTATTTATTTTTTTATTTTTTTTTTTGGGTGAGCTCCTGAAACCTTACTTGTAAAATTATACTTTTGAGTTATGTACTTTTTTTATTTATTTTTTCCTTATTCATTGAAGTAGGGCACAGTTACTCGATTGACGATTCACTTCTGGGCATGCTTCATTTTCTAATACAAAATGCCTTCTTTAAGTTAAAAATAATTTTTATACCCGAATTTGGATAGTAAAGCTACGAATAACAAATTTAACACCGGAAAATATTGCGATAGTTATCTTTGTTACGCGCTCACTGCTTTGTCCCGCGCAAACGGTTGGCAGTGAAGGATAGAGCAGTTATATGATAGCGGCGGCAAGTCGCAATGGAATATTTTGAATGATAGCAGAGTGATAAACCAAAACCGTATAACTGTTTAAAAAAAGGGAGCTGACACAATAATCCTTTTGCGGTACGCGCTGCTGGCCTTGCTTGTATTGAGATGATGCTTTTATCTGAATAATTTTCTAGTGGTTTACTGCCCTAGTTTCTTCCAACATGACTCGGGTTGCGTCAAAATTTCCAAGTCAATGCTAGCAAGTATAACAATCCGCCAGGACTCCTAACCGATAGATGATGAGTGGATGAGTGGCTAGAGTTCTAGCGATAGACGACGATCCAGAGAAACGAACGGCAAGAGAAGTGACAAGCAGGAGGAAAATCCATGACTGTGAGTATCAGGGCAGTGAGGAGTGCAATTGGCAAGCTGAATATTTAACTGGGTGTGTGAGTGAAATATATTACAAAAATTATGGCGACAGAATGGTAGGAAGTGTGTGAATGATGAGTATGAGTTAATTGACTATATTGAAACGGAGAAATTAAGAAGGACGTTAATTAGAGATCAAATATATATTAAATAAGGCGTTCACGTATAAAAATGAGAAATAGTGGAGACATATAGGTTAATGGTGTGAATAATAGATGAGTTACCGTAATAAATTATAATCAAATTTAGTTATTTAATTTTTTAATTAATATTTCCATCCCTCAGGAACTCGTAAACGCCCCTAAGTATTATTGCTTACACTATGGAATAACTGACGTATGACGTACTAGCTGCAGTTGTATAAGAAATTACCTTCTCTGAACTACAGCTATGAATATTTAGAGATATTAAATAAAGCTACTAACCTACAGGGTATTACCGAAGTTTTCTCGTGTTGTAGTGGTCTGTTCACTTTTAATGTCCTTTTCTCACAAAGTTACGTGAGTTGTCGGTCGGGAAAAATGCAGCCAAATGCTATGGAATTACCACACTCCGCAATTGTCATTGGAATTCATTTCCATGTAGTTGTCCCTGGCTGGGAGGTGAAATACGGACGAACTTCAAAGGCAGGTTCAGGGCCGTCGAATTACTAGCCGGCTCCTTATGTACAAGGCTCACTCTCGGGCGAAAATTGGTCGTTTTTGCATAATGGACGCTATTGCAGGGACACAGATGTAATGTGCGGCGATTCGTACAAATGTCTCGAGTAAAGGTCTTAACTTCCCGTTCCTTGACCTCATCTGACCTGCATGCCGCATGCGCCGAAGTAAGAAACTTATAACTTGACTACCAGAATAACCAAAAGTCAATTATAACCAGAAGTCAGTCATAAGTCCTTGGTTTAAGTAAAAGTCGGAACGTAAATATTGTGAAATATAAATGCGCAGACTGATTATTTTATATTCTAATAATGTTTATTACTATTATTATTATAAATCGTCTTTAACAAGCGCAGTTAACGCATAATCTGCATTCTCTTACCCTGAACCATTTCCACAATTTAGACTTGCGTATTACAGTGTAGAAGAAACAAAATAGTGGTTTCAAATTAACTTACACTGTAGAAAATCAGAAGTCATTACTAGACATTGATTGAACAAGTAATTAATATTATAAAGAGACATGCATATTTAAGTACTAAAAAATGCATTAATTTAGGACGATTTTTAAGTTTAAACCAGTCCATAAAACACTGATGATGAACTGGCATGTATTAGGGCCGAATATGCACCATATACATGCAAGAATATAGTACATTTGCAAAACGCATAAATGCACATCTGACCCACATACATACACACGCAACAATGGCTCCGTGCAAATAAAATATTTAAATTGAACACTAGTTCGTTACAACAACAAAATTGCAGGGACCTGTCCCTAATAATTCAAATACATATTGCAAACTATGACAATAATAATAATAATCACAACACAGAAATTTTAAGCTGGAAAAGCGTTTAGACTTCTACATACATAAAAGTGTCAAACAAAATTAATGATAAAAAAATTCCAGCGTTAGGAGTTAAAACTAAAATCAGTCACACAATCATTCATCCAACCATACATTTAGAATGCTCTACTTTAAGGGTCACGGTGGCGTGGCAGCAAGCACTGCAACAACTTCTTTTTGAACAAATGGTAAGATTCCTCATCGCGTATGTTCTGGTCCAGGCCATTCCAATTCCAAGCTGCTGAAACGCTAAAAGAATTCGGAATATAATCTTTCCAGTGGAACGGGTTTAGAAGTTTACTGTCGGATTTTGAGTGAGTGGAAAAGTCATGAGCTAGGAGGGGTAGCTAAAACGATTTCGTAGGTATACAGCAGTATCAGCACGTAGGTATACAGCAGCATCAGCACGTAGGTATACAGCAGCATCAGCACGTAGGTATACAGCAGCATCAGCACGTAGGTGTACAGCAGCATCAGCACGTAGGTACACAGCAGTATCAGTACGTAGGTACACAGCAGTATCAGCACGTAATTATACAGCAGTATCAGAACGCAGGATGTTATTTAGTAGCAATAAAGTGCGCAGTTTCCTTCTGTCATGCAATTTTAACCAGTGCAGTTTATCATACCACACAATGAGATGGTCTACTGATTTAATTAAATACAAAACCTACACATGTGTTCTGTAACTTCTTCAACCGCTTATTGTGGTGATCTGCAAAGTCATTGTACACTACATCACAATATTTAATCATGGAAAGTACAAATGCATATACAAGCAGTATCTTAATTCGCTCCCGTAAAAGATTTTTAAAGCGCTTTATGCAATGCAATATTTTAAAGAGCTTTTTACAAATATATGTTGTGTGAGCAGCCCAGGATAGTGTTTCAACCATTAAAATACACAGATTTTTAACACCGCTGGAGAAATTAATAACCATTTCATTAATTAAAATGTTAGGCAAAGGAAGTTTCTTAGCAGCAGTATTGAGAGGTGGAGTTCCAACTATCAAACACTGGGTTTTTACAGGATTAATTTTTATACCATTAGCTTCAGACCATTTCCTATCTTCATCCAGATCCGAATTCATTTTGTGATCAAATAGATACAATTTGAATTTGAGTTAACGATATATACGTCTGTGGATAATTTGCAAAATGTCATAGTTCCCATGCGTAAAACATTTTGGAAGTTCATTTATAAATAACGAAACCAACAAAGGAGCCAATACAGATCCTTGAGGCACTCCTTTTAAAACTGCATGGCTTTGGGATTTTAAGTTGCTCAATATTACAGACTGATATCTCCCGCATAAATATTAATATCCATTAGCATACGCTCAGAGAAAAATTGAAATAGCTTCTTATTTTAGCTAAGAGTACAGCATGGTCGACAGAGTCAAAGGCTTTACTAAAGTCTATTGATGTTGGGAGTGTAAGCTGCCTAAGAGTCCATTACCCGTCTTACGTACTCAGTAACATTTATAAGCGCAGCACGACTACTGTACTGTCTCCAGAAACCAGACTAAATGTCATCAAGTAAATTTTATTTGTCTCTATGCGAGATATTTTGCCCATGAATAATATATTCAATACTTTAGATAAAGAAGGTGGAATATTAATGGTCCTATAAACTCATTTCATTTTAAATAACGGAATGTATTTACTAATTGAGTGATGTTAGGGAATTATCATAAAATTTGAGAAAGAGAAAATGTTTCCTTAAAACGTTGTTTACAGTGTAATAAACATTTCATCTGCAATTTACCATACTTTCAAGGAAAAATAAGCTTACATGATTATGCAAATTTTTGTATTTTCCCACTCCAGTAATTTTGTAAACAACCCAACAGGATATAGCTGGGTTTTAATTCACCAACCAAGGTCCCTTAGAAATTTTCTTGCCCTAGAAAAGTGAATCGGTACTGTAACGTTATAATGTCGCTCTCCTAATTAGCTGTAAAATAACTGATTTACCCCTAGAATGTAGCTCTCCTAATTAGCAGTAAAATAACTGATTTACCCCTAGAATGTCACTCTCCTAATTAGCAGTAAAATAACTGATTTACCCCTACAATGTCGCTCTCCTAATTAGCAGTAAAATAACTGATTTACCCCTAGAATGTCCAGTTTATCTAAGGGTACAAACAACATACCCTTCTCGATCCCTTAATATTTTTCGATGTTCAGCTGTTTGAAGTAATTCATTTGCTGGAGTTTACTTTTCATTAATTTCCTTCCGGTGCCCGCACATACAACACAATGTTTGGATAAACAAGAAAGTTAAAGTTGATAAAATTATTTGTATTTTAATATTTTTATCACCGTTATGTTTTTTTATTCATGTATAAATGTATCGATTCCTAGATGATTGTATACAAGGCCGTCAAGCCGAGTGGTCGTGGTAATTACCCCTCTGTTCCCACTCTCCGCGCGGTGTTTACCTATGTCACTGCACGCACATGTTGATGACATCACAGCTGGCGCATCTGCCCTGGTGTAACTGTCGGCGCATGCGTGGTTACAAGGCTAAGCGACTTCATTTTCGTACAAAAATTAAAAACTAATTTTATGAAGTGATATATTTTTTAATTCGTTAATAAATATACATACCGATGATTCACGCACTCTAGCAGGCGATGAAGGAACTGTGTAGATGGTGGAGTCAAACAAGCTTGAGTAATTGGCCAAACGAATTAGAGATAAGAGAGAAAGCGAATGCAAAGAGACAAGAGAGAGAGGAAAGAGAGAGACGAAACCACAAAATGGGAGGACTACAAGAAAACCTATGAACTGATAGACAAGAGAAAAAGAGTTGGAATGAGGGAGAGAGATGGAATGTGAGAAAGAGAGAAAGGAAAGAGAGAAAGAGATGGAATAAGAGAAAGAGAGAGAAACGAAAGGGACAAAGAAAGAGAGACAATATATAGAGAGATGGAATGAGAGATGGAAAGAGAAACGAAAGATAGAAACAGATAAAGAGAAAGGAGAGAGAAAAAAGTAAAAAGAGAAAGATACAGAATAAGAGAAAGAGAGGGAAACGAAAGAGAGAAGGAAAGAGAGACAAGACAGAAGGGAAGGAATGAGAAAATGAAAGGGAAACGAAAGAGAAAAAGAAATGAGATAAAGATATGGCATAAGAGACAAAGAGAGACACGAGAGAAAAAGATAGAGTGAGATAAATAAATTGAATAAGAGAAAGAGAGAGACACGAGAGAAAGAAATAGAATGAGAGAAAGAGGTGGAATGAAAGAGACAAGAGAGAAAGAAAGGCAGTATGTAATGATAGAGCATGAAATATTGAGACAGAATGGTGGTAAGACATCACGATTGTTTGCGTCTTGAAAAGTCGAGCCATGTGATCTATAACACTTATTACTAATATCCTTAAACTTTTTAATAATAAATATATATTTTACATTTTTAATTATAAAAAATATATTAAAAATAAAAAAAAATATTAAAATTAATATATTTTTTCGACTCCTCATTACGCGACTGAGTTTCGGATATCTCAGCCTCATTGAGGATTTACGTCACCTGCAATGAGGATGGGTACGTTTTTTTAAAAGGAAAACAGGAAATTTTTGGAGAAAAACGAGAAATTTGTAGGGAAAAAGAGAAATTTTAAAGCCTTTTAGGACTAAAACATACGATTTAGTTTGAAAATGAGCGATTTTTGGAAACAAAACGGGAAAAAATTGAGGTGAAGATCACATCCACCGATCCACTCCCTGATCCCCTGCCACTGTTTCCATATATATTTATTTGAAAGTCTTTGTCTCCACTCCTCGACTGACATAATCATTTCCACAAAACATATAAATATTTTTTTCTAAGTAGTTTTTCCATCGTTGTCACAATTAACATAATAAACATAATAAATTATTAATATTACAACAATAATTTTAATTTTAACTTCCCTAACTCTTAGTATTATCCAAGGATTTAAAAATACTTATGTCTTTATTATTATATATGCACGAAAGCATATTTACTTAAATAATTTTTAGATATTTGTCATACTTTCCTTTTGACCGAACCTTATAAGATTTACAGTAATATTATGCAAGTATATGTCTAATTTATTAACTTTTTTATGATTAAGAAACTGTGTCCCACATTTGCACGTACTTAAATATAACTGCAATAGCAAACACACATGAACGTTGAGGTAATTTCAACTTAAAATACTTGAGGTAGTCTACGATATATATTTATTACCACGAATGTTTAGTAGTGAGAAAAATGAAGCAAAAGTGAATTGACCAATTAATGGAATGGGTGAAAACCAAATAAATTAAAAATTTTATTTCGTTATTTAAAGAATGTGACACATTAATTTTAGGAATGTAAACAGAAGTAAATATTTGTTGCTGTGTTGTACTGTGTAGGTATACTTAGGTCGTTTAAAAACTGAATTTAATTTAATTAAGAGATCTTGGGCATACATTAACTCGTAATACGTACACTGAATTCTAAAGAATTTTGGAATCCCACGCATAAAATTTTGGGGGGGGGGGGGGGGGGCAATCTTAGATAACAGTTTTTGCAAATTTCGTGAACACCTATTTCGCAACACTGTAGCATTTATTTTGCACGATAACTTTCGCTGAGATAGCATGCAAAATTTGACGCCATCAGAAATCCATAAATCTGGTAAAATATTTGCTCTCGCGATTAGTAAAAACCATTCCGTCAGATTGTTATTGCATCGTTATCCTCTATTGTCTTTCACAAAATTACAGCGTAAATTTATGTCTCATGCCACCCAAAGTGCAAGGAAATTATTTTAAAACCAACTTTGCAAGTGCCTTGGTATAAACTTAAATAATTAATAAATTATGCACAGAGAAAAAAAAACTGAATTGCTGTGTGAAAAAAAAGCTGAAGACAGGCCGAATAAGTCGTAACCGTAGATGAGCGTACAGAATTAGGGATATCTGCCAAGGATGTAGCTCTGGGTTGCCTCCTGCCCTATGTCGGGCACCCTGCAGGGAGGGGCTGCGCCCTCTGGCGGCACACCGGCTGTGGCTGACGAGGGGACTGTCGCCTGGAACCACGTGCTGCACACGTGTGGCCTCTGCCCCCCCCCCCCAATCTTCCAGGGCGAGGTCACTTCCGCAAGCTTGCTCACCCTGCATCCGCCGCGGGGGTGCAGACACGTGGTCCACGCCACGCGCGCAAGGGGAAGTTGTAAACTGCTTCCGCGTGAACGTTCCTCTTCTCTCCCATTCACATCTTCTCCATCACACTAATCAGACAGTCTTTCGCATTTCGTAACTCACATAAATTTATTTCAGATAATTTATTTTCGGCTTCTATTAACATAATATACTTGTCCCATAGGTCTTACTGTAGACATTTGTGTCTATCCAGATTTTTAAAATACAATGAAATATCTCAATGGAAATATAATTTTGAGGACAGCAATGAAAGTTGATATCTTGTGGCCAGTTTATAGTTTTGCTTAGAGTGCATGTGTTGTGATTCTTATTAGTGTCAGAGTTTGTCATAGGCATTTGAACTATAAGGACCTTAGTTCCTGCAATTTTCTTCTTGTAACGATCTAGTCTTCTATTTTATAATTTTATTTCCAGGGAGCTATTGTTACGTGTGTATGTATGTGGGCCTGTTGTGCATTTATGCGTATGTGCAAATGTACTATATTCTTGCATGTATATGGTGCATAATTTGGCCTTACACCTGCCAGTCCATCATCAGTGTTTTATGGAATAGTTTAAACTTAATAATCACCACTTATATTTATACGTTTTTTCAGTACTTAAATATACATGTCTCTATTTAGTATGATTACCTGTTCCGTTAGTGTCTAGTAACGACTTTTGATTTTCTGCAGTCTTTGTTAATTTGTAAGAACTATTTTTTTCTTAACTGTAAAAAGCAGGTGTAAATTGTAAAATAGTTCAGTGTAAGAGAAGGCAGATATGCCTTAACTGCGCCAAATAAAGACGATTTATTACTATTATTATAATTATTTGTTATAAAACAAAAATGCGGTCTTCTTTTAAATGTGACACAATTACCAACTACTCTGTATATTATAGACCCTGTTCACGATATTTAGTCTTCTGCAAGATATTGTATCAATGCAATATCTTTTCTGAGGGCAGATTGTTCAGTTAAAAACCTATAGTTTGCGCTTAAAATTCCGAGGAAACAGAAGACGCGCGAAGCTTGTATTTTCCGTCGTCGTTACAACGCTTCCTTACTGACCCATGTGACCTTGAGGCGTTCAAAATGTTTACTAAGTAGGCTCCTTACGGGCGTCGCTTACATGTCACTTGAATTGCATTGCAGATAGTTTCAAATATGCTTTTATTTAAGGAGACAATTTTAAGTTTCCTTATAATATCAATATACGAAAGAAAAACTTACTTGAAACGAACGACGAATAACACTATAAAGAATATAAGAAATGCAATTACCGTGCCCTCAAACAAAGCTTAAAATGACTTTTGAATGCCGCTGTATATCAAAATATACTGGCTGGATGCATGCAACTATTTTATAGGAAGCTGTATTGGGCTTTGTTGTAGACTTTCCAGCCAATAAAATGTTAGCGTCACCGTTGAAAGTCTCACAGTTTTATGCAGTACGAAGAGAACACTGCACGTTTGTTCTGAGTGTTGCGGCTAGGAACAATGGAATAATAGTCATGCGTATCAGTTTCGCCCCCTTACCTCTATGCCACCAGAGTTTAACATTTATTCTATATATTTTTTAGCATATGGCATTACGGTAAGTTGCGAAACAAAACAAATATTCGTAAAACGTTTGGCAATGAAAGAAATTACTTCAATGGAAGAAGTTATAGGAATTTTATATTTGAACTTTTTTTTTTCCGTAAAATTTTTTAAAAATGTTACAAAAGAAATACCTTAATACAGCTTAGAATTATTTTTTATGGTGTAATATCCCAATGAATTTTTCTTGGAAATTTCCTATGAGGTTCGTTCATTCTTAAATTTAAAAGAAAATGCTGCATTTCGTTCCTGACAATTCGATAAACAATTAAGCTGAAACCAAACATTGTATTTTTGTGTATATAGGGATCAGTAGAAACCGAGACTTGAAGATAAATTATTTTATTTCGTCAAAACACACAATGGACATTATTTATCAAATTGTTTGTTTTTTATCATGGTATCATCGATATTATGTTACGAAATTATAAAATAATCTTAAAACCTATAAAAATAATCGGGTGTTGAACAGTCTTCAGGTCCTCTATAAACTTAAACAAGTAGAATACGTAAGCCATCAGGCCTTTGATTTAAATCATAATACTGACATCAGTTAATTGAACGCAATAAAAGTATTCTGAGAATATTTAACAGACACTCTTGCTGCCATCACAGCAGTAAAGTTAGCAACAACGTAGGAAATGTATTTATTCTTTTCCCATCGTCGTATTAAATGTGAAACGTTTAAAACTTGAGAAACTGAATTTATTGTACTTAAGCTTCTGGTTGTTTCATCCACAAAGGGGTTATAGCTGGCGTACTTCTTACATATTTATGTTTTTAATAATCTCGCAGTTGGTCGACGCATTAATAAAGTGATCGAGTCTACGCCAGTATTAAATTAACATAGGCGAATTGGTACAAGATAGACATACAAGTAGATCCTAAGCAGATGTGCACAATTAACCGCGGACAGCATACAACTTTCAATATAACTAATATTCGAAGATAATCACTGCAATAGATTTTGCATTTTTAAACAGCGAGTAATTCAAATTGAAACTCGGATTTCAGGCAGCGTCTCTTCGCAAGAATTAAATTTGCCAAAAATGTATATTGCTTTAAAATGTATTTACACAAAACGTATAACAGCGACTTCCGAGTCCATTACCAGAAATTTATTACATTAATGTACTACTCTATAAGATAATTTGTGAATGTCAGAGACAACACAATAGTACAGAAGCGCTAATAGAATCTCCTATTCCCTTTAATTTGCATGGTCCGTGAAAGAACAAGATGTTTAATATTTCGTAATATGAAAGAAAGCTGCCTACCACGAGATTTGTGGTATTACGTCAGGAGAAACTTGATTATATTGCACGAATTTTGTGTTCATCTTTCGTTTGTGTTCGGTCGATATTGGCTCCGCAACGACCACAAGCATAACTCAAAATATTATACAGCTTGTCGTTGATTGTTTCAACGACGTCTATAAGCGAATCGTATCTCCGCCTTTATAATAGGTTGTTCAAATAATGAAAGATGCGCAGTTTTCTGATGGTGAAACAAAATAAAATTCTAATTTCACTGACTTGTGTACACATATCAAAAGTAAGACGAGTACCACAAATGAAACTATGGAAGACTTGATAAATATTTCATATTTTTTTAAATTATTTAGAAGCAAAACCGCAATTTTTAACTTACGAAATGTCATTACGAATGCATTTTTTTAAATACGCGCTGAACGAACTTGCATGTAATTAATTTACTGTGCCTCGGATAAGCCCCTCCGGCGTCTTGTTACAATATAGTTGGTCCTATACAACCAAATATTATGTGTCCTGGTACCAACCTTTCTGTTATTGCAATAGGGATCTGAATGTAATATTATGTGTCCTGGAACCAACCTTTCTGTTATTGCGATAGGGATCTGAATGTAATGTTATGTGTTCTGGAACCAACCTTTCTGTTATTGCGATAGGGATCTGAATGTAATATTATGTGTTCTGGAACCAACCTTTCTGTTATTGCGATAGGGATCTGAATGTAATATTATGTGTTCTGGAACCAACCTTTCTGTTATTGCGATAGGGATCTGAATGTAATATTATGTGTTCTGGAACCAACCTTTCTGTTATTGCGATAGGGATCTGAATGTAATGTTATGTGTTCTGGAACCAACCTTTCTGTTATTGCGACAGGGATCTGAATGTAATGTTAAGTGTATTGCCAATGCTAATGATAAGAAGGATTAATACCCGCAATTTTGGATTTATTGAGTTTTCATTATAAACTGCATTGTAGATATTGTATTTTATTCTAGGCAACGTCAGTGCACAGGGAATTGTTCGGACTCCAAAAACATATATTTCTTCACTACTGTTACTGCCATAATTTCTGTGAACGGCAGAAAAAAGTTCCTTATATCTTGCCGGCAGCCACTAGCCAATAATTAATAAAGGCTGTGAAGTTATAATAATTCGATAAAGCTTGAGAGGCTATTAATAAATATCTCAAATACATTGGGCTTAGACATGTTCTTTAAGGGATGTAGGTTTTAATTAACTAAAAGAGTTAATAATTTCCTAATTTACTTACAAATACTACGAAGAAAATAATATCTCAATTTAATATCTGACAATGTCCGTCACGTGCTCTCTACAGTTAATGAAGTTAATAAATACATTTGAAAATCACTTCAAATAAATAAGGCTAATGCAATTAAATAACTAAAAATCAGTCCCAAATAAATAGGGTCTTAAAACTTATTGAGTTAGTAAAATTATTCAGTACTCATATTTGAAATTTCCAATAGTTACAGTAAAGCCTGTACCATATGTTCGTACAGTCCCAGCATTATTAATTCCAGATTCCACCAGTCGGAAATGTTCTAAGATATCTCCGAGTGTCCCCATGCACAGTAGCTCTCTACTCATACATCTACATCGCACCTACTCGTCTGTTGTCGTCTCGCACAGTCCGCCGTCGTCCATTCTATTCGCTGCACAAGACTTTGCCAAATTACGACACTTCAGCCAGATAGCAACCACAAAGACTGACTGCTCTTCATAGTGTCGTCAGCTCTGGGCCAGAATATACTTGAAATTCCGCATTGCGCCGAATAAAACGATTACCAAAAAATTCTCGCTCATCCTCTCAAGTCGTTGACTCCTCCGGCAGGACGGATGAGTGGCTGTGACGCTAGTCAGGTCGACTGTCAATCATTTCGCCAGCCGCCAGGCGATGTAGCGTTGAGAGCGTCTGCCTGGCGGGGGGGAGGGGGGGAGAGTGTATCGTTGTGGGTCACTTCCCATAGCACTGGGACCGTGCTTAACCAGATAATATGGGGCCTGCGTCTATTGCGGGAGTCGAAATATGACACTATTATTTATGCTGTGACATTCCGACAGTTTCTTTAAACATTCAAAAGTGAGACTTAAAAGCAAATAATTGAATAATCATAAATGACCACAACTCATTCCTCGTAAGAATGTGTATGTGAAACCATTCGAGTGCAGCCAAACGCAAAGAGCACACTACTACCTCTTCTGATACTAACCTGTAACTCAACACACGACCAAGCTGCTCGGTTGTTAAGAACGCGTGGCACGTTGATTGGGAGCAACCCGTAGTTTACAATTTCTTGATATCCAGTAGAGAAAAACTAACAATAATTGCGCTTACTTACATGTTTTATTAACTAAGAATAATTGCGCTAACTTACATGTTTTATTAACTAAGAATAATTGCTCTAACTTACATGTTTTATTAACTAAGAATAATTGCGCTAACTTACATGTTTTATTAACTAAGAATAATTGCGCTAACTTACATGTTTTATTAACTAAGAATAATTGCGCTAACTTACATGTTTTATTAACTAAGAGAACTAGAATTTTTCCAGAGTAGTGTATTTCTGTCGATCTGTTTTAACGCCTTTATTTATGTGTGTTATTGGTGCGCAGGTAATTAGGGAAAATAAGTGCATCAACTTCGCAAAATATCACCTCACAAAATTAACCAAATCCGTTATTAAGGTGGCCATTCTTAGTTATGTATGTTGCGTTCCAAATTATTGTGTACCACATTGCATTGAAGTGTTTCGAGTTGATTCATGTCCCACGCTTATTAACTATGAGAAATGTAACTACTGAAGCGGGGCCACGTTAACTGAGCGGTTATCCTGCTCGCCTCCCACCAAGGCGAACCGGGTTCAATCCCCGATCGGGTCACTCCCGGATTTTCTCATGTAGTAATCGTGCCGGACGATACTTACCGTTGGTTGGCAGATTTTCTCGGGGACTTCCCGTTTCCCCCCGCCCTTTCTTTCCGGCGCTGTTCCATACTCAACTCAATCACCCTCATCAGCTCTCGAGACCTCGCTCTTAAATGCTGCTCAGATCTCTTCACTCACTCTACTGAAACGTGACACAAACCTTCCACCGTCAATGTTTTGCTCACTGCACAACTGTGTGGCTGCTTCGCACACTGGAGAATGATTTTCGTCTCCTAGGCATGTCGGCCACATTTGGCTCGCAAATTTCCATCCATAACTATAGGAATTATGTTGAATAGATTTAATTATGTATACAATAGGTATAGCTTCAATAAGTCACAGATGCATCAATAATTAGTCATATAGATTGTAATAAAATATCAATCATCTATCCATATTGACAGTGTACTAAATACAGTCAAAATAAAGTGGTTTTGATGATTATAAGGGCAGGAAATACAGTTCGACGTATTTGTTACTGCACAATCGGTATGCAAACATAAACAATTTATGCCATTGCCATAATTGTCATTGGAGCCATTTTTTCCCCAGTGCTTGAAACAAATTAAGAAACCATCTTAAGAAGGACGGGTATCGTAAACAAGCTGTAACAGATACCATAACTTCAGCTACTGGGCAGCGATTGGTCTACAACAACACGTTATCCTCTGGCTGGTATTGAAGAATGAGATGGCGTGATGCTATATTTTAGGTCGCACTAAGGTTTTTAGCATTTCCAGCGATGCACATCACTAGTTTAAACCTATGGAATTGTTATTAGGCCCTATCATTAAAAGTTATTCTGCTTATCAAATTTTAACTGACAACCACAGAGCGCATTTTGTATATATACATTATATATATGTATATATACATATGTGTGTATGTTTCGACGCAAAGACACCTGTCATTGGGATACTATCTTAATTGCGGGACTAAGCTATAATAAATTTCCCTAAAGTGTCTTTTAAAAATAAGAAATTTTTAATAGAATGTTAAACTCAATTAAAAATCTTAAGAATATATATAACACATATCGAATGGAAATATACGAGAATTTATTTGAAAATTAAATATTCTCATGCTTGTTCCACTTGTGCAATCTGACAACAGATAGTTTTTTTTTTTTTTCCTCTTCTTTCAAAATCCGTATAGGTATCTTCCTCTTATAAACTCGCAAAAAATAAAGAGTACCTCATGTTCAACTCAGCAAAAAAAAAAAAAATTACACGTGATAATGCCGTCACCCAATAAACAAACGACAATGGTCACAGGGCCTCCAAATTTTATTATTTCCATGCACTAAATATAGACCTCTTTTAAACTCACCAGATTCTCGCTAAGCTAGGGAGAATTTTCTCACACGTGGCAGCAGACTTTTTACAACCAGTCATTCCAGAGTTTCTCCCTTTCCAATACTTATCTCACTGGGAGTGGCAAAAACGTTTCTGCGTAATTAATAATGACCGTTTCATTAATGCTCTAACTCTTTCGCCACATAAGCCTTTGTTGAATTACTGTAATTTTGGTGGGCACTACGCTAATGAAATGACGTGTGCGGGTACACTTTGTCCTTCCATTCGATAATTAGAGGGAACCAATAATTATAGTAGGACCGTACAAAATGTATCTTCCTACGAAGTTTTCCTGCAAACTCTGAGCGAGACACATTGTTGAAACTACAGTACTACACAAGCGTGAGAGTCTTACAAGTTAGGGTTGTTTGCCTGTCTGCTGTTAAAACACATGTTAAGTTGTCGTACGTCATTCACGTTAGGCGACCATCGCCGAACCATTCACAGCGAGGAGATGCACGCCATAATTGTGTGCACGTTTAAAGCGTATCAAAATCATTTTTTTTTGTTTCCGGGGTGGTATTTTACGATTTCGCTATATGATGTCAATAATAACTTGAAAAAAGTATGTGATAATATAAACAATTAAATTCATTAAGATTTTATAACGTCAATACGAGTATTTGACATAAAATCCTTATTCGTACGAAACCTAAAGAAAAGTTATTTTAACATGAATTTTTATTCTAGCTAAACGGTTTCTTGAAGCCTGAGGAGTGGTAGGTTGTAGTTTTTATTCCAGCTAAACGGTTTCTTGAAGCCTGAAGAGTGGTATGTTGTAGTTTTTATTCCAGCTAAACGGTTTCTTGAAGCCTGAGGAGTGGTAGGTTGTAGTTTTTTAAATATAAAACATGTTACATTTGCGATTAACTTTCACCAAAAATGTTGACAATGGAATATTGTCAAATCGCTTAACAGATTTTCAAGATTAATTTATTTACGGCATTCTGATGACACGGATAACTATTTCGAGCTCTAACTTAAAGTAAGTTTTCAAATTTTGCTGATGCTTTTGCAAAAGAAAATGTCTATTTAAAGTTTATATAATTACTTTCATTCGTTATATCAAAGTTATTTCAGCATTGTCCATACATTTTCAGAATATTATTTTATATCAGAACGAAAAAAGTTATGTAATTCACAGGATTATTACAAATGATTCATCGGGTTTTAAAAATCTGCAAATCATAAACTATGTATGTCAAAGGTTCGCGCTAATCATAAAAAAAAAACTCACAAAGTTTTTTTATACGAATCTAAACTTCCTTTTTATCACACCAGGTGACAGCACTAGCTCAGTTCACGAAATGGCAACAAATCAACAATGAGTTTTGTGTTTTGTAATATGCAAGATGTTTATCGGTTGTTACTGTGCAGCGTGTGTGTCCGAGGGCATTACCACACAGAACTACCAGGTCACCAGAGCATTCTGCTATGGTATCGTCAGTTCCAGGACACAGGATGCTTGTGTAAAGGCAAGAGCACAGGGCGCCAGGTCAGGTGTTTCTAACGATACAGTGGAGAGAGCGAGAGGGAGTTATGTGCGTAGCCAACAAAAATCAACTAATCGAGCAAGTCGGGAGCTTGGGATTCCTCAGCCGCTTGCAGAGTTGAATTTGGGAGCACATGCAGGAAGCTATGCAGGAAGATGAATTTACCACACGTTTGGTGCTCAGTGACGAAGCGACGTTTCACTTGAGCAAATAATGTCCTTATCTTGAATAGTCTTAATTGCCTCTCCGTAAAATCGAAAGTGGTTTGTTCTTCACCATTTTAAGTTATACGATTAATGTAAGTGTTACAGCCTAATAGTCTTTTGATGTCATAATCTTACAACTGAATAAGCAGCATTCAACGTAGTACTATATTAAATTAGCGAGTAACCTGATTTCATGGATAATTCTACTCTTTATTCTGTAATATTAACATTTTCTTCTCGTTATCTCTACATTTCCTTACCTATTTGATTTAAGAGTTGTATTACAAATTTATTTTATCAATATGGATGTGTTAGACTTATATGTGTACGGAGTTTAGCAGTTAATATCTATGGCGTAGATTATAATATATCTTTTAAGAATTACATTCTTCTTCAAATTGCGTCTTAGTTGGTTTTTCCTTTCCATATCCCGTATATTTTCTTCGACATATACCGCAGAATACATAATGGACAGAGGTGAAACTGTGTGGCTAATCCTTTGCCGGGAACGTGCCCTCTCTAACTGGATGTGTGAGGCTCTGAAACAGTGTCTGACAGGCTACTGCGTATTGTGAGAGTCGGTTATCAGGCATTGATACGCGACCGGCGTACCGACATGTTGCGAGCCAGTGTCGCAAGTTTGCTGACGTGTGCGGATGATGTTTATTGAATCAGCGACTGCTTTACCTCTGTATTCATAAGTAATCTGTGTTCGCATAAAAGAAAGCACCCGATAATATCAGGGAATATGCGCAAGTACACTGTTGGCTATTATAATTGTAGCACCAAGAACGACGCATATGAAGGACCCCACATTACGAGAAATGCAGTGTGGGACAGTAATGCGATAAATTATTCTTATAATTGGCGAAGCACATGAACCAACTGTGACATTGACAAGTGGTATGTAAAATGGCCCCTCACACTATCCATATTTTTGCGAAAAATTTTCAGTAGCCCAATATTACTGAAAGTGTGAGGGAGGTATTAAAGGTTTGCGCAATTTTATGTGCGAGGTTATAATAAGTTTGATTTCTATTGTGGCGCAATATATTGACCCGTGTGAGTGGTATATTGCGCAATATTTCATCAGGGTCTGTGAGCGGGTGTTGACTTGTCAGGTACCTTTGACCGCTGTGGTTGTAAGCTGTACATGTTGCATCATGACGGGGATTAGGAAACTAGAAGAGGAGCGCATGTTTGTAACTAAATGTATGGAGGTAAGTAAATATCATAATTTGTAAAGTCTTATCCTATTTGCACCTTTCTCCCATAATATTCCACAAACCGTCCGTTAATAGTTTATATGAAAAAAGTATGTTGTTGCAGGTATACAAATCGTTTCCAGCCTTGTGGAAGGTAAAATCGGATGTATACATGAATTGTAAGAAAAAGGCCGAGGCATAAGCAGCACAGCTGGAGGTTTGCCAAGAAAACTATCAAACAGCTACAAAAGAAGATGTAAAAAATAATTCAATTGCCTCCGCGCAAACTTCAGGAAGGAATTAAAATACATTAAGGACTGAAAATAACCTGGGACCAGATAGAATGACGTGTATGAGTCAACATTATGGTATTTCGATTCCATGAGATTTCTTACAGACCAAGAAACACCTGATGACTCCATCAGCATACTAGGCAAAGAAGACGATGTAGGGAACTAACATAAGTGTTGCCCTTTATTGAACTAATCATGACATACGTAATTAAGAGTATCATTACTCAAACATCTCTACTTTGTGAGTACTTTATTTTGCCAAAAGATGGAACCACCGCCATTCAAATACTCACGGTAGCTATCTCCGATACTTATAGCACGAATTGTAAAATTGCTGTTGTTATCACAACTTAATGTTGGTAAAGCAACTCGTTTGGATCTCCACGGTCCAGGTATTGTGATTCCATACTTTTCAAGTTCACAGTTCACGGATCCACCTGGTATATAGGCATTCGGTTGTTTCTTCCGTATGTAGTTATGTAGTTAAGAGCACGTTAATAGGAGACTTTCTTGACTTTCTGTGGGAAGAGATGAAAAAACATTTGAAAAAACTCGAAATTTGGATGACATTACCCCAAACGCATTTTTGGAAATGCTCCGAGCACTGCTGCAATGGTAATTGAATATTCGTTGCTGAGCAGTGAAGTTTTCCCCAGAGTGAGGCTTCACAAATGTTCAGATAGTGCAAAGGCATCATCGCCAACAATAAATATGTGGTAGGAGTACAGTATAGTTGGGTAACTCATTCATGACAGGAAGGTTAAGACTGCCTTCTGCTAACGTTTTTTACAAATGCTGTATAACCTAATACGCTGCCATTACAATAACGGCCATATGAACCAATCAGCCATAATAAACTTGTAGTTGGCATTTACTAGGGCTAGCAATACTACACTGAATGTCCCTCTGTAGTTATAATCAAAATACGGGGCTTTTCTATTGACAAATGTTTGCCATCGAGCGCACCTGCGCAGTGTGGGAAATTTCAACGATCATTATAGTCTTCTGATGACTTCTTCCACTCGGCCGGGGTTCCAGGCAACTGAAATAAACAGGGAATTCTGAGAAAATTGTAGAAAACCTTTCAAATTATGGGAAATATATCCACTATACAGGTTTAATCCACACGCCTTTTTGCAATGGTGTATGCCCATCAACCCTTAAAAAGTAAAAAAAGAATTCCGTAAATTATGGTAATCTCTGTTCCATAACGTCCGTTGATCATATCTGAATTTGATTACCTTCAATGATCAGCTGTAAACAGTTTATTTTTCAGACGTCTTCCGAGTCAAAGCCTGAGGTCGAAGAGGGCAGTGATAAAACATTGCAACCCGCCATGAAAAGGAGGGCACAAACCACAGTGCGGATGATCTTATTCAACTTGCATGCACTCAGCTTTGAGAACCAGATTCTGAAGAGCACCACTTAGCTATACGTAGGCTTCTGATCTGAAAAATTAAAACTCATGTGGTCTAGGTTATGATCATTGGCTTCCAATATGGCAAATGAGTTATGTCTACAAAGATGGTGGTCGCCTACCAAGATGATGGTCGGCTACCAAGCTATTCGTCACCTGCCAAGATGGCGGCCACCTACCAAGATGGTGGCCTCCAGTAATGTATAAACAAATGACGAACGAAAAACTAATGTTGGCGGGATGAGTATAGTTGATGGGAGTGAGGGCGAGGGATTCAGTCGTCTGCTGGGCGTGTGGTACTGGGAGCAGATTCGAAATGCAAATTATAAAAAAAATAATAAGTTTTAAAATAGTTTTTAGTAATTTAAATAAAGTTAATTTATTAATTTCTATTAATACGTATTTCAGAATTTATTCGTTTTTTTTAAATGTTCGGGTTTTCAAGGTCAAGGTCCAGGTCAATGGTCCCAATCCCGGTCACATGGGTCTGTCCCTGGGTCACAAGTCCCTCTCACCTGCTCCGGGAAAATAGGTGATTTCTTAGGATCTTTTCAATAATTTTAAAATAATTTTTTTAACAATTTTTAATAATACATTTTTGAAATTTTTTTTTTTAGCATTTTTTGGGATTTTTTGAAGATCGTTTAAATTTGTTACGATTTTGTGCATTTCTTGGGTTCTGTGGTCCTCGGGGTGAAGGTCAAGGTCACGGTTCAAAGGTCGTGGTAAAGGTCAATGACATCCAAGATGGTGGTTGGGTGACGTAACAACATTGCGATCTTCCAGCTCCGGCTCCGAACGCCGACGCCAATGTACCAACCCACTACTTCCCTACTACTGTTAATCATTTTATGTAAATATATTTTTCCATTTTTGTTACCATTTATTGGCAATATGGAAATAACTTTTTACATATTTTATTTGGTAAATAATATATTTTAACCTTACACATGTACGCAACGAAGGACTGGGGAAGAGAAATAATGCCAAGTATTCATATCAGATAAATATTTACGCAAATTTGCACACGTAATTCATAGTTTCGCATCCCTTTTTAAAACGAACTTCAGCGTAAATCACAATATAAAATATAAATATCCAATTATTGTCACCATATGAAGCTCTGAAGAACAAGTGCAAGATACCAAAAACACTTAACTGTAAACAAATAGCCTAGATTTCAAACTGCTTAGCAAATATCGAAGAAAAAAACTAAATCATCTTATAGAGCATAGAAAGTATTATTTTAAAAATGTAACATACATAGGAATAATTTTTTCTGTAAACTTGTTAAGCGAACATTTCTGGTTTTATTGCCGTGTATCCCAGAGTTCATTTGATTGGTACAACACCAAATTGTTTCTCCACATATTGTGGACGGTACAAGTATAATACTTGCAGAGCAGTAGAAGCGAGAAACCGCGGCGGCAGTGGGATAGAGCATGATGACGGGAACCGAGTGGCCGGAAATCATTCTCAGCGAACTTGTGAGTGAAGTCACAAGGACAGTGAAGCCAACATGCTTCGGTAACGACTCAATCAGTACATTTGTGTGGATGATTTTTTTTTGTTGCTGGAAAGTCAGTAATGTTCCTTCAACTGGCTGGGAAAGCACGGCCTGGCAGAAATGGAGAAATTAACTGACCATCCCTACAAATGTTGTGTATGTACTGTAGTAGTAGGGGTGGGCCGGTCCTATTTCATCTGGGATTAATTGATGGATTATCGATTTGATTGATTGTATTAATCGTTAATACGATCAATTTTTTTAATCATAAAGGGGTTAATAAAAGGCTTAAATTTATTGGAAGTGTTAGTTTTCAATCCAATCAATTTTACCCTGATTTTATTCCTTTATTTATTTTTGAGTGAGGGTAGCAGGAGCTCTGTATGATGATGTTGGTGTGGTATCCTTAAGTTGACTGACCAGGGTGGTGGGTTACAATATCTTATATAGGTGTAGAGTTGAGTGCAAGAGTGGACTAATACTAATTTTTTCTAATTTTTCTAATTTCGAGGTGTTTAGAGGAATATTGGTGGTAGATAGGCGATTTCTACGAATATTTTAAACATACAAGAGAATTTCAGAGTGTTTCAACGATTTATAAGGTTGGCCTAATTGTAAATTTTGTTTTTTTTTGGTAGAATATTGCTCGTAGACAGTATATAGGCGACTTTGAAAGATGCGACTTACGTGTTAAACAATCTCTTTTCGGAATGCAATTAAACATTAGAGAACTACATGCATATAATCGGAAATTTCAAACGACTATGTGAATAATAAGAGGATTTACAAGAGTCTTAAACATAATGTGAGTCGAGCTTAGAAACATAATTTACACAAGAGACAAGTACAAGGAACAGCTACTGTCGTTAAACGAAATTCAGCTAGTCAGTAAGAATAAATAGCACATTAACAAGTTTACGTATAAATATTACACATACCTTACATTATCCAGCCTGGCGAATGTTATCTTACGGAAAGAAACTCTGAATACGATTTAAACCAGACACAATCATGTATGTCTATTCTGAAAAGTAAAATTAATAAAACTAGATTATCTTACCCCAAATGATATTAAAATAAGTTCCTTCGATGTATGTAGCACTTACATCGAGCTGTGGCTAAGAGTCCAGTGTGGCTAATAGACAACAGTTTTTAAAATATGGTTAAAACTCGTAAATGAAGGAAATTTTTTTTTATGTTTGTGAAGTTGGTTTCAATTGTTAACACAAACTGTATTTTTGTAGACCAAACTTAGAAATCAATTACTTATCACAAACAGTATATCGATCGGAAAAAATAAGTTAACACAAAAAATTATATTTTCCAATAAAATACTTTTATATTAAATCACGGCTACCACTAGAGATGGTCCCTAGCTGCGGTAACCTCTTATCGTAAGCTTGTTGGCCACCAAGTGTCTAGAAGTGCGGTATTTATGAAGGAGCTGATGAGTAGCATGCCTGTCCCCCACAATTGTTGATGAATGACAGAAGATGATGGAGAATGGGATAGTTGAGTTCACTTTGCTCCAAACCTCCCTGCTCCCCCTTTCTCCTCCTCAGCAGACTGTTTCTGCAGGATCCTGAGGTTAAGAAGCCAGCTAGCCCCTACCCATGCCTCAACATTGCATGCTGCCTCGAGCTGTCCATAATCGTAAAATGTTTTCTGTAATTTCTCAGGATGGAATAAACTGCCTAATCACGTGCAGATCGGGAGGACCCTACCTGCCAACCCCTCCCCTCCAGCCACGCACCCTGTCCTACACCCCTCAGGAATCTCCTGACTCCACTATGCCAACCACCTGTATGCCCCCTACAACCCCTGACATGAGGACGAGGTCCTGGGCATTAGTAATCCATCTGTCCTTCATTATGAATTTTCTCCATTGATTCAAGATGGCTCCAACTAATTAGTTGTGTTCACATCAGGAGCTGCCTGCTTGTAGCCACCCCTCCCTCTCTGCAGAACCCACCCAAGTCCAAGGTAGCAACCACCCCTCTCCCACCGAACTCATTGATCCCTCCAGCACAGAGTACGTGTCTTTTCCTGTAATGAATACTGCCTGCCTAACTTACTCCCTCCCCTCATGCAGTTAAGATTGGACACTTCTGAATGTGTCAATCTGTCTTATTTGCAGCAAAATAAAATTTCACAATTCCCACCGATCAAAATTTAAATCCCTGAAGCTAAATTTTACCCAAAATCATAATCCCTAGACAAATTTCAAATTACTTTTATATCTTAATCCATGAAATGAACCAAAATCCAATAAACTATATCCCATTTCCAGTAATATTACTAAAGTGTTTCCAGGAAACTAAGTGTATTTTCCATACAAGAGATATTTTCAATCGCTAAAATTTTAAACATTGAAAGATAACAAATTTTTTCAAACACGTATTTTTATCGAAGTTTTAACTATAATCATGGAAGATACGACACATGCATAATATTCAAACATTCAATCTATGTTTAAATATATGCATATAGCAGAGAAAATATGTATTTGACATTTAGACTTGTCTACGGCACGAAATTTTACTTAAACACTAAGTTTCAATTCAAAAGCTTCCCAATCGATATTTTTAGATACATTCTCCACCACGACATTTTTATACACTCGAACTTATTTACAAATAGATTCCCAGAAAAAAATTTGAAAGTAATATTAAAGAAATACCATAAATTAACATTGAAATGACTTGTATCGGAGCTGAAATATATCAATTTTCATTATATTTAAATTCACTAAAGCAAAATTTTAGTAAAATGGTGGCAATTTTGTAATTGCATAACCCATCTTTTAGGGTAGTACAATCCGACTATCAACAAATTATTTACATCATAAAGAGATATCCGATATAAATAACTTAATTCCTTACAATTTAGGAATCTACATAACGAATTATCAGACAAAAGTTAGTAGTACATACCCACTTTTAAAATGGAAATCCATTAAGATAATCCCAGCTCAAAATGGTTTACTGAACAGACTATCCTCCTAGTAATACAATTGTTTAATACACAAAGTATTTAAAATTCCCTTCAAAATACTTCTTAACCCATGTCTCTCTTCTACATTCCTGAAATTAAATTATTATTCATTTTATTTGAAAATAAAGTAAATAATTATTCCGTCTAACATTCATAGATTTAATCACTTGTTGAATTAGTATCCATACACCTGCAATTAACATAAAAATATTAGAATGGAATTCATTTAATAGTCATTAATGCAATCTCAAACTCTTTAAAAGGGTACATTCATACACAAACAAGTTAGTTGTCATACTGACATTGTAAGGTGGCCATCTATTCGGAAGTAAACTTTCTCTTCACCATAGATTATTAATTTAATCTACAATGATGAGAATGGAGACATCACCAAATGAATTACACTGAAATACTGTTGGAACATTTACACTTTTGCCTACAATGTCCACAGTTATGAGAGGAGCAAATGTTTGAAGAATTTATCTCGTACGATTCTTAACTGTGAATAGTGTTTTCGCCAATTCGCATGAACGGATAACTTGAGTAGTCATTTCAGGATCTGTAAAAAAAAGTTATCTTGCTCCTGAGAAAGTAAATGTAAATTCTACTCTACAAAATATCATAGAAGGAGAGGTAAATAATGTTATTGCAAGAAATAACTTAGAATCGGATTGTAAGAAGTATACAATAACATGTGAACATAACAATTTTCGACATAACCTATCACAACCAACTGCAAAGACCAGTGTCAGTGACGATACACCTAGTCTTTCTAAGCAAAGTAAAGTCGATATTTATAAAGAAATATCAGGTGAAGATAGTAGTGAAGATGTCAGTGACACTGTTGAAGACATTCATTCAACAAATGCTGTGATGATGGCAGACTGTGTCAATAAATAAACTCATTACATATTTCCCAAAACCACTATGAACTTTTAAATCAACTTAGATATCTAGTGCTGTTTTAAAAACACTGTCAATATTGCAGAATAAAAGAGATGGATTCAATATAACAACACTTAAGAAACAATGTTTCATAGAATGAATTGATATCTGCAAACACCTAAGAAGTATGATAATACATTTTAGTTAACCCTATTAATCAACCAAAAAAAGCAATTATTTCAAGTTAATATTGCTTAATATGAATATGGTTCAATTAAAAAAAAATATTGTATCTTCCTCAAACCAATTAAGTCGATTGAATTTGCTTGGAGTGTTCATTAGGTGTGGAATAACCAGTCATATTTAAGGAATAAATAAAGCCTTATTTGAGTACTAACCGAACTTATTTGAGGAACAAAGCATGGTTTGTGGAAAAAAGAACCTTATTTGAGTACTAAACAAACTTATTTGAGGAATAAATTACGGTCTTATTTCAGTACAAAACACACCTATTTGTGGAATAAAGTATATTTCATGGAATGAATTTGAGTAATAAGAATCTGACAAACACCCTATAACATATAACAAGTATGAACATTTTTGGTATCTTTGTTGTGACACGCCCTATCCTCACTGGTGCTATCATTTTTGCAACCTCCTGCGCTTGATAGTGTTCAATGTCTTGTGTTATCCTGTAGTTGTTACTTTGTAGAATACCATTCCAGATAAAGTTTGTTTGATATAATCTGAGTTCGAGTTTGGTTTAGTTCATGTACGTTCTCACTTTCAGTGTGGGGAATATATGATTGTAATACATAGATTATGGATTCGAATCTCGAGTTAGATACAAATGTAATATAGGTTCCCTTCTAAGTGTTCAAACATAATAGACATTCATTTCATTGCATTATGATATGTTATGTTACTACATTACGATACATAACTAAATGTTACATTAATATGTTATGTTGATACATTACAATATGTATCACTATAACATTCTTTCATGTAATAATGAAAGCAACGCGTAATTTAAAAAATATGCAATAGCTTGGTAATAGTTTGTTCGTGCATGTGAAAAACATAATTTAAATGTGTGAAAAATCTTGCAGAAATATATCACATTCTGCTTGCAAACACCTCGTATTGTGAAAAGTTCATATTGGATTAATAGTAAATGTAAAAATCGTTAAATAAGAACACAATTGAAACCTATTAGTTTAAAACTGGACAATACGCATTGAATTCTAACACATCCATGCTAAGTTTTAAAAAAAAGATCGTAAAAATACTTTTAAATGTGTTAAAATTGTTTTAAAAAAGTGTTAATATCATTCCTGTTATGTAAAATGTAGGTCTTAATTAATTTAAATAGCGAATTACCAAATATAAAATTTGGCAAGAAGGGAGAGTTGTGGGATATAAATAGCAACCCCCAATCCATCTCCACATTTGCTGATCTTACTCCATGGAGGTAACAGTGCGCGGGTGTATCGTCTCAACTATGAACTGGTTCGCAGTGCCTAGATCTTGGGCATCGGTCACCCATCCACCAGTCGCTACTGGGACCTGAAGCGACGGGGCTTTGCAAGCAAGGGACCCACCCAACCGCTCATTGCTTCTGACACAATGGGGTTGTGTCTTGAATGAACTTCTCGTTTCCAGTTATACCGCCCGCTTGGGAATATCGCCCGTTTTCTCGGTCGCTGCATGTTTGCTGGAGCACATCCCTAGGACATTCGCCTGCCGGAAAAGTTACCTGCAAAGCTTGCTCGACTGCTTGCTAGGCCTGCTGGATTAAGATCCCATAGAGTTCTCGAGGGTATTGCGAGCGCCCACTTGCCCCGACTCTTACCTGATGGAGCGGGGTAGTGCTCATACAGCTTCACCTGGGTTTGGGTCTCATTCAACAACCACCATCTTCAATACAAGATTTTAAGTAAGAGAATAATTTTAAATATTAAAAGTTAGGGTTTTTGGTATTTCGTTTAAAATTAATATTCGCATTATTTATAAACTTTGAGTAAATTGTTACATATTAAATCATTGCATGTTTATATGGTTTCATTAACCACTTTTATTAAATCATTTAAAATTTAGCAAAATTGTTAGACCTGAACGAAATTTCTTTAAAATCATATGAAATCTTTCACAATTGTGAATATTTTAAGTATGTTTAAGGCTGTTTAAGGGTGGATGATAAAGGAGGGGTTTTCGTTAGACATTTGTATGACTGAGTGTGCATGAAAGGGAAAAGTCATTTAAATTTAATTGCAGTTGTAATTTTTTCATGTAGTTTTGAGTATATTTATCAGAGCTGAGAGGACAGTTATACCACCAGTAGATGCATCCTTACTCTATATGGAATAGGGTTCATGCCAATTACACACACCTACAGCCTCTCTTCACTGTTTAAATGTTCGCAAACTATGTGAAAAGCATCTAGATCATATGGCCACGTACTCAGCGAAATTTTGATTAAGTAGTTATTTGTATGACTAAGTGTGAGTGCGGGAGAAAAGGTATTAAAATTTATTTCCACATGTAATTTTTATGTACATTTGAGTTTCAGTAAATTTTAGTTGTAAAATGTGTGATTGTGTAATTGTGAGAGTATTAAATGTGTATGTATGCTTGCTTTAAGTACTGCATGTTTAGTTTTATATTATAACATTTTTGAGTTTGAAGTATTTTTTTCATATAAGTTCATAGCATTAAATGCTTTGCATATAACAGATTATTTCCCCTTGCTAAAACTTTCGTTATTAAACTTACTTTAAAAAATTTTATAAAATTCGTAATTTTTTACAGCATAAAACTACTTAAAATTCTTCGATGGTGTAAAAATTTGAATTTTTTGGTGTAAATGATTTCATAAATATTTTTAATGATGTACAACTACTTAAAAGTTTTTGGTGGTGTACCAATATTTAAAGTTTATGATGTTTTACCACTACTTAAAAGTTTTGAAAGTGTAAAATTTAAAAAAAATTGTTAAAATGTAAAGTTTAAAGTGTGCTTAAACTGACATGCAAAATCGCAAACACAGTCTGCTCGCTTTCTACAAAATGCAAAAGCTTCATGCTGGGAAAAATAGAAGAGGGCGAGACAAGTCACAAAGCAAGGTCAATTCATTACTGAAGACTGGGCATTTTACAAGAAATTCACATCGCAGAGAAGTTGACGGAGTGGTGGGGCCAGAGGGGAAGTGCCCAGTCTCCCTCCTGCTGGTGCGCATGTGCGTCCAGCAGGTTTTCGCATCAGCAGGGGAGAAGGGGAAGATGTCGGGCAGGTCTGGAGGGAAGTGCCAAGTTTCTCCTTTTCCTCTCCCTCATCACAATGCAGAGACACCTGCAGGGTCTACGCGATATGTGTCATTGGAGGGGAATGGTGGGTATTGGTTGTCGGTCATGCATGGGAGGGATAGAGCGACCATAATGTGGTGCTAGCGGCAGTTTAAAGTACTAGAAGTCTCATTCACTCACCCGCATCATGCAGAGAGCCACCTGCCTAGCTTTTTACACTCTAACCTCCTTTCCCCCCTCTCCATGAACGCGGCTCATCAGGCAGTCATGAGCTGGCTCATCTATTGTGTTTCTCCTCGCCTGCTAGCTACCTGACACTCATCCACGTTTAAAAGTATTCAGGCTTTGTTGTCTCATTAGTCACACCTCTTGCTCCTATCTTTCCCAATCAAACACTATATTTATAAAATTAGGAAAAATATTTGGTCTAGAATGTTAATAACAATAAAATAATTTTTACAGATGTATTGAGTTTGCTTGTGTGTGTTAGTTATTTAGAGTGTTTTCTTTTTTTCACAATGAGGGGTCACTTCAGTGTATTCACTGTGGTGTTTAAACTTTTATATCTGGGAAACTAAATAAAATTTTTAGTAAGAAGTCGAAATGGGTGAGCATAAGTGATCCTGCATTGACATTTTGCTTGACGATCTTTACGTAAGCAATTCTGATTCGGAATGGCAGATGGAAAGACAAACAAGTTTTCGAGACAGTGTGGCTTCACCTAAGCAGATATGAGTTAATCTTTTGGAGGATGATATTTACTTAAGCGATTCGAGTATGGATTCGCTTATGGAGAGATTGTCAAAACCGAAAGGTCAAAATGTGGCGCTTCCCCCTCATCAGCTGTTTATACCAAAGTTTCGCTTGCTCCCTAAACACATTCAATTCTCAGCCATACGCTAAATTGCTTTCTACATGAGCCTTTGGAAAACCTGATACCTGTATCTTTTGTGAAAGCACTTAGCTCTAGTCGACTGATTTTCCTAAATAAATTAAAGTACACTTAAAAAATAATATTAAAGTGTATGGTAGTAACACATATTTATTTACAGGTAAGTGAACAAATTGTGGTTAATTTTCTCTTTTTTCAGCGTGAGCTACATATCTTATGACATTAATTATACTATTGTAGGAGAAAAACAATTATATTCGCTTTCTGTACCACAATTGAAAAAAAAATGGTTTAATATGCATTGTGTGATAAAACGAATAATTAAATTTAATTTACAATCCCTACAAATAACCTATTGCTCATGTTTGCAATTACTAAAATTACCTATAGCCTTTTATAAGCAGTTTCATTATAAATTGGAATAGTACAGAAGAAATGATGTTTGCTGTGTTGCATCTGCAGTAAATAATTTACAGATTTATGTAACCTAACAGGTCATGAAAAAACGACCTCTAAGATGAATAGTTCGAATGGGAGTTTTGAATGTGAAATTTTCCAGAAGCAGTTGTCTCGGAGGGACGCTTTAAAGAAACACTATAAAAACTGCAACAGTGGTTCTCCAAATCCACCTCCACATCCATATCCACACCAACCTCAACATCCAACTCCACCTCCACAACCTGGTCCACAATCTGCTCCTCAGTTATCTCCTCTGACAGTTCCACATAGTCCACCTACTGAATCACTTCCAAATATTCGATATGTTAATTCAAGTATGAAAAGTAATTAGATGCCCCAGCTTCAGTGAAATGTTCATCATCTAGTCTCAAATACGAGATAGTGGCTAGCGCGTTCATGAGAAGGTTAACATGATGCACGGTTAATTAATGATAGGAGTATCACTGCTGGGGATAGGGACATATATATGTTTCAATAAAGACTATTCACAGCTGATGGTAAATAATCCAAATTTCTTAGCTATAAGAAGGTTTCTAATCCGACGCTGCTTCATACTCACATCGCTTCACCCTCATCAGCTTTCAAGACCCTAGTTTCGAGAACCACTAAAATCTCTTCACTCGCTCCGATGTACAGAAAAAAATATTTTCTACAAGAATCTAATACAATTAGAAATTCATAAATGAGATATTGTCTTACTATATATATATATATATATTCCTCCAATGGCAGTTAATGACATTATGTCTTCAGTCTTGTCATCTGCAACATCACAACTGCCAATGACGTCCATCTGCCGACACTGCATGCGCCTCCTGTTCCACAGTCATCATAGATGTCTGCAATCATCATTGCAGATAACTACAATCATCATCACAGCTGACGACACCAACTACAAATTGCATTACCTTCAAATGCTGCTGTTCCCTGTTTGCCTAACAAGTTTACTACTAATACTATCTTCAATATATTTACCATTATTCAAATAATAAAATCATATTCATACTGGAAACTGTGTTGCGTGTAAGTGTGTGTTGTACCCCAATCATTCGCTGTGTGTGTCTGGAAGATATCCCATATGTGATATGCTGTACATAATCAATGTACATCCATAGTGATTAAGTTACTTCTTAATATTTTAACCTTTTTTATATACATATATTTTTTATATTGTGATCTGTGTCAAACAATTTTGTAACAGCAGTAGTAACAGTAGTGTAGTAATAGTAATTTTAGTAACAGTAGTATAGTAATATTAGTTTTAGTAACAGTAGTGAAGTAATAGTAGCTTTAGTAACAGTAGTGTAGTAATAGTAGCTTTAGTAACAGTAGTAGTAGGTTCAAAATATACAAAACTTTGGGTAAATGTGTGATAGTTTAAATCATAAAATGTCTTTATAATATGACTCTGAAAAACTTATAGTGTAATTAAGTTTGTAACATGATTATTGTATTTTGCAATCTCTTGTTATGTTTGTTTTAAAATATGGCAAGAAATGATTTATATATAATTGTATAAAAATTGTTAATAAATATGTATTTTACTGTGACAATGTTTGTTTAAAATTAGTTGTAAATATTTTAGCTCTTAAGGATGGATTTTGAAAATAATATTTTATAATAAAATGTTAAAAATTAATAGTATGTGACTTTTTATTTATTTTTAAAAGTCTTATTTCACTAACTTTTTTCAATTACATCTAGTGATGGTTTATCAGTAGTGAAAAGCAATGAGTAGATACCTATCAGTAATGGTGAGCTTATGATTCGTATAAAAATTTCCTAACTGTTTGCTTGCTTTTACGAAGAAGAAAATTTGCTTTGTTAAAAACTATCTTACTTTGAACGGCTGAGGGGAAATTATAAAAAGAAATATGGAGAAAACCAAACATTGCTGAATGAATGAATGAATGAATGAAGTTTTGCAAAGGAACAAGGCAACAGTTTAGTATCTTGAGAGAACTCTTCTATGCTGTTGGGCAAGAGCTCTAGGGAATTTACAAATGTTATACACAAAGACTTTTTGAGAGGGCCAGGTAGAAATGCCTCGTTGCGACACACCGCATTGTTTCTCCCACTGCCCAACAACTGGAAACATTCAACCAAACTTTAAAATTAAAGTATTTTTCCTTCGCAGCATCAAGATTACAACTGTTGCAGAATCAACACACAGATGTCTGGTGGTGAAAAAGACAGTTATACTTTACACAAAATCAGAAAAATAATTGAAAAAAAAAATTGTTTTAAGAAACTTTCAACTGTGTTACTTATTATTATTATTATTATTGACTTAATTTTATAGTACGAAAGTAAAATTACAAACATTAGTTAGTGTTTGTTTAAAATTAAAACTGAAACATAGAATAATAAAGATAAGTGTTACGATCTAATTTTACTATATATATATATATATATATATATATATATATATATATATATATATATATATATATATATATATATCTGTGTGTGGGGGGGGGGGGGGGGGGGGGGGTTGTTCATATTTACGTTAAACGTAAACGAATATCTTCTTTGAATACGTCCGAACATGTTAAAATGTTAAAATTATACTTTGTAAAATATTTCCATCAAATTTTTTTTTTTCGTAAATGTTAGTATGTGGGAGTAAAGACTAAATTGGTAAATATTTGTTCATTTTTATATAAGTCTTGTAAATTATATTACACACACGCACGCGCGCGCACACACACTGAGCTTGCAAAGTTAATATTAATTTTATCAAGTAGAAGACAAAATATTTTGCTAGAGAATTTTCAAACAGCTAGGAAGACATTTTGACCTTGTTAGTCTCGACGGTTGAAAAAATTGTTGACCAGAAATGCCCTCCCCTCCAGGGACGGGGATGTCCTTGGTCATTCCTTCGTGAAAAGCTAAGCGCCTGGGTTGTCTCCAGGCTATAATAAAAAACAAAATGCTTTCTGTGAGGGTTTGTTGGACTAAGACTGTCAACCTCTGAAATCTCAGTTTCTATAGCTGATAGTATTGAAATTTAACCTTGAAGGAACAGTAACACTGCTAAGACATCATATCTCGAAACGTAATGGTTCTTTGAGAAATCGGCAAACACTTTACTTTTAAAATTTCTAAGAGATTAAAAATTACAAATTTAATAACATTTGATCATAAATATTCCACATTATTATTGTTAGTTATAACATCTACACAGTTGAACAATCTACCTTTTTCACGTGTACGAACGAATTTATTTTTTTTATTACGTGTTGCATTCATTATTCCGTAATGGAATATTATAGTAATATGTATTCTAATGTACCAACGTAACATAAAGTTACGTATTTTATCATAGCAACGTAACATATTATAATGTAACGTTAGTAACATCTATTACATTTGAACCCTTAGAAGGGAAACTAGATTTCATTTCTACCTGACTTGAGAATCGAACCCAGAATCTATGTATTACAATCATATCTTCCCCACACGGAAATAAAGAAACTAGATTACATTCGTGCATGATCTAACCCAAACTCGAACTCAGATTATATCAAGCAAATCTTATCCAGGATGGTATTTTATGAAATTAGTAATGGAAAAGCTATTAGAGTGCTCGCTTCCAGATCTTTTCCTTTGGATTTTTTCAGTACAACAGTATTTCGTGTTAATGCAACAGACTTTTAATAGAAAATTCAATAATCTCTTTCTGTTAAGATATTTTAATTATTTTCCTCACACACCCACACACACACACACACACACACACACACACACCCACACACACTCTCTCTCTCTCTCTCTCTCTCTCTCTCTCTCTCTCTCTGCTTGAGACAAAATTAATTACTTTCCTTTCAAATGTCTTTGAGGAGAAAATATTTTTCTTAACAAAAGAAGTTCACTTTTAATAAGGAATAGGTTAAATAAACATAAAAATTCATTTTACATCATACTTATTTATTTACAAAATTAGGAAATTACAGCTTGTTTCAAAACATAGGACATATTAAACAAATGTTTCAAAATATATACTAATACGGAATGATACAAAAATTTATGTACAACAAATACACCTTGCTCCGAAACAACCACACGGTAACAAAAAACACTGAACACTATCAAGTACAGGAGGATGAAAAAATCAAAGCACCAGTAAGTATAGGGCATGTCCCAACATAGATATCAAAAATTTTAATACTCGTTATATGTTATAGCATGTTTGTCAGTTTCATGTACCTCAAATTCATTCTTCAAAACATACTTTATTTCTCAAATAATTTTTTATAGTACTCAAATAAGGGCTTTTTTATTGCACAAACCATACTTTATTCCTCAAATAAATTTGTTTAGTACTCAAATAAGGATTTTTTATTCCACAAACCATACCTAATTCCTCAAATAAGGCTGTTTTACTTCTCAAATGGGACTCTTTATTCCACAAACCTAATCAACAGAACACACAAATTCAAACTACTAAATTGGTTTAAAAGAAGACATAATATTTCAAATATATACTTTTTTCAGTTATGTAATAGGGTAAACTAAAATGTATTATAATACATCTCAGGTGTTTACAGATATTTCTTCAGTCAATGTTACCTGGTTACTTAGTGTTGTTATAATGAAAAACCATCTCTTATATTCCGTAATATTAATCGTGTATTTTAAACTGTAGTAAATATCTAAGTTTATTAATAATTTCATTCGGTTTTTCGGTAAGTATGTAATGAGTGTTGTTATTGATGATTTCTGCCTTCTTTACAGTATTTGTTGAATAAATGTCTTCACTGACATGCTCACAACTATCTTCACCTGATATTTCATCATAAATATCGACTTCACTTTGCTTAGTAAACCTAGGTGTATCGCCACCGTCACTGGTATCATAGCTGGTTGCGGTAGGTAATATCAAAAATCATTACGTTCACGTGTAATTGTATATTTCATACAATCCGATTCTATGTAATTTATTGTAATTATGTTACTTCCCTCTCCTTCTGTTATATTATGTAGTGTAGACGTTACATTTACTTTCTCAGGAGGAAGATTATTATTTTTAATGATCTTGATATGACGACACAAGTTATCCATTCCTGCAAACTGGCGAAAACAGTACTCACAGTTAAGAATCGTACGAGATTAATTCTTTAAACATTCGCTCTTCTTACGTCTGTGGACTTTGTAGGCGAAAGTGAATATTTTCCCATAGTATTTGCAGTGTTGTTTATTCGGTGATGTCTCCATTCTCATCATTGTAGATAAAATGAGTAATCTTTGGTGTGAAAAGAAAGTTTATTTCCGAATAGATGTTCACCTCATAATGTCCGAACGACAACTAACTTGTTTCTGTTTGAATGTACTGTTTTCAACTGTATCAGGTTTCATTTATAATGATAAAATATATTTCATTCTAATATTTGTATGTTAATTGCAGGTGTATATGTACTAATTCACCATGTGATTAAATCTATGTATGTTAGACGTAATACGTCTTTACTTGGTATTCGATTAAAATGAGTAAATAATAAATTTATTCAGGAATGTAGAAAGGAGAGATGGGTTAGGAAGTATTTTGTGGGGAATTTTTGAATACTATATTTTCTAAACAATTGTATTAGTAGGAGGATATTCTGTTGAGTAAACCATTTTGAGCTGTGATTGTCTTAATGGTCTTCTGTTTTAAACGTGTGTATGTAACACAAATGTAGTTTTTCCCACTAACTTTTGTCTGATAATTCGTTATGTCGATTCCTAATTTGTATGGAATAAAGTTGTTTGTCTCGGACATTTCTTTACGGCGTAAATAAATTGTTGATGGTCGGAATGTATTATCCTAAAAGATGGGTTGTACAATTACAAAATGGCCACCATTTTCCTTTAAATTTTGCTCAAGTGTATAGAAATATCGTGGAAATTGATATATTCTAACTCCGATAGAAGATATTTTAAAATTCATTTGAGCTATTTCTTTAATATTATGTTCAGATTTGTTTCCTAGGGAAATCGCATTGTAAATATGTTCGGAAAAACATATTTTATCGTGTATAGTGTGGAAAAACATAGATTGGGCAACTTGTGAATAGAAACTTTGGTTATAATTTTAGCGAGTGAAAATATCTCTTGTACGAAATATATAATTGGTTTCCTGCAAATACTTTAATAAGTTTGCTGGAAACTGTAAAAAATTGATTGAATTAAAACTAATTTCTTCGATTAAGATATAAAATTTGTTGGACTTTAATTTGGGGATTAAGATTTAGGGTAATATTTAGCTTCAGGGATAAAAAATTTTGATCAATGGGATTTCTGAAAATTTATTTCGCTGCAAATAAGACTGGTTAACACATTCGGAAGAGTCCAAACTTCGCTGCACGAGGGGAGGGAGTCAGTTAGGCAGGCGTACAGCCTTTGTCTTGGAAAAAGACACACACTCTGGGCTCGAGGGATTTAGGGATTCGGCAGGAGGGTAGTGTTTGGCATCCTGGACTCGGGTTGGTTTAAGGCAGTGGGAGGGGGTGGCTATAAGCAGGCAGCCTCCCATGTGAACCCAACTAATCAGTTGATTCCATCTTGTATCAGTGGAGAAAATTCACAATCAAGGACAGATGGGTAACTGACTCCCAGGACCTCGCACTGCTGTGAGGGGTGGAAGGAGTTGTGGGTGTGGTTGGCAAAGTAGAGTCGGGCTGGTTCTGAGGGATGTAGTGTGGGGTTTGTGGTTAAGGTGGGAGGGTGTGGCAGGCAGGTTCCTCCCGATCTGCACACACAAAGGCAGTTAGCACAATCTTGAAAAAATACCAAAAATATTTGGTGATCATGGACAGCTCAGGGCAGCGTGCAAAAATGAGGTGCAGGGAGGGGGTCCAAGCTGGTTTGTTGAATTCAGGGTCCCACAGATGCTGTCAGGTAGGGAGGGGAAAGGGGTTGCAGGGAGGTTTGGAGCGAAGTGACCGCAGCTATCCCACTCTCTGCCATCATCAGTCGTTCATCAACATTTCTGGGAGACAGATGTGATACTTGTTAGCTCCTTCATAAACCCGGCACCTCTGGACACTCGGTAGCCGATGAAATTACGATCAGGTGTTATCACTGCTACGGACAGTCTCTAGTGAGAGCCGCGATTTAATATTAAAGTATTAATTTTATTAGGAAAATATAAATTCTAGTGTGTTAAATTTTTTTTTCAGATCGATATGCTGTGTTTGTGTCAAATTATTTATTTCTGTGTTCCATCTATGAAAATACTGTTTGTGTTAACAATCGTTGTGAATTTTATAAACATAAACATTTTTTTCCCTTCATTTACGAGTTTTTACTGTAATTTAAACACAGTTGTCTATTGGCTGCATTGGCCATATCTACTCACAGCTTGACGTAAGTGCTTCATAAATCGAATTGACTTATTTTAATATCATTGGGATAAGATGTTATATTGTTATATACTTGATTTTCATAATAGATGTAAGCTATTGTGTCTAGTTTAAATCATATTAAGTGGTTATTTATTGTGATAAGATTACATTAACCAGGCTGGATTGTGTAAGGCATGTGTAATTTGTACATGAAAACTTTTTAATGTGTAATGTATTCATACCAACTAGCTGGACTTCGTTTAAAGACAGTAGTTGTTCGTTATACTTGTCTCTCGTGTAAATCATATTACAGAGCTCGAGACTCACATTACGTTTAAGACTCATGCAATTTCACTTATTTCTCATATAGTCATTTGAAATTTCCGATTCTATTCGTGTATTTCTCTAATGTTTAATTGCATTCCGAAAACAGATCACTTAACACATAAATTGCATTTTTTAAAGTCACCTACCTTTTATCTATGAGATATATCCCACCAAAACACAAAATTTTCTCTTGGGCTAATCTTATAAATCTTTTAAACATTATTAAATTCTCTTGTGTCTTAAATATATTCGTAAAAATCACCTATATACTAACATCATTACTCCATACACATCAAAATTAGAAAAATTTGAAAAAATTAGACCTTACCCACCCTTGCACTCAACTCTAGTCGTATATAAGACATTGAAACCCACCACTATGGTCAGTCGCCTTCAGGACACCACACCATCAACATAGTACAGAGCTCCTGCTACCCCCACCAAAAATAGGAAAGCAAATCAAGTAACAAATTGAATTGTTTAAAAAATTAACTTTATCAATCCATTTAACCCTTTCAATAAATTAAAAACCTTCAATTAATTGTTTTTTATTTTAAAAAATGATCTGATTAAGATCGCATTATGAATTTATCCAATCACTCAAATTGATAACCCATTAATCAACCCCAATTAATCCCAAGTGAATTAGGACCGGCCCGCCTCTACTACTGACTTTGTTGAAGTTAATCGCACATGACACAGCAGTATGCGATTCGTTGCAAACCATATCACACATTTAGTAGTAAGCGTTCCCAGGCAAACGTGTTTTGATGTTATTAGTACATTGAATGTGGTGAATGCGATTTTGAACAGTTGTTACCTGCATGTTTTACCACAAAATGTTGTAGTTCGCGTGAACCAAATATCTTGACACTTATAGACAAAACTAACATGAAAATATAGTTTTTATTTTACAGTTTTTATCATTACTTTACATGAACATGTCGACTCATAAACGAATATTTTCATGAACAGCAAAATACTACATGGTTGAAAGACTATACAAATGATCATTATAGGATGTCAAGATATTGTAACAATAAGAGAAATCAATTATCTGTAAAAAAAATTTAAACCAGGCCTTTTTTATAAATGAACTAAAAACATGAAATTAATAATATGAGTTGTTACAGAATTTGTAGAACTTGTAAGATGTGGTCGAGCAGCAGTAGCAAACTTTACTACAAATAAATGTTTTGTATCTATTTATATTTAGTATATAAAAGATTAACGCAATATAGAACATACAACTAATTTACATAAGCATAGTAATCACATTATCTTGCCTGACAAAGCTACGCCAAAACCACTCTCGAGATCGCACGCAATCTGTATCGACAAAGTTCACATTATCCCCAACGAGAACAGCAACAACAGTTCTCTGCCCTTAATATTTCTAACTTCTTACATAAAAGCATTAAGAAATAAAATTAAAACTCGTTACATTTACTCAAAATATGCTTCAAGAACTAAATTGCAAATGTTATTGTTCTATGTTAAAATAGTAAAATATTTCAATGTTATCGTATTGCTTTTATTGATATTCCATACACACAAGAGAAGGTGGAAATAGTAAACTCCAGCACAGGGGAAAAGGAGCATGGATAGGTGTATCTGACCTTGAATGACCTTGACATGAAATTTTTAGCATTTTTCTCCAAAAATCGCTCATTTTTACAAAAAAAAAATTTATGTTCTAGCCCAAAAATGCCTTAAAAATTCCCATATTTCCTTAAAAATGTCAGTTTACCTTAAAAATTCCCCCGATGTTCCTAAAACTTGTGAATAAAATACTTTCTCCTTGTTGTAGCATGTATCTCTACAATGTGGCTGAGATGTCCGAAACTCAGCCACATATTTGCGGAGTTGACAAAATAAAATAATTTTAAAAATATTGTTTTAAAAATTTAAACATATTTTTATAATAAAAAAATTAAAAGTTATATATTACTGGACTCGTCTTTTAAAGGCACATACTGTAGCGGGCATGGTACTCCTACTCGCACACTTGAGGACAGAGTGGTGTCCTGGTACACTTACGTTGAGGGGAACTAGGAAGTAGCGAGGATGGCAGTTGGCATCCCTGCATGTCGGCCAGTCACACAATATAAAAGACCACTGTCTCGACCCACTCTGCCAGTACCAATTCGAGCTACTTGAGGGCAATACCACAGTGCGAACTTAGACATTGACATCTTGGAGAGACGTGATCAGATTGGCCAATCACACCACGACAACACGACATAACGAGGTGGAGGAGCTCCGGTCGAGTGTCGTTAATTGCCATTGGTAAAGAGATATTCAGTTCTGGGCGTAGGATAGACTCGGAACCGATATTACGTGCAGCGAACCCTGGAGGTCCCTTATTTAGAGTCTTAAGGTTTTTAACATAATTATAGCCTAAATGAGTCGTGTTTTATTCACTATTATTGTTGAGATATTTCAATCTAGTATTCGTTCAGCATTTGTTGTTAAAATATTGGAAATCATTAATTGTATGAGAAGAAGTAATAAAATAACTAGTAGTTTTCGTAATTGTCTTGTGTCTTTGTATCATCTTGAGTTATTCGCCCAGAGTACAGTAATGTTAAGACGGTTAGCCTCAGAGGATTGCCAAGAGTATAAACTTGTCTTTAGCAGTAATAACATTGCAGTGGGCAAGACAATTAAAAACATTGCATTGGCGAAGGAGCGGTTAGAATCCTTTCTCTTGTATGCCAGCAGTCAGTATTATAGTGGAAATTATAAACATTTTCTCATGCATTTATTGTAAGGTTAGAGCCATAAACAGTTCTAAAGCTTCAATTTCAGTCACAAGGTGGCCAGGCAGACAAGGTAAATTTAAAACCCACATCTATGTGCGCATGACAGTTGGGAGCGAGAGTCAGCACTTGTGATTGTGATGGCCTTGCATAGCATGCAATACCCCATGCACCCAGACACACGCTTAGAGCCACAACTGCACTCATTTAGATGTGTAGTGTAAGCTGCTTGCATTTTAGAACACTTAATGCATGTTTTTTAAACAAAGAATGCTTTTTGGCCTAGTAGTTGCTAAAAGTCTCCTAATGCATAATGCTTTAGTTTGTGCTTTCGAAGGCGCATATAAGTAGATTGCATTTAGATTTAGATACAGAACACTATTTTTTATGAACACCTGCAGTAAAACAGCTTCAACGCCACTTAAAAAGTTCAAGAATTCACTTACATTAGACATGTCCGAAGCAGAAAAGATTTCGAAAGAAAGTGAACTGGCCTCTCACATTTTACACAATCCAACTCAAACTAGCTGGTAAACTACACAAAACACTAATTTAGACTATTCCTTCAACACCAGTCCAGACACACACAATAACATAGCTTCGACACCTACCATATTACACATTTCACCTGACAACAATGAATTTTCGACACCTAAACCTATATCACAATTACAGTCACACCACATATAGGCCACGCCCAGTACTACAACATGAACGACCCACAACCCATGCATACTGTAGTCAGCTGGCAGACAAAAATTCCCACATTTAGTGGAGAGGTGCGCAGAAACATTGACGAATTTTTAGACCAATTTAAGGTGGCAAGTGAATTAAATGGCTGAACTGAATCAGACAAATGTAAAATAAACAAATTTTATCTTTAGGGTATGGCCAAACACGTCGAAAATTTTGCACTCACGTGCTGAGACTAATTTGCGTGGCCACAAATAGAGGCACAGTTAATGTACATTTTCACGCCCACAGCTCGAAGTGAGAATAACAAGCAGCTTTTGTACAAGAGACGGCAGGAACTCAATGAAGGATGTATGCAACATGTAGATACCATGCTATATTATCTTATAAAATACAACCCCAATGTTAGTGACGCTGATTTCCTTACGGTCGTGTGGAAGTCGCTACTAGCGTCTGTTGCAGACAAAATAATTGATTTAGATAATAACACCTCACAGCATGGAGTCAGAATGAAACACCACAGACATCAGGCCCATACCAGGGTATGCAAAGAGGTAGGCCATTTGTAAAATACACTCAACCACACATCAGACAGTTCCACACACACCAGTATGACCATAGGGGCAGGTAGAAATCCACCAACACATCACAAGACATGCGACAACCAATTGTCATCATGAAAGAATCTACAACTGTAAAACACCATCCACAGTTCAGTCAACCCAGGCATTTTCGCGACATTTACTTTAACCAGGAACAAAGAGATAATAGGAAACTAGGTTCTTCCAGCCAGCATCAAATAGCAATTACTGGACAAACTAATATAGAGGTAGACATAGCAGGTAAACTTTTTCCTTCGTGGTACCCACAAACAGTTTCTAAATAACTAGTTAACTAGGGGGGGGGGGGGAGCATTTTGATTTCCCACATCGACAATTAACATTAACAATAACATGGGCAATTTTGACTGGCTGGGGTCAAGTAGATGATGATGATTCTCCTCGTAAGTCCTCTATATATATAACACGAGTAATAAGGCACTATTTGGGATGAGAGAACATTGTGACCTAACGAGTAAAATTTGGTATAAAAACTTATTTTGTTTTTAATACGCCAATATTCCGTAGAGATGAATCAAGAAGACAACAAAATCACATGCTCGTGTATATAGAAATCAAAGTGTAAATTGAATATCAGTAAGTTATTTTCACATTGGAGTAAACTATTAAGAGCTTGTTTTGGAAATGAATAATTTTTTGAAACATTCTGTATTTAGTTGTGTGCATTTTCAATCAACTCGGGTTTAAAATTATTTGTTAATTTTTGGATCAACCTATACTTGCATATATTTTTTAAACTATTTTTCAGTAAGCATGTTTTAAAATGAATTCACATGTACATTTATTTAACCTCACTTCTTAAAAAGTGTGGAATACATTTTTTTTCTTAACAAATAAATAGTATTGTTCTTGGTTAAAGAGGAGAGATTCTTAAATTTTATAAAAAAGATGTTTGTTTCTACCAAAAAAAAAAACATATATTCTTTAACCTAAATGATTTTCATGGAATATTCCCCATGAAACATTGTTAGCTGAATAATTTATATCGATTCAAATTGGTAAACTTATATCATTAGCAAATGTCTCAAGAAGTGCAAAACCCGATAAGTTTAGAGGTCTATGGCCTTAACAGTGTTACCACCCCTAGTGGCTATGTCATCGACTTAACCACTGACTATACTAACGCAAAAATGTCTTCCTACTTGATCACAAACTCTCTAGTAATGTACATTTTTTATTAATTAAATATTAACATTTTCCCCTCTCCAATAAAGTCTTAACAACCCGCAACATAGTATAAAGGTTTTAATGCATTATGTTAAAAAACACTTAAAATTAAATCCACAAAATGTTGCATTTACAATCAATTAAAACATGCGCAAACTTAGTTGATATTACAGTATTGATTATTAAAGAGGTTTTTTTCCACATACACAGCAACATTAACAAAAAAAATTCTAAAATGTCCTATAATTTTTAAATATCCCATCTTTATAGTAGTAACAATCGCGAAAGAGTTAAAACCTGTTATAGATTACAGAAAAATAAGTAGATGGGTTTTTATATGATTACTCAACACGGCTAGAACTTTAACCGCAGTGAAATCATGCTCGTATACACTAAAGGAAGATATTTGTAAATGTTAAGCGCCAATATGATTATTAAAATACATATTAAGATAGCAGGCACATATTTACTTAAATTACTTTGTAACACATTTATTGAAGTCTTTAATGTGATAAGTAAAGATAAATTTATGTTAGTTTTAATATTTGCAGATATATTGTGGCGATGTCATATATAACGAAAACTAACAGTTCATGTTATTAAACAGTAAATAAGTAATTGAAACCTTTCAAAAAGAACAAAAGGCAGTGTTCCCTTTACAAAATTAAGAAGTGTGTACAGGTGGAATATCACAAACCATGAGAGATTTTTTTTACTAATTATACAACTAATTTCTTATTCTGTAAATCCACATAATAAAAATTATATATCGCTTTATTTGTAATGAGACGGAATTAGTTTTACTATTTAATCAAATGGTTTTCATTTCTTCCAGGATGAAGCTAGTAAAGAGGTTTGTCTCAGAGGATGGAGTGAGGTGTTTAAGTTGTTGGAAAGATGTGGATACGGGGAGGGAAGGAGTATTTGGCTTTCTTATTTTCTGGTTGGTGGAAATTAGTGCCGCTTTCTGAATGTTTACCTGGGAAGTTGAACTTTTTATAAATAGGGGTTTAGTCTCTTCATCTCCATTTACAGTTTCCACTAGTCTGTGCGGTTTGCATTGTGGTGGCGCATTTCTACGAAGATTATTTTCTTGGATTGTTTAGTCAAGCTCTGGAAAATTAAATCATTAATTTTAACTGGGATAATTTTGATGACAATATGGGTAACCTAGATCATTTAATAACATTTATATGTTGGATTGTTTCGAGGAGGAGATGATTCCCACAGATGCGACTTCTACAGTGATTTCAATGCCCTCCTTAGGGTCAGTGCCGCCTACAGCTTCCACCCCACCTCCAGCTCTCACATCTGCCTCCAGTCTCGACGCTGCCTCCAGCTCCCACACCGGCTCCAACCGCGACACTGCTTCCAGCTCCCACGCCTCCTTCAGCATCGACGTAAATTGTAACAATCTCGACGCCATCTACAACAAGCTCGATGTAATCTTCAAGAAGCTCGACGTCATCCTTCTCACAACATGCTATTGATATAACATTTCCAAAATCAGATGAGTGATGTCAACAGAAGTGAAGAAGATGACGTTGCAAACCCTTAGACTTAACAGTTTTCCCCTTAAATTATGCGCAATTAGAGGTTCAGGACAATTCATTGAGACGGAGAAATTTTTTAATATAAATTTTTGTGATAACCTGCACCAACCCTTCCTTCCACTAATCTGATATAGCAGGAATCAACACAACAAAATTTAGGAAAACTTTCAGTCATAACCGCCCGTGATGTTCTTGGGTGATATTATCGAGGATACAGTACCTTAAATTTCTGTTGATTGATGAACCCGAGTATTCAAACTCCAAGCATACACATAGAATAATGGCCGTTCTAAGCAGCTGCATTCCCGGCAGGCTAGAAAGCCTGTTGTGCAATTTCATCCAAATGGGACGGTCTATTCAAACAAATTGCCACTCTTACTCAGGAACACAATTTGTGTGCTTTTGTTCCAGCAGTCTATTCACCCACATGTAAAAATTCACGAACATGATGTGATGGACAAGACAATTTACTGCAACTAACATTGCGGAAAACACACACAAAAGTTACTAGAAATTTCGCAGAAGCTATTGGCGCAAAATCTTTACCAACTCATTTTCAACCCAGAAACCAACATCTTTAACACCGTTCATATATTTGTAACTGCCGAAGCCTCTCATTACGTGAAAGGAAAATTTTACAGTTGCAATTCCTTTCGATTACGCTCAGCAAAAAACAGCTGAAATTGCAAGCACACACTTAGTGCCTCCACAAGGCTAACCTGCAAGCAGACTTCTAATCTGACCTACTGCAAGGGATCATGCCATCACCCAAGCGCCACTACCGACGACCATGCGAACTACAAACTAACACGCAAATAGTTTCAGTGGCCCACGCTCAGCTGGACAATGAAAAATTACAAATGCACAAATTAATAAAAAAATTATCTGAGAAATAAAAGCAATATAAATATGTGACCGTGATCTAAATAGAACTGCTTTATATAATAGATATACAATCTGTAATACTAATAATCAATAATTAAATACAAATTTAAAATGTAAAGAGCTTAGTGGGAACCACAGTTCGTACACCCAGGGCAACCAACTTTTGATACATAGCACTAAAAACAAACTAGTGATGTGCAATTGTCATAATTACACCCCCTTAAAAATTACCTAAGGGGCATATTGAACCAACAGAGCACAAACATTGTAACATCATACCAACTTATAATCAATATTTATGCTAGAGCTTATGCGTTTCAAACCAAATACCAATGTCATGACTAGGATGTAAACAAATAGCACATTGAATTAACACTTAACATTTAAAAACCCCCAAACATATATAAAAGATTGAAGAGATCACGAAGATAAGAACAGTAAACATTTACGTAGCACCAAGTTAAGAATCTCACTCAATACCTGGGCATAATAAATATAAGTACATCTTTAGCCATATCCACACCTTCATTCACTCACTTAACAATACACATCACTCTCTCTCAAGTCCACATTCTCTGTTAGTGTTGCTAAACATTTTGTTTTTTTATTCTTGCCATATAATCCTTTCATACATGTCCAATGCATTTTCACCTAACACACTTAATAATTATTTTATTATGCATACACTGGGTTTTAATGTGATTCTCACTACCACACTGAAAACATTTACGACTGCCTTTCGGGACAGATCTCAGTTCATCACTATTACTAGGTTTTGCTGCTTGATGTCTGACCACCAGACGCCCTGCTCCTTTTCAAATTCACGTCTCACATACAAATTATTTTCAACCTGGATGGCCCACTTTTTTAATTCATCAATTGACGACAGAAAAATGTGCCCTACGCACTCGGCCGGCACCTCCGGCAACAAATTCTCAATAACAATTTCAACAATTTTATTTACATCATAGCTGGGATTTAGGGCGCACGAGCGATCAAAAACTGATTGGTAAAAAATCATGACAGTCTTGTCATAATTTTGAAAACGGTGAACGTATTTTTCACGCAACCCATCTTTAGCTCTTTTGGGGCATAATTCCTTCTACCATCTTCTTTTGTCGAGCACCATTCTTCCCCTAATGAAATACTTGCTAACAACACATCTAAAATGACACCACTACATTTATTGACCAGGCACAGCATCAAACATGTATCAGTGTGAACAATATTAATTCTCTTTAACATATCTAATTGTAAACAAAACTTCAAAATATTTTAAATATTATAATAATTTATAACATCAACTTTACCTAGGGGAGAAGGGGCTAGATTACGCGCAATTTCCATGTTTCCTATTTGCACTGCTACAGTTGCGTCATCATTACCGCTCAGCTGGTTACTACTTTTATCTCTACTGCGCAAAAAAGTGATCATTTTCTTCTGCAATTAGTCAATATTTTCTGTCTCTTCTACTTTTATGTTTGCCGCATTTAATGTCGCTAACAAAGTGGGTTTATCCATTCTATACACCCAAGAGGTCATGATGGTCAGACTGAAAATTATTAGAAACAGCTGCATAGGTCGAAAAAGGGCAAAAAGGCCCAGCAGAGTGGTGCAGATTTTATTCGCCCTTGTCCCTTAAGGGCTCAGGCACTTCAAGTCTACCTCACTTGCTGTAACCACCAAGATACAATTATTACACATCAAGGGACAAACAGAACTTGTCCTCAACAAAACCCCTTGTGTCTTTCCATTCTTATGAATATATTTAAATATTATATATATACTTCAAGGCCGAAAATGCCTTCATGATTTTGTGAAATGTGCAGGATCAGCGACACTACTAACGGATAATTTACGCAAGTAAAGTTTGAATTCATTTAATTCCAATCACTGGGAAAATAGTTTATACACAACTTTGAGTTCATTAGAATACATGCTGCACACTGGGCTCAATTTTGTGGAAGTCAGTGCATTGCACCGTAAAAAAATTCAACAAATCGTGCACTACTGCTAAAAGCCTAAATTTTACATTAAAATAATTATGAAAAACACCATGTACAAACATTAAAAGTGGTCGCCGCTTGTGAGTCGGGTGAGTGAATCATTATTGACAAATTTGGGAAAACTTTCAGTCATAACAGCCCGCGACGTTGTCGGGCGAAATTATCGAGGACACAGTACCTTAAATTTCTGTTGATTGATGAACCTGTGTATGCAATTTCCAAGCCTACACGAATAATAATGACAGTTCTAAGCAGTTTCAATCCCGGCAGTCTAGAAAGCCTGTTTTGCAATTTCATCCAAATGGATTGGTCTGCTGGGCTGATGTCGACCGTCGACCAATGCAGCCCGGCATAGCGAAGAATATTTTCCAACAAATTGCCGTCTTATTCTGGAACACAATTTATGTGCCTTTGTTCCAACAGTCTAGTCACGCACACACAAAAATTTACGAACATGATGTGACAGACAAGACAATGTACTGCAACTAACATTGCGAAAAACATGGAAGCTATCGGCGCAAAAACTGAACCAACTTATGTTAAACTCAGATGCCTACATCTTTAGCATGGTTCATATATTTGTAACTGCCAAAGCCTCCTTACGTGAAAGGCAAATTTTACAGTTGTCATTCCTTTCCATCGTTCTCAGCAAAAACAGCTGACATCGCGAGCACACACTTGGTGCCTCCACAAGGCTAGACTGCTGGCTAACTAATACACTGATCTACTGCAAGGGAACACGCCGTCAACCGCGCGCCACTACCGACGACCATGCGAACTACAAACTAACAAGCAAAGAGTTTCAACAGCCCACACTCAGCTGGACATTGAAAAATTACAAATGCAAATATTACTAAAAACACTAGCTGAGAAATAAAAGCAATATAAATTACGTTACCATGATCTAAATATAAATGTTTAACATAACATATATACATTCTATAATGCTAATAATTAATATAAAAATACTAAATTAAAAATTGGAAGACCTTAGTGCGAACCACGGCTACCAACCTTTGAGATATGGCACTAAAAACAAACCAGTGACGATGCAACCGTCACAAATTTAATTTCTCCATTTCCTCCTTCGTTTATGGCTTCACCTCAACAAATAAGATATAGTCCTATCATTTTACCGATATCACCTGCATCGCCTCCACCACCACTTGTTACTCCTCTAAAGAGACATAAATTGATTTTAAGTCGTGTCTCTAAGCGAAAATTGTATTGATGATATTTACATTGCAAATATTATGTGTTAAGGTTTTATCATTTGTTTCAGATATAGCATGATTTGTTTTGATTTTTCAGGATTAAATAATTTTTGATATAACACAATGAACAATTTTTAATGATGTTAATGGTTTTCAGTCGTAATATGATGAAACGTTTTTACAGTGTTAAAGTTTTCATGATTTCTGATGAAAAATTGTGAAAAGTTGTTAATGATTTTCTGATGTAATATGGTGAAAAGTTTCTACACTTTTAAAGTTTTTAATCATTTTCAGATGTAACATTATGTGAGGTTTTAATTATTTATAAAGTAACATGATATAAGGTTATTAATTATTTTCAGTCGTAATATGGTGAAATGATTTTACAATTTTAAAGATCTTAATGATTTCTGACATAACAAGGAGAAAAGTTTTAAATAATTTTCATGTCATAAGATGATGTGATGTTTTAAAGCTTATAATGATTTCCATTTTTAACATGATGTATCGTTTTTACAGTTTTAAAGTGCATAATGATTTCTGACGTTACATGATGTAAGGTTTTTAGTGTTTTTTCGGCATAACATGGTGAACATTTTTACAGTTTTAAGGTTTTTGAATGATTTCCGACAAAACATTTTGAAAAGTTTTAAATAATTTTCATGTTGAAGGATGATGTAATGTTTTAAAGTTTTAATGATTTTCTGTCATAATGTGGTGAAAAGTTTTTACAGTTTCAAATGTTTTTTTATGTAAAATGGTGAAAAGTTTTTTTAATGATTTTCATGTCGAGATATATGTGATGTTTTTACAATTTTAAAGTTGTAAATGATTTCTGATGTAACATGGTGAAAAGTTTCTAATTTTAATAATTTTCATGTGTAAGATGACATGATGTTTTAAAGTTTATAATGATTTTCAGCCATAACACGGTGAAATTTTTTTACAGTTTTTTCTATTTTTAATGATTTCTGATGTGAAATAGTGAAGTTTTTTAATGATTTTCATGTCATAAGATATGTGATGTTTTTACAATTATGAAGTCGATAATGAATTCTGATGTAACATGGTGAAAAGTTTTAATGATTTTCATGTCATAAGATGATGCTATCTTTACATAGAATATTTTTCTTGTAATTGATTTTTATATTATTTAATAACTAGAAATTTTTAAGAAATGTTTTCAAAACAAGTGGTTAGCAAGATAGATTTTATTTATCCGTGAAAAACCCATTAAGAACGATCAGTTTCTGCATGTATTGATATTTTCTGTTTTGGAAATGAAAATATTTAAATGTTAAATTTTTTTTATATATCTTTGTATAATATAGTTTTTAATTACTAGTGTCGTTTTATTGTATAATATTTTTACACTAATATACTTTGTATGACTGTGAATGATCAAGTATTTGTAAATTATTATTTTATATTTTCAATACCATCAAGAAATAATTTTCTAGTATCTTTAAAACTTGTTTGTTTATGAAATTCTTTTAAAAAACATTTAATATTCCTGCAGAGAACTTCGAAAAATGTTGGTAAGTGTACAAGTTTTCCCGGAAGCAGTGTTGGCCAACAACTCAAGCTTTGTCCTTCAAATGCATTATCCTCAGCTAGCAGTTAGTAGGGAGTGGGCCATCTTGCATGAAAAATTCAAGTTTCTCACGTAGAGTCTGCACTCCACCCACTTTCTTGTTCCTAAGAGAGAAACATGTTTATTTACTCAACTCTGACATCATTCAATTATGATTTATTTAAATGCATAGCAGGAAAGTAAAGAAAAATTAAAAATGAGATAATATTTCATTATAATAAAATTGGAGCAAATTATTACTTAACATAAAATGATAGGTTTCAATGAGATTGTATTGTTTTCCTTTACAATGGTATAACCAAAAATCTTGTATGGGAACTTTGGTTATAAGTAAAATTTGATAGAACTCTACATGCAAAATATGTATTTTTCTCTGCTACACGCAATTATTTCAATTTGTTTGTTATCAATAGTTAAAACATGTTTGCTATGTATCACTTAAATCGAATGATAGGTGTTTTAAAAATGGTGTACTGTGAATACTTAAAAATACATTATATATAAAAAGTCTTATGACTCACTTAGATTTATTAAGTAAAATATCTCCTGTATTTGTCTTGTAAGAAATTATTCACAATTTCCTTGATTTCTGGGGAACTTTTAAGATAAATAAGTTTACTGGCAATACTTTAAATTAAATATTAATAAGTTTAGTGGAAATACTTTAAACATAAAATGAATAAGTTTATTGGAAAACATGATAAAATTTACACTTAAAATTTCTTCTAAGTCACCAAAAAAAAATTAGTTTCTTGGAATTTTTTTGGGATGAATGTAAATTCAAACTTAAATGTTACTGTTGATGGAATAATAATTTTTTCCAGTGGGACTTAATAAATGTTTCTTTAGATTCCAGTAAATGTTTCAACAAGCGAGAGTCTGGGTTGGAGGCTATGGGAAAGGGTCAATGCTCTGCTCTGCTCCCAGGCAGAGGGAGGTATGCATGACGAAGACACTCTTTGGGTGAGGGGTTGGAGGGAGCTTTCTAACTATATCTTCTAAACTGCTCGGCAGGGCAGAGAGAACACATTTTAGTTTCGTTTCAGATCTCGCATTTTTCGAAATATTTTAGTTTTTTGCATATTGTTCCTTTGTACCATTAAATGTGATCTGTGCTAAAATTGATTAATTATTCGTGCTAATAATTTTATAGTTTTTGTTTATAAGTGTTGTTTATAGTGTCAAGTGCATTTCTGAGGTCGTTCTACGAGAGTTCGTAGAATTTCAATGCCGCTGTGTTAAGAAGTGCGTCGAATTTCCGAAGGTGGTCTCCCAAGACTTAAACGGAATTTGTGTAAAAAATTGGTTGGGCCGATGTAGTGTGTTTATGTCTATTTAAATTTTTTAATATAACTCAGTATTAATTTCAGTATCTGTAGATTTATTAATTTTTTAAAATATCCTACTTTTGGATAAACTATTGCTGGATTAAATCCTTCATGCGATGCGAGTCTCGCTAAACTTAACCGGAAGTTTGTTAAAAAAAACTTAATTTTAAATCTTGGAAATGGCTAAGTGTTTGACTTTGTTTTATCTATAAATCAGAATGTGAGTTTCTCTCCTGTTTAGAAATATTGATTTGCCCGTGTTAACTGGAAGTGCAAAATCATTCCGTATTTGATTTTGATTATGTGATATTCCCATTTTTAAGTTAACTCATAACTATACACAGATGTCTTCCACGCAATAAAAGACTCACTAAACTTCAAAAAAAGTTTTATTGTTTGTTTAAAAGTGAATTATGATAACGATAGGGAAGTTTATACATGGTGGTAGACTACATTCAATATTCCAAGCCAGTTCTTTAGTTATTCTTTCCCAGGGAAGAGAAATTGAATATAAATAATTTAAAATGTGGTATTGGGGCAAGTTTTTTTAAAATTTTTTACTATAAACATTTAACATTTTCATATGCTATGTTTTTGACTTTGTTGTAAGTATAATTCAGAATGCCACTTTCTCTTCAGTTTAGAAATCTAAATTTTTTTCCATCTCTAGTATTATCAATAGTTTACAGTAAAAATATAAACCAGTGAATTCGCAAAGAGGAAATTTTTTATTCACAAAATGTTGAGCAGTTTCTGCCATATCTTTAGTCAACATAGTCTCTTGTTGTACCAGACACACAGCTTATAAGTCGCCGCAAATGCAATGCTTGAGTCATTCCTTTACCAACCTCACAGCCAAGTGGAAGTGATATAAAAACGTTTAATGTCATAAGATATGTGTATATTCTAAACAGTGTAGAGATGACAGGCGAAGGGAGAGGCACTTGTGTGTCTAGTATGGTTTAAATTAAGTATTTTAATTTATATATTGGTAGGTGGTTCGAATTGTATTATCTCGTTGCATTCTTTATAACACTAGGATAGCTGGCCTGGTCTTTAACATGTAAAAATGTTCTGCAATTCGTTTTGTGAGTTAGCACTTGTTTCATTTATTCTGCTGTTTGAAATATATTTCGTTTTGATATTAATATAAATTTTGTGGTCCATTCATTATAGCTTTGTCATATGCGACATATACTGATTAATTCGTTTTAATTGCTTTGTCTCTTGTTTTGCGACTTGTACTTCTGTCATGTGTAACGTCATATGTTTCATTATTTTAATTTTTTGTTTTGTGGTGATTTTATCATTAAAGTAAATGCTGCGCATTTCATTTGCTTTGCTTGAATATTTATTTCTACTGTTTGCATACCTAATAAGGATACAATCAGACATGCCATTATTAACATACAGGACAGGTAAAGAAACTGATGTTGTGGATTTCATTTTAAATAAAATATAGCACATTTTATTGCATATTTCCTAATAATTTCATTTCGCAGAAATACACCATTACCTCAGTCACCTGCCAGATGGCAGCGGGAAGGAACTCAATACCATAGAAAATTAATATTACACAATACCTATATACACCCCTTCCCCAACAAATCACACCTCAGTACAATGCCTGACATCAGAGGGTGACTGCTTTACATCATGCTCCCACACAAAAAAGTAAAAATTAAGACCATTAGTACACTCTTGCACCAACCTCAACACACATATATAACCCTTCCCCAACACATCACACCTCAGTACAACACCAGATCTCCAAGGGTGAGGACGTACCATGCCGCTCCACAACCCCTGAAAAAAATTAAAAATTAAATGAAGAACCTTAGCAAACTCTTGCACCAAACTATATACACTTATCAATTCACACAACATTGAAAAATGAAAAAAAAAAAAAGATGTATTAATTATATTGAATTAATTTGACCCAGAATTAAAATTTTCATACAATTATATTTTCAGTTTAATATTAACAGATTAAATTTTTTCATTGGATTAAGATCAGATTAATTCGATCAATCAATTTGATATCAAATGGATATCCCATTAATCAAAAGTGAAGTGAAATCCCGTCACCCTTACTACTTCCGCGTTTTTATCTTTCGGTGAAATAGAAGCCTTACAAGTCATAATCATCTGAATGATATTGCTGTAAGAGCATAATTTTCCACTGCATCATCAAATCAAAATGCAATCCACAATGCTACTGTAGCGCAAAGTGAAGCTTACAATGCCTTCCCACGAAAGACATTAAACTAAATTTTCACGCCTGCCCCACCAATAAATCAAACAATTCCCCAACTATATTACTTGATCATAATGATAGTAAAAAGATTGGAAATGGCAACCTACCTAAACTATCCTACATTGAGTACTAGACTGAAAGTCAGCCTTTCAGCGCGTGCCGTTTGAATGTGTTTATTTACATTCTTCACTAACAGAACAGCTGAGGCGGAGAGGTACATTGTGGCCACGCTACTTTTCTGGAATCGACTAAATTTAGTGAAGTTATACGAAACAGGTAATAATTTCTATTTACTGACTGTTGTAGCTAACCAGGCATAACACTTGCAGACCATACACTTTTAAATAAGGAAATATCACTGATACCAGGGTAATTGCCATGACAGCAACGCAAATCGCAAGTGTCAATAAGTCACGTGGTCAACAGCGACAGGAGTGTTTGTTTACTTACGGTTCTGGATAGATGCATCTCCTTGTATGAATAATGTAGTTTGACTGAATTGTAATTTTTCTATTTGGTTAAAACAATTTCAGTAGAAAAGTAAAAACGTTTCAAAGTTCCTTCTTACGTAAATAACATTTCTATCTTTAACTATTTCCTCGTTAATTTTGTTCGTGCTAATGGCAAACACCAGGAAACAGTCCAATGTTGAGCTGACTTGGGTATTGTACTCCACACTCCTTCAACGATAATTGTGTGCCTGAACGACATTTCTCTACGTCCTGAGACAGTAGCAGACACGCCGCGGTTTGTCAAGGGCCGCCACTGAAATCGTCCTTTTTTTGCTCTAGGCCTGCTACGCTCACAGCTATCTGCCATCCCCGCTCTTGACAAATTATTTAAATAACCGCAATTAATAGTATAAATTAACACTTTTTTATTGTCAGATGTGATTTTTATTCGGTCATTTCTTGTATAATGCGAAAACTTGTGGGTTTAAAATGCCTACTCGTGAGTATGGTGTCGAGCGCTATTTATATTGATTATCTGATTTATTAATATCTTTCTGTTCCGTCAACATACACTTCCGTGTAATTTTATTTGAAATATAATTACAAACATCCCTCTAAAAATGCCTACCATTATTATTTTCTATGTTTTCATTTACCTCTTTTATAGTATCGAAATACGATAAGTAAATTATACATCGTATACACGCGGTGGTTTGTTTGAAGAGCAAAACTGCAACTTGATAGCGTTTTTTTTTACCAAATATTGCTGTGTAATTTCAAACTAATTAATGCAATATTTATCCGCCTCTCTAAAAAAAGAGCTACTCTGCTTTTTCAGACAGATAAGCATGAAAGGAAAAAATAACACATGAATTATGTTACTCATAACCTGTAAGCAAAACACTGAATTGAGATACGTTATTTTAGTTATGAGGTATACAATGTACAGTCTTAAAAAAATTACCTTATTTTTACAGGTAAGCAATTAAAGTAAAGTTGCTTCTACTTAAAAATCCAATCAGTGTAATACAACCTATTCGCAATTAAATGCAACTACTCAAGTCAGTGAAAATGGTGGAAAATCTATAGCAGTTTTTCAAAGAAACAATTACACTTAATAAATATGTGACAGAGCCAACTGCATGCAACGAATTAAATATAGTAATATTTTTATTCAATCCGGAAAAATAATCTCGTGAAATGAGCTTATTTCCGACAACCACTGTTAATAATGTGCGATTCAAAGTAATTTTAAAAAGTAAAAAACTACCAACCTGTGCTAAGGACTCGAACCCAGAGGTAACCGCTTAGAGCCCCTTACATGGCTCACGTTGACTGTCAAGAGAAAAATAGGTATGTTTAATACTCCCATCAAAAAACGTAACTTTTAATGTTTTGAAATTTTTAGTAAAATATGATAACATCCTAACTTCCAAGAAAAATATTAAGTATCCATACTTACTATGGAAACACTAATTTCACGCCATTTTATAATTCTAAAAGGAGTAATATTATGGTTAAGTTAAAATGTAGTTAAATACGTGAATACAAAATTAAAGACTGATTATAATGCTCTTAACAACGAGGTCTTGAGAGCCGATGAAAGTAAAGCGTGATGAGTTCGGAGTGGGGCCGGAATGCGGGGTGGGGGAAGGCGGGGATTCACAAGAGGACCCGCCAACCAGCGGCATCGTCCTTTATGATTCCCACATGCGAAAATCCGGGAACAACTTCGCCGGAAATCGAGCGCGGTTCGCCTGGGTGGCAGGCGGTTAGTCTTATCACTGCACTAGCGCGGCCCCCCATGATGTTTATATTATCTGGTTAATGTGTATTATAATTTATTAAACCCATATTTTAAAAGTTATATTGTATTGGTTTTGCCAGTGCATGTGTTGTTGTATTATTTTTTTGCCTTGTTTAATTGAACCATCAGTCAAAAGGCAAACCACTGATAAACAGCGAACAAAATTGTTGCTGAATCAGTAAAAAAATATTAGTAAAACAATATGTGATGGAAAACTGGCAGTTATTCACTAATTCGACAGTTAAATCGACTGAAGTGACTCTTTAATATGTCAAGCACTGTAAAATAATTTTAATAGTGAAATTATCACTTTTTCGATTAAGACTGCATGTAGTTACAATTTATCGTAGTAAGATAAGAAGATAAGTAGTTTACACATTACATAATTAGTCAAAAATTATCAAGGATTGTAAAACGTATCTTATAAATCAGATCCCGATCAAAATAATTGAATAGTTTATATATAAAAATAGCGGTATTATTAAACCTTTGCATGGGAATTTTAAAGCAAGTTACATAGCCCACCAAATGTATAAGACCATAATGTTAACGTTTCGGTACAGTATTAGTTTAACTTCAAATGGGGAATTATGTAACTCAATAAGTTAACTAACCGTTAAATTACACAAGAACTTTACTCCCCTGCTCAATTAGCAAAGCAAAATATATACATCTGAACTTTTAGCAACAAAGCATGAGATACGATATTAAGCAATATTAATTATTACAGTCATCAGCTCGAACACATACTAGGGACTCGCCTATTTAATAACAGTACTTATTCGCAACCTCCTGATGTTATCTTAAACTGACTCTAAATTACTGTGGCCTCTGTTTTATTAATTTTCTAGCCCCGTCTTACGTTCAAATTGGGTTTTGCACTCACCACTGAATCTAATAAGTTGATATAGTTCGACGGACGCCCGGGGGCTCCGCAAAGCCTCGCTGTCTTTGACACGCGGCTCGACGTCATTACTACCTTTGGATTTCTGGGGGTTGGGATAACGCTTCCTTGTTCCGTTCTCCTTATATACTTACCCGCTGGCCTCCTTTCTTCCTGCCAGCCCCTGTTTAATTATCGTCTCCCAAACACCGCACCTCGGCTGCTCCCCTTGAGACCTCAGCACCGCCTTTAGAGTCTCACCCTTGTCAAAGAAGCGGTCGCCCTCGACCGCCATGCAAGGGTCGTACGGTTTGGGAAAAAGGCATTTAGAGCCAGCGTTTTGGGGTAGGAGTAGCCAGCGGGGGGCGATTGTGGTCCACCCGCAGTTATATGCTTGGCAGCACGCTTCTTCCTAGCGATCGCGTTTGTCGCGTTCTCATGGTGCAGTGGGAATCATATGGCTTTCAAATTTTCCTAGTACACATAATCACTTTAACTCCCTATTAACGTGAAATCTGGTTTTCTACCTATTTAAGACCGGTTGATAAGTTCTACATTATTTAACTATGGTTGCTTTTCACTCTTTAAAATAATTATTTCACCATTATAGTCATAAAAAATTTTTGTATGGTTCAAAACATTTTCAACCCTTGTATGTATTACATACATTCTGTGTAATTTTGTAATCTGTTTTTCCCTATATAGAAAAACATTTTGTATATAACACATATTGACTGTTAAAATTGAAAATATTTTAAACTATGTTTTATGATATATTTAGACTGGAATGTTCATATACGAACACATATATATCCTAACATGACACTATGAAAGTTATGTATTTATTTCATCGTGGGTTTAAAAAAGAATTGTTGCACTCTTTAATCTGATGTGCCTTGAAATGTCTACGAAAATTATGTGTACAATACAAGAAACAAACAATCAGACTTTGCTTATATTATATACAAGTCACTATTATCTTATAAGATATCTAACACTAAATATTCTTAGTTATTAAATATTGACTCAATATTTGCAATTAATATTAACACATTTACACAATTAAACGAAATACTATAGAGACTAACACCAGACAGCTGGCGATTTTCCGTGCGAAAATAGATTGTGCTGCTCTCTGCCGGTTTGAGGTGGCGAAATATTTGCTTACATTTACCGCCGTGCGTTTTAGACTGGGAATTGCCTATGTTTCAATAAGATTTAATGATTTTAGTCATTCACGTTAATCGAACTACCATGGCAGGTGGCATTTGTGCTGTCTATAATTGCTTCAGTTACACTATTAGTTCTGCAAAATCTATTCCATTTTCGGATTAGCTTTTCCACTGACAAATATATTTATAATATTTTTATTGGTTATTTCCAACACTTACAAAACATCAAACACTAGTTTCCGAAGCTTGACATTCATATTGTGGTATAATCACTTTACTAAAAAAAAAAACTAACTTTAAAGTTGGAAATAAAAAATGGGGTGCGGGCAGACGAAAAATTCCCCCCCCCCCCTCCCCCCGCCTCCAAAAAAATGATGCCAATATCAAAACTGGTCAGTAAAACAAAAATGTATTGCATTAATATGTCCTTGATTGTGATAAATATTTAAGATTAATTTTCCCTTGGTGATTGGGACTACAAAGTTGTGTGGATCACAAACACATAATCAGCACAACAGTATCTTTCAATAAGCTAATTACCAAAAAAAATTTACTGTGTGGGAACTAAACTTATTTGTTAATTTAAATTTTTGGTACTCGTATGTTGGAGATGCGCATTAAATCGAAATTTAGCCAGAAAGTCTACTCATACTTGCTAAACCATCAATTGGGATTTTAGAACTTTTTATATTTGCAATGAAGAAGGCCACTAATTGTTATACAAAAATTCCCAACAAACTAGTATTAATTCTCGATAAATATTACGAAACAGTACATCAAAAACGTATGTGTGTTGTAGATTAAGTATTAGGCCTAGTGAGGAAAAACGAGCAAATATTTTTATGTATTTCTGTAACATACTCACACGTACAAAAATCATAAACAAATCACTTTTAATCACGGTGTGTTTCAGATATTCATATTGCGTCCCGCACATTACAAGATAAATTTTACAGTAATTATTATAACAATTGTAGAGTTCACTGGTTATTCGAGATTTCGGCATTAAATACCGCCATTTTTTAAAATCAAAATTACTGGACACGCATTAAGACACCTGCACTACAATATAAAATATAAAGAAAAATGTCCAAAACAAAATACTTTGTAGGAATACTGCATTTCGCGCACAACTGCACTCGTTAGGCCCACTGTGCGTATAACCAGATTCAAAGTTCGCGGGTGTTTGCCACCTCATGCCGCTAGGTTCGCTGCTGCTGCTGTTCACACGCTCGCCTGTGTTCGTATAAAGCTGTCCGGTATTAGTCTATATTGTATTTGATTAAGCTACATTCTATGGCTATCTACCTAAGTAACATTTTAAGTTTGTACACATTGTTATGGTAAACATAAGTTCCATAAGCATGCAACTCAGATTATCTTTTCGTCACCTTATCTGAAATACCAGGTGCTATAGTTTGACTTAACTATTTTGCCTTTGCCGAAAACTTCATTTTATCTAATGTGCACTACCTGTAGTATTTTACTCTAATACATTATCTGTTGTTTTATGTTTTCTACTACTAATATTTAAGTAAAGACTGTAGTACCAATATTTTTAATTTTACGTTATTTTTCCTATCATTTATCGTTTATATATACTAATTTTGTGTTGTTATATTTACTATGTTAGATCGTGTTGCAACAAATATTGAGGACCGTGGTCGGCGGCGACATTTGTCCCCCATAATTCTATATGGTTGCGAGCATTGGGAGTATGGGGTTGATTACGGTTTGCATGCACGTTTTAAAAAAGGCTTGCGACATTCCACGTCTTCAATATTATTTCTATTTTCTATACTTGCTACGCATAATAGCATTTCATTTCTGTACCTATATGCGTATTAAATTATTGCATCTCTTTTTATTTTAACTTTCTTGGTTTTTATCTTACTTTAAGTGTTTAACATATATTAAATGCTCCGGTGTAATTACACTGTTATCGCTTTTGAAGCTTTACCAGTCCCTGACTGCTGTTGGCGGCTGCTTCTACGAGTCTCATGTAAAATGACTTAGGTAGTACTTTAGGGCGCAGCCATGATATGTTTATGCACAACTACGGTTTCCTGTTTCGTGCTGTCTCGCAAAATTTTAAGATGCATCGGCATCTGTCTTATTTTCCATTACTACTACGGTACTCGATTCTCTGTGTGCTGTTTTTAGGCCTCAGTAGTTATTTATGCAGTTCCGAATAACGTGTACATAATAACGTGTTCGTTCTACATGCATGTGCCGGCCGGCATGGAAGTATACTTTTGTTTCGAAGCTGTGGTACTATATGTTAATAGTTAATATTATCAAGCGTGCTTCAATGTTATTTTCGTGGCTAATGAATACGATACTTCTATTTGTGTAATGTGTTAAACGCAATATAATTTGTGCTAAGAGATGCGTGCTGTTCTGATCATGCTATGTCAGAGGTAATGGCGTGCTACAATATGTTGAGCTGCATCCCGCTAGTTAATCTTTGCTGCTCTGCCTCTGCTGTACTGCCTTTTGCATATTGGGGTTACTTTATGAAGGTTTCTACTGGAGAAGGTAACACTTATTAATCATTTATCTTAATTGTTATTTATAAATCTATTTAGTAGGGTAGACATTTATAGGAACTATATAGGGTATAATTATTACAATTATCAAAACTACTATTATAATACCACTGACATAGTTGAAGCTATTCTGTCCCAAGAATATTTATGCTTTATTAGCGCCACGAGTGTGTACATCGCAAATTTTTTCGTGCCTTGGTAGGACTGGAAAGCTTACATACTTGACTTTCCATTAAGTGTCCAATGTATGATTTATGTTATACAACTTGATTTCCCTCAACCAAACGAAGTTGATTTACTACGAATACGTTTTCCTTGAGTCAGTGGATCGGGATTACCGTATGTACTTTAGCCGTGGTTGGCGTGAGTGTGTCCCATGTGTGTGCTATTACTATGACCATCTGTTTGTTTGCCACGGGTTCACATCCACATGGTAAGTGTAGTTTCGTACTGTCAACCACAGCTACAGGAATATCCCTGTTCAGAGTGCTGTTTATGAAAATTATCCTTAAATTATGAGGCGCCTTAGTGAGAACGAATTGGTGTGGATACAATGTTTCAATTGTGAAAAGTTTTCCTTCGATACATGAAAATTTACATTTGGTCAATAGATTTTAAAACTATCTAGTTCAATAGCTGCTCTTGCAACTTCATGATCATAACTACTTGCGGCCTCTTTTCGCATGTAAAATATGTTTTGGTTTTCAGTCACCATTGCAACGTCTTTAATAGTTTTGATCTTACTTTCGATTGCAATCAATGTGTTCAGTGTATCTATTTGTATGCACGTTGTGTATTATTAGGCGTTATGTAAATCTATCAACGCCATGGGCCTCATCACTTTATTAGGCGCCGGTCAAGTGAAACCATAAAATAATTAGAAAAGTAAATGTTTTACAAATATGCTTATATTTACACTTCGACGCAATGGAAAAATGACGGAAAGTGAAAGAAATGATTTAAGTTAGCATAAATGATTACCTAACACTTTTTATTCGACTTTATGACACGGAACTACTTTCCCATCCATCGTCGCCAACTTAACTGGGCGCATGTCACTCAGGTGTCCCGTTAAAATATTTGCAGTTAGGAGTAGTGACTTTTTTCTAATGTTGATCTCAAAGTACTCACTTTATCGTAAACAGCCTTCACTTGAACTTTTGTTAATATCCGTGTTTCCAAGAATGTGAATCAGATAATGGGATTTGGATAATATCATTCTACGTGTGTTGTCGGTATGCTCTGTTCTAAATCAAAGCGTTTTAACTTATTTTTTTCAAGTTTTTAATATCTTGGATTAGTTGTTTTCATTGTAGCACCTGTATCGGTAAATAATTTGCTTGGCAATGTGTTAATCACCTGTATCGGTAAATAATTTGCTTGGCAATGTGTTAAGCACCTGTATCGGTAAACAATTTGCTTGGCAATGTGTTATGTATGTGAGAAGTTGTTGTTCATTTATGAAATAATTTATGATGTGTAGAATAATGGTAGTAGCCAACTGTTGCAAAATGATATCCAGTTCCTCTATGATTGTTGTTTTACTCTGTTGATTTAATGTTCTCATAATTGAATTTATGACTTGTGCCAACTCGTTAATTTTTATCTCTGTTTGAGATTTAATTTGTACTACCACTGGAATTGTAACAGAAATGTTATTATTTGCAACTGACAATGAAAATGGTCACTTTAGCTAGCATGGTAACGACTACCATTCTAGTTAAAGTGACTATTTGCATTGTTAGTTGTTCATAATTTGAAGTGATGCCTGCAGGTGTTTGAATGTAAAAAAAATTAGTGCACCATGTACCTATTTCTCAGAGTATTTGGTAAATCCTTTTCTGTCTAGTAGGGAGCATTATTTTGTTGGTAAACTGCTCCATAATGATGTCCTGCAAGGTCATAGTGTATTTATGTATTGGTTTTGTGTAGGCGCATACTGTTGTCAAGTTCGTTATGGATACCTTGTGAAGTCATGTAATGAGACTTTGAGGGGTTGTTGGTTTTTGAATTGGTTTGACGTACATTAGGGGAATTGTTTCCTCATAGTGTATTTATGTATTGATTTTGTGTAGGCGCATACTGTTGTCAAGTTCGTTGTGGATACCTTGTGAAGTCATATAATGAGACTTTGAGGGGTTGTTGGTTTTTGAATTGGTTTGACGTACATTAGGGGAATTGTTTCCTCATAGTGTATTTATGTATTGGTTTTGTGTAGGCGCATACTGTTGTCAAGTTCGTTGTGGATACCTTGTGAAGTCATATAATGAGACTTTGAGGGGTTTTTGGTTTTTGAATTGGTTTGACGTACATAAGGGGAATTGTTTCCTCATAGTGAAAGTTCGTCTATACCTCCCTCCTATATCGGTTGAAATTGTTTCTGAAAGAGACATAACTTGTTTAAATAAAAATTACTAAGGAAAGGGCAGTTGCTCTTCTTGTTGTAGACTTAATTTCTTGCTCCTGTTACCTCTAAAACAAGGGATAGTTAGTGTTTTATAAGTGTGATTTTTAAATTTCATGTGTTTAGTGTGTTATGTTTCTAGTGTCCTCTTCTGCCTATTTGGTTTTCTATTGTGGATGGCCCGATAACATTTGTGATGGAAATGTGCCCTTATATTTAAAGGAAACTGCCTTGCTTCTAGCTCTATTAAGAACCCAGACCCCATCTCCTATTCTGATCGTATTAGGTTGATGTACTTTGTCTAACTGTTCCTTCCGTTTGCGTTTTGCTTCTATTAGGTTCAACTTTGCTTGTTCTCTGTCTTTTAGTAGCTTCTTGTACAAATCTTGGCCCCTTTGAGAATATTTGTTTGTTATGACATGTGAAGGCTGAGTTGCTTCTACTCCGTGTAATAGGTAAAAGGTTGTAAATATTGTACTGGTGTAAATTTTGGTTTTATAATTGGACAAAATAAAATCTTGATAGTCATCACTACTGGCGGGATCTTCATGTGCCATGCCATCATTTGTTGTCCGAGAACTTGGTTCATGGCCTCTATTAGCCCATTACATGCTGGATTGTAGGCTGTAGTTTGAAAAAAATTTTTTGTAACTTCTTTTGCAATTTGGCTATAAGTTCGTTATTACATGATGTCCCTCTATCTGTTAGCATCTGTTGTGGGCATCCATATAGTAGTATGACATATTTAATGTAATCTATGCAAGCTGGTGCATCACTTGATTATACCATATGTGTACAACATATATACTAAGGAACTCTCACATGACTAATATATATTGGTTGCCTTTCCTTGATTTGTGCAACAGCCCTTATGCATCTAATGCCCTAGATTTTAATAAGTGGGGAGGTTCTATTAGCTTTAGTTATCTCATGGGTTTCTGGTTACTAGGTTAGATTTGTTAACAAAGAGGGCAACTCTTATCAAGTTTTTTATGTAATTGTTCATGGTATCCCAGTAATATACGTGTTTATTTTTTTAATAGTCTTAAATTCCCCAAAATTGCTTCCTCCTAATAGGGAGTAATAGTGGGCTGCTATTATTTAATTTACATAATATTGTGGTACTAGTCTAAGTATCTTTTTGTCCACACGTGTAAATATTTTTAAATATATTTCCCTGTTTGCATCTATATCATAGCGTCTGGCTAGTTTGATATATTTTCGGTTTACTTTACTGTGTTCTGTTAATGCGATTTTTAGATTTTGTATATATGGATCGCACTCATATTCTCCTAAAAATGGCGTGTTTTGCATGCGGTTTTGTATTGGACACATAAATATTTCATTTACATTCTCTATTATAATATATTATTGTTTGTGTTTGTACACAGGTAGATAATGTGTTATGAACTTTACTTTTACCATGACGATTTCACATTTTAATATCGGTTCTACACTAGTAACTTAATTATGCTTAGATAATTTTCTTCTGTAAATTCTATTGTTACCTAAAATATTTGGGTGATAATTTTCGCAATTACTGGAAGAGGAATGATTCAGAGTTTATCATGGCCTTACTAACGTTTGCTTTGTCCAAACCGTCTTCTCCTTTCTCAGAAAAAATAATTTTTATATCTGGCCAGTAATTGGTTATATATTTGGTTAAAATGTGTTTTATTTCTGTTTCTTTCTGCTGATTTTGGTAAAAACTTTCCGATAATGCTTTTCATAAACTATTACATGGAATTATTTCTTTTTAATACTATTTTTGTCATTGTTAAATTTATCACAATTTAAGTTTGCTTGACCTACTGTTCATATTATACTCGTTGCATCTACTGGTGTATTTAATTATCCTTTTATTATTTTTTCCTGGAAGTCATACTCGACTAATGCAATTGCCATTTTCTGTATTTTTATGTTGTGTTCAGCCATCATTTTCAAATATCTGAGGCTTACATTAGCTGACTCTATAGTGAATGATATCCCAAACAAATGCTGTTTAAATAATTACAAAAGTATTTTATCATGGCTAGTTCCCTTCCTGTTGTAGATAATTTAGATTTATTTGTTGATAATTATTAGATACAATAGCTTTAAAAAAATTTTCTTTTCTATTTTCTTGTTTTTGCATTAATACTACCCCTATTGCGATCTATGATGCATTGCAGGCAATGTTTTCATTAAAACATTGTAATATAGGCATCAGTGTCAACTCGTTAGGGCAAGCAAGGCAAGCAGTGCTTTCCGAGACAGTTTCCTGACAATGTTATATTTTAAATAAATATTAGATTATAACTTATATTCTCTTTAAGGTAACTTTTCACTCATGTGGTACACATTATACCTGGGGAAACAATACTGAACATTATAAGAAAACAACTTATTGGCTAGCAAAACCAAGATGTTTGGAAGCACTGTAAGTAATGCTTCCAGCAGGTAGGTTCTCACATTGGTTTCCAGTCTGTCGGAGGGGCGGCAGGGTAGGAAGACTGTCCGGGGAGGGATGGGGGCTTATGGCTTTGCCGACCTGTGTTAGAAGCTACGGTGGTAGTGCTTTCTTCGCCGAACTAAAGTGGACGTAGCCTAAGCTGGCCTAGCCACAGGCAGTTCGCGTAGTGTGCTTTACAGTAACTAGATCGATGTATGGGCACGTTCGTGCGCACAATGCGAATGGTATTTTTTTATATTTTTTTTTTGGTGCTGAGAATGTTATACATATTCGTGCGCGATGTATACCCTACATAACAATTATAAAATTACCATGTGAGACTGAGAACCGAGTAGATAGAATGAGTGCAACAGAAACATGTGGATGTAAGTGTGGTGTGTGTGTGGATTACAAGTGAAGCATTTTTCCAGCAGTGCTTTCACTTTTCAGGAAAGGTGTGACATCATAAAAAGGGTAGGCCGACACCTGAACTTACGATCAAGGCAACATGCAAGAAACATAATTTTGTATGTCATTTTCATAAAATTGTTTATCGGAAACACTCGTGGTGAGCTGGATGTAACACCCTAAACAAACTGTTTTGCTGGCCAGGTTTATGGTTTTCAAAGGATGTTAACTCGTGAACTGCAACTTGGTATTGTGACTTTAACAATCTGTGCAGTGCTGTTCAAAAACATGAGCATTCTGAAGTTCACATAAATTGGTTTTTGTTTCTTAAAGAATATGGTAAAAATGGAGTTGATTTTGGCCTCCAAATAATTAAGAACACTACAACATAACAAAAAAGTTAAAAGAAACAGAGACATTTTGAAGCATTTAATATATGTTGTTTGTTTCTTGGGTGTACAGGAACTGCCTTTCCGTGGTCATGATGAGACAAAAGAATCAGAAAATGGTGGCAGTTATGTTGAGTTACTTGCTTTAATTGCAACTTATGATCCAGTATTGTCGCAGCACCTTGAAACGTCCACAGTATTTTCTGGCCTCTCATGCAATATCTACAGCAAACTAATCGAATCCATTCAAAATATTCTGTTAGATGAAATTAAAAATAAAATTGAAAAATCAATTTTTGTTTCAATTTTACCAGAGGAGATGCCAAACTGTGCCAAACATTCTCATTTGTTCACTGCTTTTGGATTTGTAATGAGTGATGGAGATATCAATGAACGGTTTTATGGATTCACTAATGTTAGCTGTGATAGGTCTGCGATAGCCATAGCAAGTCATGCTATTGAATTTGTTGACATCTAACTCTGGCAGTAAACTTGTAGTGCAGTCTTATGATGGAGCTGCAGTAACGAAGGGAGATTAAAATGTACAGAAACTGGTACGTGACAAATGTTCCAGTGCATTATTTGTACATTGTGCAGCTCATGTTTTGAACCTTGTCTTAACCCAGTCCATAAATAACATTAGCAAATGTAGAATATTTCTCAGTACCCTTTATGGTCTGTTTGCTTTTTTTCGCACTTGTCTATGCAGGTAGCATTGCTAGATCAAATAGTTGGGAAACGGCTTCCAGGTGTTACACCAACAAGATGGAATTATAATGACAGACTTGTTCAGAGTGCATTCAACAATCGGGATTCCCTCTTAGAAATGTTTTCCATGATAATGGAAAATCCACAGGATGTGATAGTAACACTATTTCGTCAGCAAAAAGTTTTATCAGTTTTCTAGCAACTTTTGACAATGTGTTTTTCCTAGTTGTGTTTTATAAGATTTTTGATAACACTGGGCACCTATATAACGTAATGCAGACTAAACAAATGGACATTTCTTTCTGTATTCAGGAATTTTTTTCCTTAGGCGCAGGATCCTTTAGAGTATGCGACTTCCTGAAGAAAGACATTTCCTACAAACCACTACCTGCTTTAGCGGTTATTCCTTGAAGACCAAAACGGTACAAAAATGACAACAAAATGTAACTCTCTTCTATATCGACAATCGTAACAGTCCAAGACCTATCGTCTTTATTGACATCCTTACTAAAAGACAAAATATTTCGGTATATCTTCTTAGGATAATACCTAGAAGTGCGAGAATGCCGAGAAAGCATAAATGATGTGTCTTCTCTAATGACACGGAGCGATATGAAATGCACGAACAAACTGCAACCTTTATATACCTCACGAACAAGCTACATCCAGAACATGACCATAGATAACATAAAAGATAAAGACACGAAGCACGCAAAAACACCTAACGACCCGACACGCTATTTATAGCGCCGGCCGACCTTGACAGGCGATTGCTTGGCAGCAGGCTGGCTATTCTTATCTCCCATGTTGGCAGCGCGCCAAGCAAGGTTAAATCTTTAAGCGCGACAGCTCATAGTAACATTAATGAGCTAGGCGCGCGTTCGAAACATTCTATGTCCATAACCTTGAAAACACAATTGTTCATAAAATCCGAACCACTGTACCGAATTAAGCCAAACAAACTGCAATGTCATCACAGTTACTCCAGCAATATAAATATGACAAATAAATTCAATTATGAAGCATTATTAATAATGTCACAGTCATCACACACAACAACCAAATACAGATTTGATAAACTGTATATTGGATCAGAAATCAACTACCTAATTACAACAATAACACACCACAAGGGTGTATTCCTCCTAATAAGTTCACTGTCATCTGACAGTCACGAAAGGATCCTGCGCCTATGGAAATAAGTGACATTGACTCTCGTGATATAATATGTTGGAAGACTTTTCCAGTTCATGAAGGGAAGATTGGCGTATTTGGTAACGCTTCCATGTTTTCTCGTAAGAAAATGAAGTTTGAACTTGGTGATCAAATTAGGTTGTATCGCAAGCTGGTTGGTACGACTGGTGACATGCATATTCATGGTCATGCTGAATTGTATTTTAATCCATAATGAATTTTCTTTGCTAAGTTCTTTTACATTTCCCAGTGGCGCCATTAGTTGTCAACTTTTAACTTATCCATGTTGGTAACAGTTCCTTGTGGTGTAATATAATAGCCTACAATTTTTATATCTTGTTGTGCAAATGAAAAAATTTTTGCATTGATTTTAATATTAAATTCTGTAATCTCTTTAATACTATTTATAGGTTTGCTAAATGTTCTCTAAATGGGTTACCAATTATAATTATATCATCTATATAAGGTATTGCAGAGTTCCATCCAATAGTCATAACAATATATTAATAAATGTTTGGAAGTATTATGGAGAGGTACTTAACCATATTTACATTCTTTTAAATGTGTTATAGCCCTACCCCGTCTATCATAAATGCCAGTTTGTGTAGTCTGGTTTTGTAACTAGATTTGTGCAAATCACAGAAAATAAATTCAACGATGTAATGTACTCATGTTCTGTTATGTGTTTTTAAAAAGTCATAATTTTGGGGAAGGGATATTTTATTCCTTTTATATTGTGATTTAATTGATAAGAGTTGGGTATTAATCTAATTCCTTCATCTTCTTTCCTCATCATTAAACATGCCGCGACATAAGGCCAGTCAGAAAGTTCAACAATCCCTACAATTTCCATATCTTTATTTTGTTGTAATAATTCCTCCCATATTTTAGGGATAGTCCTATATGGTTTTGTGTGTATGGGCATGACTGTTATCATTTCTAGTTTAATTCGATAGTTTTTTTGCCTCCATTAACACTAATATGCTGTTTGTGAATCTGTATTGAAATTTGTATAAGATTTTTATAAGTTCTTTCCAGTAGGAATATAAATATTTATTATTTTTACTTATCATATTTTTTCTATATTTCCTTCTATGGTTTCGATTATATTTTTACAATATTGAATTGTACCTGTTTTATCATTTTCTACTATTGATGTATATAGTGGGACCTGTATTACTTTGTCACAGTTACCATTGATAAACATACAATTGTGTTTAATAAATTGTATTACATCATATGCCTTAATTAAATACACTCCTAAAATAAGATCAATTTTTAAATTATCATTGACTAAAAAGTCTTGAAAAAATTTTTTTCCTTCTATGCTGAACATTATATTAAACTTAAACATCGGTGGTTGTATTTCCTCTGTTGCGTCTTGCAAGTAAAATATCTCTTATTAGGTGTTTAATTGTTGACTTGTTAATAATGTACTAACTATCCAGCTTCGGCAACATCCCATATCCAAAAGTGCATAGTACTGTTTAACTTTGATACTGAGCAGCAAACATGGTGTTGATGTTTTTAAAATACTTGTTTGCTGTCTTGCCATGGCGGGCGTGTTCCTTTGTGTTGTGATTAACAGAACTCTTGTTGGTCAGCGACCTTCTGTATGGCATTGTGTCGTAATCGTCACATTGTCCCGTGTTTCAATTTTAGTCGTGGTCGCGACAGTCTGTATTGTGACCCGTATTTATGACAAGCTTGACCGACTACATTCCGAATTTATTTTTGAACTACTTAAACCTTGCCGCCATATGTGTGTGGAATCCAAACTCTTAGTTTTGGAATAAATCGCAATGTTTTGTGTGATTTCCGGGGTAGAAGCATAAGGCGAAGATGTGCTAAGTTTCTCTCCACGGCCCAACAAACTTCCTCTTTGTTGTATTACTATTTGCTTTCGGCATGCCCATGTTTCCCAATGTCCCTTGCGGCCGCTCGTTTTGTTTTCGTTTCTGTGTTCTAAAATATTGTCATGCCAAGACTTTTATGACATTTACATTTCCGTTTTTCCACTCTGGATTTTGCATCTTTAGAATTACTTTATTTCCTGGGTTACCTTTACTGAAGTTTGTATGGTTAGCCAATTTTATGTGATGTTACATTATTTTGCCCATCTGTTAGCATCTCGTTTATAAAGAACCTACAATTGTCGTCCTTTTTCATATTTTAGCCCGCTGTGTCACAGTAGGTCGGGCCTGATATGCGTTTACTAAATATATTCCTACACACATTTTTTGCTTATGCTGTCCATGGGGGTAATGCATTCTTCCCCCTCGTTACCTAGTTTTTTTTAGTTATTTTTATTTCCTGACTGCCTTGTGTTCCTCCTCTTGCTGTTTGCCTCATACCCCTGTCTGTATAATTTGCTCCATACTGTGTTATTACTTTGTGATTAATTTTTGTCGTAAACTTTCCTTTTTGTTTGCATTTCTCTCCTGTTTGTATAAATGTGGTCTATAATACCCTCGCTTCGTGAACTGTGTATATCGCCTTTGATTTATCACTATAGTATGTGATTTATCGTGTGCTCTGTTTTCTGTATTGTTTGCACTTGGCATATAATTATGTGTGCGCTGATTTCCTATGTTCTAGTTTCTGTAATTATTTTTTAATTGGCTGTGATGTGTGTTGTTTTGATGTATACTATTTGTTTCTTGTGATTTTAGTGTTACATTAGCTTTTCCTCTTTTAACTTGGTTGTGAGCTGTGTTGACGATGGCTTCATTATATCTTTTAAACCCTATGTTTATTCTATTTAAATTATTTACTAACTGTTCCACAGTGTAGATTTGCAACCCTATTATTATGTCTCAATAGATGGTAGCTGTGATATCCACACTATAGCTAAAAATTCAGTTTTTGAGATGTGTGGGTTATACTTTCTTCTGTTATATAGGAGATCTTCAATGCGAGTTTGATAGCTTTCCCCAATATTCTGTTTTCTTCGTGTATAATAGCTGTCTATATTTTTCTATGTAATCTGTTGATGTGAATGTGTTCCTTAGTTTTGTTGTGATTTTGGTTTATGTGACATCTCCTCCTATTCTATTTTGAGTAGTGTTTTCGTACGCCATCTTGGCTGTGCCCTGGAGATAAATTGTAACTCTCCTACATTTTTACATTTCATTCCAACCATTTATGTCACTGGCTGCAGTGTAATAGTGAAAGAATTTTTCTACATTTTGGTGATTCTCCCCGGAAGATGTGGGAATTTCTCTCCTTTTTGCATTAAAATTTGAGCTGGCTGTACTTCTACAATTTTGTGTTGATTCATATATTCTGTTTGTGTGTCAATGTAGATTTCCAAAGGTTATGAAATGATTTCGTATGTGTGTTGAATGCGTGCAGTAGTGTTGAATTGACTGTGTGATGTGTTTATATCATCATACATTTCTTGTGTTTATATTTCAGTTTGATGTGGTAATATATCTGTGTTGACAATTTTTGTGACTTGACCCCTTGTTAATCTTGTTGATAGTGTACATAATTCTGAGATAAGGTCTGGGTTTTTTTTTAAATTAACATTTCTGCTTTCTGTATTAGTGACTTAAACCTGACTGCTGTGCCAGTATCTGCTTGTTCTATGATTTTCTTTGCATCTTAAAAGTCTGTGATCATTGTTTTAAATAACTCTACAGCAGATGACAAAAAGATTACCTTTTTGGACACTGATGTAACGTATATGTGTCAAATGTAATGTATTGTGTTGTGTTGTTTTTATGCACTGTAAAAAGTTTGCAGATTCTTATATACTAATAGTCTAGTCACTACTAAGCTGGTGTTTCAACATTTTTATGCATTCTCACGCACACTCAAATGTTTCTACAAGCTTTTGTGGACATCTCTTACACTCTTACAACAAAATTTCTTTGGAACCGAAAAGCTCTTCCAATAATTAACATTCACTAATGTTTACAAGCATAAAGCACTCTATCAGTCCACAGTTCTCCTGCATTGACTCGCGAGTGTCCCCACACAAAATTCACTGCTGCAGTTTCGTATTTTGCTGTCTATGCAAGATAGTTCCCTGGTTATTCCTGTCAGTTTCTGGTGTTTTTCAAAATCGCTTACTTTCTGTCTCGCGTACACTATGATGTTCAACACGCTTACAATTCACTGTCTTCGTCTGGTTTTATTTCCTTTTAGTATACTTCACACACAAGAGTAAATATTTCCTGTATGTTTATTTTACTTTGCAGCTGTAATTATATAGAGCGATTCATTTGAAATTCAAACAATTTAAATGCACTGTGTCCTTTAACTCGCATACAGTAGCTTGAATTACTCATTCACTTTAACTCGCATACAATAGCTAGAATTACACATTCACTTTAACTCGCATACAATAGCTTGAATTACACATTCACTTTAACTCGCATACAATAGCTTGAATTACACATTCACTTTAACTCGCATACAATAGCTTGAATAACACATTCACTTTAACTCGCATACAATAGCTTGAATTACACATTCACTTTAACTCGCATACAATAGCTTGAATTACACATTCACTTTAAACAAACTGACTGCACAAGCTTAACTAGCACGTGTAAAGTGCAAACGTCATATTTAACAGCCTGTAATTTTGACACAGATTTGTAAATTTAAATTTATATGCTTCATTCGATAAAATGGTTTTCAGAAAAAGAGTTATTATATTTTTAATGTATCATAAAATGCCAATACAAATGCTCATTAAAAATGCCAATGAGAATTTTAACTCATAAAATGGGTAGTGGTATGATATTATTACAAAAAAAAGCCGAATCTTAGGGCTCTTCTGCTCAGAACTCTATTATTAAAAATATCAGACTTTTAAGATAAATGTTAAAACATGCAAAGATTGTCATTTTATACATTTGTTAATGAATTTGCGAATCCTAATGCACTTTTATAGAGAGATTTCAAACAGTATTTCTATCAATATGTACCTGGTTTATACGAATTGAATGTAGTATATGTAATATTACTCAATATATTTCAATAATCCTGTTGTATTTTTGGCATGATCCATAATGATTGTTGTTTGAGCATAATATGTAGTGCAATATTTCAAATAACTTGTATGTGTGTTTTGTAGCTTTGTAACTCATGTCTGCTTCAGTATGGAGGGGTTTTGATGTACAACAGTTTGGTAGTAGATATTTTTCAAAAGAGACCTTGCGCCACCCTTCAGTGTAGAACGAGGGAAGGTCCTCAAAATAAGTATAGAATCAATGAGAAAACTTATGAGTTGATAGCGCCAAGTAAGAAATAATTCCCATGGAGAATATTACTATAACTAAGTGCACATGAATTTTGTGTGTTGACCCTTTGATGTAATTTTCTAGACTTAGTTGATCTCTGTTTGCATGAGGCGGAGGAATATATATATGGGAAGTAGAACTTTAGCAGGGCTTCAAAAAGGGTGAAGTAACTATTAATGTATTATAAGCGTTGTACTAACACGCACACCGAATGCTCCATCGCCGGTAAGCTGAAGGCTGCAAGGAAGCTTTTTTTGAGGAGAGGTCGTAACAGTCCAAGACCTATCGTCCTTATTGACATCCTTACTAAAAGACAAAATATTTCGGTATACCTTCTTAGGATAATACCTAGAAGTGCGAGAATGCGGAGGAAGCATAAATGCAGTAAAATTATATCAACTATAGAAAAATTTTATTCATTTTTTTTGTAATGTTACACATTCTGTATGTCCAAAAAGAAGTATCATGATAAAAAGAACTTGTATGGCATTGTGTTAGTACACTATTATGCTGGAACGCTAGTAAGGAGCAGTCAGCGATACCAACAAATGTCCGGAACTAGTTCTATGTATTTCATCTATCTACTGCTAGGTAACAGCAGTATCGAAGCAGCTTTGGCACCGGTTTGTCTGCAGGTGCCGTACATTCTGGACGTTCTGCACGTGAACTTCAGTATTTGAGTGAATTGGGGTAACTTCTCTACGTGCTCGCTCATGATCCCCTCAGACTGCAGTGTCCATTAACAAGTATGGTCAGATGACAGCTAACAGACCAGCAGAACAAGACTCCGAGCGATATGGACTCTTCCTCAGTGTTCCTTGCAAATCTTAGATAACAATATACACTCTCTTTTAACATGGTAAATTTATTACATTGTCAAATGAGTTGGGGTAAGGGGTTTGATAGGGGGAAGGTGTACATAGTAGGCATGTATTCCCAGTGCCTATTTAACTTGTCTTAAAAAAATGAATAGTTTTAAACAACGAGAAAATAGGCAGTCTAATCTACTGTGACAAACTGAAAATGTTATTTCTTTTGTTAATAAAGGAAAGTAATTAAGGATTAGGCTACTGCTATGATGATTTAACTGAACGTTTCAACTACATACTGCATATGTAGTTAGTTATTTAGCATATAATGGCCGACGAATAAAGTAGTTCCTGTTATGTTTTCCCTGGTTCTAAATCATACAGTTACATACAGTTCTGTGAAAGACATTATAAAATGGTCTGCTACGATTCACTAACATAACTACTCCAGAATATTTCTTAATCATGAAGGCAGCATATAAACAAATAATATGTAGTATTTAGTTTTATTAATTACCCTCACATTATTGTATTGCGAATTAATATTCATTTGTAATTTAAGAGACTTTCTAACCACTGTTGTATATCAATTTGTGTTGTGCTAGTGTGCATATGTAAATGATGAATACATGTGTAAGTGAATGAGTGTAAGAGTATTCAATTCTATGTTTGGTTGTTTAGTATTAAGTTACATACTTTTAAGTATTTAAATATAATTTTAATGTTTGAATTTATAGCATGTTCCTGTGAGCCTCACAGGCAAGGGTTGATAGGCCGAACTCAAGGCTGGTAGAAATTCGGCTATGGCAAAGTAGAGTTATGGAAACAGCCGGGGGAATGGTTACCTAAACAAGGCTGGGAACCAGGGTATAAATGGTGCAAGAGATGGTAGCTTGCAACCATATTTGTTCCAGACCATGCCAGTGGGGCCACCTGTGCTGCCGATGCCGAGAGGACAGCCATCCTTGCGGTCTAGATTAGATCCCATAGATGAGCTGCCGTCGAGATGAGCCGCAGTGTAGTCGTCGTCGACACATTGGGTAAATATCACTCCCATTATGGTATCCTGGGTTACATGAGGTGAAGGCTAGTGAGGTTGATTTTAACTGCTCCCTGAGAGTGATCTATTTGGTAGTTAAAAGTGTACTCAGTTCAATTAACTTAAAGACTATTACATCTTGAACTGGAAATAGTACCATAATTGTAAAATATTTACATCAGCATTGTTTGTGCATCTATTGGCGTTAATAAATGTAGTGATTTATATAAGTACCCTTCTCAACTACGCATTCCAGTTAAATGAATGTGTGACCATCTGGTGAAAGCAGGGTCACGACAACTTATGGAGGTGCCTCATGCTTTCCAACTCTTTTAAAGCCAAGCTTATAAATAAATATAAAGTCTGAAATAACTCTTAGAATGAAAGCACAATATCCAATAGTAAATGAAATACCAGTCCACAACCAAGTAGTAAATAATAGTAATTTTAACAGTTAATTCAACAGTAGAAAAGTCTTGCATGGTACCTTCAGAGTCAGTGTATTGCGGTCACAGAACGAGCACATGAGCAAAGTTACTGCGACAGCAAAACACAATCGTACACAAATGCCCACTGTCTTGTAACTGCAGAAAGTGTGTGTGAGATTCTACTTTGTTAAAACCTTATTGGATGCTTATAACAGCACCACTTTTTGGGCCGTTATTCTTTTGTAAACACAAATTCTCCAAATTATATTGTGTATGGTAAGTGAAGAATGCACTTTCAAGGCTTATACAATGTGTGCATGGTGTTCCTAAATTCCTCACTACATTACTGTCCTCTAACATGCGGACATGAGCAAACAAGATAAATCTACCTCCAAAGCTATAAAGAAACAATTTGAAACAGCGACACTTGGTTTAAGCGATGCTAAGCGCACATTAGAGTAACATGCTGGACAACATCCCGAGTTAACAAGCAAGATTACAGACTTTTCAGAAATATAACACACATCACCCACCCAACAAAACTCTGCACTTGATTATTCACTTCCGGACACACACAATCAAAACACCTACAAAGCAAGCACAAGCGGATATGTTAGCCCATGCCCACTTAAAACCCTCCAGATAACAGAACCAATTTTAATGTGTATGCATAATACTCATACTGACACCACAGAACATGATCAAACTAATATAATGGACTCCACAGAATACCATTATATTAATACAACAGACAACACAGTTCAAACTCCACTACTACCTAATACAACAAGGCCAGCACAGATCATTCTAAAACACCCAGAATAAATTTCCACATTCACATGTACAACACAGCCAGTGGGTGGACTGACATCGAAAAACATAAGCTCCTAAAGTTTTACTAGCAAGGCACAACCAAGAAGGGTTACAAAAATGCATATAATGCAAATGCTGAACACATATTCTGGCAAGAAATTGAAAATAAATGATTGCGAACATTCACGAAACTCAACACAAAAGACAACTAGAGACACCTTTTCAACACAAAGAGAAAATTACCAGGCAAAAATTGTCAGCCTCATATAGAAGAATAAATGTAAACCTCAGTAGCCAGAGCTTGAATTTATTAAAATAATTTGGAACTTCCTCTAACTAACAGGTACTGACAAACTCATACCTTTACAGAACACACTTGAACAACTGTTGCACAACATGATACACATTAAATTTGGGATATACAGGTACAACCAATTTATCGAAAATCAGTCACTCATATCAGAACACACCAAACTCCAAGAGGAGATCACAATGTTGAAACAAGAAATACAAAGACTCTCAAACTCAAACAAACATGCCACAAATTCACCAGGAAATGAGTGGAAAATAAATCACAATACATTCGAACACAAATTCAGATACCCCAGTCAAAGAATCACTCCAATTTAACTCAGGCCAGACAAGCACACTGCATTCAAAAGGACACTGAGCAGGGAACATTACAGAAACCCTTTCAACCCAAGACACCTTAGACATGCACAACACAGTCAGGCAGGCACCCTTAAGGGAACAAAACGGACATCACGAACAACTGCAGGGAGAAGTAAGAGGATAATATACAGATAAATATGTGCTCCTCATGGAAAAGGATAAATGCCAACCTAAGGTGCATAGAGTAATTGAAGCATGTCAAGCCTTCTTTAGCAAAAGAGTGCCTCACAGAATGTACACAGGAATCGCGAAATTGAACACCAAATGAGAAAACTTTGTATACCCATTCCAAACTCAAACACCAAATACTAAAACAGAAACTGCGAAACAATGCAGTGTACACAACCCTCCCAGTATCCAGATTCGGGAATAAAAATGCAGGTCAGGGAGACCCAATAGCAAGGCAATGTGGATATGCAAGGATCACTAGGTTGTTAAACAACAGGCAGCGGCCATGAAAGACAAACACAGTGTTAACAAGGAAGCAACTGCTACTGCTGTGCATGGCATCACTGATGAATGCCACCATCAGCAAAACCATGCAGAGTGCAATGTCTGCATGGCCTTCATCAGCCCATGCAGTCAGACATCCATGACATGTGCTCTGTGTTTGTACACAGGACACCAAGCTGCTTTTTGCCCACTGTTTCCAAATCAGACCAAAGAATCCCACACGGACATTGGAGCATGCTTCAGGAAGTTTAAACACAGTTTCATGATTGGTCTAATCAAACTCAAGTTACCGCACACGGGAAACAATACCCACTACACAACAGAAACACTGAATATCAACATCGAACCCTCTAGTGATGATGAAAAGCAAACACGCAACCTGAGCTACGACGAGTTCCACAATCACACGGAGTGTAAACACTGCACTTAAGAACACAAGGACGAGTGTCTCCCACAGTTTAAAAAATCATTTACACCACATGTCCTTGTCCGCATACACGGGAAAACATACAATGCCCTCATTGATACAAGATGCTCCCGATCTTGCATGGCAACAACATTGATCACTAACCAACATGGCCAACCAGTAACAGAAGTATTTTTGCTCGTAGGAGCTACCCAAGAAATTGATGTGCCCCAATTTAAAACAACTACAGACATTAGTATTTTCAGGCACACAATTAAACAGTAATTCTTTTTGATCGATAATTTGAAGTTCGACATTATATTAGGAGTAGAATTCATAAAAAAATATGATGTACCAATACTCACGAAAAATAAAATGTTCATACATACATCAAAAAATAATAAAATATTAGAAATACCAATAAACACCAACACAGTAGATCAAGACATGAGTAATACCATAGAATATCATATAAACAAAAACGAAACCATTGAGAAGGGCTTCCCTTACATCATGCTAGGAATTATTAACACTGAACTATCTGTAAAACAAAAGGAAGTGATACAGGTATTACTACAATCATACCAAGATAGGTTTGCGAGGTCCACAATGGAACTAACGGGAACAAAAGATTATGAAATCAAACTAGAACTTACAACAGATAAACTAATACACACCAGACTGTACAGAATCAACCCCAAACTGCGGGAAATGGCCCTAACTCAGATTCAACAAATGCTAGACACTGGGATAATCATGGAATTTGAATCTTCATTTGCTGTGCAGTCTTGTAATAGAAAAATTCCAGGGCAGAATTATATTCTTAACTGAGTTCAGGTTACCTAATCAACATATAAAGAAGGTCCAATACCTCATACCACATACAAAGGATATAATAACTGCATTAAAAACTCCAAATACATTAGCTCAATTGACATGTTTAGCGGATTTTACGCAATCAGTCTGAAAGGAGGACCACAAAAATCATGAATTTTTCAGTAGATGAAGTAGGCCTGTACGAAAAAGCATGTATGCCAATGGGACTTGCCACATCCCTTACTTAATTCCAAACCTTTGTTGATTTCATGCGCAACTCATTAAGTGGAACACCACCATAGCATATATAGATGACATCTTCACTATAGGCAACACCTTTCAAGAACACTTTCAGAAGATACAGAAGGCAATGAACAGACTGAGGAAGTTTAACGTGAAAAAGAACAGACGAAAATGTTCATTTGCTCAAGAAGAGTTAAAAATCCTTGGGCACTACATCACACTAACATGAATACCAACAGACCCCAAATAAATAGACACAATTCAAAACATGACCACTCCCAAAATCTATTAAACTGCTTACACACATTCCTTGGCCTCACATCAAACTCAAGACAATATGTTCAAGAATACACCTGTAAATCAGAACCATTAACAAAACTCCCAAAAGAAAACGTCCCGTTCCAATGGACTACAAATGAGAAAGAAGCATTGATCATTGATCATTTAAAGCAGCTATCTGCAACACTCCCATCTTAGCTAAATTCGAAGAAAGCAGATGTACAGTATTAGCATGTCACCAACACAAATGGCGACAGGCAGAGTGCATATGCAAGAAATCCCAGGCACTAATATCATACCAATAAAAGTTTTTGCATCAAAAGAATTTCGCTGATTGAATGGCACTGGTTGGCGACAGAGGAGAGAGAGAGAGAGAGAGAGAGAGAGAGAGAGAGAGAGAGAGAGAGAGCAGCTGTTAATATTTCATTACATACTTCCCACAGTATCTATATCATAGAAAATTCATAACTGAAACAAACCATTCCAGTTTGCGTTCTCCTAAAACCATGGCTGAGCATTATATTTTAATGCAAAATATGGCCATTGATCTTGCAGAATACAACTTCGAGCCCAAGATAGTTAAAGGGAAATCAACCGTACTAGACGAAGCTATGCGTAGACTATCCACCACAGGAAATATTCTACTAATGACAGAATTTTTCAGCCGTTATGCCGTAGAAAAACCAGTACAGTCAATTGATGCTTTAACTTGCACTAACTTCATCAAATGCCCTATACTCCAATTTGGGAGCCCGAAAACTATTTTAATGGGTAGGCGAACGTCATGCAAACAATGAACTCATGGTGGAGTTGTTAAAAAGTTACAGATAAAGAAATCACAAAGAACAGCATACAGTCCTGCATGCAACTGATTTACAGAACAAGTTAACAAGATACTTTCGCAACAACTCACATCTTGTGCCAACGAAGATCCCACCCATTACGACGAATATGTACCCTACATTATTTTCAATTACAATTCAACTGTCAAATGTAGCACAAAATAGTCCCTTTTATCGTCTCCATGGGGTTGAGGCAGTACAGCCATCACACATGATTACCCATGAATACTCTGTGCGTGGCCACAAATGGTGCGAACAATTAACTCAAGATCGTGAATAAGCCAAAATAAATTTAATTATGCTACGACATAAACGAAAGGAAATGTTAGATGGAAAATTTAGATCTCAATAACCTCAAAATAGGGCAATACGTATGGGTCAAAAATCATGCGAGGCAAAAGGTCCTACCCATCAGACACCATGGTCCATACAGGATACAAAACATATTAGGACCATCGACAATATCTATTGAAATCAGTAAACAAGGCACCGCCAATATAGACACAGTAGACACTATAAATATTAAGTTTGCTAATACACATTATTAACATTAAACTATTGCGTCACAGGTAACGACAGTTCAAAATGGGACCAGCAGCACGTTGATCCTTGTGCTGTACTTGTACATAATTGCCACAGGTGATCACAGGGCCGTTGCCAGGAGTTTATTTGGGGGGGGGGGGGGGAGTTGTTCTTCACTGCTACCCTCAATTAAAGTGGAGGGTCCGGGTGTTCTCCCCCAGGAAAATTTGGATTTTAAAGTGCAAATTGGTGCTATTAAGTGGTTTTGGAATCTAAATATTGAATATACAGCTGGTAGACATAGTAATATTTTTAAAGATCAACTTTCTATAACTCTTGGAAATATTCAGAGGAGGGGAGGGGGCACATACCCCAGTGCTCCCCTCGATCACATTATACACAAAATTTGTCTGTTGAACATTAAAGCAAAATACCTGTAAATATAACAATTTTCATCAATCACATTACTAATAAAAATTTACACAAAATTTTTTTATTAAACATTAAAATCCAAATACGTACCTAAAAATCAAACACTTTCGTTCAATCATATTACTAATAAAAGTATACACAAATTGAGTTCCTTGAACATTAAATTCTAAACACCCAATAATAAAATACTTTAAAGCTATGTATTTCTTTACCAAATACTTAATATGTGCACCAGTATCTCTACATAATTCTAAACATTTTTCTAATATATATTCTCCACATAAATCTTTTACTGGGAAAAAGCAACAAAATCTTCCCCCAACACAGGATGATCTTCATTACTGACATATCTGATACAAAGTGAGAATTCCTCCTGTCCTGAGATATCTAAAGTCTCAGCTACAAGGATTGCAAAGCATTCATCATTGATAATTTAAGTGATTATTTTCTTTGGATTAGCTCTCCGCATATAACTATGACTTAATTTTGTATTTCAGGACTCACATATGTAGTATTTCGGGAACAGTGGGTGAGATGATGTTTCTAATGCTCATCAGTATATTCCCGGTACCGAAGAATGAGCCCTGAATTCCCCATATTTTTGAGGGGGATTTTCTACAATTACAGGGCCACTGTCGTTATCACCTCTGAGAGTAAGTTCATTTTTCCCAAAAAATATTATGGTATCAATAGTAGGTTTTAAAGCTGTCCTAGTGACTTGTTTTTTTTTCTGTCTTTTGTTGTCCAAATCTGTTGCTACATCTTCCTGATTCCCAGTACATACCTTCAGAAAGTTTTCTGCAACAAACTCACATGTTTTATGGTAACTAGCATTTGAGTGGTTGTCAAACTTTTCCACTGCAAATTTCCATCGTCTAAATGGGGAACATACAAAAGTGACAGTTGTTTGGTGGGAACCTTTTCCTACACAATTTGATGCAAATAACACACAATATTTGCAGAAGACTCCATCGCTGTGCTTTGAATACACCAGCCAGTTCCATTTTTATAGCCAACTGTGCTGAAATTTAAGCATCGATTTGTTTGTTTTAGTCGCTGGAAATTGAAACAATGTCCCTGGTACAAATATTCTATTTAAAACATCATATTTTAATTCCGCATTGTTGAGACTTGGAGATGTAGAGTTTATACCAATTTCAGAAACTTGGCCTATATCTATGCTAGTCAAGCGTTCCTGTCGTTCCTTGTAGTCGGAAGTCGAAGGTCATGCTTCTTCAAATGTAAGTACCTCTCTCTAGGGATTCTTATTGTACTTGTGGTTGTGGGCTTGCTATTCTGGTTGGATTCTGATGAGATCAAGATGTTTCACTAACAACAGCAATTCGGGCCTGGGGAAGATGGGAGTACAAGTGGAATGACTTTATAACTAAGTGATTATAGTTTGTTTTCGGTGCTGAGTTAATGCCAAAAGCACTCACACCAATATTGGTACAAAGAAGTGAATAATGTCAAACAAAGTGGTGCTGTATTTTACATAAATTTCAATTAACTCAAAACGAAACCCTAATAAATTGTGTTACAATAAAATACCTCTCAGCATCTGGCTGCTAAACGGGACTAAAGACTCAAAATAAAACTATTTTTTGTTAGAAAACAGAAACCATTGTTATTAACAAAACGGTAACATGAGATCCGATTTTATTTACAAAATCCTCCATATTCCCGAACACAGTATTTGCGAATTCGCTTATTCAAGTGGAAAAAGTTGTAACCATTTATTCTATTTTCGCGAGTGAAATTCGCATAGCTCGCGGCCGTTTCGAAAAAGAACACGTTTTTCTTATGTCATTGTGGTGACCTCTACTAACAGACAACACTGACAGATTTTTGTTACAAGTCCTCAGCAATCTGAAAAACTCAACTATTCGCCACGACCAGGATAGTCACGTGATAAGAAGCTGGAGTACACAGTTGGAAGACAGTAGTATAGATTGCATGATGATTGTGGAGGAAAATGTTTGCGGGAGGGGGGAGAGCTTTACCTACTGTACATCGCTGCCTCCCACTTGTGTCCAGTAACACTAACCTCATCACTGTTGTGAATAAGAAATGTTTCATCACATTTTTTCCCAGAATAAAAAGGATATTCACTACAGGTATTTTATTTCACAAAAGTGTGCATAAATCGGGTTTGTTGCTATAGTAATTGTAATCATGAGTTTCCCTTATATAATATACAACTGTAAGTGTACCTTTTCAATCTATGGAATGAATTACCGTAAATTAAATTTTCTTTTGATAGTAAGCCAATATATTACTGTACGGAAAACGTATTATTTGGAACATATGTACGTAATTAAAAAAAAAAGAGGTAAAATAAGTGTCTGGGAACCTAAACTTGTTTTACCCATCTTTTTCTCAGTATTCGCGAATACGGAGGGATTGCTATAAGAGAAACACGATTACACTATAACACTTGATTTGAACTTTCCTTTCAAAATACGACACACAAAGCTTTGTGCAAAATTTCCTTAAATTTGCTTAAAATATTATAACAATGTAATTTAACGGCAAACTATAAAACAGCGGTAATTTTGCAGTATTTAGTGAATTATAGCGTTGATATTTTTCAAGGGTCCTTAATTTTCACTACTATTTACATATCATGAAAACACGTGTTTCAGTAATACAAGATTGTGTTCGATTTCACCAGCTAAGGGATCTTACTTGGCTGCGTGCCCTTGAATAGTGCATCCCGGATGTAATGTCACGTTGTTTGTATCCGAATTCTCGATAAGGGCGCATATGCAACCCAGAATGTAATCTGCAACCAAGAGCACGAACCACTTGCCCTTCTCGAGACCTACATAGGTTCGTGACATGGGAAGGGAGCTAGGGCAAGTGGACAAGGAGACATTGCACTGAATCCGAACACAGCTTGTCTCATAAATATATCTAGTTTCACTTTACAGACATATATTATAATTAATGATGATTATAATATATTATAATTATGATTGCACAGTACACACAGTGCGACTATGTACCAGTGGCTCTGAATTACTGTCAGTGGCATTATCTTCCACTTCTAGTTTACTTTTTTTTATTTATAACAAATTTATCCTTCGAAAATCAGGAATTTAGAGTTCGCTGTATGAGAGAAAGAAACTTTCTGCGACACAAACGTACGATGAACTACACAACAACCTAATACGTCAACATCTGTACACACAATGAGCTGTGTTTATATCAAAGCTATGCGGATATAGTAAGAACTTGGCCTTCGCAAAGCTACAATGTCAATGATCATGCTCCCAACATCAACCCGACCAGATAAAAGTATTTTTATGCACAACAAACAGTCCAACGCCCCATTGTCTATTACTCCTAAGTTCATTTTATTGCAATAGTTAGACCACTATAATATAAGTGTTACCATGAGTATTTTTTCCAATTTAGTTCAGTATTTGGAGGGTGTCCAGACACCCAAAATATCCAAACCCCCCCCCCCCCCCCAAGCTGGCTACGGGCCTGATGGCTAGTACAGAACGCACGCCGAGGTCTACTTCCGGGAGATGTACCTGAAGCTACATTACGAATAAACGTTGCCACTGGTCTACAGCATACCAATTCGGCAGCGCGGCCAGCCTACCAACATCCAGACGTGGCTCCATAGTGCATGTTCTAATCGGAATAGCACTGTATGCGCCAATCCAGAATACCTCCATAAATACTTCAATGACATCACATATAGGATTGTTTATGAGTTTCTAAACAAAATGTCTTTATCTAGAATATTAAAGAGAAGTCTTACATTCCCCGGGGATGTCGTCAGCAGGTGCAATGACATCCTCACAACCCGCCACCTGAAATACCCCGTCTCCAATGATGAAATTTTGGTTATTCAGTTAAATGAATTACAAAATAACGTCATTTTGTCTGACAAAACCTAACTATTCCCATTCATGGTATATCCAAAATTAAATCTCAAGAAGAAGTTAAAATAAATTCAATTGCAAAAAAATAAAAAATTCTATATGAGATAAGCTCACTAATAAACAGCACGAAGATAATGTTGCAAAAATCCTAGGTTAAATGTTGACAAGAATTCTATTACAGTTTATAAATAACATTATTAACGAGCAACGCATCAGCACATACATTCAGCACTGTCAGCATAATCACTTGCCTTTACAAGCAGTGTCATGGACCACATTAACGCTAGATTTAGGAAAATTGCGAGCAATCATTAGAGACCTTAAATTAGGACTTAGCATACAGACACAAGAGATCATAAAATATTATAAAACCCCCAAAACGGAATGTACTTTGTCCATTAACCAATCGTTATTGAAAACACAAGTGCAGGTTCAGAATGTCAATAATAATTGGTAGTTATTCCAAATAATCAAAGCACCATATTTTTTTAAAAATAAAACTTGCCACATTGGTACGCCCAATGATATAATTGCTATTGACAAAAACACGCATGAATCACGTCAGATATCAACACCGGAGGAACAAGCTAACAGAGTTTGTTTCGTTGCCAAGAAAATAGCCGACAGCCCACACGTAAACTGCATTAAAACAGCTATAATGTTAATCACTGTTGACCAGTTATATCAGCATTACAAATCCACTTGCATACCAGGTAAACACCTAAATGTGAATTCTATCCACCGGCATCAGAATGTCATCACAAATGCTCCCAACAGGTTCGTATTACGTTGTGTTAACACATAGCTCAATGAAGAAATTCCAAACATATCAGTTGGTAGTATTAAAATCCACGTCCCATGTGGGTGCAAATTAACGCCAGGGATAGTTGACACTCGTTCACGCTACCCACATTTGCGAAATTAGGAGTCCAGTGTTACCAATCTCTCATTCAGTTGAACCAATTCACTTGATGAAACAAAACAAATTTGAAGTGAAACAATTCAAACTCGATGAGGGTATTTCGTTTTACATGTTACACAACAGCATAAATAACGATTGGAAAATCCAACATGCCAAGATACCCACGTTAGGTTATACTCAAATAAGTTACGCTCCTATATTAGTTCAATCACATGTATTTTCAGTGCTACCACAGGAGCACTTCAATGATATACGTATGGCTACAATACTACCTCTGTCACCCTCGCTGTACTGTATTACAAGATATACAAAATTGCGATTTTAATTGAACAAAGCAGTTCAATCAGCCTAGATGAAATCAGTACATAAAGTTACTTTATGCAGGCCCTCACTGTAAAGGTATTTCAAAGACAGCAGGAGGCCAGTTTTTTCTTTTTCAAACACGTACCGCATATGCGTGGCTATAGCAAAGTATCACGGCGTATTAAGATGCTAAGTGGATAGAAGAGTTCATGCGCAAAGCTAGTCTGCTAAAAATCAAATATCCGCTAATACAATTCATACACTTAATGTTTACGCACTGCACTAAATTTCGTTATGTACAGTGTTTTGTAAACACTAGCATATGGCACGCCACACTAAGGTCAGGTTTTACGATTATGGGTGCCCGGCAAAATGATTTCTCCACGAGCCATAACAGGTAACGCACTCTTGCAGTGAACTATAGAATGTGCGTACACATCAGGACATGTGGGAAGACGCAACGATAGCAGCTTACTCCAGCAGAGTGTAGTAGTGCATTTCAGCGCACTATGCTATTACAAATGATAAGCTCTAGTGAGCACTGTTAGGCGGACGTCTTCCGCAAGGTGAGGACAACATAACTATGTTCCTTCAATAACACGTGGGGGCCCTGGAACTTTTCCTTACCTATCTGCAGATTGTAATTATTTTACTTACGTTGGCCATAATTAATGTTTATAAAGAGAGAACAAAAGAATGCGAAGTTAATTTTTAAGTAAATTAAATGTATAATATTGTACAAACTGTTACACAGTAGGCCTAAGTGTCAACACCTAGTACCGCCCCAAGAGAGCTTAGTTAAACATTCTAAGTTAAATAAATAAGTAGCTGCCAAGTAGCACACCCGTAAAGGGCTATTGTGGAATGTTGGACATAACAATTTTATGGGAATTACGGATTGGTGCGGAGCACATTCCCTCCTCTTCCACGATCAACAAGAAGCAATAGACCAATCAGTAGTTCAATAATACTATTTCCGGCAAAATAATTGTAATTAATTTAATGCAGAAATGCCCACACCGCACATTGATGTATAATAATTGCAATTTGTACACAAATTAAGATTAAGTAAAATAAGGAGCCTCCTGTAAATAATACGGAATATCGACTAAAATAACCCAAATATAAAAACCATTCCATACAGTAAGTGAATCACTTTATGTTGTGCATAGTCTCATATGATTTCCAGAATATTAAATTACAACTTCAATGAATAATTTTCTACTCTCTGGGTGGACAGTTCCACACCTTATGCTATAAAAGTACCACAAAACAACTGTATTTTTGTAATTATATACATATATGCAATCATTTGTCTGTATCATTCAATATTGTACAATCTGCCAAATTATGTCAAACAACATGTAACATATTATTCTACCTTCGACTCACGATAGAGACGCACATTTCATCTCGTAAAATTAAATTGTTACAATTGTGCAAAAAATCTAATATCTAATTCATTGATGTGCAAACTTAGGCCCAAACTTATATTTCCAAGCCAATAATTGTAACGTGGCCCTAAGCCTCATATTACTCCCAACGCCCTAGGAATCCCATATAATCATTACCCAATCGGCTTCCGTGGGGAAGAAAGGCTCTCTCCGGCAGCTCCAAAGGGTCAGAATACTGCGGTACCTGGCCGAGCCTTACACGGTATCTCTCCCCCCCCCCCCAAACCCACCCAATCAGCCGCAAGTCTGCTTGCGTGGGACGCGCGAGTTTTGAGGAAAGTGATGCTGTGAGCATCACATGCAAGGGTTGCCAGGCCGAGCTCGAGGCTGGTAGGAAGGCAGCCATGGCAACTAGAGTTATGGAAACAGCAGGGGCAATGGTTACCTAAACAAGGTCGGGCACTAGGGTATAAATGGCGCGAGCGATGGTAGTTTGCGGCCATATTCGTTCCGGAGCACGCCGGAGGGCCGCCCGTGCTGCTAATGCCGAGAGGACCGCCAACCTTGCGGTCCGGGTTCGACTCCAAGAACGAGCTGCTGTCGAGACGAGCCTCATTGTAGCCGTCGTCGGCACATTGGGTTACGTATCCCGGGGTATGTGAGAAGAAGGCTAGTGAGGCTGATTTCAACTGTTCCCCGAGAGCGATGTAATTGCTAGTTGAATTGTACTTAATTAAACTTAGACTATTGTATATTGAACCTGAAGTGTTACCGTAATTATAACATATTTGCATCATTATTGTTTGTATATCTATTGGTGTCAATAAATGTAATGTTTTATATAAGTGCACTTGCCCTTTCTGAAATACGCATCCCTGTTAAATTAATGTGTGATAATCTGGCAAAATCGGGGTCACAGTAATGTGTAAATGTATTATGTTATGGGTGAAGTGTAAGATAAGGTGAATATTCCTTAAGTGCGACTTTAAGCCATCATTGTACAAATAAATAAATGAAATTTCACATGGCATGATTTGTCATGGTGGAATTTGAACAGTATAATTTGTAACATCATGTTTATGTTAATGGTATTAAAGTATAGAGTCTGAATTCCCATTAACTATATGTGAATTGCTATTAACTCTGATTATATGGAGAACTCTAAATATATCTACTTGCACATTGTATGACACTATAAAATTTCTTACCAATGCACGCTGTCGATGCTAAGTAATTTACTAACATTTTCTTCACAAGTATCTGCAAATCTTTGAAGGTAATACCATTGAGACTGATTTCCATAATCTTGCTGTCAATAAACGAGTATTATGAAAATAATGCACTATAAAAATCCATACATAATATTCTGTATGGAAAAGAAAAACATTTCGTGGTGTTTGTTTTTCAGTAATACAAGATAGGTTTAATTTAAAGAGAAGGTTACAGATACATACAGATTTCCTGTTATTAAAATATTTCTTTATATGTTTTGTAAATGGTAATAGTACATTATTTATAGCAAATACACATTCTCCGAGTGTGTTTTGTTTAAAGTAAATAAATCTAGCTTCATACAAAAGGAAAAGGTTTAACGGTGTTAAAATCTGAAAGTGTGTGTCTATTGGTGAGCTTTAATCACTCAGTTCTCGGTTTATGCAAAGCAATCGCTGTATTTCCTCTGCTAGCACGGTATGCCTACCCCAGTGACTGCAACTATAGTGTTGCGAGAGGCACTATGTCTATACTCGATTCTGCGGGAGGCAATGAATACTCTCGTATAGTTGGCCATAAATTGGGTGCAAACAAGAGGGCTTGTTATAAAGGCAAGTTTAAACAAAGAATTGAAGTTAACTTTATAATTAAAAATATTTATTGTGAAAGTAAAATATACTATATACAGCCTTGATTGAAGAATATTAAAAAAATTACAGTAAAATGGATAACCAAATATTTGTGAAATTAAAAAGAAGCCCAATTAATAACTTAACTGTGATTGCAAGTGTATGTCCCTTCCAAACAAATGGTTGTTCAATCAATGCCTTCATAGAACGCCTATCACATTATGATTTCCCAATTTTGTATGGTCGTCAAAACCTTAGGTTCTTTCGCTGTCAGCCAATTAGCGATGGGGGCCACCCGAAGTTATACGTGCCAGCGGCCAATGAGATCTCATTGTGTAAAAAAAACAGATTACAGAATAAATCATGCTAGTTGTTGGAAACGCTCTCTTGGGGCCTACATTGCAAGACTAGTCAGATGTTTGCAACAAGTGGACAGCGACCCCACTGCCTTAAAATGTTAGACATAACGAAAAAATATGGAAAAGTTTCTATGCCATGAAACAGTGTGCAAATAGGTCAATATATGATTACATGATGCATACACACATATTATATGATCTTCGATCACATACTTTCAGTATACACATAAACAGGAAGTGTATATTGCATTTAAGTGTTTTAAAATTTTGCAAAATTTTATGCACACTTAGCGATGGTTAACTCAAATCCTCATCTGTTCATTTACCATTTATACCGTAATGTAATTTCGGTATCAAATTTAAATCAGTTCCTTTATTTAATTTAGAATAAACATACATGTTTAATACTAAAACTCGCTAATGAGAGAAAGCTTCAGTAATTCAAACTACAAGATCTATTTAAATTTGTCGTTTTTTATGACAGCACATCAAGTTACAAAGAAACAAACACAGGATTATTGTAACCATGCTAACTATTAGAAATCCATCATGAATTAAAAATAATACTCAACATTGTTTTAAGAAGTGAATATCGTACCAAGAGTTAGCAATAAAATTGATCTAATGAAACAATACCATAGGTTCCAGAACTAAACTATGTTTATTCAATGATTAAATATATTATAAAATATAAGCGTTGCAGGACATTTTCGCAAGAAAACTATACACTGAAGACAATTACTATTTTCAATTTTTTCCCTTAAATTTCCGAATTAATTTTTTTTCGAAAGAAGCAAAGTACTTGAATACTTGAACGTGTGTATGAATCCGGTGCGTGTTTCTCTTCTAACCACATCGACCTTCGCTCTTTTAATCAATATTTCAAACACATATACCAAATGAATTTGTTATGCATTAATGCCATTACTTGGGAACTCTGCATCCCACTCCATCATCCTGGTATACTTTTTTTATTATTTGTTGCAGTTTATATATTGCAAGATTTATAGAGTAGATAGGTAGATGAGCTTAACACCGTGTTGACAACAGAGTCATCAGGAATGGTGCAAGTTGCTTAGAGAAGTGGGGACAGGGAACTGCTTATATCTTTAGTACAAAATAATTGCCATATTTACCAGCCCAGCATTCGCTAGGAGTGAAAACTTAATTCCTCAGGATGGACGGACTGGAAATCAAAACAGTGTACTGCTGAAAGTGAGTCCTGGTTTCTTCACCACTGCACCTCACTCATTGAGAGTACAATATCATGGATGTGTAGACCACCATTAAAAAATTCTGCATTTCTTCAAACTTCATATAAAAGGAATACATAAACTGTCGGAAGATCCTTCCTTATTACCTATTCTTACAAAATCTGCGAAAAAGAGTATTTGTAACATTAACGAATGCAGAATGCCAGATTTATGAACAGAACAGTTTTGTTATCAAATTATAGATAATTCATGAGTAGTATAAAAATGTTGGTTCGAGCACAGCCCCAGTTATCAGAAAACCAACAGCAAATTGAATGCCCAAACCATCAGAAAAAATTACCGTTTGTTTTCCTGATCCAAAACACCAGCTGCCGATTCGAGCACAGCCGCAAAAAAGTGACTGCAAAAGTTGCGTTAGAGTGCAACCGAAAAAAGTGACTGCAAAAAGTTGTGTTTGAACGCAGCGGCAAAAAGTGACTGCAAAAAGTTGCAAAGAGCGGCTCGAGAAATTTGAATACGTAAAAAAAAATAAAATATTGCCCATAATAAAGAACCAGTTGCTAAATGTATTGAATGGAGCCCAACAATTTAAGAAACTTTCCGAACTTACAATTGGGCAGGCCTATCCCATAGACCATGTTGAAATAAATCATACATGGTATGGACACAAAGTGGTAATTACTTCTGAGAATTTTAAAGTAACCTTGCCAGACAGATATTTTCAGATTTTCAGCGAAAAAGTTTTAGATGGTGTTAGTCCTGGAGGTATAAATTTTGCATATGATGGAATGGTGGATTGGGGTGATTAACACAGGTATTCTATTCGGTTTTATTAAAGAGTAAATGATCGTCGTATTAGACATCAGTTGATTTTTATTTGTGCTCATATCTCTATAAAGTTTTAATGGTTATCCAATCATTAAAACACAATTATCGTTCTGGCTTCGGCAATGTGCTACAAAACATACTGTACGAACATCGTGTTAACGCGCCGTGCGACGGCAAAAAAGATTCGTCTGTATGGGGCCAGACGTTTAATTCGTCCAAACTGAACGATTGCAAAAATGGTGGGCCGCACAATACGTTACACACGAGAGCTACGTTGTGGAGATAATTGGCGATGTGTATGAAATAGGCCGTCGCCAAAAGCATCAACATCATATATGCGTTAACCATTTTGAAATTAGTTCCACACTGACATTCAATCGCCGTTATCAACTTTTAGATAGTCGGTGCTTTGATTCACGAAAAAGTTGGCGTGTATGGGCACGTTGATCATGGAATCAAAGATGGCAGCTGCTGAAAAATTCCATGATTGGGTGTACGAAAAAGTGCTACTGTCCATTCGTAAGCACGGTGAGTATAAGATTGAGGGAAAATACAAACCGATACTGGATGCTGCAAACACAATCCTCGCTGCATAAAGTAGTATCATTGACAAGCATGCGCTGCCGCCTACTGGCGATATCGGTAAGCATCCCCAGTTTGTGCTTATCACTATCGATGGAAACCAATACTATGCCATCAGATGTCAAAAGCGTCTGGTGAGTGTACGACTCGATGCGCTTAGGCAAGAGTACCCCGAAATGCAAGTGCTGCTATCTCTCGATAACGTCAATCCCATAACGCTATACAACCTAATGAAAGAGCAACTACCCATCACGTCGATAGGTAACCACTTCAGTACGACAATGTGTTGCGATGACCTCATCGCTGATATACACATAAAATTGTTGACGAGACGTGCATAATTTTAAACATGTATGTGATCATGAATGTAGCAGGCAATCCGTGGTTCAAAGCAAAAACTTTTGCGGTGATTTTGGAATACACAAATCCACAAGAAGCAGAGAGAAACGTCATGGGCAATCCTACACTGATATATGGGTGAACGAATCGTTCACTCCTTTGAATATGCAGCCACACACCATATTTATCAATGAACCGAGCTTGTACACGTTGATCATGAAACCAAAGATGGCAGCTGGAAAATTACAGAACGGGGTGTATGGAAAAGTGCTATTCGCAAATACAGCAAGGCGGCGACACTGTTTAGTATTTAGATGCCATGGCGTCTAAATACCTACTAGAACATTTCAGAAGTGGGTGCCATTGTGCTCAACATCTGCATTATCATACCCTTATCTTGGATTTGTAAATATTTGCGCATAAAATCGTACCGTCTCGCACCCAATTGCTCGAGTATTGTTTGCGTTTGGCCTGGCGTGTACGACATGCTACACAAAATCGCTATAATGTTATGTGCGTGATCTCCATCGGTGCCGGTTGTCATGACCCGCCCGACCATGTCGTACATGACCAGCAGTTTTATTTTTATAAACCTGTCGAGGCAAAGTGTGTGGCCCTTAAAATCCCATTGTGTTTGCTCAATGTCGGGCTGTATTCTGGCAAACAAGTCTTTGAGCGCATCGTCGTACGAGTTTTCGTTGAGCTCCTCAATGTCCGGCGTCACTTTGGTCTTATACTTTACCAATTTAACGACCTTGCTGCATGTCGATACATCGCCGAAAACCATGCACACACGTCTGTTGAACTCATCCCACAACTGCTCCTTAGAGCCAAATGCAAGTACGAGTTGAAAATGCTGGATCTGGTGGGTACGTACAACTGGTACGTCGACAAATTCCCCAACGACACCATTAATCACGGCATCGTTAAACGCAATATATGTTCGTTTAAGTACAACAGTGACTCAGCATTATGCATGTGCCAACGCTAAAGACTCTCCGTCTCGCGATATGAAGAGTTATTCTTTGTTATCTTTAGTCAACGAGTACACCGTTACCACCAACACCGCGGCGACCAGAACCATGCCGTAATTACGAGCGGCGACTTGAAGATTTCCACTGTATAGACTACTTCCTTGAATGAAAACACAACGGGATTGAAGATAATGGGCTCAATGTTATGCTTGGTGCCAGTAACATTTTTGTGTGACAAACAAATCGTGCGCGTATTGACGAACGCGTCGTCGTCGGCAACGACGAAATTGTCTTGTCCATGGGTGTGAACGTCAGGCCGTAGATATTGGTTGGAAGCTATACGCATATAGATTCGTACCGCGAACCGGTGGTGTTTGCGCAGACATCGTTTTCGCTAACTGTAACTTCCAGGTCCCCCACCTCAACATCTGTTTTCAAGGCCGCCAGCCGCCCTTGTACAGTGCAATGTTATCGTCAAACACTTCATACACGTCAGCGTCGCCGTAGCTATCAGTATCGTCCTTGGGATTGTATGAACTGCTTGATATCTTCACCAACGACTGATCGTATGTGTCGAGCGCCTGCTTGAGCATGGCCAGGTATGTGCTCTTGGTATACCCTATGAACCCGCACACCACACCTGCTATTATCATGCCGGGTCCGATCAACTTCACGATAGTCTTTGTTCCGGTGACGCCCACAGTACCCACCATCAACACCACACCCAAAATTATCCACTTGATGTCAAGACCTTCAGCGGTCGCCGACGACAGTTGCTTGATCTTGAGATCAGTCTCGTTGACGAGCTGTGCCATCCTGCTGGTAATGCTCACGCAATTGGGCATGTTCGAAGCCGATTGCGCAAAGTCAAAGTCGTGAAGCATAACGTTTTGATCGACTTTCTATATGTGTATGGCTATCATCTGATCGCTGGTCGAACTGCAGTTTGAGATCGACTTTTGTGCAATGTTGATGCAGTTCTCAACGATATGGGCCAACTTGTTTGAGCTGGCACTGCCCTGACCCAAATTCAGCCCGCTCATCATGCTTTTTGAAATCTGTTCAATCTCGTCTTTGAGCTTGTTGCGGTTTTCAACGCTCATCAGCGATTCGAAGAGTGCCTTCATGTTCGGGCGGGCCTCTTGCATTATCGTACCATTGGATATTGTGACGGACCCTCTGGCATTCGCAATGTTGATGATGATATTTTGCGTGTTGGTGAGTTTCGAGTGAGTTTCAAGTGGGTTTCATGTAAAATATTTCCCAACATGTTGTATTATATTTTTAATCAGTTCTGCTTTAAGAACTAAATTTTTTTTGGCTTTGATGTTCCAGGTTGGTTAATGTTTTTTAATATCTATTATGGGTTGCATAAGTAGTTTAGAAATTATAATGTTGTAATGTTGTTTTGGGGAAACTTGTTTGTATTTAGGATTACCTGTGTTTTTGTTCTACTCCATATGAGTATGCCGTCCTTTTGTTTTAGTGTTGCTTTCCAGTTGAGGTACTATGTTCTCCGTCGGCTTCGTAGTTCTGGCTGTGGCTAACAAAGTGTTTGCTGCAATCGCAATCACCCCTTTGGACTCTGGCATTGTTTTTAGTGCGACAACGATATTATTTTTTCAAATAGTGTGTACTCCGTAGTGCTGAACATTGACTTACTTTCTTTGGACAACTATTGTAGTGAACTGGAAGCCGTGAACAACTCTATATTGTCCATTCGTGAACATGAGAAAACTAAGCAGGGTGATGACACCTTATTAGAACAGAATTTCGACACTGCTATCATTCAATTAAAAAACCGTTTTGATGCCTATACAGCCATAGTACAAACATTGACAACCTTCTACCTTCTAGAAGTAAATGAGGTTTAATTGAATTTGGTGGAAAAATTCCGAAAATTGTTTTCAGCATTTTGCAAGATGATGATCACGCTTTATTACAACAGCACTTAAATCCACTACAATATAGTCAGCATAAATTTTCTACCAATGTGGCAAATCAGAACATTTCAATTAAGAATTTAGAAGACAGAGTCACAAATAACAAAGTGTATATTAAGATACTAGGCCAATTGTACCTAGACCACTATAATACTCTCTTCCGCAATTTTTCCTTTGCTCTTCAAGACACTCTTGATAGTATGATTATCTTAAGTTTCCGTAATGACCTAAATGGTATGTTAGTCAGAGTAAGTGAGGCTCTTACCAATGCTCGGATGGAGATTTTCTATCTTCGCCATGCGATTGAAACCAGTGTACATGAAGAACTTAGTACCACTTTTTTGAGCGCAGATCCATTTTTAAAGATTTTGTTACACGTCGAACAATTGCTAGCCTTGCCTTTGTATATGATAACTCAAGTAGTTAATGAAAACCTGTATTTTTTTTACAGATTAAGGAATGTGCATGTTGTCATCTATAACTCATCTCTAAATGCGGTAATCAATATTTCCGTTAGCTAATAAGGACAGTCAGTTTGAAAATTATCATGTGATCCCTGTTCCCTTTTTGTTTCCCAAATTGAACCAAAATCTTCTTTTTAAATTACTTGAGTATTTTATTCTCAGTTGGGATCGTAAGAATTTTGCAACTGTTGAACATAATTCCCTTAGTAATTATAAACTCACTGCATTACCCTCTGTCCGGCTAATTTTCCCTTCTTCGATACACATGTAGACATTTGTGAATTCAACTTGTTCTCCGGAAAAACCTATTTTGAAACATGCGACAAATCTGTAGTCAATTCGAATCTCCCCTTGCTGTGTAAAACTAGCTCGCATTGGATTTTTGCTTCCAATTATACTTTTGATGTTACCTTTTTATGTAGGTCAGCCACTGAGGCTTTTTCCCCATTCACGTTAGCATTATCTGGCTATGCATTAAGTTATAATGCATCCCATTGTGATCTAACTTTTGGCTCTCTAAACTCTGCTCTTCATTACAACTTATCCCTACCTGTAATACATGATCCTAAACTCGTTGCCAATTTGTCTCCCGTTCATATTCATTCTTTCCATAACCACACGATGAAACACCCCTTGATTAAAGAATTGGATTCTCTTCTTGCCTCCCATCCTGAAGGTACTGATTTCCATGATGTTATGCGACTCCTTTGTCCCCATTCCCCTCCTCCTGTGAACCAAAATTTCATTCTCATCATCGTGTCTTGCTTTGCTGTGTTCTGTTCCTTAATGGTTATTTTCTTTGTATGAAGTCCAAATTTTGTGCTTAAGTAAAGCCCCTTGCCAACCACCTCCAATCTTACGGAAAGTTAGTTATTTTTGTTTTGTCATTTTGTTTACTTCGTAAGTTTTGTTTGTGTGAGTTGGTGTTTGGTTGGGGGCCCCTGAATCCCATTGCCCCATTTGAGGCGGGGAGTGTGTGTCGCCTTTCTTGGCGCCCTAATTTAGTATTCCTTTGTGGGAATATCCTCGTCTAATAATTCTGCAAGACCCTCATGCTGTTTCCAGCATATAATTTGGTTATTAATAATATTGTCATTTTACTGTTACCTTAATCCTGTTATCATTTTTCGTCACTGTTTCACGTTTTTATTTATTTAGGTAATATAAGGCTATATGCTTATCAATTTCCAAGTGAAACGACATTTGCTCGAATAAATATTGAGTGCTTCCAAAGCACTTTTGGAAATAACAAAGCATAAACTAAATCCCTGGTGTGTAATATTTTATTGTCATAAATTTAAAGATTGTTTAATATTTCAGAATATTTTAATCAATTATTTTAATCAAATATTTCTCTTCACTTTTGATTGCTTGTACAGTTCGGTGTATTGGTTATAATTATTGACATTGCCGATGGCAAGATTAGATTAAATATTACTTTCCCGATACTAATAAGCATAGATTAAGGGATGGATATGTAATTTTTTTTTATGAAATTCAATTTTTGTGGAGATCTATTAATTTCCTACACATTCTATGTAACAAAGTAATTTATCCAAAACATTTTGCAATTCGTATTTATAGTTTAGAAAGGTATCGTTATTGTTTTATATCAGTTGTGCGTGACTGTCCAGTACCGACTCCGTGTGGCTACGACCTCCTAATTTCCACTTCCGTCTTCTTCACCAACAGAAATTAATTCATCCTCTGCAAGACTTCTATTCTTTTCATGTTAACTTAATTTTTAGACCGCCGCAGGTAAGTGATTGTGTTAGCTTATCCCCCCCCCCCCGGTGTTTTGCATAATGTTTTTTGGACCTCAATTTATGTTTTTTACGTAATTATTTTGTGTAGCGGTTCGGGGCGTTTGCCTGAGTTCGGCCTACACTTCGCCACTCCCTTAGCATGGGGGACTAGTCGTCCTGGCAGGAGAGCAACCAATTTCGTCCTGGCATGAAGTTTGCTTCTTCTAACCTGATTCGTGATCCGGACTTCTGAGATTCTTCCAGATTATGATGAATTATCTTACAGGCCAAATATTCTAATTTTTAAAATTTTCTTGCATACATTTCTGCATGCGCTGTGAACTATGTTGTGGACCCAAACCTGAAAATTAATAATCTTTTTGCCAGACAGACCTCCGTACTGAACATTCACCCTTTGTTCGTGAACTTGAAAACCAACATATTTTTTTAAATTCTATAATGTAATTCTTGAATTGATGATTCAAATGTAGGGGCCATATTGGCCAAGGTATCGGCATATTATGTCATTTTTATTCTAGGGGATCCCCAGTAATAATTTTTTTAATCAAAGTTATGTGAAGTTAATAAAAAAAACAAAAAATGTAATAACCAACAAGTAACTTATAATAGAATTAATCATTAATTGAGGTGACCTGTTCATATTCTAACTTTGTTACATTTGTTGTGTTGTATTAAGCAATAATTTGTTTTTAACATTTGTTATGTTCGTTCAATTAGGTATTGATATAAATAAGTGCTCAAGTTGCAATGCCATTGTAAAATTTGTATTGTTAACTTTATAACATTTTCATTTACCTGAAGACAAATTTTATTAGAGAGTTGTCTAACTTCTTATGATATCAGTAAATTTAAAGACCACTATCTAGCTATAAATAATATTCTATTCTGTTTAACTGAAATTTCATAAGGCATACAATATAAATGATTGCAGTTTACAGGTGTTGGAAAGCCAATATGTAGATTTGGCTTGACTTTCTCACAATTTGGTAAGTATACATGCTGAGTACAACTAGATCCAAGCATGTAATGTAGCTTTTCTTGTGTCGGTATTTTGGAGGTGTTTGGTTCTTGTGGGCCCTTTTGTTCCACTCTTGATATCGGCACAGTCTTCAACTAAAGAACATAACACCACACATACGTTCATATTTCATTCGGCATTTTGGTACATTTGTACATGTTGCATGTCTGTTCCAGTATATTCCTACTGAACATAGCCGAACCCATATCATTTTTATCAAAAAGGGTTGTGCCTCAACAGAGTGATGTTCAGCCATATTGGTTCCGTATTATTATAACTGTATATGATAAACCTACTGTGCTACTATTGCCATCAAAACAGCATAAATAATGTACAAATAATACATTTTCCCCAGTTATTCAAAATTGCAATTCATCCTCCAGTTCTGCATTTATAAGAATATTTTATCAATTTTTTTACGAACAGTGTTGCCCTTTTTCCCTGATTCAAATGTCCTGTATAATGTTGTTTTATTATGTATGCTACTGCCAGCATAATGTGTTATTTGCGCAGAATAAGACATTCTCAATTCACATATAGATGTTTTGTTTATATCCTGTCCCAATATTTTTGGCGCATACGTACAAGAGAAACTATTGAAATATTATAACTACATTTCAATAATGAGGTGCAAAACCTGTAACTATAAACTGTAATCGACACTTTTAAAATAAAACATCTTTGTATTTAATAAATAGTGCCAAATTTTTAACTAATATTAATCGCCACATAAGTTATATATCTGCCATACACATAGTCATTGGAGTATTTTAAACCTAAGTTTCATTGCGATAAAAATAAGGCCTATACAATGCCTAAAAATCATAATTAGTTTTGTAATTAAATTAAAATTTAAATATTTATGTATTTTACATGTAAACGTTTGTAAAATAGACATTTTTGCAGACGAAATTGCTTTAACTTTTATTTTCATTCATTTTCCTGAGTCAGTAATTTTTGGAGTTCTCATGACCACCCTGCACACGTATAGAGAAAGTGGAACTAGTTAAGACTGGGAACCCACTTCCAGAGCGACTCATGACTTTATCAAATAATTAGCAATCAAGTGATTCGCTCTTTACTAAAATAAGTAAAATCAAGACGTTCTGCCACTTGTAACTAACCTTTACATAGCCAGGGGATGTAAAGTTCAATGTTGCGCGAGTCCTTTTACGAAATATATGCTTTCATAACCGGAAAATAACTAATAATAATATAGTATGCAAGGATTTGTGTTTGTATATATTGTACGACAATAACAAATGCCTAAATTCTTCCAAATGAAATGAGCAATGTACATTTTCATAAAAAAAACATATTTTATGACTTAATCGAGCTCAAGCCCCATGCAAATTATTCAAGTGCATAAAAACAGAGTGCCGAGACTGCTCATTCATTGTAGGCAGAGCACACTCACAGTGTGTCATTGGCTGCCACACTAGCCAAAATTCAGAAACCACAGAAAAGCATTCGCTTCCAATAACAGATCACCAGCCGCCTGCTAAATTATTTATCCCACTCCTACCTTTGAAACCTTCAGGCTACTCGTCTGGCAGGAGTTGCAATTTTCGCCACTGCCATCTTTTCCAGCAGCTCTGAATTGACGGGACAAAGTACTAAATATTAAGAAAATAGTCTTTATAATGACCAATTTTATGATTCTAATGAGTGTTAGTTTGGCTTTTTCGGACATAGCACATGTACACTGTGTATGTGCGGATAGGGAAGTATTTACCTACGAACCTACACTCATCGCCAGCGAAAATGTCATGTTTTTTTCTGTCATTAGTTTGGTTTTCTCGGATGTTGTAAACTTGTTAATACATTGCTAGCATGATGACTTGAAAGTCCAATATCCTATTTTTTTAATCTGTACTCAAGGTTTCTTTAATGCGTAGTGGATAATTTCTCCGAAGACTGCACATTGGCCTTATACAGAGGTGCAAATACATAATATTTAATAACAGAAAAATTTTACTTACGTAAACCAAATTTCATCAGAACAAAGCAGAAGATTGCAGATTGCATGTTCACATTATCAAAACATCTTATACATATTTTCAACAAGTCTTTTGTTAAAAAGCGACAAATTAGTGAAATTGATTATTAAAAATCTCTACTGAATTTTAAAAAATTAACAAAATCAAGTATACACAATTGAAATAGCTTAGCAAAATAGTGTACGAAATGTCATCAAGATCGGCCAAAAAACTGAAACTAGTAATCCTCGTTGCTATTAATTACTATTAATTTTTTTATTAATTAATATTATCAGTAAATTAACGTTGGGAAGAGATAGTTTTGTGGTGATACAAATCAATTAAAAACAAACATAAGTAAACAAACAATATTGACATGATCCAACAGATGTAAAATGTACTTATATTATTTATTATTATATGCACATGTAAACATGCACGTGTTCGCTGCTCAGCATAAACAACCCTATGTCAATTCAGTTTCAGCAACAAGCAAGATTGCGATAACAAGTAAGGGAATGAAGTAACTGTTTCTCTTAACACGGTCAACGTCTGACTTGTTCCCGAACTTCTTAACTAGCACCTAAGCAACGAACACTATGTATACGATCTGAATTTGTGAAGTAATATAGACTAAATATGAGGTAGTCTGATTTCCCGACTCTGTGTATGTCATTAAAATTGGCTCGGTTGTCACTGACACGACTTTCGAAGAGAGAGGGTCATCAGTGATGAACATATTTTTTTACATTTAAATTCTAACAGACCTGAACTTTTTCATGAATGTAATATTTCGACGAGTTAAAATGTATTCCACTTGCATGAGAACTAGGTTAGTGGAGGTTTACAAACATCTCAAAGCACTTACATACTTACATAAGGAGTGTTAAAATGTATTCCACTTGCATGAGAACTAGGTTAGTGGAGGTTTACAAACATCTCAAAGCACTTACATACTTACATAAGGAGTGTTAAAATGTATTCCACTTGCATGAGAACTAGGTTAGTGGAGGTTTACACACATCTCAAAGCACTTACATACTTACATAAGGAGTGTTAAAATGTATTCCACTTGCATGAGAACTAGGTTAGTGGAGGTTTACAAACATCTCAAAGCACTTACATACTTACATAAGGAGTGTTAAAATGTATCCCACTTGCATGAGAACTAGGTTAGTGGAGGTTTACAAACATCTCAAAGCACTTACATACTTACATAAGGAGTGTTAAAATCTCGAATTCTATCCACGTGGTTTTTCGTGTTAGTGTTAGTGATAGTTCTAGTGGCAGAAAAAGGGTCCAATTTTGGAACAAGGCGACTGGGTGCTGCGCAGCTTGTATGTCCTACCCTATTTTCCATAATTTGAAGTGTATTGAGTATAAAATATGGTTTAAGGACCCAAATTTCCGTATCTGTAACTCATGTGGAATGTTCATATATGGTTTCCGCAGCAAACAGTACAGTAATAAAATTAAAGAACACAGTATTTCTGGTACATAAGTTTGATTGTTGTAACCTTGAAGTATGTTTACATAACTATTCTCTACTCTGTTGAATTTTTCACTTTAACAAGTAATTCCAAATACTCTAATGTGACGAACCACCACAAATTAAACGTAGGATGAACAGTGTAATAATTTTGTGTAATTTTACACTAAATTTATATTACAGCAGTGTCTCTATAGAAGTTGGCGTAATTTTGCACACACTTACGTCATTGTTGTTTTACTCTACGTCCAAGTAAATTTACCATACAAATTAGTAAAACAGCAATTGCACTGTGCAACGTATTTTAGAAAGCTATAAAATTTAAATTGCTATGTAGAAGAAAATAAACGTCAAAATTTGTGTATTTTTTTTAACTCCACGGCAATTAATTTACACTGACAATGTAATTGTAATTTCACCACAGTGTATGTGTCTTCATCTACATACAAAATAATAAAGCCGTAGATTCACTATAATTGTATATACAGAATTTCTGCAGATAATTCACGGTTTTATTATGCCATTTTAGCATCAGTATATGTTCTTTTACAACTGCATCATGTTAAGTCAATTACTATACTTTGAACTGTAGTTTTACAATCTTCACATAATTGTACTCAGTTATGTAACACGTTAAGTGGTAGGGGTTGATGGTTTCAACCCACATTTAATTAATGGGATTAACAATTTGATATCAAATTGATTGAAAGGGTTAAACGAATTGATAGAAAGGTTAATACTTAATCTTATTTTAATTCGATAATTCTTTATTCGATCTTAATCCGATGGAAAAATTTTATCCTAATTTAATCCAATTAAATTTTTTAATCCGATCAGATTTTTTGTGTGAATTGGTAAGCGTATAGTTTGGTGCAATAGTGTACTAAGCGTGAAATTTATTATTTTATTTCTTTTTTTGGGGTTGGTATCAGCTCTGGTAGATGTCAGCATGACGACTAGCAATATATAATGTTTTGTGCAAGAAAGACATAAGTGTAAATTTTGTCTCTCGTAGATGGCGTTGGGAGATATGCTATTTTTTGTTAATTAAACAGAAAGAGACGTATAGTTAACACACGAGAGAAATAATTTCAGCGAGTTCTACCTATGAATAAACTACACGAAGGACTCATCGAATCGCAAATTTCAAACGATCACAACTACGTGAATAACACCTGATGTCAACAAGGAGTAAACAATCATAATTGCGTGAGTCTCCAGGTGCCCTAAAGAAAATTAACGATCTACAACGAATCAAAAATGTCGCTATAAATTAAATGGCAATCTTCGTAATCACAAGATATATGAAAAAAGTGACAGTACTTGACCCCTCTCGCACATACCTGACATGATTTTAGAACACGTCCGTCTACCTTTGAGACTGGTGAGGAAGTACTGAAACGAAATCCACAAGTAAAAATTAATTTATTTATTAACACGTGTAAAAAAGAAAACGTTTAATATATGGCCACTCGCTTGGGGGGTCGCTGCATCACTGACTTGGATATAGAACTTACGTCAACATGTTGAGAGGAAACATAACATATGATTGATTATAGACTGAGGTGAAAAACTCGGAATTTTTAGTGAAAATACAAAACGAATGTTTCCAAATAAATTAAACCGCTTATGAACACAAGTACATGAAAATGATTAAACAAATTTAAAAACACTTAATGAAATCGCATAAGGTGCTTCACCAATCACATCCATCCGCATCGGAGATAGGTGAATGAATGACTGGATTGTATGACATGCAGTGGCTTATCAACTGTTATATTTGTGGCGCACGACTGAGTTTAAATTTACGACTGACAGAACCTATTTCCCTACCAAGCTGCTATTAACGACTTGATTGCACTATTCGTCCTACAACAGACAACTAAACGATTATCATATTTTTTTTTTAACTTATCTATATTTCTAATGCAAGTTTCACTATTGTAAGAATAATTCACTGTTAACACAAATTTTTTCTGTCGAAGCACAATGAGATTCGGAAGGCTTAATCCCGTAACACTATATATAAATGTGCTATATATTATTTTTAATTAATTAATATAATGGAAGTACTACAAATTTTACGTTAAGTCTGTGAAATTCATGGCACTAGTTAGCGATACGATGGTTGAAAATCATACCAAGTTTCGTCGACCGAACTCGGGAACGGGGTTTACACAAAAACCATTTTTCCGGGCAAATTAAAAAAAAAATTAAACATTTTTTAAACTATTGAAACAATAATCGCTTAACGAGAATCGTGGCTATCACTCTCCGAAACCTACTGGCCGCCAGGCCTGGTGATATTCAATGTCGAATCACGAAACCCGGCGCCCCCGATGAAGTCGAGAGAGCCTGATGTATATGTGTATCCTCAACAAGTGATTGTGAAGAACTAATACAGCGCCAACACGGGAGACATGTTCATGTCGGTGTTACCCTCCCCCTCCAACAAAGAGTTCGTTTTCTGCTTGCTGCTCTGTCCAATGTCACGCACCCTCGCGGTCGATCGAATATGGCACAAACCTGTTAAGCACCAACCACCCCCTCTACCTACACCAGCCCAGAGTTTGTTTCTGGAGGACTGCCCCCTTCCAATGCCGCGATTCGCAAAACCTGTCCATGGCCCCCACAAGGTCAGAATGCCTTTCTGGAGGATTGCCCTGTCGATGGAGGGTGCTGCACAACTCCCACTATCGTTCTAAGGCCATGCACCTCCTCCCTTCACCCCCCCCCACCAGCGAAGGGATTTTTCGGATATCTCGAGAACTAGCCATTCCACGCAGCCCCGGCCCCCTCTGTTTAACCCTACCCCAGAGTGCATATTTTCTTAAATGAGGGCTGCCTCGGCAAAGAATGAAGGTTGGTCTCAAGGCCAAAGCACGTCTTCTGTGCAAAACCTCGTGAAGCCTCCATCCTCGAGACAGCATATTTTGAACTGACCTGCTCTAGCTGCCCATCGGCCCTCTTCCCTACAAACATTTACTTTCGCTCGAACACTGAAGTTTCCTCCTATTTTTCGAAATGCAAGAGCATGGCATATTCCCAGAGAAATTAAAATTTCACAATTCCCACCAATGAAATTTTATTTGCCTCGCCACTAAGAAATGCATTTAAAATGTCTTTAACACACTAAATTCAAAACAAATATAAAGTTTTAAGTAAAATTTTGGATTTAATCCTGTTAACTTACAAGGCATTTTAAACTTTATCCCATTTACAGCAAACTTTATCCCGTTTTCAAGTAAACTATTAACATTAATACATATTTTGACTCCTAAAACTTCTTGTATGTAATAAAACCATGCATCGTTTCACTTACACAAGTTAAACTTACAACACCATTCACACCTCGTTCGATTTAAGCAATACACAAGTAAATGTTTCTTACTTTCAATCTGTTTTTCCACAAATATTTATTCGGTCAGCAGAGAACATATTCCATCTGTTTTTTTTTTTTATATTATTTGTGCGTATTTCACATATAGTATTCCCTAGCCCACAATTTAGAATGTACTATTTACCATAAAATGGGTATATTTGAACTTATTGTATTTAAAAAATACTTAATTTCAACATGATATTACTGAAATAGCACATACCCAGCTTGAAATGACTGCTGGCGAAGCTGAAATCTGTTAAATTTCACGATAATACAACAGATTTTCCTAAAAAGCCCAATTGAAGCAAATTTAAAGGAAAATGGTAGCCATTTAAAATCTGTTTACTATATATGGAGAAATAAATTAATTTTTTCTCAGTGTTAACTCGTCAACTGCGAAGCTTACTTTGTGTGCGTATGCATGTGTGTGCTTCGCATTAGCAATAGTGAGACTTAGGCATCCACTACAATGACAAGCATCCACTACGATAACGACGCCAGGCTTCAACAACGACAGATGTATACATCGGGAACGACACCAGGCATCCACAACGATGGACATCTACATCGAGAACGATGCCAGACGTCTACAACAACGTAAACAATGACAGGCTTCTACAACGAGAATGATACCAGACATCTACAATGTCTACTACAACTTCACTACATCATTTAGATCTACAAGGTTTTTCATCTCTGTATCAGCTCGCAACAGGTACAATGCATCAAGTTCACTGTTGTGACAATTGTGATTCTGAATGTGTTGAAGTATTCAATGCGATTTTAGCATATGGGAAGGCAAAAAACGTTATTGAGTTTAGATTGTTCTCAACAGCGAGTGCTGCCGAAAGAATTTATAATTTATTTTGCGGGCCACGAAATAAAACTAGTATATCTGTTCCTATCCGAACATTTACAAGCTGATGAGAATATCGAATCCTATTTGCCATGTGAAGACTGTCCATACGGCATGCCTGCCTTTGCTAATGATGAGAACTTACAACATATGCGGAGGTATTGTATGTCGTTCAGACTGGAACAGCTACTTGATACTAGAATTATTCCAGATGTAGTAATGGACGATTCCCGAGTCGATGAAGTGGATTCCGAGACGAGCACTGTGATATTATAAATAAAATTTTTATGAGAAACTTTTTATGAGAGACTTTTTGTACATAGTGTATAAATTGAGAGTGTAAAAAATAGCATAAAAATTATGTGCTATGCGCAAGGTTTAGAAAACTACCAAGACAACTCCTTTGTAATTAAGGAGCTTCCTATTTCTTATGCAACCGACGCTTATGACTGTAAAGACTTATGTTTTAAACATCCTAGACCTTGGCATACCTTAAAACCTCAAGTTAAAATGATGTTTTCGGAACATACTTACTAGAAACATGACCTGAAATAAGATTCTGGTGTCACCGATTACGAAAAGCATTTCCACTATGTGACCAAGGTGCTCCTCGATGACTATCCCATATACGTGCTCAAGAAAATGTAGAAAGAAATTTCAAAAAGTTTAACTAATTTTGAAATGATAAATGACAGAAGATATCACGACTGTTCGAGTATTAATTCAATAGTCAAACACTATCATTCTAATCACTTTGAGAAAAAAATATTGTATTTGCAATGTAAAAGCGAAGCTTTAAGAGAATATTTGTACCAGCATCCTATATACGTGTAAATATGTTAAATTTCGAAAAATGGTTTGTTCCAGATTTCATACCTATGTAAGATTTCGAAAAAAATGGAAAAGTTGAACCCAGAGAAAACACACTCCAATAATTTTCGAGGTTACAAGAAAGTATGGTTCCAGTCTCTATACAACATATACATCCAAAAACAGATGTGCAACAGAGATGAACATTGGAATTTCGCAAAAAGTTTAGGAGGAAACATATATACAGAACGAGTGTTGTGTTATGAAGAAGAAGACTGTCTGGTTTTTAATATGTAGCCTGACAACGAACTGCCCTGTTCCTCTTTGTACATGTGTTTAAAAAATAGAAGTATAGAAATAACCAAAGAACCAGGCTTTCATTAAATAAAATACAAATTGAGTAGAGAGTTTTACAACAGCCCCAACTTATGAACAGAAACATGTAATAATACGGAACATATCATGCAAATGCAAGGCAGTAGCGGGCTTCTAAGAGTACTTTGTGGAATGTGGGACTGTGAGGTTAGTAACAGCAATGTTTGTGTATGTAAATTTGATTTAATTTAGTTGTCGTTGAAGAACTAATTTCACCACATACTCTAACTATAGAAAGAGAGAGAACTGTAGACCGGCTTCAGTTAGGATGGAGAGATTCGACTGATCACAACCTTTTACCAGTGTTACTGTATGTTACAGGCGAGTGTAGTTAAGAATTCAATATTAAGATACTCCACTACAGATACAGATGTGCAATGGAGATGAACATTGGTGTTTCTCGCTATTCAGTCCAACAGAAACTTTTACTTTTAAAATGTAGAAGGAGTGTAGTTGCTGCACTCTTACTACAGTTTTGACAGAACAATGTAACAACACACAACAATTTACATATATTAGTGACCAAGAATTAACTACTCCCTGAGGCATGTGGAATTGTAAAGTTTGGTTTAGCATGAACAGTTAAAAATTAGAAAATGTGATGAAACAACAGCTATATAAAGGAGAGCAATCTGTATTAAATTGTCAGTCATGGCTAGAATCTTCCACCCTACAGACATGAATAAGGTCCAACAAACAGGATACAGAAGAGTGTTCTTTAAACTGTATGATGGTATTTTACAAGTTCATTGGTGCTTCACTTTCGACAACAGTCTCGGCATTCGCTTTGGTGAAGGAATAGCATGCAACGATTGTGCTGTGAGATATCTTTGCCCCGACAGTGACTTACCAACAACATTAGAATATTGATGCATGCCAGTCTTAGCGAGGAGATAGAAAAGGAGCATGGACATGCTGTAATCGCCTACCAACTCACCAGACTTTATCAGGGAATCACCGTTCGTTGGAATAAGACCAGCGATGGGGACATCCACAGCTTAATTTTCGAACAAGGAGGATAGTTTTCCCATCCATGTGTAATTTATATGCCTGTGAAATGGCTAATGCATAATAATGTTCCCAATGAAATACTAGTATGCATTTTTAAATAAAGGTTTTTGTTCTGTAACTTACAGCCTATTATATTTACATTATGTTGTAAAGGAAATATGTCAGTCGGACATTTATTTCAAATGTATGTATTTCTCTCAAGCTTTGACACCAATTAGTAAATAACTAGTTATGATTCCAATTTAATTAACTACAATAGTTCTGAATGCCTTGTAAATCAATACAGACATCATATAGTAGATCGAAAGCATAAGCTTAAGGGCAAAAGCATTGAAATGTCATATTGTGGGGAAGAAAAATTTTTGAACCATCTTGTTTATAATACAGACAATGTTTTGCCATATCAGTATTTTGAAGTATGTGATAATAATCTTCATGCATTATATCATTACAGCAAAAACAAGTTTGGTTACACATCTCATACTGGGCGTGATTCCTCAAAATGTTATGTGCATAAGGCAGTAAAATAAGAAAAAATAATATTTTCCCCTCAAACACACTTCAACTTGCAAATTTAGAGAGATTGAATTTATCAATATACATACATTGTTCCTTGCTAATTCTTCTCAGTCGAGTGTTGGATGTCATAGTAGTAATATTGCATATTTTCATCCTACAAATCATTATTTAATTGTAAAACAAGGAAAGTCTAATGTAATTCATACCCTATGGTGTAACAGCCTTTCATGCAAATTTACAGAAACTTGCGACAGTATTTTCATTCTAAAGTAATTCATTTTCTTCCAGGAGATGAAGAAAGCTACAAACTCATTCAATGCAGCGATAACAAGAAATGTCCAGCCTGTTTTATGACTGCAACCACACCTCTCCCATCTAGTATTGAAGATGTGCACTTGCATTACGTTGAATCATGTACTGAATTGGTTGAAAACATTGTTTTACATGCTCCTAGTTCTAAAGATGTTTCTGTACAAACAGGTTAAAATCAGGGCATAAGAAACATTCCCTCCTTGAAAACAGAGTTCAAGAAGGGGATTTGGATTCAATTTTGAGAAAATGTTTGAGAATCTTGTTCACCAAACTTGCTAACATTTATAAAATATTTTCTATTTTTTTTATGGTTTATTTGTTTTGAATCAACCTGTACTACTTAATGTCATACATACATTTTCAGATATACCAGTATTTTTTAAATAATTGTGTCATTTGTGTGTCATCTTATACTTGTTTATGTGTTTCGAATCAGCCTGTACTTGATTGTTTATTGCTGTGTATATACTTTTTTTTTAAATTGTGTATGCTGTGTGACATCCTGCATTTGCTCATATATGTTTTTGAACATCATATGCTGCATCAGTGTTAAATGGTGTACATAAATTTGTGAAACAGGTTGTGCTTGTATATATTTTGTCAATAAATTGATTTTGTTAAATGAACTTTTACCTTTATTTAACCTATCTTTATTAAATGTGTACTAGTTTTCCTAATAATAATATATTCAAAATTAAATGTCTTGAGAGAGAGAGAGAGAGAGAGAGAGAGAGAGAGAGAGAGAGAGAGTGTGTGTGTGTGTGTGTGTGTGTGTGTGTGTGTGTGTGTGTGTGTCTAAAATTTTCTAAAAAGCATGCTGCATTAACACGAACTACTGTTGTAAATAAAAAGCCATCAAACAAACTATTAGTTCACCAAAAATTACTATCCAACTAAAGATATTTGAACTTGTCTCCTAGTAAAAGATACATGTTGAAACACCTGTGTATTATGTGACAAAACACTATAAATACATGAATGAGTTGTTATATATCGCCAGCCTCCACAGAGTAATAAGATTATTCAAGGAAGTTCTGGGTTAGAATCCTGGGTAAGGTATGGTTAATATAAGGTATTTTCCATGTTCAAGTCCCGGGTGAGGTATGTTTGATAATAGTTAGTTTCTAGGTTCAAGTCTCGGCTAAGACATGGTTGATAATAGTTAGTTTACAATCATAAAAGTAATAACTAACAAACGAATAACATAATTGAAATGTATACATTAGCTTGATAATCGTTTGGACGTGGGAGGGTGTAAATGTAGTATTAAATTAATGTTACGGACACCTCGTATTGCAAAAAGTGTGTATCAGAATTAAAATTGTTCATGTACGAAATTGTTAAAGAAGAACGTATTTCAAACCTGATGGCTTAAAACTGAATAAAAGCATATGCGACACATTAAATTCCGGCATAAGCATGCTAAACTTAAAAAAAATTCATTAAATTCTTTTCAATGTGTTAAATTTGTTTAAAAATGGGTTAAAAACATCTCAATTATGTTGTATGTTTGTTTAATGTATTTTGAAAATGAATTACACAATATAAAATTTTGTCACGAGGGAGAGAGTTAGGCGACAAATAGAGGTCCCACGTGCTCTACATAATTTGCTTCTCTGACTTCACGGAGTCAAGACCTCCTCCTCCTCTCTCGCACACGAACATCCTGTTAGCCAGCCCGCTTTGAAGGAGCTGCCTGCCTACCCTTGACTTGTTCAAGGACTCCGACAGTACACCAACTGCTAGCTCTGCCAGGACGTGACACGACGGGGTTCGGTGAGGAATCCTGGCACATCACTTCCGACCTTTAGCCTCACTTCCAGTTTACCGCCTACTGGGGAATTTGGCTGCCTGCTGGGGTAGGGTACCCGGTACTCACCTAGCAGAGCTAGCGCTCAACCAGCCTGACCTTGGGTCAGGACCTCCTTCAAAGACTACCAGCTTCACTACTAGAGTTAAAGTAAGTGAATAATTTTAAAAATTTCGGGCTATTTAATTCTTTTGCAGTATTTTATTGAAACTTTTTGTAAAAGTTATTATAAAAATTTTTTGTTATGATCTTTTTTTTTATATTTTAGTATTTTCTAACATTTTTCCTTAAATGGTTTAACTGTTATAAAATTCTTTGAACTTTTTAACAAATTTTTTCAACTTTTAACAAAATGAATGAAATTTTCTTAAAAATATTTTATCTTTTAGCAAATCATTCCAACTATATAAAAATTGTTAAAACTAGAATGAAATGATATAAACTTTTTAACAAATTGTTAAAACTTTTAATTAAAGTCTTTATAATTTTAATACAATTTCGTTAACTTTTAAATAAACTGTTAAAAGTCTTAAAATTTTATAGGAAATGTAATAAAATATATTGGAAAATCGTTAAAATTTGTATGAAAATTACATAACATTCATTCGAAGGGTGATGTTTTTTTTTTTTAGAATTTATTAAAAATAGTTGTTCATTTGTGTTAATTAATGTTAATTGTGAATGGGTACTTGAGGCGATGTGGTCACACCCTGCTTGTTGAATTGTTGTTTATTTATTTTATTTAATGTTTATTCGAATGGGTGTGTATGTATGTGTATGTGTTGATGACTGTGAGTATGCATGCAGGGGAAAGGTGTTTTCAAGAAATTCTAGGTGGGTTGTTGACATGTATTTGAAAGGAAGTTAATAGAGTTTAGAAGGAAATATTGGATAACCACCATAGTATTACATTATTAACAAAAAGCGAGACAATATCTCAATTCAGGCCTTCTCTACACTGTTAAATAGTCGTAAATATAAGTTAAAATCATCTAGAATAAAATACCAAGTACTCCGAGAAAAATGCATAGGTACATGTCTGCGAGTATGAAAGCAGGGAAAAGTGTTTTCAATAAATTTTAGTTTGGTTGTTGACGGGTATTTGAGAGGAATCTGAGAGTTTAGAAGTAGATACTGCATAAACACCATAGTATTGCACTATGGACAAAAGATGAGACAATATCTCAAATCAGACCATCTCGACACTGTTAAATACTTGTAAATATATGTTAAAACAGTCTAGAATAAAATACCAAGTACTCTGAGAAAAATAGGCATGTGTATGTCTGCAAGTATGAGTGTTGGGAAGAGATGATGTGATTTATTTTAAATTTAATTAGTTTTACATAGTTTTAAGATATGTTTAAGTGTGCGATGTTGTGTGTATGAGATGTGAATTATGGAAAAGTAAATATCAGAAAGAACTATGCTGGATATTCCTAGTGTATTCAGGAGGTGCATAACATAAGCTTCCAGGTGTGTTGTGTGTGAGTTGTTTGGTGACGAACATTTGAGTGATAGATAAATGAGCTTTGAGTTCTTCTAACAAATGAAATGTTTTAGATGTGTTTGTTAGTGGGTTGATTGGGTTTCTAATTTAATTTTAAGAGTTTTCATTTTCAAAGTTGTTGGGTAACTTCAAGTGTGACAGAGAGAGAGAGATAGAGATTTGACTAGATTTTTTCCAATATAATTTAAGTAAATTTTATTTTTAAGGAAAATGTTTTTAAAGGTGTTTAAGTTAGTTTAATTAATATACAGTATCTTACTGCCTTGCTAAAATGTTTATATGGACATCTTTATTTTACTGTGTAAAATGTTTCCACAGTATATATGTTTTTTACGATACTACCCTAGAACTATTTCGACTGTGTAAAATTCATAAGTTTTTTACCGTCACATCAATAATTTTTTTTACTGTGTACACTAGTTTTGATGGTGTTCATAACTTCACTGGTATGTTAGTTTTCACGGTGTCGAGTAACACAAATATTTTTTAAAGTGCATTTAAGGGGAAAGGTTCTTTAAACTTGGCTTAAATTGAATGTTGTGTTGTAAACATATTCTGTTTACTTTAAAATGTAAAACGTGTGAAAGACAGGCAATGCGAGTTAGGTTAGGAAACTCATTGTATAGTGCATATAGCTGTGTCATGGTAATTCACCTCGGTGTCAGCTGGAGTCATCGGAGCATCGTGGCCAGAGGGGTAGTAATGACTCCCCCTACCACTGGTGCGTATGTGCGCAGGTGACCTCCAATCTTTGTGCTATTAGCATTATCGGGGGGAGGTGGATGTTGTTGAGTAGGGTGGAGAAAGGGGAGCGTGCTTGAACAGAGGCAAATGGTATGAGCAGTGACAGTTTTCTAAATCATTCTCTCTCCCATTCTGTCCGCGGCCCGAAACTCCGGCCCATGCACAGTCTTACACTGCTCTGCACAGGTCACCCTCATCAGCCTTCAACACATGGTTTTGCTAGCTCCCCACACACTCATTTCTTGACTGCCTGCTGATTGGGTTTGACCGCAAGGCTTAAGAATGACTCGTCCCCGTATCTTTTGTAAAAACACATCACTGTAGCCAATTGTCTTTCCCAAATAAACAGAACTTCCCTCATCAAATTTCATTTATATGAAAGAATACTGTGTTATATGTGAGTAATGTTTATTTACAGGTAAGTGAATAAAGTGGGTTTTTTTTTTTCTATTTTCAGCATGACAAGTGCCTTGTCATGCTGAAAGTTTTAATTTATTGTGGTGTTGTAACTATTATAGAGGAGAAACAAAAGAAATGTATAGTAAGGTAAAATGGGTGAGCGTAAGCAATCCAGTATTGACATCTTGCTTGAAGGTCTTTACATAAGAAATTCAGGTTCTGAATGGCAGATGCAAAGACAGTGTGCAGCAAGCTGTCGAGACAGTATCACTTTGCCTAAGCAGACACGAGTTAATCTCTTGGATGATGATGTCTACTATGTTATTCGAACACGGTGTCACTTATCGAGAGACTGTCAGCAACCAAAGGTCAAAATGTGTCCGCTTTCCCCATGCGAAGGTTGATCTTTTAAATTATGAATTTTTTCTATCACGCTCTGAAAATTCTTGTGATTCGGACAGTAAAATAATTAGTTTTCGGGCTCACCAGTCTCAGTGGAAGCTTTGCCACACCTAACATATTAGCTCATGGCTGTGGCATTTGCAGGAAGACTAAATGATACTCGGATAGTTAATGATAGGCTTAACAGTTATGCTGACTTTTCTCTTTTTTTCCAGACGTGTAAGGACTCTTTATTAAACTTAATAATGGCATCACCCTGAGCTATTACAGTTTCAGTTACCATAGCGAGTAAGTACTGGAAATCCCTCACGGCATAGGAATGCACTACGGTAACCTTCTATTTTCAAAGCAAAGCCCTCCCTGTTTTAATCTATGATGATGATATCATTCCTTATCTTTATAACAGACTTGATGAGTTAAGTGTGATTGAATCTGGCTGGAGTCTACAAATATTGACATACATGGATGTACAAGTGTCACAAAACTGGCCTTTCACCATCAGTGCTGCGCACACTAAACTACCAAAGTTCGTTTCCAATCTTCTTGCTTGTGTCGCTGTAGACTTCCCGGAGGGAATGTGTTTCCACTATGCTGTCATAGCATGTTTGTTACCTGTCACACGACATGCCAAGAGAACTACTTCATATCTAAAACATAACCAGGTTTTCAATACTGAAGGTCTGTCGACACCTGTAGTCATACAGGATATTCGCAAGTTCGAGGAGAAAAATTATATTTACATCAATGTCTAATATAGCAATATAATTGACGAAACTTGCGAAAAGGAAATGCTGCTCATTTGCATTATGTCTGTATAAGAAATTTGTTTCAGGTGGTGGGAAGTCAGCTGAGTAAGAGAGCCAACAAGAAATTTGTTTGCGATCGATGCCTCTAATACTTCCAAACTGAGGATAAACTCGCAAGTCACACTATTCATTCCCATCAACAAAAAGGTGTTCGCAGTACTTTCCCTGATGGGAATGACAAGTACTTGGAATTTAAAGATTATAGCAAACAGCAGAGATTGGGTTTCGTTGCTTATTGCGATGTTGAAAGTTGCTTGAAATTCATGTCCACTTGCTTGCCTAATGATGAAACTAGTAATTCAACTACCATTAAACAACATGTTTCATATGCTTATAGCATTTCGTTGCTTTGTTCATACAATCCATATTTATCTAACTAGTTTGACTTTATGGGTGCTGATTGTATGTACCAATTAGTTGATAAATTCGTTGAACTTTCAAAGTGGGTTGCAGGAATCTACAGCGTGATTGTTCCGATGAAGCCAAAAATCTCTGCTGATGAAGCTAGGTTGGCGGCTCAGAAAAGTTGTTTCATTTGTAAAGAAACGCTCGACACAGATGATATTGTGGTCGATCATGAACATCTGATGGGCGAAATCAGAGGTCGCGCACATAATAAGTAGAACTTGAATTTCAGCCTGCCCAAAAGTCAACTTGTCGCTGTTTTTCATAACCTGCCGAATTAATATGCTCACTTTCTTATAAAGCCCTTGGCTGAATGACACGTACAAAAACCCGATGGAACTGTGGTAATCGAAAACCCGGGTAAAACTCAAGTGAGTGGAATGACACTTGAGAAATAAAAATGTATTACGAAACAAATTCCAATTGGGGAATTGGGATTGATTTCAATAAAAAGGCGCAATAATACTATTTATTGATTCATTCCAATTCATGAACATCTCTCAGGAAACTTTGGCAGGCAATACACTACCTGCGCAATTGAGCATCACCCGCTCAATGTTTCCAGACAACACCCAATTCGAATTGACAAAATGGAAGGTAGTTTTTCCTTATGACTTTGTTAAGTCGCCTGACAGTCGATGGGCAAGTCACTCCCACCAAAGGACGCATTTCATAATGTGAAGAGAGGCGAAGGCATTAGCGATGAGGATTAGGCTCATGCCTAAGCCTCATGGGATGCGTTCAACTGCATAAACTTGCTGCAGTATGCCATTCACTACTTATGTGTGGACACTTGTTTGCTGAAAGACGTTTTTGAAAATTTCAGGACAGTATGTTTGCCTCATTATGGCCTTGACCACGCCATATAAATCACAGCTCCGTGTCTTTCATGGGACACTTTATTGCCAATGCCATGTGAGAGGCTAGAGCTGTTGACTGACCCAGACTTTTTTTTTGTAGAGCACGGAATTTGGGGCAGATATATCCAGGTTTAAAAAAGAAGTGGGGAAGCCAATAATATTTATATGGGTAAGGACTACGATCCCAGTATGGCATCGAATTATATGTGTTATTTCGTTGCAATGGGCTGTACAGTCATACGATGCGATCCAAGCTTCCGATTGGCAATTTTGTGAGGGTTGAGGATAACCTCTTTTCAACATGGGATTTTTCAAACACGGTAAATGACGGTGACGCTTGTTTTTTTCGCGGAAGTTGATCTCTCTTTTCTAGACGAGTGTCATGATGCACTATCTGATCTGCCATTGGCGCCAGAAAATGGCATACCCACGAACGGCTCGCATGAGAAACTTCTTTTTATCACTCGTGCCGCGAAATAAATATGTTCTCCACGGGGAAACACTGAGGCAGTACTTGATGTATGGGCCCAAATTTCACCTTGTTCATCGCTTTTTGCGCTTCGAGCAGAAGGCTTGGATGACTCCGTATATCGAGTTTAACGTTGAGAAACGTGTTCAGGCTGCGAAGACATTCGATAAATCGTTTTTCAATTAATTAATAATTCCATTTATGGAAAAACTTTGCAGAATGTCCAGTGGGAAAGGGATATCAGAGACGTTTCGAGCTATGACACCATCTACGGGGCTGCAGAGCTGATAGGACGTCCTACATTCCAGGCAAGGCAGATTATCGATGAAAACTTGGTCCTTATCGAGATGTAAAAGAGTTCTGTTGAGATCAACAAACCTTTGTACACTGGTGTTGCCAATCTTGATGTTTATAAATTAACCCTGTACGAATTTCATTATCAGTACATGCGTACAAAGTTTCTTCCGCCAGCCTTACACCTCCTTTATTGTGACACCAATTCCTTGGTATATTCTATTGTTTGTAAGGACATCTATCAAGTAATTACCCCAGATTTAAATGTGCGGTTTGGTACATCTACCTATGCGCTCGATAATCCGCAAGGATTCCCTCACGAGAACAAAGGCCATACAAGGGTGATGAAAGATAAATGTACTGGGTGTGTCATCACTTTCTGGATTTACAACCCAAACTCTACTCATACATTGTTGCGAATGAGAAATGTATACGTAAGGTGAAGGGTGTAAAACCTAATGTGTTACAATCACTCAGGCACGAGTATTTTCAGATTGCCTCGAAAATTGCACAAGGGTTTTGGGGACCCAACATCAATTCCGTTCGCGTTCTTATGAAGTCTACACCGAACACATAACCAATGTAGTGTTGTCAGGTATGGATGATAAGCAGTATATTGAAGCAGATGGAATATCAACCTTATCTTTGGGGCACTATAGAATACCTAAGTAAATTTTTTTCCCTCCCTATAATAATTCCAGCACCACAATAAATACAGCCCACCCACGACACCACAACTAGCACCACCACACCATCAATGACGTCCATCTGCCACCACCACATGCACCTCCTATTCCACATCCAACTTCGCATCTATCTACAGATGTCTACAACATCTACAAATATCTACAACTGTTTGCAACATCTCTTACAACACCATCAATGCTGCTGTTCCCTGTTTGCCTATCTGTAAGGCATGACTACACTATCAAGAACACAACTGTCTTCGATATATTTAACTATTCCCCTTATGCAAATAAGAAGAAGGAAGTCGCAGTGTGGCAAATCATCTTCTGGAAACTGTGTGCGTGTAAGTGTGTATTCTACCCTGTCATTCGACGTGTGTGAGTGTTTGGGAAATATCCTGGATGTAACAAATTAATGCCTTAAATGTGTGTCGTTATGTAAATAATGGATTTAAATACACAAGAAAAGGACGTCAACAACAAATATGTAGTGTATGTATAAATATTTTGTTAATCATTATATATATAGTTCTTGTTATTTATTTACTATGTTATCAATTTTAGACGGTTTTTGAATTATGTAACAGTAGCAGTAGTAGTAGTAGTAGTAGTATAGAGAGTTTTTTTTTTTCAGATATACATAACTATGAAAAATTGATGTTGATGAAATTGTTAATTTTATTTTTCATAAAATGTCGTGTTGTTAAAAATGTCATTGAGAAACATGTTTTGTAATTTAGTTCGTAAGATAATTCTTGTATATTGCATTCTCTTGTGTTTGTTTTAAGGCATGTCAAAAAATGGTTTATGTAGATATTTGTTTTATTTGTAAGAAATTGTGATTGAAAATGTCTTTTAGAGTGTTAATATTTGTTTTTAATTAATTGTAAAAATTTAGCTCTTAGGAATGATTTATTTAAAAAGAATATAGAATAACATTTTTGTATGTTATAATGATATATTGTGACTTATTATTTATTAGTTAATTCCTAATGTCACAAATTATTTATTATCTTTTTGTGTGAATGATTGGAGATAGGATGTATCTGAAGCTGCAGTACCTGTATATGGCTAGATATTAAATTGAAAAAAAGCTGGGAACATAAGACAAATGGGTGATGGTAAGATTTTAGGTCTGGAACTTGAAAAGATTTGAAAGTCAGTTAACAGGTTATTTGTTTGTTTATTTACTCAGTTTCAGGGGTAAAAAATTACAAGTTACTCGTTTACTTCTTGATGAGGGAGAAAAAATATTATACATTTTTAAAAAATTAAATTTTAACTAAAATTTAATAAAATAATTATGAACTACTGAAGGAGGAATTTCAAAAATGTTGGAGAGATTCGAACACGTCTGAATGAATGAACTAGAAAGGAGAGGGAAACTCCTAGTATCTTCAGAAAACATATTTCGACCCGCTGGTCAACTTGAAGAACCCTGGGGAATTGAGAGCCAAGACACAGAAATACATTTCTGAGAGGCAGGTAGGTAGACCTCTTAGGGACACACCACAGTGTTTCCCACTCCCCTACAACTCTACAGCAAGTAGTGGCAAAGTAAAACAAACTTTGAAATAAAATGTATTTACTCACAGCAACAAGATAACTACAACTACTACTACAGCTGAAGATTTAACACGATGATGTCTGGGGCGAAAAAAAAAAACATATTCATACTTTATACATTGAAAAATAACATTCAGCTATTTCACAAACATGAATTCTTCTTCTTCTTACAATAGTGAAACTCGCATTAAAAACCTGGGTAAGTTAAAAAGTAAATGAATAATCGTTTCGTTGTCTGTTGTAGGACGAATAGCGCAATTAAGTCGTTAATAGCAGCTTAGTAGGGAAATAGGTTCTGTCAGTCGTAAATTTAAACTCAGCTGCGCTCCACGTATACAACAGCTTGTATAACATCGCACATAAGATAATCCAGATATTCATTCACCAGCCGCCGAGGCGGAAATATTCGTTTTGTATTTCATAAAAAATTCGGTGTTTTTCACCTCAGTCTATAATCAAACGTAGGTTATGCTTGCTCTCAATAAGTCAGTGATGCAATGACCTCCCAATTGAATGGACGTATATTAAACGTTTTCTTTTTACACGTGTTAATAAATAAATTTATTTTTACCTGAGGATTCCTTTCAGCAATTCCTCACCAGTCTCACAGGTAGACGGACGTGTTTTAAAATTATGTCAGGTATGTGCGAGAGGCGTCAAGTAGCGTCACATTTACATGTATCTTGTGATTAGGAAGACTTTTGTTTAATTTAAAGGGACATTTTTGATTCGTTGTAGATCGTTTATTTTCTTTAGGGCACCTGGAGACTCACGTAATTGTGATCGTTTGCCACTTGTCAACACCAGATGTTATTCAGGTAGTTGTGATCGTGTGAAATTTGCGATTCGATGAGTCCTTCGTGTAATTTATTCATAGGTAGAACTCGCTGAAAATATTTCTCTCGTGTGTTAATTATACACATTTTTCTGTGTAATTAACGAGAAATTGCCTATCACCCAACAACGTCTACAAGAGACAAAATTTACACTTGTGCCACTCTTGCACAAAACTCACCACACACACTCTGTCCTCAACACGTCACAACTCAGTCGAGTGCCAGTCGTCGTGCTGACATCTACCAGAGCTGCTCCCTGCCTCAAAAAAAGAAAGAAAATAAATTAGACCCTTAGTACACTATTGCACCAAACAAACTTATCAATTCACATAAAATCCCAAAAAAAATCGGATTAATTTTTTTAATCGGATTAAAATCGGATTTATTTGTTTTGGTCTGATTAATATTGGATTAAATAGTTTTGATCGGATTAAAGCGTTTAACAGAGATATAAAAGAAATAGTTCCAAAATGTTGATAACAATAGGCTTCAGATCTTTTTATATTTTTTATCGTTATCTACTCTATCTCTAAGGAACGGAATATAGTTACGTCTCATGGCGAACTCCTTACGCCTACAAGGGGAGGAAGTCATGCAATGAGACATGCATCGCGGCAGAGAGTAATTGGGCATCTACGGGCAGCGATTGGGCCATGAATACCTTCTCAATTGTACCTATAGTTAACCTTTAACTAAGAACATAAAGGAAAAAAACCAGGAGAGACCGTAAAAATTCTCGCTACAGAAAATAATTCAAAATTATTACATCCATTAATCAGAAATGCTACAGGAAACAGTGTGTATCAAAACATGCTCTTTGTTAGTAAAGATGAAAAAACTAGTAGAAAAGGGGCGGGAATTTTATTTATTTATTACACTGTGGAGTTTGCGCTGGCCTAACCAGAGTGATCCTTGTACATCACTCTGGTGTATTGATATCAAATATAGAATACGTAGTTGTACGCAAAAGACATCATACCCCATTAGCGGAAGTTAATTTTAATTTTGAACACACAAATGTATTTCGAAGTAGTTGTACTCCCTACCGCTAGATCGCATGTATACAAAATACTTGGAGATATCTTTGAATTCCTAGAAACGTTAAGAGTAAAATTGAAAATACGGTATTCGCGTAAACAAATTTCACATAAAAATGTGAAATTACCGAAAATGTGTATGTGTAAATACATAGTCACAGGTACTCCAGTTTACATACACATGGCCATCGTAAAATTACACAGTGGAAATGTACAACACTGAAAGTTAATATTAATACGACGACCCTGTAGCAGAAAAAAAAAAAAAACCACACTCCTGACATGCGAGCGCCGCGTGTGCCAGGTTAAAGTGCCTATACTATGGGGGATCAGGGCGGGGTGGGTTAGCTGCCCCTAACTCTGATCCATTCAAATGACTACCGATTGGGAAGACAAGGGCCTCGGTCTGTACTTCCCCCGCGCTGAGAGGCGTAGCCTCAATGATGATAAATCGGCGGTGTAGCAGAAAAATACACGATTTAATGTTTCAATACAGAGAGTGGGTGTGTTTTTACTGAGCAATATATTTAGTATTTTCAGCAAAGACTTCTAGTGCTCTCTGGATTCTTAAGAATATTTGTTTACAATTACATGTATTTTAGTTTTTTTTACAAATTACTCATAAAAATTAAAATCTACATTAATTCCTTACAGTGCATTGTGATACGTCTGGCGTAGGAAACGGAATAGTGTTCATTCTGCGCTGCATAGTGCAGTCAGTCATGGGCTGCGAACGGTAGATCTCACGCGTACTGCCCCAAGGCCACGCCACTCCAAGATCACTAGGGGTGAGGCGAGATTCTAGAGTTTTTGTGTGGGGGTAGGTCCCATCTCCAGGAGGTTGCAAGTTATCGCAGGACCAAGGGGATGGGTAATGAAAGCAGGCCCGTGTCCCACCGAGAGAAATATTTGGTCCCTGCTGTTGCTAAGTCCGCCTTTGATCCCCTGGAGAGCCACGGAATTATTTTTCCCTCCTTTCAAGGTTGGTATAGTCTGCTTCCTAACAACATCCTGACCAAGATCTTAGAAGGACATGTCTGTACCCTTGACAATTGCCTTAGTAAAAACAGCTGATATCCTTCATAACTGATAAGACAGCTGTGCATGCATATCTTATCAACGTAAATTTTAAAAGGCAAATAACATCTCTCAGTTGATAAATGTTAACTAACGGCATTTGTAAACAACGATTGGTTCTATCAATGAAATTAAAATGCGCAGTGGTTTAAAAAACGTGTATTTTTTATGAAAAATGTTTTAGTTTGTGAGGTTATATTCCCAAGATCAGATTGCGCTAAAATATACTTCTGACAAAGAAAAACATTCATGTACGCATTATTTCATTAAAGTAAAAGCTTAGCGGATATAATATCGTTAGTAATATTATACAAAATGTTGTGGAAAGGATATAAAATTTTGGATTCAATATAACCAGATGCACAAATATTGTTACAGTTACACTCATGGTGGTAGTCATGGACCCAATCGCGGCACTGGCTGTCCAGTCCCTCTCTGCTGCGATGCGTGACACCTTGCATGATGACTCCCTTCCTTTGTACAGATTGTTCTCGGTTATGTGAGAACTTCTGAAAACGACCTTTGTAAATGTCACTAACATTACCTACATTGTATGTTAACAGGCAGACTGTCCAACATGAGTCTAGTAAAATTGGTAGTTACGAATGGAAAGTACCTGCATGTTTTAAAATGAAATAAAAGTGTTATGTCAACATTTGCGATTACTGAAATTATGTATTTTACTTTACATATTTTATATGCATAAGTTAAGTTAAAGAATTATAAAATTTGTAAAATATTTATTTTTTTAATAATGTTACGGTTTCACTTCACCGAAGCACGAATAAAGTGATGAGGGACATGGTAATGTTGATTGTACATATGGGTAGGTAAGCGAAAACAATCTAGCAGAGCAAACCACCGCTGAATGAGTGAAAGCCGGTAATATCTCCACATGCAGACAAATAGATAATGCTAGATCCTAGATTCTGCTTGTCACAAAACCGTGCAACGTGTCAATCTCCACTACGGGAGACGTAGCTGCATAGTTCCGCAGAAGATGTTTCTCCAGGAAAGATAGTGTCATGCTCTCAATGGAAATACGTTTTGGAAGTAGAATTACAGAAAAAGTATTGGAAAGAAGAATGAAGTGGCAGGTCCTCTAATAAGGTTTTACCCTTTCGCTAATTGGGTAGGTACGTACGTTTCTGGACCGGATCTTGTATCTGATTGGTTAATGTATGCTGCCAAATATTTCAATTGGCTGAGTCGCGAGCTGGCAAGTTAGATGCTAAGCGCTGACTGGCAAACGACGTTCACACACGTTGCTGGCCAGAGACGCCATTTTGCTGGCGTGTGCCGCTGGAGTTGTCGGAATTAGTGACTGTTTCACCTCTGTATTATCAAATACTCTATTCTCCAGTTGCATGCACCTGAGACATGTCGGGAAAACCGTCCACCATCACAGCCTGGTAAACTACTTGCAAACCGGCAGCGCAGCCAATAGAGAATATTCTGCAGCACGCATTAGCCAATCAGACACAAGGTCAATTTCCAGAGCCTCGTGCAGTCAATCAAAGAACGTGTATGCCCAAATTAAAGGAACCACCACACGTTTCGCCTCTTTGTCCTTATCTACTCCGTGTTAATGTTCTAGAAAAGCTAGACTCCGGAAATGTTACACTGGTATTTATTCAACTGTGTCTGTTGGATGTACAGAGTTTTACGTCACCTGCTTAAATGCGCGTATAAAATACGAAAATGCCAGAAATTTCATTTTTATTTTATTTGTTATATTATTATTTATATAGAATATTTCAAGCTTACACTTAACGACTATGCCAAACATAGACAGAAATACTAAACATAATAAAAAGTAAACGCAAATATTTCTGGAGTGGTGAGATTTGAGCGCCTCTTACCATCGAGGTCTGGAGAGCTGATGCGGGTGAAACGAGGTGAGTAAGGAGCAGCGCCGGTAAGCAAAGGCGGAGGAAACGGGAAATCCCCGAGAAAACCCGCCGGCTAGTGGCATCGTCCGGCACGATTCCCACATGAGAAAATCTGGGAGCGATCCCTCCAGGAATCGAGCCCGGTTCGCCACGGTGGGAGGCGGATAGTCTAACCACTTCACCACCACGGCCCCGAAATACGTTTCTTTTACGTTTTCATGTATGTGATTAAGATTCAGAGCAAGTTAAAAAGGCACAATCAAATTAAATAACAAGGAGGACAGCCTTAACAGATTTAAACTAACTCAGAAAATATCATTTAAAATCAATACAGTAATAATACAAAATTGTAGCAATAAATTCAAACCATAGCTGCTATAAAAATTGTTGTACATGCATATGTACACACATATAAACATACACGCAAACACACACACACACACACGTATATTATAGTGGTGATGAAGTATTTAATTCTGTTGTTAAAAAATGTACTTTTACCGTTACAAAATATGTACTCATTTTTAATCGATAAGCAATAGTTATATTGTGTCTCAGTGATTACAGAATATTTTACCAACGTCATATAAACACCTTGTAGCTTACATGTCAATAGTATTTTGTACGGAGTCAAATAATCTTTTTTCTGAGTAAACGTACAAATAAGAGTGTGAAAGACCCATTCTCTTCGTAACTCAGGTGACACAAATAGTTAGGTATGAACCAAGTTTAGATGATATATTTAAGACAAGCCCACACTGAGAAAAGTTTTTTTTTAGCCAAACAATATTTGCTTGGTGCAGCCAAATTATTTGTTTGTATAGGGTCAGTGTAATATTTTGTTGCTGAAAACAAATTATTTTGCTGTTCTCATTTGGTTGCCCCAAACTGTAAGCTTTGGTTGGTGTAAACTAAATATTTGCTTGGCTACACATAATTGAAACAGTTTGGGGCCGATATAAAAATCTTTTACAAGTCTGACCGAGTTTCGAACCTCGATCACCTGCGTCCGAGCGTCATGCCTTCGTATTCTCAGTTAACGTGACAACTGTTTGCGCCAGAAAACTTTAAATGGATATTCAACAAATATTAGGCAATGTGTGCAAACAAATATTTCAATTTACAGCTTTACTTATCAGTTTCTTGTTGCATGGTGTTATTAATATGTTTATACGATTGTTAAGCCTCAATGGATGCATTATCAAACACGGTTACAATCGTAATTGTCACAAAAGATACAAACAAACTCTTGAGCTGTATTTTGGAATGAAGGCAGTCTAATGAATTGCCAAACAAATATTGACAGTTGATTCAACAAAATATTTAGTTGAAATTCTATTTTTTTTGGCCCAACACAGACAGTTTGTTTATTCAAACATATATTTTGTTAGACGAACAAAATTAATTTTTATTCTTTTCAAATTTTGTTTGTTCAGCAATATATTTTGTTAGGGAAACTAAATATATATTTGGCCCTAAACAAAGATATATTTTGTTCGATTTTCTCTCAGTGCAGGCTGTTGATACAGTGAAAAAATAGGCATTATGTTACAATTAGGGATATGCTTTCTAGTAGCTAACTATAATTTCATTGTCGTCTGCAAAATTTTTGTTAATCGACTCAATGCTGACATTATGGCAACTCTGTGGGTGTAGTCTAAAAGTCTGGTTAGCCTCATGTGCGATATGCGCCATGGTGTGTTAGAAATACATGTAAAAAAAATACTTTGGCAGTTTGCAGTCTGTTTTCATACCGAAAATATTTAGACCATCCCGGAGTAACATAAGCATAATGTCCAAATAGCAAAACGCATGGTGAGCCCCATCAATACAGCCACACAGTAACAAACTTCCGCACTTTTGCAAACAGTTCCTTCAAAATTTGGCTGCAGAATATTTACTTGTACCTTTCCTGCTGAAATATTGTGTATTTTCAACAGTTGATAAAACCTAGATACTTTATTATTTAATTAGTTGAATATTAACAATGATACAAGAAGCCAAAGGGACGTATCAGAGTTTGTTATGGATGGAGGTCTTAGTTAATAATAATAAAATAACTAAATATTATTTTTATTTATTTGCACAGCATTTATTTAAATCGTTCAAATCTTCAGTAGTACTCTTGTTATTCTGTCGGCGCAATATTTAAGGTCTATCTCAACCGTAATTAAAGTCCTTATCAATATCTTTAAATTGGTTACAGTCAATTAATTCACACATATAATTTACACATATTGAGACTGTCTATTGCCATCCTTCCAAATGTCTCACACTCACACATCCAATTCAGTATTCACGCCATCCAGTTTCACTCTTCACTGTATCGATGCTCGTAGTTCACATTCTACACTCCCGCTGGTCGCTCTCGCCGCTCTGCTGGCTCGTCGCTTCGTTGTCGTCACACACCTGGCGCTTAATTATGAGGGGTCACGGTGGCGGAACGATTAGAAAATTCACCTCCCACCAAGGCGAACCATGTTCAATACCCTGCCGGGTCACCGCATTTTCGCAAGTGGGAATCGTACCGGACGATGTCGTTGGTCGGCGAGTTTTCTCGATGATCTCCCGTTTCCCCCGACCCTTCATTCTGGTACCGCTCCATATTCACTTCAATCACCCGCATCGGCTCTCAAGACTTCGCTGTTAAGAGCCGTCCAAATCCCTTCACTCACAAACTCAACCTTAATTACTCAAAATCATACTAGCTGTTAACTGTCGGCTTGGAGTCCCATCGTAGTTTAAGTGGTTTCAATGGCCAGATATAGAAGGTTCCCTTCACTTCGAGTCTCGCCAAAAGCGAATAGACGACGACCAGAACATTCTTGGAAAGATAACGCCAGAAATTCAATCCACTCAAGGTGAGGAGCGCACAAGTCCCGATAGGCTTATTTTGCATACACGGCGGCTCGTTTTTGTAAATCGCCACACACTTCTCGCCTTAATACTCCGCCCATGGCGCACGGTTTCGCTCGCTCGAACGGAAACGATGCAGATCAGCAACATGTTACAATAATAAAATATAAGGCAAAAAAATTTGGTTTTAAAATGCTTTACTTTTACACATCCCATGCTAAAGTTTTGTGATACTAGCTTTAATATATTTGAAGCATTACAGAAATATCTTGGGTATCTAGTTTCCGAAGAATTCCACGGCTGCTTGACGGTTTTAGCTTGGCATGTTATACGTAGGCCTACACATCAGTGAAACTTGTGTAGCGACCCCGTACCGAACTTTGTTGCCAACTTTCCAGCAATAAAACTGTTACACGCGGCACACCAGTTCAGGTCTTCGCGCCGCGGTGTAGGGTTACTGAGGCAACTCGCCTCCCACCACGGTTAACCACGCTCGATTCCCGGCGGGGTCACCTGTATTATCACAGTTATAATAATTTCAACTTTGTTGGCTGGAAAGGATGTGAACAAAATAAATAATTTTATATATTTTTATGAATTACTAAACTATTTTCTAGTTACAGACAACAGCAATAATTACTATGGTTGTCTTCTTTGATGATGACTTATTTTACGAGAAAAAAAAATGCTTTATATATAGTCCAGAATGGAAATACGCTAATATTTTTGATTAAAAGTATACTCTCAGTAGAAAATTTAAAACTACATGAAATAAATAAATTTTAGCAAAACCCTTTAAATACAGTGGAATAAATATATCTTATTATTTCATTTGCATCTTTAACCATACTTTTACGATAATTTTGGTAGTGTATGAGAGTGTGTGATACATTTATGTGAACTCTATATGCTGTACAATCGAAAGCAGCGTTCTGGTGGAAGCCAGTTTATTTATACAATAACGTGGGAAAAAATTATGAATTTATTTTCTATTTCTTAGAATTATCTGTAGATGCCATACGAAATTTTGGAACACATGAAAATACGTATTTTTTAAAATTGAAACACAGCTTCACTCGGAAATATCTACGGTACAACTATTGTGAGTAAATTGGGATTTTTGGACGTTCGCCATTGCGAAATTTTCGAAAATAAAACAAGTAACGTATGTACGTGAAAATAAGTATATGTAGAAAACATTGGAATATTTCAAGACGCAATAGAGTCAAAAAACAGGCAGCAAGTAGTTAACAAAAATATGTATATAAATACGATCAACCGATAACACATAGAAAACGACATAGGCTATAAACCTAATTGAAAAAAGTCAGGATAACTCTGACAAAATAAGTCGGAACAGAATGGGACAACACAACAAATAAATGCACCCAAACACAGCAGTTTTTTCAAAACCGACAAAATGGGACTTTTCGGCAACTTACTTGTTTTATTAATTTTTTTTTTTTTTTTTTTTTTTTTTTTGCTGGCTCAGTCCTGTTTTTCCATAACAGATATCTGTATCGCAATGGTGAATGTCCAAAAATCTCCATCTAGTTGAACTTTTAACATAAACATGCCTATTCGCAAAGACGCGGCTGTTTGGTGCAACTGAAAAGCCTTTCGTATTGGTGGTGGTTTCCCACAACTCGGTGGGAACGAGGGTAGTGTTGATGCAGGAACCTAAGTCGGAGGGGTCTTCCAGCCCTGCCCCTACACCCCAATGACCTCCACACCGCCCCCTAGCCAGGCCGGGACTCTACAACTAAATGCTTTGTCTGCGGCGGAATGTTCTGCCCTCAGTGGTAACAGTGGGCGGTGGTGTCCCCCCCCCCCCCCCGCACCAAGAGGTCTTTCGCCATGGTGCCATATGCTCCCAGTTATTCCGGCTCTCTTTTCCTTCTCTTTCAACCTTCTCACTTCTTCTCCGCTCCGCCAAAGTGGCCACTGCAGATTGGAACCATGTGTTGCACCGTAAATTCCGCAGGTCTTTCGCTGGTAATCGAGCGTTCTTCAAATGCCTACTTAGGATCTAGTTACGTGTCCAGTATGTCACATTTCACATTATGCATTACTAACCTGTTCAGTCACAGTGCCTTGCATACATGCGTAAAATGCGTAAAAAAAAAAAAAAAACAGTAAATGTTTTAATGTATCGCAGTTATTGCATCTTTCCCTTTCCTCATACTGAACCATTTAAAAATAATAATTGACACATCTTATTACAATTACGATGCTTTAATAGAAGCCTACGTACGAATAAAAAGTCAGTACAGAAATATTTGAAGCCCTTAATATGCATAAAGATAAACTGTTAATTAAGAAGAAGACTGAAAAACAATAGAAGTACTGAAAAACACCTTAAGTCGAGTACAGTAATGAAGCAGCACTTGGAAATAGCAGCACATTAATGGTTATAAATACTGAAAGCATTGCAAATAAAACCGAATTTAATAACACAACAATTCATTCGTGCATACCTTCATTATAATCCACTTCATAAATCACGACCGCGTGACAGCAGGTATCTGTAACAACTTCTTTAAGAACAGAAGGTAACAAACAGCCCCAATCGCGTTTATTCTGGCCGAGACCATTCCAGTTCCGAGCTGCAGAAACACTACATTTATTTGAATAAGTTCACTATCAGATATTGAGCGAGTAGCGCCCAGAAGAAGGGGACAAAACAATTTCGTAATAATACTGCAAACAAAGAAGAATTATCACGCAGAATGTAATAAACGAGCACCAAGTTAAAGGCGACGTCAAGTAAGGGAAGTCCCTCTTGTATCTTAGCCTACCTCGCTCCGTAATGGGAGTGGATGTACACGCTGTTGGTTTATGCGTCGTTTGTGTAGTGAAAGAAGGGGGGTTGTTTGGATTACAACAGTTTATTGTAAAGGTCAACCCATGCCGGAAAAATATGCCCATGCCTGTTTGTGACTGTCGCCCAAAAATAATCATGGAAACGCTCCTTTTTAGACAATTTCAATACAAAAATACACTTGAGTAACGGTATCAGGAATTGGCTAATAGAGTGCAGACATGGCCATTGTATGCAATGCTTTTCGTAAGCCGATATTAACTAAACATGTTGAAGTTTTCCCCGCTCTTTAAGGCCGCGGTTCATGAAAGAGCACGAAAATTAGTGTTATTTGAATGGGGATAAAGATAATGCCAACCAAGTTAAAAATATATAAATTACTGATAGATGAAGTAGAAAGTTTGTAAATTTTTATAATGTAATATAAACTTTAAATACAATCACCCAAGAGGTAAAAAAAAAAAATTAACAATATAGTGCTGTATTAGGTTCACGAACTGACGCAATTTACAGTATCCTGAGCATAATTTGTGTGTCATGACGGAAATTAAGTGTTAAAACGTTTATTTAGCTTTGTTTTCGAGTAATGTGTTAATCTTAGCTTTGTCGTCTAGTCCAACAATTTTATATGATTTTTGAATTTTTTGTTTCCTTTGGAGTGTGTAACGACCGGTTAGTAAAAGTTTTTTTTTGTTAGTATAGTGCATGTACATTTACACAGATTTATACAGAACTCGTTACGCCAAGTTTAATCTTCAATTTGATATATTGATAATGAACACAGGACTTGTAATTTACGAGTTATAAACAGAATACTTGTGAGATGCGTGGCGACATTAGTTCGTGAAGAGTCAAGAGATCGCTCCACTCTGACTGATAGCGATCATCCCCAAGCCGACCGCTAGATAGCGATCATCCCCAAGCCGACCGCTAGATAGCGATCATCCCCAAGCCGACCGCTAGATAGCGATCATCCCCAAGCCGACCGCTAGATAGCGCGCGCAAGGGATGAATGCTGCATCGCCCGCCGCTGATAATCACTGTAGCGAGTCGCGTGCGTGTTTTTCCGAGATACGTATATTTGTTGCTGTAATTACTACCTCATTTGCTTTGAAAATGAGCGTAAAAATAGCTAGCCTATAGGCTACATGGAGGTTATAGGCTGTTCACGGTAAAATGAGTATTTTTTAAGGCCTTTATAAATTTTTCCTTTCTTCCAATTTCCATATTCCCGCTGCTTTTTAATATAAATATTACAGCGTGGCCAATAAACACAGTGTATACATTTCACACTCATCAAAATTGAATGCCTGATGCTACAATAATATATATTTATTAGAGGTTAATGCCTGTTGGGAGGGCCTTAAAAAGTGCTCACTTTATTGTGAACAGCCTATGCCAAAAATTTTACAATGTAAGATGATGTTTCGACAATATTTACATACTATTCCACTCCGTAAAAAGAAAATAATAAAATAAGAAACGCATATTTGATCTTATTCCACCCCCTCATAGACTTCAGAAGCAAAATTTAAAATATTCCTGAAATTAATTTATGAACATTTGTATGGGCAATACTTTAAACCAAAACGAGTGTAATAATAATATGTAGGGCTTAAGATATATTGCGTAATGTATTGAAACTGATTTTACTCCTTTTTATAATTTTACTGAATGAATCCAAAAAATTCTGAAATGGGTTTTAAGGTTTTAAAATAGGCAATTTTTCTAAGCAAAACTAACTTCAATTACATATCGGATTTAAGACACATTAAGATTTTTGTGAAAACTCTTTTTACCTATTTTCACCTCACCTCACTTGAAAGATTCCCAAGAACGTTGCCGGGAATCAAACCCAGACTCCTCATATGAGAGGTAGCAGATCTCCATACCCTGGAAGCAGACAAACTGTCAGCATTGTTTGGAATAGGTATAATTATTATACAGATATGATAAACTAACTTAAGAATGACACTTCTAAATTAAGTCCACCTTTTTTTTAAATAAGTGTTTCTGGCAAATCATCGCAAAAGTTTATCTTGCGTACAGTAGATATGTACATATTTATTTTAGATTGTATATAAATTCTTGTGGTCATAGATAATTAACTGATTATATTAAGCTAGTGATAGTAACATAAACAACAAATATTATCCTGAAGGTGTTAGATTCCATCAAATATAGATACGTCAGAAAAACTGTAAATGATTATATATTGAACTAGTTCGTGTGAAAGAAAGTAGTTTACAAAGTGAACCTCTGGCTTGATTAGGTTTTCTTTGTTATCTACATTTACACTGTACATGCTTTCTCAGCATAGTTTTGCTGTCTTTGGAATGGAATATGATATTGGTAAACTATTGCCATTGCAGTAATTCAGAATTAATTAATATTTTTACCGGTCTAATCGCACATCGTCGCTCCAAATACGAAAAGACGTGTATCATTTTCCACCATTGCACAGTAGTGTGATGTGAAATAGATCATTACTTTTTCTTGTTATCCGACCTTCTAAACTACAACGTCTCGCATCATGAACAAAGTATCCAATACGCAGGGATGAAAGCTCAGAGCATTGCTAGTTCAAGATTACCTGCAGCATTGAATTGTGGTACAGTTGTTGTTTATTAAAGTAGCATACATTTTAAACATTAAAAAAATTACAATAGCCATAACATAACAGCTTTGACGACTTCAATGTAACAGAAAGAAGTCTGTAAGTCCTCATTGATCGGTCTTTTGTAAGTATTTATCAACGTAAGAGCAATAAACTCCTTTGTAATTTACGAGACAGTTTGAAAGCAACATATACAAATAACATTAATTATTTAAAACCGTGCAAATGGTGTTTTTTAAAACGTTTTACAAAGGTGTTAGCATTCGTCAGGAATTATAAAATGTCACTTGTAGGTATACATAATTCTCAAAAAATCAACTTATTAATGGGGCAGAGATCAGAGAACAAAAGTGGCCATTGTGCATCTTATTACATTGGCTGAGCATAGTGACCAGCGCTGCTATATAATGCTTAGCGTCGGTGAAATAGCGGTAGCGTGTGCTAACACAGGCTCTGTGCGAATGCGAATAACAGCGAAAGGCACGAAATTAGAGAGGAACAATGGGGCTGAAGATATGAGGCGCCTCCAATTACTATTAAATGTAAGAGTGATACTACTTCAATTAATATTAGTAAATTTCACCTATGACAAGAAAAATTTCAATATGGTCGGCGCGAAGCAGGATGAACTTGGAGGAGAGAAGAATGACTGTAAGTGGTCCCAAAGGTACACTGTCGTCCGGACCTGGTTGAATAATGTACATGGTGAGGTAGGATGTGCGTGGAGCAGCAGCGCAATGCAAGGGCGGAGCAAATGGGAATCCGCCATGTTTCCCGCATGCAAAAACCGGGTGATCATCCGGTCGAACTCGGATCGGGGTGATGAAGGGTTTGTGTGCCTAACAAAAGTTATTTTATGATTGGGTGTAAAATTTTGCCTGCGCCTCTTCGTTGCCACACACCTACGCACCATAAAGTCCCGCACCATAAAGTCCCGCACCATAAAGTCCCGCCCTTATAGTAGTACAATGTCGTAATATTTTTATGTTTTCAACTCTGGTGTGTCTATATCTAAGCAGGTAATAACATATTTATATCACTCGTCTGAACTTTGGGGTTCCAGACTCGAATATATGAAATGAATCTCAGGCCAGTACACGAAGAAGGCAAATGGAACAGTTTGCCTCAGGTCCCCGATCTCAAACAGTCCCAAATCTCCAGAGTTCTGAACGTTTATATTCTGTGAGGAAACAACGACATTTACAACTTCCATTGAAGCAGTTTTTATTCACTTTTAGTGTCAGCGCCATTTCTTCTACAAAATAATAAAAACCATTATTGACTGGTTTTAAAACAGTAAAGTATTGAAAAAACCTTTACATTTTTAATGTTCCTTTCGGAGTTTCCCTAAATAGACTACTTTCTGCATCCAAATTCTGATCTATTAGCCTACATACAAAGATAAGTCCATTTGAAAAAATAAAACATATGCTTTTACACACACACACCTACAGATATCTTACAAGCATATCTGAGATATACCTGTTTGGGTTTGTGAAACATATGTGCGCTTTCCTTTATGTGTTGGACATTCAGATGTGTACACTTTCATAAGTATTTATTATTTGCAAAATAATTTGTTTTAATTTGATTAATTTTTTATGACGAGATGTTTGATTCTTGATACAAATTATTATATTCGGTCTTGGAGAAGTCCGTGTGTGTTTTATTCACGCAAACTTGACATAAAACATTGTGTAACAAAAGTGACGTAAGAATGTACCTTTGTCAAATTGTGTTTGATGATCATGAAATTATGGTTTTGTTATAAGCAAAAATTAATTAATTTCTAAACATTATTAAATACACATATTTTGCCCCTGTTTCTCATTATTCTAATATAAAATTTGTTGCATTAGAAACTGTAACTTTTTATGACTGTTTTAATATTGATGTGAATGGGAAAAATTAATTTGAAGAGGAATTAATGTAACCATATAACTACACGCTGTTTTGAAGAATCAATTCCCCCTTATACAAAATAAATTTACTTCAACACGGTAAACTATTATTTCAACATCAATGTGCCGTACATAGAACATTCATGACCTGAAGTAATGTGAAATGTGTGCGGAGGATGTTTCGCGACTGCACACAGCCAGCCGCGCTCCTGACAGGTCAACGTGAAGCGCGAGTGCAGGCTCCTTTCACACGGGAAAGTGATATGACGATACAAATAACGAAAATGCTAAGTATTGCTGTTTTGTTTACTTAAAAGAAATCCTCGGTGTAAGAGAACTTGTAGCTACATTTAGAAAATTCGTCGTCTTCGGTGGAGGTTGGAGTGAAACCAGCATCTCAGCCCTGTTTACTAATCACTACACATTTTTTTCAAATCTTAGATATGTTAACCTAATCAGGACTTAACAGCATGTGAGTGATAGGGCCTGTTTATCTTAATTAATAAAATAAGAAAACCCTATTATTCAAAATAAGTTTAAATAAAACATTTTAATGACGAAAATATCGTTGAAAACATTTCCGTTATTATTAGCTAGAACTTGGAAAATAGTAAATTTAAAAAATCATAAATATGAGAAGAAAATTAAAAATTAATAGAATTCTGAACGGTTTTTCAACTGCTACAGTTATTTAAATTTATTTTATATATCAATTTGATTTTATAGATTACCTTGTTATGTCTGTGCACTGCAATAAATATTTCCCATAGCTTTTACTGTCGACAACTGACCATTTACCTGCGTTTTATTATTCAGTAAAATAAAAAATATCTTAAAACGTTTGAATAGGCAAAAAAAAAATAAAAATCATCCAGCCGAAATTTGCACACGCGAATAAAAAGATACAGCACCGCGAATGTCACAGTGTCGGAAGTTTGCCACTAAGCTTCTGTGCTTCGCTATTAAAATTATTTATATTTTCTTAGTTTTGAATAAAGACTAAATTAACAAAATAGTTACAAAGATACAATGGTCGCAAATCAGTTTATTACACTAAGTGCAGTAGTAAGAAATTTTAAAACAGCCGTATTACTCCCTTACACGTACGTGATATTTTCTTGCCATGTAACATAAATTGCAGCCTGCAATTTATGTTACATGTAAAGAATTTCCCTACCAAAGACACAAATATCTCCTCAAAATTGTCAGGCAACGTCTCCAATATTTTTACAACGTAATTTAAACATTTTGAGAAATTTATTGCCTAAAAGGGTGTAGAGGTACATTTGTTTTCGAGGTTATCTCGATAGCTCGTAGACCCGATAAGATATCGTTAACTTCATAAAACACACGAGTATGACCAGTAACATGTATTACATCCTAATTTTACCCTTAACTATTTGTCTATATGATAGCTTAACGTGCATTCTCGTATCGTTATCTTCGCTTTTTACGTCAGACTTGACGGGTTTTTGCGCTCTGTGATGTTACCTCTCACAATAAAAATTTGAAGATTTCATAACACTTCTTCTACTTATTTCCATTACCAAAATTAATAATACTAGTGAGATTATCATTCGTGTATAATGCACACGTATTTTTGCCTAAGGTACTGTACACTCCCTGTATGGAGAAAAATGTACAAAATAAATATTACTTTGTATATTCGACATTATTATACAGCGCAATGACTGGGAGCGACACAGGTGGAAAGTGTCATCAGCCATGTGAGCGGGCTAAGCGCCTGGCTGGTAGCTGGATTGGGCGCTCGGGCTCTCTCTATTGTGCGAGCGGACAATTCTTTTCTTCATTTTAATTTCTCTTTTGGTAGTAATTATAACAGTTGCCGTGGATATGTTTTCATTTCTAATAAGTCAGTTATATTTGTGCCCGTGTGAGTATCGGCGTGTGCATATGCGCGCGGGTACGTCAGAGACTAAATCAGAGGCAAGTGAAGATGCAAACAATGCATTTTTTCGCCATGAATGTATAAATAACTGTACTCTTCTTGACCCACAAGAAATAAACAGTTCGAAAATTATGACGAACAACAGTTTGCAGACGGTTACAATACTTGAAGAAAATAATTTTTAAACGTCAGTTCAGCAACGTGAATAATTCTCTATTGTTTAGTTATAGCGAAGCACTTTCTATTGAAAACTGAAACATAAAAATTGACTAGCTTAGTAACCCCAAACTACGCGTACAAATTTTGTGCATTCAAACCTGACTTAATTTAATTGCACGATAAATACAAAAGAATCCATATCGTACTGAAGATAAAATATTGAAACAAAAACATCGTCCGCACTTTTTATTTTATTGTTATCTTATGTATTTATTAATTTTAATTTTTGAACTTATGCAGCACCCGTCACTCTTTCCGCGAATAGTCCACACGAATTGTTTATCTTTTTTGCAGGTTACGTACATTTCTGTACATGTGACCTACATTCATTTGTATACGATTGAAGGGTTGATTTGAATATCTGTTAAGTTACAGGGCCTATTCCTTAAGTCATTTAAGCATATTATGTAATATAAATATGGTTCTTAGTCGTAATATTTACGGAATAATTCGAAAAATTAGGAACGCATCACAGTGAACAGCTTGTGGCAGTTTGCTACCTGTTCGACTATTGAAGTGAACAGCGCGTCGTAAAGTGTAACTATCTGCTTCACGTCTACTGCGGAAAACGACGCGTTTATGCACATTTATTGTGGTTGTAGCCTTTCGTTGTAGATATATTCAGTGTTTTACAAAGTCACGTACATTTCCCATAGAATTTAGCTATATGACGTTTGATGCTCTACTATAACAATAAAGTATGATAATAATAATAATAATTATTATTATTATACTATATTTAACACCCGAAATGGTTATTCGTTGTTGCTTTACCTTTCACATTTCAAGAGATATTCTATAAATATTGGGAATAGGACCCACATTTATTTGGAAAATTTTATTCTAAATGACAAGCAGTAAGCATTGTGAGCGGCGGTAACTCTTCGTGATTCACCCCATGTGTGTATAAGTGTGTGTGTGTGTGTATATATATATATATATATATATAGGGATACACGTATATACAAACGCAGCATACACTTACGTATTTGTTGTTGCGTATATTTGTATCTTTAATCAGAATTCATTTGATTTTAGGAAGTGTTTTCAACATTTAATTATCTCAGTTTTACCAGATATGTAGGCCTACGTAAAGAAAAATAAACCTTTGATGTATTTAAATGGCTCGCATAAAACATAGTGAAGTAACCTGTTAACAACGGTAAAAAGTTGATTATAGTTTTAGTGTCTCTAGGATAAAATATTTTTATGGTGAATAATCCTTGTTGGCTATCTGATTTTATTAGTAAGTATAGTTACCGAAAAAAGCTTACAAACACTGCATTTATGTTTGTTGATATGGAAATGTGTAAATGTTTAAAAATGAAAGCTTTACGCACTGTAAAATCCTTTTCAAGGCAAATGTTTCGCAGTATAGCATAGGTTTCGTTTACGCGCGAAGCATTACAAAAGCACGACAATATTTAATACTTGCGCTGAAGTGTATTAAATTTGTTAGACTTGTCAGTTCGGGGTTATACTTTGTTACGTAATTGATGTTGTCAAATGCGTGCTTCCTTTGCGCATATTGTGGGCGCGATCCGTTACTGCTGACGAGCACTGAGATCACTGATGGTTTATCAGTGTTCGTCAGTAATAAAGGCGCAGCCTGCACTAAACTGTCAATATTTTGTAGGTCTTTGGTACGCTTCACAGTGGTACTTATTAAAATTATAGAAAATAGGTTAAATTATCGATATAATTATCTATATAATCTTGCTTCGCTCCTAATTTAAGACAGTACTTACACATAACAAACATAGTGATACCTTGTTTTTCTGAAGAAAATAAAATTTTCATAGTATAAATTCTGCTTTAAATTTGTGTACTGTTTTTGTGCAGAATTTCAATCTACCTATTTCGTATTCAAATTATGCTACCGTATACACTTACATAAATAATTCGGAGAACCTACAATTTGAATCGCTCTCCATCTCGTTTCACTGTCATGTACAACCGCTGTAGCTCTCGTAAAATCAGTCTTCAGTAATAACGAATTTAGCGTCGTGTGGAGCACCACACAGCGGCTTGTAGAAACGAGAGTCAGTGATCATCTGTGAGTATCGAATCGCAATATGTATTTATGCCTCTTGCTCGCAATGCTCTATTATCTGTGAAGTTATCACCGGTCAGCAACAAATTAAAGACAATGAAACATATTTTTCATTTCATTCCGTCGCCAGATTGTTAGCCATAAGTATAGTCAGTCCATTGTTACATCCAACTGTTTGTAAAGCGCTGCTAAAGTTTCACTTCCCGGATGCTCCTCTGCCTTATGAAAATAAAGCTTATTCGGGTCTATAAAATTACACCAATGGGATAAACGTAACACATTCGTGTGCACTCAGTGTAATAATATTTTCTATAAGAAATATTTTTACTTTGAAATGCCAACACACTTACTTTCTGCCTGTTTATTCATATTAAGTATAAACTTAATATTAAAATGTATTGATAAAATATAATTATAAATTCTATTTTAATAAAAAAAAGGGTGTTTATATGTCAATCCAAGCATAAAACACTTGTCATAAATGATATTTATATAACAATCGAGCACATCATATGTCGGGTGATTTTTCAAAGTTAGATTCAAAAAGCGTGAAGAAACCGAGAATAAACTATTATCAAAATTTTAAATATAGAAATGTTAGTATTTCGTTAAATTTTAGTTCGTTTTTCACATGTACTTAAACTTGAAATAAAACATTGTATAACAAGGTTATTTCACGTAATAAAGCACCTTCATTATAATATTTTATGAGCAAAATTCTTATCGCTATAATTTTTAGTATTTGTAAATAAATTGGATTTGCCACTTTTTCTCATTTGATTTTCGGTTCTATAACCAATTTTCCCTAAAGAGTATTCATTGGTAAACTACATGATGTTTTCAGTGTAAACAAATTTTAGTCTGTGTATCTATTTCTATTTTTTTGGTATCAATTTATTTCTATGTGAGGAGAGAAATTAATTTAAATCAGCATATACAAGACATCAAAGTTTCTCGTAAATTTCCGCAAAATACTACTAAATTTCTGCAAAATTCATTAGTGACGTAATATGAGAAACACGCATTAATACACTATATAACGACGCAACATATTTGTGTGTGCGCTGCGCGCGAGAACAGCTGATCGGGTGCATCAAGCTGGCCTACTCACTGCTTGCCTGATCAAGTAGATAGCAGGTGGCATAAGGGCGACAGGCAAGCACAGCGAGGTCTGGCAACACTGCTGCAGCAAGCGGGCTGAGCCAGGGCTTGGGGGAGGGGTGCTCTGGAAGTTTCCTGGAAGTAGCCCGGTTTATATACAGGCCTTTGGAGAGGTGGGAGATATCATTTCAAGACTCTCTACCATTTAGTATCTTCAGAATAACGATTTATAACAATGGCGATTTTTATTGTGTGAACCACCCCCATAACAGCCTAATCACATGCTTCACTTCACAATTATAATTTAAGCAATTAATTTCTCGGAAGATTATAGTCTTCTGTGTTTTTCCTATAAATACACAGGTGATAGATGAGGTTAGGAGAATTAGAAATACATGCAAATTAATATATTTTTTATATCGGACCATGTACGTTTGTTTGGTTTTTATTTTGCAATGCATATACTGTATTTTGTACTCTCCTGTGGCTCTTTAAGGTATAACAATATTTGCTAATTTTGCTAACAGTGTAAATAGCTGCAACCATGTAACCTTCTATCAGGGTAATAATTTTCTCTCGTCTTAAGGTCACGTAATGAAAAATTAAGCATGAGGAAAATTTAGTAGTGTGTTAACATAATAAATTGGAACATAAAATATTGGATTGTTTTGCTTTTTAACGCTTAAGAAAGTAGCTATGTAGTGGCATCGGCGAAACTATGAGAAACGTCTTAAAAACATTTGTTATATCTAGGCAATATTTCTACATGCCTATGCCAAAGGCTCAGGCAGACGTTAAAGCAGCTGAAGATTAATTACACGCTCTCGTTGTAATCACACAGGTAAAAGTGTCATATTTTTCACCTGCTTAACCGAGTGGTAAGGATGATATTTATCTAATGCAAAATTGAAACCTGATATTACCATTACGAAATATTGTAGAGCGCTTCGAGCGCCCCCATGCATGGCAGCCCTCTGCTCGAGGGGTACCACACCCTCTGCTCCGCCCCTTTAGCACAAACATTTGTCTGCAATCATCTCGAAACCGATTTTGTCATCTGTCCACTCCACGGATGACCTCGCCGCACCAAATGGTTTATTCTAAGTTTCGTAGGTAGTAGTAGGAGCATGTCACTTCTGGCACACTTTGGTCATCGGCAGGCGTTGTGCCATAAGATTAACCTGGGAAGGTCTCAAAAATTGGTGTTGCCCATATTTGGAGTGAAGGATACTAGCTGGCGCTATCCCTGGTGATGGAGGGGAGGGATACCAGCTCGCTCTATCTATTGTCGATGTGCTGTGATTGGTAGTTGGTTGTGCAGACAATCAATTTTAAGTAAATCTCTTTTGTAAATATAGTCATGATTTCCAAACCATCGAAACTATAGCAATCAAACTCATAACATAGACACCGAATAATATATCCATCATGGGAGTAAGGTAATTTAGGCCATTAACTATCTCTGCCGAAATTTTAATTTAAGTTCAGCCCTTTTTATAAATGTACTCATAATTTCAAAATGGTGGTGCTATGTTCATCAAATTCATAATATATACACCATACCTGACATGCAATATAATGTAATGGTCATATAGGTCCTAAACCTTTTCTACCAAAAATTTTATTTAAGGTAGGTCTTTTTTTTATAAATGTAGTCATAATTATCAAATTCATTAACACCGACACCATACCTGACATACCACATAATGGTAAGGTATTTTAGGCTCTTAACCCTTTCTGGCGAAAGTTTAATTTCAGTTAAGCCCTTTTATAAATTTAGCCATAATACCTAAACCATAGAAAATATAGCAATCAAATTCATAACATAACCATTACACCCAATATCCATCATGTTGCTAAGAACATTTAAGCCCTAAGGCCTTTCTAATAAGGCCAATTATTCTTTAAGCCCTTGTATCAAGAATTTCATAATTTCCGAACCATTAAAACTATACTCATTAAATTCACAGCTTAGGAATTGTATCCTATTTCCGACACAATGGCAAAGTCATTTAGATATTAAGCCCTTTCTGACAAGGTTAATTATGTATTAATTCTTTTTATAAGGATAATAACCAAATTTCCCATCTAAAAATGCTACAAACATCAAATTCATAACATACACATCAACCCCAACAACAAACATTACTACATAGTCAAACGCACCTTAAGCCCTTTTGTAAGCATACTAACTCATATTTCCCATCAACCAAAGCTACAAACATCAAATTCATAACATACACATAAACCACAACAACAAACATTTTAAGTTCAACACACCTAAATCTCTTTTATAAGCATACTAACTCATAATTTCTAATCTACCAAATCTACAAACATCAAATTCATATCATACTCATCAACCCCAACAACAAACAATACTACAATGGCAAATACACATAAAACCCTGTTTTAAGCATAATAACCAATAATTTCCCATCTACTGAAGCTATAGTCATTAAACTCGGGCACTAATGACTGGTGAGCAGGTTTCTAAAGAACTTGATTTCCATTCAGGATACTTACGTTTATTCAGTTTTTATAAGTTTGTGCAGTGAACGATGAGCGAAACTCTTGAAGGTAAATATATTGGTTTAATAAGCAATGTATCACTATACATAGTAGTATTAACATATTGGATCAAGACTCATACCTTACATTCTGATACAAAATGCTTAACAAGTAATCGCACTTTGCGAACATAGATCAGGGAACAGCTTCGCTTGTGAGGCGAGTACACACTTATGCAAAGGTTTCGCACTTACAACTTAACACTAGACTAGCTTAACAATCAACCCAACCGAGTGTACCATTAGCATGCCATGGCCCCACACTATAACCACAGAGCTCCACAGTTAGCTACTCATGTAGCTCCTCAGGTTCCTCAGTTAACTATTCAGTTAACTCCTCACAAAGCTCTTCACATAGCTCCACACACACCTCCTCAGTTATCTCACTGCTCCTCAATCACTCCACACTGCTCCTCAATTGCTCCTCACTGCCCCTCACTGCTTCTCAATCGCTCCTTGCTGCTCCTCACTGTTCCTCAATTACTCCTCACTGCTCCTGAATCATTTATCACATAGCACCTCATGTAGCATCTTACACAGCACCTCACATTGCACCTTACACAATAACTCACTACTCTGCCTATACATTCGCCTCCACTCCACATTCACACTAACATCACAAACACACACATACCTGAAATCACCAAACTCTACTACACTTACATCCCAACTGAAAAAAAAACTGTACAAATATATCAACTTACTATACATTTCAAATGAACCAAATCAAACACTATGAAATTATGAGACCATTTCAGCTTATAATACTAATGTCAGACCAACAGACTTAGTTTCCAAAACATTCTAAACAGCTAAGCTAACATTACCTTTAATTCGCATTCCTTCTCCATCACATTGTGAAAGTAATTTCATTCGCCTTATTCTCAACAGCAGATATTACTAAAAGATTTACAATAAGCACTCCGATATTTTTTCCCTATAATGTTAGGATATTTGAATAATTTTTGCGTATAGAAATAAGTTTAATACTCAATTTCATAACATCTAAGAGACATGATTCATTTTCAAAAAGATATGACCTCCACACCCTATCTAGTGCCAAAGTGAATGCTACTGAAAGGTGGATAACATTTGAGAATTTACTGAAGTCATGCAATTATCTCTGTATTCAAAATATTCAATAATAAGTAGGAGGAAAAAAACTTCTCACCTTAAATACCTAATTAATGCATGTTTTCCTTTCATTTCTTTATTTACTCAAAAAAATACTACTTACATCATGAAGTCATGTATGTGTTTTGTAAATACCATTTAAATTACCAGAGAACCACATCTCTATAGATATATAAATATTAGCTCACAATTAATTTGTATGTATCATAACATGCTCTACAGACATAAGAAAGTATGTATATTTGATGATGACATCTTCTATTCATGTTTAACTCAGATTAAGCTTAAAATGTTTCACCCAATCAGTTAATAAAAGAAGGGAATGAATAAATACAATAGTATTCCATACACATCAAATTTTATTTTACACAATAGTCAAAATTACATACGCAACTACACTAAATCATATTCTCCACTCAACAATGCATTGTTGCAAATAATCAAAACATAATTATTACAACCTTAACAACATTTGATAAGATTTACATTTTACATACAAATATATACAGATTTTATAAAAAAATACATAAATTCAATACTCTGTGTTTACATTTATGTATATGTTTGTCTAATATAGACTTCCTGGTAAATATTTGTGCACACATCATACACCGATGTATTATATATTCAGGATTTTTTAAACAATTGCTCGTAATGTTACGATACATATTATTATGGAATGTAAATAACTTCCAAAAAAATTGGCACTAATTTCCAGAAACTATTTAGTTATCCACCCCAACACTTCCATCGCAAGTTAACAAATGTTGTCGTTTACAACAAAAGATAGCAAAAGACTGTTATGTTCACTAAACACAGAACTGGATATACTAGAGTAATATTTTTTCCCAACTATGTTTCCAAAACAGTTATTTTTGTTTAGATGTCTTCTCAAATTGCGATGAGACGTAAATTCCTCCTCACAAGTTTTACACTGGAAACTAGCTTGTGTACTCTCTTCTTAAGTAGTTACCAATGATGTAATCAATGCACATGATTGTAAGGTTACATTTTTTCTCATGCTTCTTTAATGTATTCTCTACCTTAAAAAAAGTAGACATATTTCACATCGGAATACTTTCAAAGTAGGTTTCTTGGAACAGGCTCTTTTTTTCATGGTGATGAGCACAATGATATTCGGTAAATGTTTCTCCACAGAAACGACATATGTGTTGTATTCCAGTTAATAATATTACTTTTATATACTGATACATGCCTTGCTTATGCATAATATCTTGTAAATATAAGTCTGCAGATTGCACAGCAATACTTAACACACTGAGGATTCATTATTCAATTACTTCTCTCATGGCACCACATACTGCGAATCTTCTTAAAGTTTTTATAGCAGTGCTGACAGTGTAATCCAATGGATAGATCTCCCATTGCAGGAGTAAAACCACAGCAGCTGATAACATGTAGATCTAGTTTATCACTAGTACTAAACAAAGATTGACATTTCAAATATCTATGTAGACGGTGCTTAGGTTTACTATGAGAGTATTGTTCACAAGAACGTAACTTTCCCTCACCGAAATACTTCTTGGCACAATAACAACACTTATGCCTTATATCTAATGCTTGAGGTTAGGTTCCTTCTGAAGAATGCAGAGCCACTGTGTTCACATATATCATCCAAAGCACACTGAGCTAAATACCATAAGACAACGAATTTTATACCTTGTGTAAATGTAGTAATATACAAGGGAAAAAAGCAATTAATCATTACAGATCCAATCTACTGGTGATCCATTGAATGAAATAAGGACCAATACAGTTTATCAAACACAATGCCTATACTGTTCGGAGCTCATTCGATCTTAAAGCACCGAAACCTACACATCTCTCCATGATCCTATAATATTATTCTTAACACGACATACCTTTAAATTTGCTCATGAAGTAACTACCATACAAAGTGACTGAATAATATATGAAAAACATATCTTTAAAGTTTGTAAATAATTTATAATTGTAATCCAGAAATGGTTCTCTATGTTACATGGTTTAAATGCTATTATCCTTTCAAAGGAAATGTTAACATAAAGGTACTCGTCTTAGTTACTTACTTTAATATGTAGTGCATGATAGGTATACAGAATGAAATAACACCTGTTTACATTAACCATTTAGACATTTCTTGATGTTAGTATTGTACAGGAAACCAATTATGCAATCATACATTACATCACCCTAACTATGTGCATTAGTTAAGTAAGATTCCTAATTCAGAAAATATCAATCCAACATTCCTTATCATGTTTATGGAATCAGCGAACAAACAATTCAACACCTATCAAAATTGTCTAATATTTTTATTCTATTGATTCTATTAATTTATATTCATTTATAACTCTACTTAACACTCATTTAAACAAAACCAATGTTAGAGAGTGAAAGAGAAGTCTCTCTCTGACACCACATGATATTTTCATGACAGTGTCAAAATATAACAGATTCCACGATGTCAAAATTTTCCCAAGCTATTGCAAGTGAATAGATTTTAACATTTGCTTTGTTTGCAACATACATATCTGCTTCATAAGCAACATACATGCATAATTGTTAAACTATTAACAAGATGAGATACATGAAATTTTTATAGTTTCCTTTGAATATATTCCAATTCATCCCTCCTAGCAAACAATTGATCTGCCTATTACAAAAATGTATCCCAAATGGCAAACTATATCTGTGGATGTATATTTACGAGATAATGTGCATTAGCAAAGCATGTATCGCAATGTAAAAGTCATACATTAATGGGAATTCAACACATATGTCGTTTCTGTGGAGAAAAATTTACTGCATATTGTTATTTTCATCATCATGAAAAAAGAGCCTGTTCCAAGAATCCTACTTTGAAAGTAAACCGATGTATAATATGTATATGTTTGTTTAAGGAAGAGAATACATTAAAGAAGTATCTACAAATGTAAAGTTAACTTACAATCATGTGCATTAATTACATCATTGGCAACTACTTCAGAAGAAAGTACACAAGCTAGTTTACAGTGTTAAACTTGTGAGGAGGAATTTACTTCATATCGCAATTTGAGAAGACATCAAAACAAAAATAATTGTTTAGGAAACCTAGTTAGAAAAAAATATTCATATAGTAAATGCCATTCTGGGTTTAGTGTTCATACGCAACTTGGAAATCATTTGTTTACTTGCGAAAGAAGTGTTGGGGTGGATAACATAATGGTTTCTGGAAATTAGTGCCGATTTTGTTGGAAGTTATTTATATTCTGTAAAAATATGTATCGTCACATAATGGGTAATTGTTTAAGTAATCCTGAATGTATAGCACATGGTTGTATGACAAACATATACATAAACGTAAACACAGAGTAATGAATTAATGTATTTCTTTGAAATCTCTATATATATGTATGTAAAATGTAAATCTTATGAAATTATTTTAAGGTAGTAATAATTATATTTGGATTGTTTGCACCAATGCTTTGTTGAGTGAAGAATATGATTGCGTGTAGTTATGTATGTAATTTTGACTATTGTCTAAAATGAAATTTGATGTGTAGTGATTACTATTGTATTTATTAATTCCCTTATTTTATTTACTGATGTAAAGAAACATTTTAAGTTTAATTTTAGTTAAAGGGGAATTGAAGTTGTTATATATATAGTAGCTGATGGCTGTAGAGACTGTTATGATACATATCAATTAATTGTAAGTAATGATATATATATATATATATTGAGATGGAGTTCTCTGGTAATTTAAATGGTATTTAGAAGAGACATACGCGACTTTTCTTTTCAGTAAATAAATGTGACAAAGGAAAACATTAATTAAATAATTATGTAAGGTGAGAAGTTTTTCCTCCTACTTATTATTCAATGTTTTGAATATAGAGATAATTGCATGATTTCAGAAAACTCTCAAATGTTATCCACCTTCCAGTAGCATTCACTTTGACACTAGATAGGGTGTGGAGGTCGTATCTTTTTGAAAATGAATTATTTATCTCTGATGTTGTGAAATAGAGTATTGAGGTTATGTGAAAATTACTCGAATATCCTAACATTACATGGAAAAAATATCGGAGTTTTTATTGTAAATCTTTTAGTAATATCTGGTGCTGAGTATAAGGATATTGAAATGACTTCCATGATATGATGGAGAAAGGAATGTGAATTAAAAGTAATGTTAGCTTAGTTGGTTAGAATGTATTGGGAACTAAGTTTGTTGGTCTGACATTAGTATTAAAAGCTGAAGTGGTCTCATAATATGATACTGTATGTCTTGCTTCATTTGAGATGAATAATAAGTTGATATATTTATCAAGTTATTTGTTTTCAATTGGCTTGCAAGTGTAGTTTAGTTGTGTGATTGCAGGTGTGTGTGTGTTGTGTGTGTTTGTGGCATTAGTGTGGATGTGGATTTGGCAGCGAATGGGGAGGATAAGCAGTGAGTTGGTGTGTGAGGTGCAATGCGATGTGCCGTGTGACATGCTATGTTAGGAGCGAATATGGAACAGTAAGAAGAAGTGAGAAGCGATTGAGGCGCATCTAGGATCAGTAAGGAGCTATTGTGGAGCAGGAAGGAGCAGTGTGGAGCGATTGAGGCGCTGTGAGGAGCAATGTGGAGTGATTGAGGAGCAGTGAGGAGCGATTCAGGAGCAGTAAGAAGCTAACTGAGGATTTAACTAAGGAGCTGTGTAAGGAGCTCTGTGTGGAACTAACTAAGGAGCCTGAGGAGCTATGTGAGGAGCTAACTGAGGAACTATGTGGTGTTACTGTTGGGCCATGTAGTGCTAGTAATACACTCTGTTGAGCTGATTGTGCAGCTAATATGGTGTTAAGTGTTAAGTGTGGAGCCTTTGCATAAGTATGTACTCGCCTTACAAGCGAAGCTGTTCCCTGAGCTATGTTTACGAGGTGTGATTACTTGTTATGCAAGAATGAGTCTGGAACCAATATGTTAATACTATTTTGTATAGTTGTACATTGATTATTACATCTATCAATATGCCTTGATGTGTTTCACTCAATTACTTGTTATGCATGAATGAGTCTGGAACCAATATGTTAATACTATTTTGTATAGTTGTACATTGATTATTATATCTATCAATATGCCTTGATGTGTTTCACTCGTTGTTCACTGTTTAAATTACAAACTAATAAAAATGAATAAATATAAGTATCCTGAATGGAATAGAGTTCATTAGCAATGTGCTTAACATATGCTAGAGCCCAATTTTAATGACTATTGCTTCCGTGGATGGGAAATTATGAGTTACTATGCTTTTAAAGGGTTTTAGGTGTGTTTGCCCTTGTTGTCTTGTTTGTCATTGGGATTGATGTGTATGTTATGAATTCTATTTTTGTAGCTTTAGTAGATGGAAACTTAGTGTTAGTGACTGAGGAGCAGGTGCTGTGTGAGGTGCTATGTGAGGAGCTATGTGGTGCTATGTGGTGCTAAGTGGTGCTAGTGTGGTGCTATGTGGTACTAGGTCTGAAACAAACACAGCACGGGGATTGCACTGGATTTGCGGTGGTAATTGCAGAGCCAATTGTGGAGCAGTGACAAGCGATTGCGGAGCAGATTGTGGTACCAATTACAGTGCGTGCGGAGCAATGAGGAGCGATTGCTTTGTTAAATGATTTGCTACTTGTGGTGTCAAGTGTTAAGTCTTATGTGTGGATTTTGAGGCAAATGTGGAGGCGAATGAGGATGGGGAGGAAGAGAAGGAGGAGCAAGTATAGAGTTAGTCGTGCAAAATGTATAAGGTCTCTTTAAAGTGTTGTTGAAAAAAATAACACATTTAAATATTTAAAAAATTGTGTGAATACTATCCACTTCAGCATATAGTTGAAGAATAATATCTCTTCATAGCAGACATCTTCGTGTTGATTATAATTAATTCATTTTCATTCTTTTATTTCCATTCTTATTTGTCTAAAAAGATTATATCTAACCCTAAAGTTAATCAAACTTAAAAAAAATATATAATAAATGTGACAAAAGGAATTCAAACTACTAATTAAGCAGGCGAATAAATTACTTATAACATTAAAGTTTAATTTTTTTCGAAAATTATCTTTACAAACTATATTAATAAACATTAGAACTAAATCATTTATACAACACAATTTAAACACAAATTCTTAAACTGAATTGTACAACACTTCATATTTACTAAAAACAAAAGACTTTATACAGCACAGTTTAACCCAGAAATTATATTTAGATATTTTGTACATTACATTATATTTACTAATACATTGACACATATACATTCATACGAATTAACAGTTCACATTACAAAACAAGAAAAAGGATATTTAAAAAAAATATATATTGTTTAAAACATATTTATATTTAATTGCATATTGGGCGTCCATCAATTAAACTTAAATGATACACAATATAACAAAAGGCGATTCGGGGTGTCGCCTGTTGCAAGTGTTATGGGTTGATATCCGCTATGTCATATCCGGGAATATATTTCCTAGACACACATATGCACCAATAACTTCATTGATTCCATGCACACATACGTAGCTTCATGATACCTTGTATATTTGTAGATTTCAAATTATGCAATCCCATGATGCGAAAAGTAATTGCACTGGACAACAGGGATTATTTGGTCGATGTTAAAAGCCCTGCAGCTAAGGCATAGCAGTAGCATTGAGAAAAAATCTCGAATGATCTTGGTGTTGAATGTTTGAAGACAGATGTGATGCACATTGTAGTGCGGAGCAGGGTGTGGTGTTGGGTGTGGTGCTTGCAGTGTTTATGGCATCCCTATACTTAAAATGCTGCTGAAAATAAAGTTGGGGGAAAACAAATTTGCTTATCTCATAGTTGAGAGAGAGAGAGAGGGAGAGAGAGAGAGAGAGAGAGAGAGAGGGGGGGGGGGGTATTCTCTGTTTAACATCAATTGAAAAACACTAGTGTGCTCTGTGCCCGAACACATATTGTAATAAAATTTGTGGATAACAGAGTTCACTCTGAAACCTTATAGGTATAGTGTTAGATATCGTTTAACTTGTCTTGTTAGGGCTTTATGTAGAATATCTTTTAACATTGCCTGTAAAATTAATATACAGCATTTGAGCCTTCTTGTTAATTATAGTATGACATTTTTAAAACTGCTATTCATTCAGGTGTGACTTTGCCTTAGTATTTATTTATTGAAATTGCGATGAACTATATTTTTTTTATTCTTAAAATACAAGTTTGTGTTTTCTAGTTCAGAACTATCTGTTCACTGATTACTCTCATAGTATATATGATTTTTAATATTTGCTAAACTTTACAAGAACCATAGACTTTTTCTCTCTGTTTATAAATCAGAGTAAGTTTTCTGTTTTTTTATGGAAAAAATAAGATTTATCACATCTTATTAGTAAGAGAATTATTTTCTTATGAAAAATCACAAATTTTTGTAAAGCCATAAAATATACACCAATGGGTTCATTTTTAATACATATTTATTCATAATTTGTACAAAAATTGGAACTTTCTTTAAACATATTTTGTTTGAAATACAAATAATCAATCATTTCAAAATTACACATGTATATGAGGTCTCAAAACACACAACACATTTAAACATGTTTTTTTTAAATACAAACGATGAAACATTTAAATTCAACACAAGTATGGCAGGTTTAAAAACACACAACACATTAAAAAAATGTTTTGTTTGAAATACAAACGACCAATCACTTCAATATTATACATATATAGGAGATTCAAAGTACACCTAATATTTCACAAAATCTTACATTTTTTACACAAATAATCATTTACAAACAGATTGTTTCAAAAATAAATGACACATTAAGGGTTATAGGCTGCTTCAGAATATATAAATCATTTTTTAAAGAACAAACATAATCAGCAAAACATACACAAGGTAACCCACTAATATTTTAACACAATGTGATCCACATATATTTGAAACACAGGATGATCCAGAAATATTTTAACACAAGTAGATATAGGCAGTTACAAAAGGTATAAGCTATTTGCAACTTCAGTAACCAAAGTTTTCAGACATTTTTGTATAATTGGATCCGAATACCCTTTTTCCAGTCTACTTTCGAGAAGAAATTCTTTCTTATGTCCTGGTTTTATCCTGTCTGTTTTAATAGACATTTGTTTACATCCAGGGGAGTGTATCATGACACTTTCAACCAAGCATGGGCATATCTCGAAACAATGTGAATGTATGTCTTCAGTACTAGACATTTTTGCAGTCATATAAAAACCAGTCATTTTGTCGCATCACTGCACTGAATTAATTCATGGCTGTTTTTGTCTCCCAGGGGGAATACATTAGCTTAAAATGGAATATCGAATTACAAGACTCCATAAATTCGCAGAGAATTCCAGATCACCATAACCTATACGATACATTACACTCGCCTGGTTTCACGCTAACCTAGGGATTTCCCAGATGAGAGAACGCTATGCAACATGTTTTTTTTATCAAACACCCAACAGAGATCAATTAGCCAGGGACAATGTATGTATAATGGTAACATTCATTCTCTCTAAATTTGCAAGCTGAAACTGGTTTGAGGGCTAAACTTAAATTTTTCTAATTTTATTGTTCGATGCATGTAACATTTTTATGAATCACACCCAGTATTGGACATGTACCCAAAATTGTTTCTTCTATATTGATATCAAGTATTAAGTTTATTATCACATTCTTCGAAATATTGAAATCATTAAACAGTGTCTATTAAAACAAGATGTTTCAAATTTTTCTTCCTCGCAATATGACATTACTATGCACCTACGATATACTCTGTGTGGTCTGTACTGGTTTAAAATACATTCAAAACTGTTACAGTTAGTTAAAGTGCAAATCATAACTTGTTTGTATACTATGTGCTGTAAAAGGTTTAGAGAAATACGTACATTTAAAATGAATGTCTGACTCGCATATTTTGTTCACAACATAATATGAAGATAATAAGCTGTAATTTACACAATATAAACCTTTTGTAAAAAATGCATACTTGTATTTCATTAGGAATGTTATTCTGGATTTACAACTTCACAAGCATAGATATTACACACTGAAGGAGAAACTAAACCACTGTGCTCGAAAATTAAGTTTTGGATGCCCCGTCACACATTTCCTTCAAATGAATTGTAGTTCCCTGGTGAGGTCTGGTGAGTTAGTGGGCTATTAATCCATCTCCGCAATCTTCCTCCAATTTCTCGGTAATGCTGGATGACATCAGCTCTTCAAATCTAGATGGTAAGTCACTGTTGGGCGGAGATACCTTACAGCACAAACTTTGCATGGTAAGCATTCCCCAAAGTGAATGCCGGCAGTGAAAAAGAAAGTCTAGCACCAATGTTCGATATTGTTACACACTTTAACTTGTAGAATACAGTCGTAAAGCTTAAAGTATATTGTTTTGTAGGCTACTTGTAGGACTTCGTATGCGACTGTAGGGTCGAAGGTGCTAGCCATGACTGACACTTTAATATGTAACACTCTCCTATACATAGTCTCTCATTTAAGTGTTCTTGCTTAACCAAACTTTGATTTTCCTGGCTGGGGCAGCCTGCCTCCAAAGGCTTGGGTCGGCACCCATGCGCTGGTTGGGAGACTTACTTCCGACGACCAGCATAGTTACCTGGTCGCTAACTCGCCGCCCTCCACCTGTCTTGGTGCAAGTAATAGGTGTGGATTCTTTGAGAGTGCGGGTATCGTGCTGCGGAGGTGGTGTGAGAATGGATTGCACTGGTTTTGTTGAGCAGGTGACATATGCTGTATTATCAGCTGCCCGATGCTACTTGATGGGGCGAGGAGACTTTGGAAGGGCAGGGTTGGAGGAAACCATAACTCTCAGGACGATGTTTAGTGCAGGCGATGCTGTCAGCGCTGGCAAAAAGGGGGGGGGGGATTGGAGGAACATGTATGCGCAGTAGAAGTCTGTGGGGAAAGTCGGTGACAGGCTCCAATACCTGGTGCTTTCTACATATAGCGGACGAATGTGTAAACTCTCCCCCTCCTTGTTTTGCATTGTGACCGTGCCGCTCAGGATAGAATAATAGATTGCTGTTATTTTTATGATGCAGCATGAGAGGTTTGTCCTTGTCGAGTGCACATTGGGGAAGGTGGGGTTGTAACAGGGAAATGGGTGGTCTCAAACATCGTGAGAAATTGAGTCAAATTATTTGACAGTATCGTGCATGCGGAAGGGGGTGGTGGGGGCAGATAAATATTTTGGGGTCCGAGAGCCTTCACTTACAAACCAGCCGCCGACTTGCCTCATAGGGTAACACAAGACATTGAAAGTTTTCCTAGCCAATCCACCTCTCAATCCGTTTATTAAAGTCTCGCGTGTTCGCAAAAATGCTTAGGTTGTTATTTAATTATGCTATCATTGCGAGTTATGCTGCTATCAGGAAATATCTGAGGAATTGTTGTGATTGTAACATGCGGTATGAGGGAAGCCATTTTTTGATACATGTGTGCAGTTGAATAATTTTTCAGTGTATTAATTTACTTTTCTAAGGTTTTAGGTGGGAAATGGTTCGTCTGGTTTCGATGCATGTTTTCAGACCTGATGAGGGTGAAGTACATATTTATATTCATGTTGGGGGGGAAGGTAGTGGGGAGTAATTTTACATAAACTGGGGATTTGTTTAACTTAAGTAAATTTTCTTTTCATTTGGTAATCACATTATTGAAGTCTTCTGGTTAGTGACAAAATTTTTGCTGCTGTCGATTACATGATTAAAGTGGACATAAGTTACATTGATAAGGAACCAGTTTGATTCCATAGTCGCACAATTAAAATTGGTTTAACAAATTAGTTTCAAGTATTTTTGTTAATGATTCGTACTTATTTTATTTGCTTCACCAAAATGGGTTGTTCCTTTTATGCTATTCGAGGAGTTATTAAAGTAATTGTTTTGGTAACCTATTTAAACATCTCTTCTCATTAAATTTTTCATTTTGCCGAAAACATATATTTAAATGCTGTGTATGCCTCCAGACCTGCTTATTATCCACATATGTCACCAACCACACAACATATAAAATGTTTCTTTAACCACTATTACACCAACATTAAGTACTATGTAAACAATTACAGCCCACTCCTCTGGTAAGTTGGCCTCAGTCGTCACAGAGTACACATCAATCCTGCTCCGCCAATATCACCTTTATTATAAGAAATTTATTTCAAAACATGCAATATGCAATCGAATAATCGAATAAATAAATGTTGTTAATCAGCTTAATTATGTTATTAATTATTCAATAAAACAAAAATTATTTAATCTCATTTTCATTGCCCTAAATGCGACATATGTGACTCTTGCACTTGGTGAGCCAGAACCGATATGCTTGTACTACTAACGGGCGATAACATACCATCAAAATATTACTCTAATAGTTTGTTAAAAAAATTTACAAATCTGTTAAAAAAATTATATAAAGACACTAATAGTAAGTTTTATATTTTTTATCTCATAAACAATTGTATATCATTATAAATATGTGTTGAAAAGAAAATATAATGTACGGTTTTCGTTAATTTTTTGTGAGGAGTTGTGGCCATGTTGAATGGTATTTCTTTTTCTTCGTGAGATATAGATGTTTAAGTGTTACAGACAAGGCTCATGTGTTTAGCAAATTATTTATGTACGTGGAAAAGAAAATATTTGGCCATGACTAAGTGGAGGAATGTTAGCAGATTTTAATTGTGGATTTCACATAAAACTGTCCTGAATAACAATGAATAGTTAAACATCTTAGATTGATTATATTAATATTCCTAACCGCTGTGTCCGCCGAAGTGTACTGCAGAGTCATGGAAAGCATCGTGTTCAAGATATTGCGAATTTTGCAAAAAATTAAGTTTGCGTGTTTTGTAAATGTATTTGTAAACAATTAATATAATTATTGAATTGCACATGGCTTGAAAAAGCAGTACTTTCATATTTTTGTAGTGAGTGAATAATATTTGTTTATTTGTCTATATCGTAAATTCAACGACTGTAATGTTAACTTCGATCAAAGTGTGTGTCTGTGTATTACTGTATCTGAACAAATAGGAACAGCGATGTATAGGCCTATGTATCCCGTTTTGTTTTTTAATTAATGTTAACATTTTCGAAGTTATATAATTTGAATGTTATTTCCATACGAGCAATACTTTCCAAATCTCCCTCAAAACAGTATGCAAATCGAAATGCCACACATTCGTAACAACATCAAAATAATCCCATCTCAAACATTTCTCCACAAACATATTATCTTCATTGACAAAACAGCTGAGGTGGAAGTAGTAGGAGCAGAGGTGTTTCACTTCACTTTTGATCAATCGGATTAACCTTTCGATATGAAGTTGATTGAAAGGATTAATCCTCAATCCGATAACAATATATATCTGATTTTAATATGATAAATTTTTCGATTAATCCTATATTCGATTTTAATCCAAACAATTTCTTTTAAATCTTTTTTTATTTTTTTCATCAGATAAAATGGCATGTAACTTGCATTGATTGATGCTTTAATTTAATTAAATTAATAAATCAAAAATTTTGGTGTTTTTAGTTGATCTTTATTTTTTCTTTACATTTGGCTGGGGGTGGGGAGTCCCTGTGGTACTTCCTAACCCCTTGGAGCATTGGCACTTGACTAGGTGTGACATGTTGGGTCAAGGTATATTTGTGGTGAGTTCTTTTTGGTTGGTTGCAATATTGCTTGTAGACAGTAGTGGGAGATAGGCGATTTTTGGTAATCGAACAAAAAGAGAAAATGTTATGTTTAGTAAACACAAGAAAGAAATTTCTGAGTGTTTAAATGATATATATTTCAAATGAGTTCTAAAATATGAATGAATTACACAAGAGAGAATTTTAACTATGTGAATAACCAGGTGTCGACAAGTGATAAACAATCACAATCACATGCCTCCAGTATGAAATTAATAAATTTACAAATCAACAATGTCCTTTTAATTTAAATGGCTAACGAACTCAATAACAAGGTTTTGGAAAATTATACTACCTGATGCCTCATGATTTTAAAACATGCCAGTCTACCTGTGAGACTGGTGAGGACATTCTGAAATTGAATCCACGTGACAAAATAAATTTATTTATTAACACACATATAAAACACTTAATTTAAGTCCATTCACTCAGGAGATCCCTGCAGAACTGACTTTTATATACCACTTATGTTGACTTATAAGCTGAACGAGGTATTGAGAGCAAACATAACCTTTGTGTATCTCGGCCTACGTTTGATTATAGACTAAGGTGAAAAACACGGAAATAAATGAACATATAATAAGAATGTTTCCAAATAAAATAAACAGTTAATGAACACAAGTGCATGACAATCACTAAACAAATTTTTGGAGTCTGGTAAATGAATGACTGGAGTGTATGATGTGCATCAGATTGTACGCTGTTATATAAGTGGAGTGCGGGCATTAGTCAACTGAGTTTAAATTTACAAGAAAAAATCTGAATACACTATTCGTCCTACAACAGACAACAAAATGATAATTTAAAAGAAAAAACTTACCCGTATTTTCAATGCATGTTTCTTTATTGTAAGAAGAATAATTCACTTTTAACACAAATGTCCATCGAACAGTAAGGTAATTCGGATGTCTTAGTCGTGCAACACTTTATAGAAATGTTCTTTATTCTATTTTTTTAATTTGCAAACTTGGTCAAAGAAGAATTATTTAAAATTACAGATATACTACTAATTTTTAATTTTATTGTCTGAAACTTACAAAACTAGTTACCTTTACGACAGTTGAAAATGCTATGATGTTTCTTTGACCGAACTCAGAATCAGATTTACAAGACAAACACACTATATCAGCTTATTACATGAAAATAATTTGTTCCTTTTTTTAAAATACTTATTAAAATGTTTTATATTAAAACATTTATATAATATCAATAATTAAGAATCCCTGCTAGCACTGAGGCGTATTATATTATCACACTCTCTCAAGTCCGCTGGTCACCACACCTGGTGAAGTCGATAGAACTGATTTCCAGGGTTGTGTGTGTGCAGGGTGAGCGTTAGCATGAAACTAACATTGTGCCGGACAGCTAAAACTGTGTACATTGTTCTTACCCACAGCCACCCTCCCCCTATAGCCCAGAGCACATCTTTGAGCAAAAAGAGAGTTCTTCTCCAAGGCCAGGCACTTTTGCTATCGATCCAATGCAGCACTTTGCACCCAGCCCACAGGCCACTCAAAGTCAGAATGCGTTTTCGGAGGACTGCCTTGTCCACGACTACACACCCCGACCCCTCAACCTACACCACCCCAGAGTGTGTTTTATGCTGGTTGGAGAACTGCTCAGTCCACAGAAGGTGCTAAACAATCTCCTCTATCGATCCACGGCCATGAACAACCACCCTCCACCCTTCCCTCTAGCCCAGATCACAACTTTTCTCCAACAACTTCAGGGCTCTCCACCTCCCAAACACCCAACAACTCACCAAGTTGGACTCCTCCAAAGCATTTATTTCTTTGCAAAACTAGGCTATACTCATTAATTGTGGACTCTCCCAAAAATCTGCCCTATCTGGTTAAGTAAAAAGGGTACTTATTCCCCCACCCTACCCTTCCCCTAACTCGACATACCTGGAGCTGGCCAGCAGCCTTCATACCTATACAATATATATATTTGAAAACTTCTCACATTTCGAGTCTGAATTTTTGAACTTTTATTTTCACTGAATAATTATTGAATGAATTTTGCTGAAATTTTTTTCTCTTAACATTAATAACTAGATTGAAAATAATAGCAGTATATATGTTAATCTCGATACGAAAATGCAATTTGTTCTTTCTGAATAACTTTTGTTATCCCAGTAAATAATTATTACACTTTTTGCAAAAAATCCAGCATAGAGAATTGAACACTTTTATAAATCTCTTATGAAACTTTTAGAAAAATAATTTTTCTTTAATTACTATTATCGAATTTAATGCCATTAAGGAATTTGAAATTATAACATTTATTTTCTAACACTACAACCCAAATTTGTATGTATGGTTGTCTAAACCCATTCCGGATGTTTAATAGAAAATATATAAAAGCGATGGATGTACCACCCAATGAACATTGGTCTATATTTAGTCATATCTCACTCGTTATTTTTCCTCTCTCTACAGCATTGTATCCGATCGTTAACACAGGATCAATGATCCCTTTCCTTTGTATTAGGCATCAGTTATGGAAAACTTTACACTATTCTTTCATATAGTTCTTTTTTAGAAAAAAAAATGTAAGTTAACATATAGATAAGTTGGGAATATTTTTTAATGATTTTAAAGAAACATATAATTAAAAAAATTAAGTACACTGGATTATTTATCAAATATTAATCCAGTGAAACAATAATCCAATTAACAAGTACATTTTTTTCACAATAAAGTACACACCCGAACCCTTTCCAGAGGTTTCTTAAATAAAATAAGATTAAAATATGATTTAAAATATCTCATTTACAGTTATAATTTTATAAAAATGGTATTACAATATTTTAACATCTTGATTCTTAACCCACAAATTGTGTGCTTTTGAGAACTTTGAAGAACTAACTTTTTTTAGTTCATGTTCATAGAAACTGCCTTTTGTGGGCTTTCCATCATGGGTTTCTATCTAATATGTTCTTGAATGTCTTTCTCTAGTTGCAATAATTTTAAATACTTCAGAAGACCTATTAACCATAATTTTTTTCTCAAAGATTCCTCTCTGCTTTGAGATGCGTATATACTGGCCAACTTTGAACTTTTGGTTCCTTTTGTCGATTACGTTAATATTATTATAAATAGTCTTCATTAAACTATTATCTGTTACTACTCTGTGCACCATATTGATAGTTTTATGATATCTGGAAATATAAATATTAACTAATTCAGGCAAACGTCAACCCATTTGTAAGTCCCTTTCGACGTTTATATATTAACTGATTAATCGATTTATTTTATTGTTCGACAGCACTGGCTTTAAGTTCCGAATATGTTGCATAGTAGTAATACCATAATCTATTATTAGTTTCAGCAACACAGAATAATATTCAGACCCTCTGTCAGTTTGGAGTGAATTTGGCTTTTTCTCTTGTAAAACTGTCTTCATTGCATTGGTAACCTGTTTCCCAGTTTTATTTTTCAAAGCTATTTCCCAAACACATTTTGGATAAATCTTTATTATGGTTAAAATATGTGTGTGGCCTTTATTGTATTCGGAAAGTATTGTCATTACACACAAATTTGCTTGAAAAAGATCACGTGCACCTTTAGTAATAAATCTTCTTCTGAGATATCTTATTGCATCAGGGGTGCAAAACTCTCCAGAAATGTTACTTAACTTTATTGGTAATATATGCATTTTCTTTCAGATCTTTTAAATAATATAAACAATTTGGTTTGTATATGAATTATTACTAGATTCTCTCGAAGCTATGATAAGTTTTAATCTATCAATCATTTCACTGGGATTTTTCCAATATATAGGTGAAAACCGGTTGTCATTTTCATCTCTATATATTGCACTTCCAACTGTCTCCTATTTTGGATGGATTTCATTACCTAAACGGTTATTCGTGTTCGTACAATGAACAAGTTCTTTATATTTCTGCTATTGGTGTCCGAATATCGATTTGGAACATATCTAAACTTTCATTCAACCAATCCTTAACTTATTTGAGTTAAGGCAAAACTCTTATTACTGAATCTCCAAGGTTCCAGAGATTTTCATGTCGATAAACACCAAATGTCATATCCTTCAAAGGTGAATAATGTTTTGAAGCTAAATAACTGTGTTGTAATTGTGAAAGGAGTTGCCTTTGGTTTTTCTTCGTTGTAGGTTCGTCTTCTGATTTAATTTCCAAAGCTGTGTCACTAGGTTTATTTAACACAGAATGCAATGCATCCATTCTACTCATAACATGTTTAAATATTTCTTTGTTAAAACATCCTCTTCCATACAAGCTCGTTTGGCTTGAAAATATTTGTCATTCGCAGCAGATATTACTTTATGTAATTCTGAAGTGGAGGCAGACATATTTTGATTATATTATATTCAAATCAAACTATTTATATATCAATTAAGTTGTTGGTTTTTTAACTGTTGCAGTAGGTCAAATGGTTTGGGCTTTTTCAATCTTATATATTTTAATTAAAACATCTTATTTAGCTAAAGTATTAACTCTCAAATCATTAATAAAATAATTTATTTGTATTTCCAAATCATTATTTTGTTTTCTCAGATCTGTTTGTGTAACTAAACCAAATTTTTTATTAAGGAATTAATCGCTTATATAATGTATTATTTGTTCCATTCATATTTAAAGTTTTTTTGTAATAGTATCACTTACCACTTCATTTATTATGACTCTTCTAAATTCTTTACTCTTTTAATCATTACTAATCCAGGTTAAAATGTTTTAATTACATTTGTGTGTTTATAAACATTATCATTCAAATCGACTGACTTTATTAATTTCTCTTGATATCATTTTATTGCAATTTAAATATGTTTAGTGTAATAGTGTTTAAGTCTTCAATGTAAGTTTACTTACTGCATCACTATCTTTCGCAGCCATACCTATATTACATAATATATATTCGTTTAAATCACAATTCCCATCACAATTTTTCGTTATTCTGATAGTGTAATGATTAAGTTTTATTTCACTTATGTCCAAACTTTGAAATACCTGGTTCTTGTACAGAAAGTAAATATCTGCCAAAACCAGACCTATATCTGCCTTTATATAGGATAAGCATTGGTATAATCACCAAAGAACCTTACATGTGTTACCAAAAGTAAAAATGCATATTTTTCGACATTGTAAATGTGAAATCAACTTAAACATAATAATTGTAAATATGTTACCGATTCTTATTGTCCATTTCAAACAAAATTATCATATTTGCATTCTTGTGCAAATTATGTTTTGGAATACATGCATTACTTTGCGATAGAAAAAAACAATCAATGTTTGAATGTCGACCAAAAGTAAAATATTGTTATATTTCACCCTGTGGAATCAAACCAAACATCGCCAAAAACAAATAAGGATTTTGGTAATGCTTCATCTGGTGGCACTATATTTACTTAGTTTGTGAAAGGGAACTATCGCATCCAATCACTTAACTATAAAATAGTCACTAATTGTTAATATTGATCTTGTTGTATTGTTTTAGAAAAAAATATGTTTTCAAATTTAAGCCCATTTGGTTGTTCCAACAGCGACATAATCACACAAGTTTTTCCACATGAAGAAGGGCTGCCTCTTATACATTGTATATTTGATGGTAAAATAATGCAATGTTTCTGTTAAATTATTATTTTTTGAATTTATAATTACCAGCAGATGTACATTTTGTTTTAAAACCTTCATTTCTACACAATTAGACAAAATTATGTAACATACTGAGGAAAAACTACAAATTCAAGTCTATGTAAATGTTCACATTCAGTTGAAAATAACGGCCCGTACTAAACATATCAATAAAAGAAGTGGGGTATTGAATAGAAACAATTTGATAGAAATATATACAGCAGATATAGCAGCAAATAAAAGGGAGAACCCATCTACATCAACTGATGAAAAGCTTGACGTCTGGGTTTTTGATAAAGTCATATGTGAAAAGGTTAAAAAAGGCATGGGTATAAAACCTAAAACTGAACTAAGAACAAAGAAAGGATTAATCATTCCATTGCTATTCCCAGCATTAATAGCCCTTGGATCAATCCTCAGAGGAGTTTTGGTAATTAGCAGAGCAGTTAAATCAAAAGGTAAAGGAATGTATTTGAATCCTATATAGTTGGACAAGGACAAAGAAGCTTTAAATGTTGAAAATACGCAGAAATTCCTAAACAGTCTTCTAAAACAAGCATTAACAAACAATGATACTTATGTATTTGTAAAGAAACTGGATATTCCCTATTTCTGAGGTGTGTATATGAGACACTATTTACCAAAAAAACCAAATCATCGTGAATGTATGATTGTTAATTTAGATTCGAAACAAAACAAAGGAACACATTGGGTAGCATTAATAAGAAATGCAAATCAATCATTGTATTATATTAGATTCGGTGATTTATGTCCTCCAATGAAAAACGTAATTATTTAAAAACACACAATTCAAATAAAATTACCAAATGTTTCAATTACCAAAAACAATCAATTGTGGACATTCATGTTTAAGTGTTTTGACTATAAAGAGTATGTATAAGTAAGTGCAATTTTAAAATATATAAGTAATATATCAATAACATTAATATTATGTGAAAATTCGCCGCAATTGCGTGCTGTATATTTCCATGTGTTGGAGGTAGATAGAGAATGGCAAATAAGTCTAATCGAATTCGTAACTTACAACTGCATACAAAACATTTATATGCATTACCAATCATTTATTGTTAACATTGTTGAACAAACCTACAAGATTTTATGAGTTAGATGACTTAGAAATATTAATTAAAGCAGCATAACCTTAAAATGTACATTTTTGATTATGTATAAATCCAAATATGTTAACAAGTGTAATGTATAGTAATGTTCATATCGATTTCTTGGAAGACAATTCAATTGCAAATTTGATGGGTTAGGAATGGCCATTATATCCAGCTAATCAATTGCACGAATCATCAAAACAGGTTAATATATTATCAGTAAATGTATATCATATAAATAATAATATTTCTGGTGGTTAATATTTGAATGGGTAACCGACAAATATACTACATGAATTAACATGTGCGGTGGCTCCATTGTATAAAATAAATTAAAAACTGAATATATTGATATATCTGCCAGTAATAGTTGATCGTGTTGATGAAATATTTTTTACAATTGTCGATAAAGATGTTAAACTGATTAAATTTAAAAAAAAGAAATTGCTGTCTTATTGCACTAAGAAAATATTATTAAAGAATTGCATTCCACGTGTATTATAATTAAAATGTGTATTGTGTATAGCACCAAATATGTACATAAAGTAGGTGGTCTTTTGTGAAGTATTTAACTAAGGAATGTATTTCGAAGAAAGGAAGTATAAAAGGACATCACACAAGAATAAAATGCTCCCTTCAAATAAGTTACCTGTGAAGTTGACTCGAGTATGCATGGAAGACATACTTAATGTGGACAAATCAATGAGTTATGAAAATGGAATCACCAATATGATAATATATGTGTACACATCATTCCGAGCAAGTCCATATACATTTCCATTGGGAATAAGTATTGCTATACAAAATCATGATATTTATACATTACCATCGAAATCATGTTTAAGGTTTAGAGGAACAATTAAAAATACATCCAATGCAACTATTCCAGTAACTACAGAAATAGTGAGAAATTGAATACTTTAGTTAATTAGTCGATTAGCATATCTGATCAATGGTGTTGAAATAGAACAAACATGATGTGTTGGAATTAATTCCATGATAAAGAACTATATCTCTGGAACTGTAAACAATATTTATACAGGTTTATGACTGGGTGGAGCAATGCTAATAATTTCACACTACAAATAAACCCAGGTGAAAAACACGAAGTTGTCATACCATTAAGTATTGTTCTTGGCTTCACTGAGCAATATAAACATGTAAATTTGTATGCTAAAACAGAATTAGTTATTCTATTTGGTAATATGCATTTGAACACCATATATGATAAAGCTACTAAGGAGGAAGGTGTAACAATTTAATTACAAACTGTTGAATGGCTAATGCCACATATTGAAATTAAAACTTCTGAATGTGTAAAATTTTAAAAAAATATATGGAGAAAGGGAAGAATCTAATTATTACATTCAGATCGTGGCGTTTGCAGACATTTTCAACACTACCTATATCACAAAAAGTAATTTGGAATGTGAAACCAAGTTTTTCATCTGAGAAAGCACAATATGTCGTAATTTGTTTTCAAACAAACCGACAAAACAATTAAAAAGCTGTTGGATCTGCATTCTTTAATTGTGATATGAAAATTATTAAACAGTATCTAAACAGTTAAGTTTACCCCTATATGGATTTCAATTTGAACATTGAAATTGGTAAGTCCTTATTTGCTACAATATATATTCAAAGTTTCAGGAAAGAGTTATAACAAAATCAGGTCACCGATCATAGAACCTAAATCCTTTAAAACCAGAGGAATATTATTTGTATTTTATGTAAGCCAACAAGATGGCACAATTACCAATGGCATAATTGATTCACAAATTGAAATTATTGCAAATACATTTCAGCAATTCATAATCTTATGTGCTTATAATTTATGAAAGATTAGCGAAATACAATGTAAGATAAGTTAGTAAAGATAATGAATTGAGTCTCTTGGCGACGAACCACTATTCCGATGAGATATTTTGCAATGTACAAGAATTTCATTCTACAGAAAAAATTTATCATTAATAACTTAGCTATTACATATATGGAAGGACGCACGACTGTATTCAGGTTCAAAGCAACTTTCGACTGGAAAAATATAAGTCCTAAATACAAGAAAACTAATAGATGGGCTACTAGTCATCACCATGGTTTAAAATGGGAGAGTGGGTGCATGGAGTATGAGAATATTGAAGCTATTTGCAAACATTACCTAAAGAGTTGTGAAATGTGTATAGATGGACTCGAGCAAAAATGCATTTTAAAAAGTGTGTATAATGGGAAAGTAACAGATATTAAAAAATAATTCAATTGCCCATCATTAAAATATTTATGTAAAACACATATCTATTTCAACATTCTTCTCTGCAGAGGAAAACTATTAATTAATGCTAACTTGGGCAATGTTGTCTGACTGTAGTGAAACAGACTATGATGATTCTCCTCCTGAATCACCTGTGGATATTATTCGAGTGGTATGACATTATTTGGAGGGAGAGAACTAATTAGTGAAATTTTGAATAAAAAGTATTTGATTGCATTTAATCCAATATTTCATTAAAATGGATCAACAAGACAAGATCGAACTCGCATGCTCATTCATAGAGAAATCGAAGTGTTAATTGAATATTAGCAAGTTAATTGTATGTTAGAGTAAATGGTTTTACCAACTTTTTTTTTAAAAAACTTGTGTTATAAATATTTTTGTAATAATTATCCAATATGTTTTGTATCATCCTGTATTTGCTATTGTTTAAAAATGTTGCATATCAGTTTTTGCTATGTCTGATAATATCTGCCATGTTTGGGACATCCGATATCTACTTGTGTGTTTTTTGGAACACTCTGTAGTAGTATAACAGAGATATTTGCCTCTTAAAAATGATGCAAATAGATTTCTGAAATAACGGCGATGGATATATGTCAATAAATTTATATTGTAAAATAAATTCATTTTGTACATTTATTTAACATATCGTTAATAAAACTGGAGTGGTTTCATAAGAGATTAAAAAAACAATTTCTCAACAGAGGCATTCTTAAAATGTATTTGATTTCTACCAAAATATGTTGTATATACACATTCGAGTGTTGTAATGAAAAACCAGAGTAAAACATCTGGAAGCAAGCACTCTAACCGATTGTCAATAACTAAGTATATAATATACCATACCAGGTAAGGTATGGTTGATAATAGTTAATTTCTGGGTTCGAATTCCGAGTGAGGTATGTAAGGCAGTACTAATATGAACATAAACGTAATAATGAACGTATCGCATAATTAACAAATGTTAGTAATTCGTTCATGTACATGAGAAAGCTAGTTGCACTCAATTTTTTTAATAGATATTTGAACTTAAATGAATCATATGGAATATTTACAATTAAACATAAATAGCAAATAAATTATACTTGCTAGAAATCTTAGACATATAGCATTATTTTAATATCTCAAGACATGAAAAAACTATTGTGTTTAGAGATCTATGCTCTTAGCAATGTGACTGCTCCTTGTCCAGAGTCATAAACTTTCAAGGTTAAATTACAAAGTTTTTCCAATAGTACCAACTACAAAACGAAGATTTCAGAGGGTGCCTGCCTGACTCCAACAAACCCCCGCAGAATGCATTTCCGTTTTATAATACCTTTAGGAACTTCTCTCTTTTCACAAATCAAGTTGCCAAGGTCCTGGGCCCATCCTGGTAGGGAGGCCAGTTCAAGTAAACGATTTTAACTGTCAAGGATACCAAGGCCAATATGTCTTCCTAGTTGAATTCAAACTCTTGAGTTAAAAAATATTGTGTTTTCTAATTTAAAATTTTTTATTCACTTTCCAACATCCATTGCGCAGGAAAATAAAAGAAATACAAAATATATACACAACACTTATGTCAAAAAATGAACTAATATTTATAAAATAAGTTTTACTTCCCCATAAACACCAACCTTAACAAAAAGTTTTAAATATTTTAAAAAATATATTTCTAAGCATATTGAAAAGATATTTATACATATTAACAAATATATATGTATATGGTTAGCACAAATATGTTAACAATATACACATTAATAAAACAGGAACATATTAAATTAGATAGTAAAACATAAAAGATTCCTTAACTTTGATAAGATTGATAGAAAATAAAAATATTTTGTGTTAAGTTTAAGGTTTTTCAGAAATTTGAGGCGATGCCTTAATATTATGGAATGTAATAGTTCTTTCGAAAAAAGTCAATAAAATTTCCTTTAAAAGGTAAAACCATTCGTAGAGAAGCTTAAAGAGGGATTATAGCAAGCATAGATAATTTTTATGGAATTTTTTTCTATAAATTATGTATCACTTTATTGAGTGTGTTTAACTGTAATACATTTAGTAAGTGATTTCATTGATTATTATCTAAACATAATTTATTTTTATTAAACAGAAGTAATTTTTGTGATAAATTAAATGTTATTCAATTCTTCGAGGATGAAACTTAGCAGAGAGGTTTAACTCAGAGGTCTGCAGTGAGGGTTGAAGATATTTGACAGTTGGTGGTGCGGGAAGGGAGGGAACATGGTGTTTGGCCTTCTGACTTGTGGTTGGAGGGGAGAAATCACACTTCTCGAGCATTTACCTGGGAATTTGAAATTTTTATAAATAGGGCTTTAGCCCCTGTGCCCCCTTCCACTCTTTTCAGTTGTTTATCAGTTTTGTTCGCCTTACCATGTCGCGCTCGTTTGAAGATTACCTTTTAGGCTTATCTACCCAAGACTTTAACAGAGTACTTGCCGATTTTAACTGAGATTATTTTAATTATTTATTGAATGGACATGATGATTTGGGAAAAAATTTATTTGAATTTTTGACGATGACGATGAAGAAAGTGGTTCTAATCTACAGCCGTTGCTCTTGTCAACACCTTCAATGTTAAGAGCAGTTTCAGTGACGTCCACGCTTACGAATCTTAGTTAAACCTTCAAAGTCGAGAGCAAATATTTTTATGTATGGGCTAACATGACCTACAACATCGAGAGCAGGTATATTGATGTCTGCGGTAGCGATACATACAGCGATGCCTTCGATATCCAGAGCTACAGCGATGGCTTCGATGTTCTGAGCTACATCAATGCCATCGATGTCCAGGACTACAGCAATGCCTCCGATGTCCAGACCTACAGCGATTCCTCCGATGTTGAGACCTACAGCATTGCCTCCGACATCCAGACATACAGCGACACTTCCGATGTCCAGACCTAAAGAGACATCTCCGAAGTCCAGACCTAAAGAGACATCTCCGACGTCCAGTACTACAGCGATGCCTCCGGCATTGCACTTGGAATCTATAGATTTGACAACAGTCATCAAATCAGGTGAGCGACGTATACAAAAACCAGAAATGTGTTTGTGTTGCACTCCACTAGATTTAACCACAAATAATATGGGGGAAGCAAATTCTAATAACTTCTTATTCCAAGAGTTGAAAGAGTTCCTACAGTTCAATTTTGTGTCTTCACCTGCTCCAAGTATACAATGTCCTGAATTATTATCACCCGTATCACCACAGGATAAATTAATTCCCCCACCTCCTCCTTATTTCATACTTTCACCACAGCATATAATAAATATATAGTCCAATATCATCACCTCCTTCACCTGCTTCACCACCACCACCTGTTGTTCCTGTAAAGAGACTCAAATTAGATCATCTCTTAACTCTAAATCTAAATTTTAATGAAAATTCAAACATTCAGTGATAAATTATTTTAAGATGTAACGTGAAGTGATGCTTTTAATGGTTTCTGGCACAGGATAATTTCATACTTTTTCAGTTTTAAAATTGTTGTGATCTTCAAATGTGATGTGGTGATAAGATTTTCACTTGTAATAGGGTGATAAGTTTTTACAGATTTATGACTGAAAGTATAAAACTTTTTATGATTTTAATCAAATTTCATTCACTTGGTTAAAATATTTAACAATTGTAACAAAATGTCATTCAGTTAGTGAAGTTGCAACGATTTTAAGAAAATATTGTTCAACTGTGTAATGATTTGATAAAAAGTTAATTTAGTTTGTTAAAAGTTTTAATGATTTTAGTAAAATTTCATTTAGTTTGTTAAAGTATTAATGAATTGCTAAGAAAGTTAATTATTTTAATGATTTCTAATGTAAAATGATGGAATGTTTTATTAAACTTTATGATTTTAATCATATAATGTTGGAAATTTTGTAACAGGATTTGTGGTGAATATTTTACAGTTTTAAGATGTAATATGGAGTTTTGGTTAATATGCTTGAATGGCTTTCACACATTATATGTTGAAAAAGTTTGTAATTAATTGTATTATTTGTGATGTAGCATGAAGTAACAAGTATTTTTTTCAGCTTGTAAGGGGTTTAGTGGTAGCATATTTTAAGTTTTCCGATCGTAGCAAGTTAAATGTGAATATGTAGAAACTTTGTTGTAGAAATGTTAACTAAGGTGTATTTTATGAATTTTTTTGAAAAGAAAAATTTTAATAATATATTTCAATTATAAAAAGGACTGTGGCTGCTTGTTATTTATTAGTTTTAGTTCCCTTGTGTCATTATATAATATCTTGTTATGTGAATGATTGGAGATGGGATGTGTCTGAATACAAAATACTTGTATTTGACTGGATATTAATCTCTAAAATTTTTTAAATAAAAATGTTAGTAATACTGAAATGAGTGAGAGAGTAACAATAATGGTAAGATTTTCAAGCCTGGAGCATGAAAAGCTTTTAAAGTCAGATTGCAGGTTATTTATTTCTTTGCTCATGTTCAAGGAAAAAATACAAGTTACTTACTTTCGTCCTCATTAGAGAGAAACAAATTAATTTATGAAATTTAAATTAAGAAAATGCAATAAAAACATTTTGAAAGGGGTAAGTTTTAAAAAAAACATTTTTGGAGAAAATCGAACATGTCTGAATGAATGAATTTGAAAACAAAAGAGAAGGAAACTCCTAGTATCTTCAGAAATCCTCTGTTGGCTCACTGGACTACTTGAACAACCCTGGAGACTTTACAAAATAATTGTCAAGTGACACAGATAACTTTTCAGGGCCAGGTAGAAAGACCTCTTACACAACAAACCACAGCTCCAAGAAAGTTTTGCCCACTGTGCTAAAACTCTACAGCAAACAGTGACATAATCCATGCGAACTTTGAAATAAGAAATATTTTCTCACAGCAACCAGATTACAAATACTATGGCAGCTGAAGATTCAACACGAAGATGTCTGGTGGTAAAAACACACTCATACTTTACACAAATATAGAAAACATAATTGAAGGCTAAAAAAAAACAATTCAATTATTTCACAAACATCGCTGCCATTTTCCTTTACATTTGCTTAAATTTGGCCGGTTAGGAAAATCTGTCGAAATATAGTGAAATCTAACAGATTTCAGCTTCGATAGCAATCATTTCAAACTGGATACATGCTGTTTCAGTAATATCACATCGAAATTTAGTATTTTTTAATAACTTCAAATATATACACATTGTAAAGTATAAATTCTGGGTTAGGAAAACTTACAGAGAAAACTACACATGAAATATTTAAAATCAGATGTAATATGTACGTTTTCTCTGCTATGCAAATAAATATTTAAAAACAGATTAAAAGTAAAAATATTTACTTGTGTATTTCTCAAATCGAATGATGCGTGTTTGAAAAAAAATGGGTGTTCTAAGTTTAACTTGTGTTTTCCTTAAATCTAATTATGCATGTTTTTCATCACTTAAAAAAAATTGTACGAGTCAAAATATGCCTTAAAGTTAGTTATAGTTTGCTGGAAAATAGGATAATGTATGCTGTATTAAAATATAGAGTCTTTGTTGGAATATTAAATATTGGGGTTAACTTGTGGGGATTACAATATTGGGTAAAATTCAGCTTCAGGGATATAAATGTCATCAGCAGGAGTTGTGAAATGTTATTTTGCTAGGAATAATCCAGGTGATAGCTTTGGGAAGAACAGTTTTTCTTGTCAGTTCAGTATTCGAGTGAAAGTAACAGTTTTTGGGGGAAGAGGGCAGGGGGGAAGTAGCCAAGGTAAGTTCAAAATCTGTTGGTTCGAGGGATGGAGGCTTCCCAACGTGATGCATAAAAGACTCACTTCGGCCTTGAGGGAATCCTGTGTTCCCTGCCGAGGCAACTATCAAATCAGAAAACACATGCTCTGGGCTGGGGGTAAAGGGAGGAGGGCAGGGTGGTTGGTTAGGGCAGCTCTCGATATATCCAAAAAACACGTTCCAGCCTGGTGTTGTGTGACCTTGAACCAAAAGCAAGGGCGGTGTGCTTGGACTGGGGAGTTCTCCAGCCAACATAAAATGTGGTCTGGGCTAGTGTAGGGGGGAGGGTCGGGGTGTGTGGCCTTAGGGAAGGTTTTGCAGACTGCTGCATTGGATTGATAGTGGGTGTGCATGGCCTTACAAAGGGCAGTCCTCCAGCCAGCAGAAAATGCACTCTGGGCTGGTGTAGGCGGAGGGGGTGCTTGGTGCTAAACAAATTTTTGTGGCATTGGATCGATAGCGAGGATGGGGTAGCTTGTACTGGGTAGTTCTCCAGCCAGCTGAAAATGGGCTCTGGGCTGGTGAGAAGAGGGAGGGGGTCGGGAGTTGCTTAGCCGTGGCCAGTGTAGTCCTCCGAAAATGTGTTCTGACCTTGAGGGGGCCGTGGGCAGTTTTTGAGAAGCACGACGATGGATCGATAGCGGGGGTACGTGGCCTTGAAGCACTCTCTTTTCGCACAAACACACGCTCTGGACTGGAGGAGTGGGGGGCAGGACTGGCGTACACAGTTTTAGCTGTCCAGTGCCATGTTGGTTCTTCATAAACAATTATCCTGGATAGACATTATACTGATCAATCCTCTGAACCAGCTCTCCCAACTTCACCAGGTAGGTCGATGGGTGTCGGGGCTTCATGCCACGACCTACAGGTAGTGAGGTCCCCAATTTGCAATGTCGGCCAGCAGGTGTCAGAGAGTGTAGGCATGTAGTATTCCTAAGTGCTGGCATGATTCTCATTAAGTGATATAATATACCTGTTTCAATATAAACATTTTTATATGTTTTTTATTCATCGGAAATAAATTATTTTCATGAGATAAGCCAATATAGTTCTTTTATCGTGTTAACCCCGTTTTTAAGTCCGATCGATGAAACTTTGTAGCATTTTCAACTATCATTTTGGTAACAAGTGCAGTGAATTTCACAGACTTCACAGAAAATTTGTAAAACATCCATTATATTAAATAAATTTTCTTCGACCAAGTTTGCGAATTATAAATAATATATTGTATGTTTCTATGAACTGTTGCACGATTAAGAGATCAGAATCTCCTGACTCTTCAACGGAAAATCGCTTTAAAATTCTTCTTCTTATTTTAGTGAAACTTACATCCAAAATGTGGGTTTTTTTTAAATTATCATTTCATTGTCTGTTGTAGGACAAATAGTGTATTCAGAGTTTTTGTCATAAATTTCAACTAAGTCGCCTAATGCCCACACTCCACATATATAACAGCCTATAAGCTGATGCACATCATACACTCCAGTCATTCATTCAACAGACTCCACATGGAATGGCCTTGTTTTGGGAGAGCTCCTTGTGCGATTTCATTACGTTTTTGTTAATTAGTTTAGTGAGTGTCCTGTACTTATGTTGTGAGCTGTTTTATTTATTTGGAACCATTTGTCTTGTATTTTCATTCATTTCAGAGTTTTTTCACTTCAGTTATAATCAAAGATAGGAGGATGCACACACAGGTTCTGTTTGCTCTCAATACCTCGTTCATGTTATAAGTCAATGCAAGTGGTATATCCAAGTCAGTGCTGCAGCGACGTCCCATGTGAATGGATGCATATTAAACATTTTCTTTTTATGTGTGTTAGTAAATAAATTTATTTTAACATGTGGATTCCGTTTCAGAACTTCGTCACCAGTGTCACAGGTGGACGGACGTGTTTTAAAATCATGTCAGGTATATGCGAGAGGCATCAACAAGTGTAATTTTTCAAATACCTGGTCATTGTGTTCATTAGCCATTTAATTTATAGGGACATTTTTGCTTCGTTAATTAATTTCATACTGGAGACTAACATAATTGTGATCATTTAGCACTTGTCGGCACCACATTATTCATATAGATAAAATTCTCTCTCATGTTATGTATTCATATGTAGAACTCCTTTGTAATATATTTTGTTTAAACACTCAGAAATATCTCTTGTGTCATAACTATACATAAAATTTCTCTTTCTTTTATATTATCATAAAATCGCCTATCTCCCATCACCATCTACGAGCAATATCACTACCAACAAAACATAAACACTCATGCCACTCTTGAATAAAACTCGTCACATATACATCCTGTACCCAATATACACACCGAAGTCGAGTTCTAGGGCTCCAATAGCGAGGATATACCACAGTTGCTCTGCACCCCACCCAAAAATAAAGAAAAATATTAATTTTAACTAAAAAACACAATATTTTTTTTTATTACCCATTCAAATAAATTTAATCCAGCAATCATTCAAAGTTATATACAATTTTATTCGGCGAAAATGCAAAAAAAAAATAGTCGATCGGATTAAGTATTAATTCAAGAATTTGTCATCTAATGCTAATCGGATTAAATTGTTCTGACCGTATTAAGATCTGATTAAGGATTAATGATTTTAATTTATTTGATATCAATAGGTTAATCCGATTAATGAAAAGTGAAGTGAAACACCCCCGCTCCTACAACTGTGGAAGGATAAATTGTTCTGTGCTACTCTTCTAATACTGTCAAAATTTACCCTATTAATGACTATAACAGAGCCAGTCCCAGAATATTCCAAACTGTATGACAATATGGGCCAACATACGAATTTACATAGCTTATAAGCTTGTATTTTTTTTATGTTACTGCAGATCATCACATAACTGTTTTTGACATATTTAGACAAAATAAAAATTATTGGGGAGGATAGTTTCAATCTTAAGCCGTGGGGTCTCTTGTGTTATGAAGCACGTATCTCATTCACTAGACCATCGAACACATGTTTCTCAAGGGATGCATAAAGGTTTATTTAAGCTATGGTTACATGTAAGAGTTTATTGAATAAATATTTACAATTGAGTATGTGTACATTTACGCACTTGTAATAACGTCCCATACATAAAATAGCCTGTATCATGTTGTGCACAATGTGTGACAGACTTGTGTGATGCACATTTGTAATAGTTATAACCGATCTTTTCATGCTTATTCATATCATAAGTGTATGTGTAGGAAACTTATAATGTCCTACAATACAAGTACGTACTGCACTGACTTTACACTACACAATATTTATTTTCGTATTATGAAATACTTAAGAAATTCTAGCCTGCCAACTACTTGTGAGCAGTTGAGACGTTCCGACTCAACTCATGAGTCACTCGACCTTCGTTTCAAGCTTAGAATACCAAATAGTAGGTTGGGACTGATAATAGTATGGATGTTACTTTTTTCTTGGGAACGAAAACTTAGAAAACGACCACAGACTCCGCCAGACTTCAGCCAAATGGCTTCTAGAAAGACTGCTGGTCCTCTGGCTTCCAGTTGGCTGCAGCAGTATATATAGAAAGCGCCAGCGACAGTACAGAACTTTCCAGTAATCTGCTATTCCAGCAGGGGGAGGAGGAGCCGTGACGTGGGCCAGGTTAGATGTCAATCATTCCCCGGCCGCTGGGTGACGGAGCAGTGATCAGGTCTGCCAAGAGAAGTTCGAGGTGAGTCAGCCGCCTACAGCGCCGGGACCTCTCATAACCGGGTACCACGTCGTCCACGCCCTGTATGGGTGTCCGAGAGTAACAATTATTTACAAACTGTTATAAGAATTCAACAAAAAGTGGTGTTTTGTTTGCCACCCAACTTGACCGAAGTTAAGTCGTTTCATTACCCCAGTGTGTAGCCAGTTTTACTTAGGCCTGTAGCAGTTGGCAAGGGATTTGGTTCTTGTTTCCTTGCAGGTGTGTTATTGGCTGAGACTTCACCTGGGCGTGTATAATAAACTGTGATCCAATTGCAATTATATCATTAATATACATGCGTTTGAAGGCTAGCGTGTCCTAAAATAAATTCGCTAAATACGAGGGTTGCTGAGTGCTGTCAAGAAGTCGCGCACATTGTAAAATAACACGGCTATTTCAAAGAGTTGTATCTCAAAGCATACACTTTATATGCACACAAAACTACTCACGAGTCATACATTGTACCTTTCTACATAATTTTCACCAACAAAATAAGAGAACCTCGACGATAATACTGGCGGGGGCCAAGGTTGTGAAGTGGTCAGACTAATGGCCTCACACCAAAGCGAACTGGGTTCGATTCCCGGCGGGGCCGCTACCAGACTTTCGTATATGGCAATCGTGTAGGACGATGCTGCTCTCCGAGCGTATTCTCGAAGATCCTCAATTTTCCCCACCTTTGCATTACAGCGCTGCTCCATACTCACTTCAATTCATCTTCATCAGCACTCAAGACCTCGATGTTAAGAGCCACCCAAGGAGATTACTCTAAGTTATTCGTCTCGTTTCCTGTCGACAATAATATTCGTGATAACACGAATTTTCGTTTACTAACGATAGGAGATATTCTAAGCGCATTCTAGTGTTCGTTTGATGTCACTATGTTCGATAAGAAACTCGAAACAATAATGAAGCCGATCGGACATTCGTTACAAAGATTTATAAAAAAAAATTTTGGTTGTGCGTGTAATCAATTTCCTATCAAATCGATATACAGCGTCTAGTTTGTTGTCCAACTCTTATTTTATAATATCGGTATTACAAATAACAGAGAAAACGGTTTTTTCATAAATAATTTGCAACCAAACCGAAAAATGATCATTGAGAAAATTCGACTTGCATGTAACAACCAAAAATGTCTGCCCTCTCTTATCGGCGATAATGCAAATCTATGTCAACTTAGTGCATACGAATCTAAAGTATATTTATTTGTTATATATCATACGACCAGCCAAGTTAGAAAAAGTACGATGTCGTCAGCTAATTTGACACACTTGACGAAAGAAATATATCTTTTTCCTAGAATACATTATTTACTTAATAGGTATATTTAAGACACATCAAAGGCAAACAAAATATTTTAGATGATTTACCGCTTTGATATATTAATGCTCTCAAGCTGAAGTATTAGTAATTTATAACAAACGCTTGTAAAACAGTTAGTTCATATGCATACTGTTGACATATTGCATTTTCTAACAAAAACAAAGAACATTGCCGCAGGCTCGGAGGTCTGCAACAAATTATGACTTAACTTACGAAATTGCTTTTCTCGAAGATTTTATTCGTTTCGAGATCTTTTATAATTTAACGAATACGGAAATTTCAAGAAAAATTTAGATTTATCTCCCAAATATCTTCACTCACCGAGAACATAGCACGCCAGTCAAGAGCCTTGCGCTTAGCAGCGATGGCACATTTGATGCTCGTGGCAGTGTCGCCCTTACCGCCCCTCGGTCTAACGGGATAAAGCTTCAGGTAAGCAGTAATCGTAAGTACTTAGTGGGCTAACCCGTGGTGGAAATAGTGGGGAGGTGATACTATGCGCTTCTTCTCCCACCTTGGCTCTTCTACCTCACCTCCATCATGACGGAGTGCGAGTCGCAGCTGCCCGACCACAACCATCGCATCGCTACTGCCCTAATCCCCGTAGTTGATGCTCGTGACAGTGTCGCCCTTACCGCCCCTCGGTCTGAAGGGATAAAGCTTCAGGTAAGCAGTAATCGTAAGTACTTAGTGGGCTAGCCCATGGTGGAAATAGTAAGGAGGTGAAACAGTGCGTATCTTCTCCCACCTTGGCTCTTCTACCTCCCCTCATCATGACCCAGAGCGAGTCGTATCTGCGCGACTCAAACCATTGCATCGCTACTGCCCTAATCCCCGTAGTTGATGTTTCGACAGTGGACTGTAGGGTTGGTGAAGCGTTCCGGAAATGCCGAACTGTGCTGTGTATGGGTGTACTAATCATTATCGGAAAACGAAAGGAACAAATATTAAACACTACAGGTTCCCAAAACAACAAGAATTCCGAGATAAGTGGATTGTTGCCTGCAAGAGAACTGATAACTTTAATATTGAGAGAGGTATACATATTTTTTTCCCCTTATATTATCAGCCGACCCCCGTAACGTAGTCGGTTACGCGCAGGTCTGCGGTGCGATGGGGTTCCGGGTTAGAATCCCAGCTATGGCCTAGATGTTAAGTGTTGTCAATTCATCGTATTTCACCGTCATCGGCGCTAAAAAACCTCGATGTTAAAGGGCCCTAAAACCCTCTCACTCATGTACTCACTCACTCACTCACTTACATATTGTCTAGGTTATAATTGTTACGACAAACAGTCAAATGCTAAGCGTATATCCAAATAAATGGCTCTTGTAATAATGTACATCCACTGCAAACGTCCTTCCAGGAGCATGTATTAACATACAGTAATACGTCTCCTGCTCTTACGGCAATCTGATATTGTAGATAACGTAGAAATAACACGCTAACAAGTTAAATGTCTGAACCTCGTCCATAAGGTTTACATGTTTTCGCCGTGAAAAATGTGACGTAATGTAATGCGCTGGCTTGCTGCTTCTGTTCAGTAAATCAATTGTGCTTGTCGTATTCTTGGCGATATTTAATTACCTTTCCAACGCGCGCCCGCTGAAAACATCCCAAGATATTCCTGCATTATCAATTTTGGATATGGCCATCATTAAATTTGGTACTTTCACATTTATTAACTTCTCACATAAGCAGTAGAAATCATTGTGTCGGAGTTTTATGCAGTGGGTGTGTACATTAGTTGCAAGGTAAGCTGCATTTTAATCCAATAAGTTGTAAATTTGAGCACGTGGCCTTGTTTATTATACGTTTGAATAAGATGGCTCGGGAAGTATTTCTCGTGTACATAAGTAATGATCTGTCTACAACATTATTACGCCTAGTATTCATGTTATCCCGGCAAAATAATGAGCTGTATACACCTCTCGTCAAGCCCCGCTCTTCTTGCAACACAAATGGACACTGGTTGCATGTTTTAGAAGTAATCATACTTCCGAGACTAGTAATGCCACAATTATTTATGGGATGATTATGGTTAATCAAACTCAAGTTTATTTTAGGGAAGTACATAAAAATGGTAATGAAAGTATGTCAAACTGAGTATGAGACATTGCCGTAAGGTATACGGAAAAAAAAAAGCCTTAATAATGCCAGTGAAATGAATGGTTAATTTGATTGAAGCCTTGCAGACATTTTTCAATACCTAGGTTAACTTCGCGCGGCTGTAGTGCCAGTCCCATGAAAGTTTTTAGTAGAAAAAAATTACGCGCCATGCTGCTTGAGATACTGTATTTATGGATTACAAACTAAGAAATAGGCCTATTTAAAAAATCTATATGAGTGCCTTAACAAATTTTCCGAACAATGGTTTATATTTAAATGTAGTTATTTTATTCGCATAATCTTGTTGTTATTGGTAGTTGTGGTAATTTATGTCAAAATGTCCCAATTACTACGACAAGTGGTTCGTAACGACTAATTATGAAAGATAGGCAAAGATTACAAACCAGGTTCTCTGTCACTTCAATCTCACATGTCACACAATTGTGTTTTAGTAAATTAAATTGTTTTAAATAGTAGGGATAAATGTTATGTCCAGACGTTTAATAATATGTCTACCATATAATATGGATGCAGAGCAGCCAATTGTAAATAATAAAGAATTATAAGAAATCATCTATTGAATATGCCGGTGTATATTATTGCTTAGTTTCACATACAGCTTTGAATGTTATTAATTGGCCGCATGACATTTCAGATTAAGCGCATTCATCATGATCCACCTCGGTGAATTACCGTAATTGATGACATCACAGGAAAGCGACGACTCAAAGCATGACATCCTATAAAAGGTCGTTTAACATCGTCACAACAGCGTATTCAATTAGCAGTGTCCACTTGTGTCAATATATGCCAGCCAGCCAGGCTGTACTTTGAAAATTTCATCAGTTGTATTTTGTTACAAGTAATGCAAGCGCACAGGTCTAACGAGAATACAGATCTTCCAGATAATCAGGGTTTCGTGCCTAGTAGTTCAGATGTAATCGATAAAGACTGCCAAAGTGCGACGTTGTAGCGCAGTCTCTTAGAGCGCTAAGACATTGCAGTCACAGATGTAGACTTCTACGACTAGTTACAGAAACTTAATGATGTTTTGGAGAGTGTTGAGAGTTTCAGAAGGCTCAAAGTATTGAATATGAAAACAAAACTTCAGAAGAAGTTCTCCTATACCTCGCAGGATTTGTTGTGCACCGTTTCAGATCTACATGTCCAGGCCTCGGAGTACCTCGCAGGATTAGTTGCGCACCGTTTCAGATCTACATGTCCAGGTCTCGGAGTACCTCGCAGGATTAGTTGCGCACCGTTTCAGATCTACATGTCCAGGCCTCGGAGTACCTCGCAGGATTAGTTGCGCACCGTTTCAGATCTACATGTCCAGGCCTCGGAGTACCTCGCAGGATTTGTTGCGCACGGTTTCAGATCTACATGTCCAGGCCTCGGAGTACCTCGCAGGATTTGTTGCGCACCGTTTCAGATCTACATGTCCAGGCCTCGGAGTAACAACGAACGAAAACGTTGATGTAAGCAAAATGAATTCCTGGATTCAAAAATTTTCAAGAGGTGGTTTAATGATTCCCAACGACACATTTCTGCAAACAATTAAGATAGCAGAAAAGTGTTTTATTAGTTCTCAGCGAGAGTTCATTAGCAGGGAAGATAAAATAATTGAAAGGTGACTGATATCCTTTCGGAAAACTGCAGTGATTTTTTAGGGAGGTAATTTCATACTTTATCAAAATGCGTACATAGGCTACATAAGAATAAATAAAATAAACAAAAACTACAATCATAGATCTGCAACAAAAATGCGAAAAACAACTAAAAAAGTAAAAAATGTTGTACCTGAAGAAAAATAACGTTTTTGCAAGCATTAAGTGGTATTTTGTGACAGTGAAAGTTGTTTACCTTAGTGTTCGCTATTCCAACTTAATATGCGATGCATTCAAGTTTGTAATGCTAGGAATTTTTATATTGCTTAAGCAAAATATTCACACATATTTTCTGCCACAAAAACCTTGAATTGTTTTTTTTTTTATTTCCCTAGTCAACAGAACTATTGTTTCCATTGTAACATTCAGAATGTGTTCCAATTAGCACATGTGTTAACAAGATGATCTCTTTACTCGATATTTTCTATGGATTATGGAATTAATGACGTATTTTTGTGTTTTCCGTTTGGCGTTTCGTCTGCTTTGAAGCTTACAAATTAAAAACATTAAGTGTAAGTAGAGTAGTAAACAAATGACAATAGAATACTTCCGATTGGTGGTTATACAGCGCAAATTGCACATCGCAAATTACGAAACTAAAGACCAAGTCGAACACGGCCTCAGTTTTCAAACTACCACTGTAAAAATTTGTGCAAGTGTACATCAAATGTATGTGACAGTAGTAGCACATATTTTCGTGTAGTTTTAATATTCAGTTATATAAACAACAAATACAATACTGGTAATTTCATAGTATTCGTCGCTACATTTTTTTCACCTACATCTTGTAATTTTATATTCACCATGTGTGGAACATTACTATAACTGTGAGTTACATTGTGTTAATTTGCACACTATTTACATGCGTGATTTTACTTTACTTCGCACAGAATTTTATCTCTTACACACTGTAACTTTACACTGACAAAGCATGCATGACATTAATTTTCTCAGTTTTCTATTACCACTACATTAGGTTATTTTACACATTTCATGTATGCGTAATATTACAATTCTTGTTACTGAATTTTACATCTTGTAATTATACATAGGCCTATGTCTTTTACAATATATTATAGGAAAACGTGCAGACAACGAAAATGACTTTTTTTCCATTAATACACACGTAAATTGCCTGTATGAGAGGTTTGTGCGGGATGGTAAAAGTGCTGTTTCAGTCCAATAAATTCTGTTTTAAAATTAAACTATATTTTCGAAAACCATGTTACCGAAATCCTTCTTTCATCTTTATCCATAAACGTTGTGAATGATATTACAGCAAAACAGTCACTATAAACTTTTCCAATTTGGAAGTAAAATTTGATTGGACGACAAACGATAATATCTGTTTCGTTGTCGATTGTAGCAGTGGTAGTTTTGTAGTGGTTACTGTTACGGCTATGGTTCTGGTTATGTTTATGGTTATGTCAATTGTGGTATGGCGTTTATTTGTAGTTGCAATGATTGCCAGTTTGTCATTGGTCCATGTGGTTACGGTTCGCACAGTGTGTGCTGCTGCACTGCTGGGCTGCTACGCTCGTGACGTCATAGGCTGCCTGTGCAGTAGAGAGCCAGTTCTACGGGCTGGACAGATTCTCCTCCCCACTGTTCCCACCACCCCCACGTAGAGAAGGGCACAGGTGGGGGTCATTACGGGGTTCAGGTCTGTGGTAATTACGACAAGTGGGTTGTGTAGGAGGGTGGGTGACATACAATCTCAACCCTCCAGGGGCTCCAGACTCCAGAGGGGTTATTCTAAGTCTCTCCTTCCGACGATAAATGGTGGATTCTTTACAACTATCGGCTCAGACCATCGTTCGTTATTCTAAGCTTGAAACGACGGTCGAGTGACGTCACTAGTGGAGTAGGAACTTCTGAGTTGCTCACAAACAGTTGACAGGCTATAATTTCCTAGATAATCCAATACGGCTTCTGTCGGTATAAAATGTGGCTGCGTATTTAAATTACACGGAGATAAATATTGTGTAGTATAAAGTCAGTGCAGCACGTGTTTGTGCTGTATGGAGTTATAATTTTTCTGCACATACATTTACGATATGTATAAGCATGCAAATATTGGTTACAACTATTACAAACGTGCACAACACATTGTGCACAACATGATACAGACTATTTTATGTGTGGGCTGTTTTACAAGCACGTAAATGTACGAATATTCGATTGCAAATATTTATTCAATAAGGTGCTAATATCTTCGTAAATAAACATATATTCATCACTGGAACAACATGTGTTTGGTGGTCTAGTATTTGAGTTGCGTGCTTCGTAACACGAGCGTCTCTTATGGTATGAGATCAAAACTCCTCTCCTGTTTAATTTTTACTTTGTTTAAATATGGGAAATACAGTTACGTTATGATATGCAGTAACAACATTTTTTTTAAAAGCAAGGCTATAAGCTGCGTACATTTGTATTTTGGCCCATAACCGCCTACAGTTTGCAATGTTTTGGGGCTGGCTCTTTTATTGTCTATTTCGTTTAAGTGGGGTAAATTTTGACAATTCTAGTAAAGTAGCATGGACACAATTTATCCTTCCACCACAGCTATTTGTCAATGAAGATAAAGACGTGTGAAAAGAAATGTTTGTGTCCAAAGCATTCTTGCATTTTCCTCTTTCCTCGTGTCTCCTGTTGTGACAGGGAGTGAAAGACTACCCAACAAGACCGAAAAGTACAGGCTGGAATCGTGTATGTAAAAGATAGCCGACAAACTCCGGCTAGATGATGTCGGCCTACTGTCTTATGTCGAAAGTGGCACGATGGAAATATGGACTGGCAGCTGACTATTGCAGGCAGTGTCAAAAATACACTGTACAGTTAACGACAAGATACAAAATGTGTTCTGGCGCGACGTACACAAAAAGTATGGGCCGGAATCGGGCCGATAAAAGATAGCCGACAAACTCCGGCCAGATGATGCGGGCATGCTTTCTTATGCCGGAAGCGGCCCGATGGATGGCGGCAAGACGACGGGCCTGCGGCGGCTGTATGACGGCAAGATGCCGGGCCAGCGACGGCGGGATGTCATTAGGATGCCGGGCCTGCAGTGGTATGATGTCCGTAAATCAGTAGAATAACCACGGAAAAAGCATTCACTTTTTGATTAAAATTGTAGTAATTTTTATTTCCTCTCTACATATATTAATTTCATTTAATTCTCAACACATTATATGATATGAAAATCTTTTGCTTGCCGAGTGAGGGATTTGAACCTAAGATCCTTGCGTTGACAGTCCAGCATGCTAACCTATACACCACAGAGAAAGTAGCTGATTTTCTACAGTAATTTCAAATGTATCATGATACAAATTATTATAATTGAATGTATAAATTCCATGACAATATAACAAATAGTTTTAAAACACTGGTTTTTTTTATACTGTTGCTTCGTTTCTTCAAAGGCTTGCAAACAAAATAATTTTTGTTATTTTTTAACATATCTGTCGATTGGTTGTACAAATAAAAAATTTCAAAGTAAAAATTGCCATGGGCTATCACGTGACACATATATCATGAAAAATCATGAAAAAAACATGCTAACAGTTTTCACGTTGTCTCAAAAAAGACATCATGCCATTAACAGCTATCTAACATCTTGCCTATTCAACAAACACTTTCAAAAAGTTAATCCGCAAAACATCATATTTGTATCTCTATTGTGATAAAGAGCAATGTCTCGAGAAGGTTAGCAGTCCGGAATAAATTAGATGACGCCCAGCTTACCGAAAAAACAAAGATGCTATATCAGAATTAGACCAGAATATTAATCTTTCTATTGGCGACATGTTGACTGTGATATATCATGCCGACATAATTTAGGTGATATCCGTCTGTTATAGACCATTTTTTTTTCTAATGCCAAACATACAGTCTCGAAAAAGACGTCACGTCGTTGTCAGATGGCTATCTTCTGGCATTAAAGTGACAGTTACCGACAGTACATGAATCGGGCCGACTATTTGCCGATACTTTGGCGACAGGTTGTGTTTGCTCAGTAATGTTATCTAACTTCCGTTCAGTGATTAATGTAGAATATTATAGCTAGGTTGGCATTCCAAATTCATTAATTTTTGTAAGTTATATATGTTGGAGTTATGTTTATTTTATTTCGAGGGTTAAAAGTAAACAGTGTTGTTCGTAAGACCACATTATTTTGTTGTTATAAATAGTGTGCAGCATTTTGTTTTGCATATTATTTTGATGGAGCAGTGGAAAATTTTGCTCGTATGGAAATAACATTCAAATGATTTAACTTTAATGAATAATAAAACGCTATTCATATCCATCGCAGTTAGTATACTTATAGATGTAGCAATACACACGCACGCCTGACAGAAGTTAATATTACACTCGTTGAATTTACATTATAGAGGAATAAACAAATATTTTTCACTGACTACAAAAATACGTAAACTACAGCTTTTTCAGGCCAAGTGCAATTCAATAATTATAAAACGGTTTACAAATATGTTTACAAACATGCAAACGTACTTTTTGTAAAATTCGCAATCTCTTGATAGTGTGTTTTTCCATGGCTCTACAATACACTCTGGCGGACACCAAGGTTAGAAATATCAATATAATTAATTGAATATGTGTACATTTCTTTGTATTTCTGGACAGTTTTATGTGAAATCTATAATTTACATTTCCTAACATTTCTCCACTTTGCCTTGGCCAAATATTTTGTTTTTCACATACACAAATAGTTTGCTAAACACGCGGGCCTCGTCCGTAACACATAAACATCAATATCTCACGAAGGGAAAAATAATACTGTTCAACATGGCTCCCTACCGCAGATTCTCAAACTCATTACAAAATCAACGAAAACTGCACACTATCATTTTCTTATAAAACTGCACACTATCATTTTCTTATAAAACACAAATTTCTAATCATACATTATTGTTTACAAGCAAAAAATATATAAAGCTTACTATTCGTGCCTTTGCGTAATGTTTTTTCAACAGATTTGTGAAATTTTAAAACAAGCTATTCTAATAATATTTTGTTGGTACGTTGTCGATCATGCGCAGAGACACAAACTCTCGTCTAGCTTTGAGTGGGGAAAGTTGGTAAACTGAATATGACCGATTATGGTCCCATGCTAAACGACTGATAAATCTGAATACAGTTTTCGATCCGACCAATAGTTTGGTTGGCTGCGAGAGAGTAGTTTCATAACGGTGTGGGCAGTTACCGACGAAAATTAGTATAAGCAGCCAGGGGGGACATACATCTCCCTCCTCACTCTTGCACAGCGACAAAAACCGCCCGTCCGTGGAATGAAGTTCCAACGGTGCTGGAGCGTAAGCCATGCTGCACCAAGCTGCATGCAACTACTGTGTTTGGTTCTTGCCTAAATATGTCACATATCACACACTATTTATACTTCTCTTAACATAAAACTACCTTAATTTGGCGAATTGAATTTATACTAAAATATATATTTTACATAGAAAATATGATAACTCAGTTATAATTACTGCGAATAAACATGGACGAAATAGGAATGTGGGTAATTTCTAGTAAGAAATAGTTTTCATATCAAATATTATTCCACTGAGTGCGCACGAATGTGGTGCATTGTCTGCTTGGTATAATTTTCTAGATGCAGTTAAAGTGGCCACCTCTTTGAAGGAATTTTGGAATATTGCATGCTTAATGTCTATAATCGTAGGAGCGCTAGGGACGACCGAGACATTTGCATCAACTCTCCCATCGCCTCTATGCGCAAAGCAATGTAATCTTACTGTCGATAACGTGCCTCTATGGGACATTCAGCAGAGACCCTACCATTTTATTAAGTGATACTAAAAACAATGATTAGTCCTTGATTAATCGGACTTACCCTTTCATATCAAATTTATCGGATTAATTATTAATCCAATAAAATAATTAATCCGATCAAAAGATTCGATAATTCTTTACACAAACTTGATCCGATCTTTTTTTTTTTTAAAATGGCATAAAACTTTGCTTGACTGATCATCATACTTTAATTGAATGAATGAACCAAAAATTCTTGTGATAATATATTTCGGTGTACTTTATTTTCTTTCTTTTTTTTGGGTGGGGAGAGGCTCTGGTACGTCCTCACCCTTGGAGCTCTGGCGTTTTATGAGGTGTGGTGTGTTGGGGAAGGGGTGTATATAGGGGAGCAATGTTGTTTGCAAGATGACTGGCTCTCGACTGAGGGGATTGGTATATTATATAGGGTGTATATAACATGAATTTGGTGCAAGAGTGGCATAAGTGTTATTTGGGTATCGTAAATTGTGTTGGGAGATAGGCGACTCTGAGAGATAGGATTTATATGATATACATAATATGTAAACAATTATTCCAAATGAATAATAACAGCGCTGGTGTGTTACTAGAGATAAATTAGGAGTCTTAAACAAATATTACTGATATATATTTCAATCGAACACAAGTACATGAGTATGCTGTACAAAATTAATACAAATTACACAACTTGAAATCAAAAACATGTACAATGAGGAGAAACAGGTACGTTCACTTGTGAAGATGGTGCATGATCGAGATTGCTTGTGACTAATGCTAGGCTGGGAGAGGACAGCAGTACGACACACCCATTCATTTCGAATGTCTGTGTAGAAATGAGATATATGAAATGGCAGAAATATTTTAAAGATGCTACATTTTATTTAAATGAAATTTACCAAGTCCAGTCTGATAAGATATGCGTTTCGAAATTAATTAAATGGCTGGTGTTAGAGAAGTATAACGAATAGACTCGTAATGAACATAACTACATGACAAATTGATAAAAATTGTGTTTGCAATGCATGTACTAATATATAAATTACACTACTCGAATTAAAAAATAAATAAATTTATGAAATCACACAAGCACCTCACCCAAAACACGTCTCTCTGGCTGTGAGGTCAGTCAGTGAATGAATTACAGACATGGAGCTTGCAGCACTTCAAATTATGGTAAAGAGAGTTAAACAAACAACAACATGAATGGATAAAAATCACGTTTATGAATTAATATTTCCCCAGAAAACTCGTTTACCACCCATTCTGATAACTATAAGATGGAATAAACCACACATTCAAAATATGCAAACTTAGTAACAACTGATTGAATACACTACAAAACACAACTTTTCACAATACAGAACGATTAAGCATGGACATACTAGTACTGAGAAAAACTTACCCATGTTTCAAATTCACAATTTCACTTCCCTGGGAAAATGAAATTTCACTATTGTAAGAAAAATTCACTTTTAACACAACTTTTCAGCGAAGCATAGGGAGATTTGGATGGTATGAAGAAGGCATTAATCCCAAAAAGCTGAATTCTGTAACACTTTGTAGAAATGTAGTATATATTTTATGAAAACCACAAACTTCCTCTAAGAAAAAATTATTAAAAATAACGGATGCACTATATTGATCAAGTCCTAACACACAAAATGGTCTTCCTGATAAATTATTATAAAACTAAAACCAGCATATAATACAGCTTAACAAGAGTTGACTCAGCTGGATTTAAACCCTGGCTTTGCAGAGCTCATAGCACCCGATCGTGCCACGGGAGGCCGGCAGCCTTCCGGTGAAGTTGGAAATAGTGTTGAGCAGTGGTGCATGTATCCATGGCAAGGCTCGTCTTCAAACAAAAATGGCGATTCTGAGCTGCAGCTAGAAGGACCTCTGCCTAGTCTGTGGGGAGTGCTACACACCCTCTCCCCAAACCACATGCCTAGACCATAGTGCATCTTCGGATATGCGTCCCTCTTCCTCTCCAGCTCAGAACATGTTATAGGCTAGCTGGAGAATTTCCTGCCTCGGATAGGCTCCCTTTCCAATCCACGCCAGAACACGTCTTTGTGCACCACATCGGGGACTCTCCACCTGCCAGACACCCTCTGAAGACATCAAGTTTGGACACAGTCACAAGGGTTAAGAAATTCCAAGCCTTTGTGTCTGTTTGAAAAAAGTTTGGAAGGGAGAGTTTCATCCATTTTGAAAATTTACTACAAACAAATATATTTTAATAATTCCCACTATTTAATTATTGCACATAATTTGTTATAAAATGTACAAATACTACCTTATCACGATGTAGACGAATGACTCGAATGAATAATCGCATATAAATTTGTCACAAAATTAATACATGAATAAATACTAACCAAACATCTTAAATGAAACAGTCCAGGCACTTCACTGAAGAAAAATGTTGAAATTAATACTAAGTTACATAAATGTCTTAACCCTAACACATTTTATAGATCTGAATAACAAATCAAAAACTTAGTCGAAAATGTATTGCAGGGAAAATTAAAAGAATTCTTTTGCAAAAACATGTAAACTAGCTACAGAAATACACATTTACGAATGCCAGTCAAATAACGTATGAATTATTGAACCAATAATAGATGTGCGCAAACTTCCAAATGAAGGAAACAATTTCTACATTAAAACCTAATGCATTAAAATTTCAGCTACTCCCATAGTTGACACTCTCACAGAAACAGAATTAAAATGTTAATCTGCAGTTATTAAAAAAGAAATTATTTTATTATCACGGGTAGAAATATTCTAACTCATATCGTATTTGATGTTACGAAGGTTAAGTATGTAAAAATGGAAATATTTGGTAAAATAATGCTACAAAGAATGTGAGCGAGGTGTGAACCCCAGCCAGATAGATGAAGAAAGAACCTAGCAAGCATCGTCGATAGTCATCGCAGCCAGGCGAAACACTGGGTCGATGCGATCGCGTAAACAGGATGTTTGACCACTGTAGGCTGGATCGAATCCCGGTACCAATGTGGGCGCTTACCACTCACTGTCTCATGAGATGCTGCTAAATCCCAGGCAAGCGGCAGGTTCCCAAAAATGAACATTGAAGTGGTACTCCCTAGCAGTCAAGAGCGGTGGTGTGTGTAACGAGCGAGGGTTGACGAGACACTGAAATGCTCTCGCTGTACCACTGACGTGCTAAGATGGAAAGGAGGGTTTGAAAGTATCACTATTACTCCAGTTCCCTCCTTACCCGAGTCTTTGTTCCTCTTATCTATCCTGAAACAGAGTGCTAGCCAAGGAGGGACGACCACACTCCTTGTTAAAGGAAATGCACCACACTGTAAGACTGTCTTCAAGTGACCAGCCTGTATTGCTTGGGACAAGGGCTGCTATTAGCAATGCTTTGGCTTTATACATGTCCTGAACATGTCCTAGCTGTAGGAATCCTGTAGGCACACACAAAGCGTCATAAACCTTTGCTTTCTGAATAAACACTAAATTAACTTATTTACACAATACATACAGCTATAGATTAAATTACATTTCTAGAGATTTTTAATATACCGGGAATATTCGTCTGTGCTTGTTAAAACGTAATAACTATATTTTCATATGTCTTGAACCACGTTTACAACAAGTAAATTATTTATTTACTTTGTCTTTTTTTTCTGTTAACACACACAATTGTTTAGTCTATTACGAGTCGCCAAAGTCTTTACTGTGTAAAATATTAAAATTTTTGCTACTGTAGGTGATATCCACACAAACTTATTTTACTGCAAGCAAGTATTGTTCACTGTTATGAAATGCGGCCAGAGTAATTTGCCTACTGTTGCAAACACACACACACATGTTCGTTAAACCAAGCAAAGGAAAAAAAAATACATATTCTATTCACACCGGAATATTTCTGCTCACTTAAAACATGTCAAATAAATAGGTAGTTTTTGTTTTGTTACGTTGATATACAATTTTCAAGGTATATCTGTAAAAAGATAACACCCATGAATAAATAAATGTTATTCATATCAACATTGTATAAAGTTACGACCTATGGTGGATAAAGTAATATATAATGAATTTTTTTTGCAAAAATCTTTCTTTTACATATACATTTTTACAAAATTCAAGATCTACATTTTGTTTGGAGATAAATTAAACACACATCGAGTTTGAAATACATATTTAATATATCCCACTTTTTTATTTACAACAACAAAATATTGATTTCCATATACAATAATCACATTCTTTTTAAAATATTTATTAATATATACAAAAATTCATATCCTTATTTATATAACAGAGTTCACAAAAGTTCTTTAATCATTAACTAGACATTCAAGCATCACACTTTGCATGTTTGATATCATATTTGGTTATAATGTGATAAAATGTTGCTTCCACATCCGGGGAACAATGTTAATAACATATGGTTAATGTTGCAGGAATGCGAACTCGTTACTCTAAAATCTGTGAGAAGTTGTTATTGACAGCGGATTCTAGATGAAGCATTGGCTTGCTGGCTGCTAGAATTTCAGATTAGTTATTTTAAGCCACTATTTGTCAGTTGTTTGGTTCACTCATGTTACAACTGGAAGTTTAATTGACACATAAATGTTATTGTGCCATTTAACTAGCTCATCCGCAGTGTTGCAGGGCTGAATTTAATACGGTATTGAGTGTAGTGTTGCGGGAAAATTTAGATAGGGATTCTATAATACCCCATAAGGATACACCAGCCAAATGAATGAAGCACTGAAATACAAGCAGTGAAAAGTTTGTGGAGGAAATTTGACATACACATCTTAATGGTATGAGGCAAGGTTCGCATTTCAGAGTCTCTACACACATTCTGACTTCTGGGAAATAGGAAATTGAAGAATTTCCTATTGTATTAAAACCTTGAACAAAAAAATTATCTATGCATCGAAGTGAGCGAAGAGATTTTTGCAGCAATATATTTTAAAATGTAAATGGAATGTAATATCTTCGATTCTAAAATAAATAAGTTTACTGTCTTGATCGACAATTGTAAGAACTTATTCATTATTAAGATTCACTATTACTGGAAGATATATCAATGTATTTGGTTTTTTAATTATTTTATTTCCTCGTGCCACTGTACATGTAAATTCATGTAGTGTATTTGTTGATTTTCCATTCAGATAAACCACCTTCAATATTAACGTTTGTACGACATATATTTACCGATAATATATTATCTGTTTGGATGATTTGTGTAATTCATCAGCATGATACACTCTACATTCATATCCTAACATATTTGCAATTGGATTATCTTCCAAGAAATCGATAATGATGTTACTGTACATCGCACTAGTTAAAGTATTTGGATTTCCATGTAATTGGAAATGCACTACTTTAAGTAATGCCGATTTAATGAACAATTCTAAGTCATCCAACTGATAAGATCCTATTGGTATAACAATATTGTAGATTTTCTCACCATTTTTAGCCATAAATGAATGTGTATATCAATGTTTGGTATGCCGTTGTAAGTAACAAATTCGATTAGACTTATTTGCCATTCTCCATCTAACTCCAATGCAGGGAAATATACCTCATGCAATAGCAGTGAATTGCCACTTAATATCAATGTTATGGACATATTCTTATGGTTAATATTGCACTTACTCATATATCCTATTTATAGACAAAATATGTTGACATATTGATTGTATTTGGTAGATGTTCCATTTGGTATTGGAGGACGTAAATCACCAAAACTGTTGTAATACAATGATTGATTTACATTTTTATTTAATGTTACTCTATGTGACCCTTCGTTTTGTTTCGAATATAAATTAACAATCTTACAGTCATGGAGATTTTAGTTTCTTTGGTAAATCATCTCTTATATATACACCATGGAAATAGGGAATATCCAGTTTCTTTATAAAAATATTAATATCTTTGTTTGTTAATGAATGTTTTGGAAGACTACTTAGGTCTTTCTACATTTTTTCCCACACTTGGAGTTTTATCATCCTTGTGCAACTTTATAGGGTTTCAAATACATTAATTTGCCCTATGATTAAACTGCTCTACTGATAGCCGAAACTCCTCCGAGGATTGATCCAAGAGCTGTTAATGCTGGAAATAGAAATGGAATGATTCCTCCTTTGTTATTTTGGTTGGTTTTAAGTTTCTAACCCATACCTTTTTAACCTTTGCACACATGACTTTGTTAACAACCCAGGCACCAAGATTTTCTTCTGGCGATGTAGACCTAATCTTCCTTATATTTGCTGCTTTATTGGCTAGAATTCAATCTACTATATGTATTTCTTTCAAATAGTTTGTTCGATTATAAACTATATTGTGTTGTTTACAAGCATTATCCAGAGAGTTTATTCCTTGATTGTTCCATGCCTGATGAGGCCCACAGTAAATGTATTTCGGTAAATGCAACTCAAAATGTAATTATTATTATTCAATGTATTCAATACTCCGCTCCCTTTGTGATATGTTTAGAAAGAGCCATTATTTTCAACTGAATGCAAGACTTTAAATAGTCCTGCATTTATAGTTCTACATTAATACATCACATAATGTAATACTGTATAAATAAGGTTATAAAACAATATGCACATAATCTGGTAATTGTAAATACAAAAGAAAACATAATTGAACAAAAACCTGCCATTCTCTTACAATGAAATATAAGTTGTATAATAAGTGGTCCTCCTTCATGTGAAAAAACATGTTATTATATTGGGTCTAAATTTGAAAATGTATATGTATTTTCTAAAACAATAAAACAAGAATAATATCAACGATTAGTGAGTATTTTATCACTAATTGGAGGAACACGATATTTCCCTTTTACAAATAAAGAAGATATTGTGCTTCCAAATGTAACATTACCCAATTCTGAATTTATTTATGAAGAGGTTTATTGCAAACTGTAGGGTGAAATACAGCAATATTTTAGCGTGGCTGACATAAAAATGTTAATTGCTTCTATCTATCACAAAGTTACGCACATACTTCGAAACATAATTTGCACGATAATGCAAATATGATTATTGTGTTTAAAATGTAAAACACGAACCTGCAACAAATTCACAATGACCATGTTGTAGGCGATATGACATTTACAAAGTTAAAAGAAATGTGTTTTTACTGTTGGAAAATCAAATACAGTTTTCTGGTGATTATACCAATGCATCCCATATATAAAGGCATATGTTTGTCTGTATTTGACCATTTTTAATTCCCAAGAAAAATAATGTGTATTTCAAAGTTTGAACATAGCGGTATAAAATGCAATCATTACAATAGTTGTTTCACCAATAAACGCGATGGGAATTATGATTTGGACGGACATTTATTACATAATGTGGATATGGCTGTGAAAGATAATGATGCAGCAAATAAATATTACATACAAGACTGCCCATTTCACTAAACATGTTAAAATCGCAATTGACTGATATTCAAGAGAAATTAATTAAGTAAGTTGATGAGAATGATAATGTTTAACAAACATGAGTGTAACTGCAAACATTTTAACCAATATTTATAATAAATAACAAAGTAATGAACTTAGAATAGAATAACATGTAGATTTATTTAGTAAGGTCTTCAATAATATGACAATCATAAGTTTTACTACACAACTTGCATAAATGCAAGATAATGTAAGCGTTGTTATTAATGAAGTGCTAAGCGATAGTATTACTAAAAATTTTGAAACACGAATGGAAGAAAAAAATATTTATGTGATGAATTTACTGATAAAAAATATGGTTTAGATATGCAAACAGATCTGAGAAAACAAAATAATGATATGGAAACACAAATAAGTCTTTTTATTAGTGATTTAAGATTTATAACTATAGCTAAATTAGATGCTCTTTTAAGTAAAGTCGATAATATTGAAAAAGTGGAAACTAATCGATCTAGTGTAGCCATTAGTCGACCAACTGCAGCAGTTCGAAAAGCCACGACTTAATTCCTATGTATTTAAATAGCGGAAATTTAATGTAATATAATGAACGATGCCTGCCTCTACTACAGAATCACATAACATCATATCTGCTCTGAAGGAGAAATATTTACAAGCCAAACGAGCCCATATGGAATGGGATGTTATAAATGAAGAAATATTTAAACCTGTTAAGAGTAGAATGGATGTATTGCATTCTGTGTTGAAGGTGACTAATGAAACATCTTTGGAAATTAAATCGGAAGAAGAAGGTGATTTCAAGAAAAAGAAAAACCAACTCCTTTCTCATTTTAAAATTTCGTTATTTAGTTTCATAACATACTTCACCTATGCGCGATACAACATTTGGTGTATATCGAAATGGCAACACATGATTTCTGAGAGATGCTGTAATTATATTTTTGTCTGACAAAAGAATTAAAATAGGTGATTACATAACTGATTTGAGTGAAGGTTTGTTTGCATTATTATTTTTAAATGTTCCAAATGTATATTCCGACACTGATTTGGAGCAACATAAAGAACTTGTTTGTCGTACGAATTCGAATAACCATTTACGAAATGAAAATCTCTGAAACTACATTTTAGGTGATATTGTCGGAAGTGGAAAATATAAACATGAAATTGGCAATTGGTTTTCTTCTGTATATTGGAACAATCCTAATGAATTGTTTGATAGATTAAAACTTCTCATCGCTTTGAGAGAATCTGGACATAATTCAGATACAAACAAAATTGCTTCTATTTTTGAAGAGCTAATAGAAGACGGATACATTATCAAAGAAGTTTAGCAATAGTGCTCAACAAATTCATGCTCCAACCAAGATAAGATAGCCTAGAAGAATAATTATTACTGAGGGGTTAAATTATCTTTTTCAAGCCGATTTTTGTGAAATGAAATTGCTTTCCAAATACAATAAGGGATACAAATATGATTAAACATTAATATACGTTTATTCCAATTATGGTTGTGGTATAACTTTGAAATTCAAAACTGGGAAACTGATCAGCGATCCAATGAAGGCCGCTTTGAAAGCAATGACTCCAAATTCGCTCCAAAAAACAGAGGAACCAATTTTTATTCTGCCCCATTCCAGAAACTAATGATAGGTTATGGTATTAATCACTATGCATTATATTAAGACTTTAAAGTCAGTGTTGTGGAACAATACATCAAATCGATAAGTAGTTATTATATAAGCATTTCATGTCAAAAGGAACTTACAAATGGGTGGATGTTTTACCTGAAAAACTTAAATTTTATAATTCCATATATCATAGAACTATCAAGATGGCACCCAAAAAAGTTATGGAAAATACTTAGATGAAAACCATTTATAATAATGTGAAAATATCCGATCAGAGGAAGAAAAAGTTCAAAGTGGGCGAATATATATAAATCTCGTACCAGAAAGGAATATTTTAGAAAAAAATTACGGTTCATTAGTGTTATGAAATATTTAAAATTATTTAATTTAGACCCATCATTTCTCAGAGTTTATTACCTCGAAACCTGTTATGGAGAGCCCATAAAAATGAGATTTTACATATTTTTCATAATTGGAAGATTTTACATAATTGGAAAAAGTTAGCTCTCCACATGAATATTTGATTGACAAAATCATTAAGAGGAAAAATATATATGTCCTTGGTTCGATGGAGGGGCTTCTAAAAACACATGACTTGTGGGTCAAGACAAAGATCTGAAAAGATTGTAATATAATGTTTGTAAAATTATAATACTATATAAAAATATTTTCAGTAATATTTGAGGTGTAATTTTTATTAATAAACCTATCGATATCAATGTTTTTTGGATGCGCAATCAATCCACTTGTGATTGTATCACCTTTTGTTGGATTAGAAATGAAGCGATAGTCTGTTACATTTATTTCATTTTATTTGTGACGTAATTTGTTATGTTTGATATCTCATAATTGTGACATAATTCACATTTAGGTGATAATCTATTATATGTTATAAATAATTCAATTGTATTTGTAAGACAGTCTGGGTGGGTTGTTGTGTGTTTGATTTGTAATTCATTTGGTATTTGTGATTGATTAGTTTAATTGGAAATTCGCATTTAGGTGTTATGATTTGAAGATCAATTCGTTGTGTTTAGGTGTAAAATAGTTGCATTTGATTGGTAATTCAAGTTCGTATTTCTATCTCGTCTTTTTTTATTTCTTTCAATGTTAAATTTCTTGGGATTGGGATAAAATTTCGTGTCATTTTACAATCTAAAGACATTTAGGGCAGCTATTTGTTTAATTCGTTGTAATTTCGTGGAATTTAAATATATTTTCACAGAATTTTGTAACTGAAAGTAATTTAAGGCACGATTCCATTTTAATGGGATTTAGAATGTATTTAAAACATGATATATTATTTTTCTTCGACTTGGATAGTGTTTCCCGGAATTAATTTCTCAGATTATATTTCTATGGGATTTCGTGTTTTTTTTTACTATGATGTAATTGCTCATTGTAATTCATTAATGTTAGAGTGATGACTAGTTTATCGGAATAGATTTCTGGGTTTCTGAATTGTTGGTGCTTGTTTATATTTCTTTGCTTGGAAAGATACATTTCTTGAAAATTGTTTAGTTTTAAGAGCGTAAAACATTATTCCTCTCGCAAAAAAATTTTTATATGTAAATCGTTATTAAGTTTATGAAAAAATTTCTATGGTATCAACTACTGTAATATTTTTGATTTTGTCAACTAGTTTCATTTTTTGATTGTGTAAAACATTTGTTATTTTTGATGGTGTACACTACTAGTTTTAAGATGCATAGTTTTTCTCTTAAACAAATTTTTTTGCAAGTCAAAATAAAAAAACTGGGCTTTATTACTTAATGCAATTACAAAAGTATTAATGTCATTGCAATGTTGTAAACATAGTCTGCATGTTCGAAAATGTGTACTGGGAAAGATAGACAAGGCGTGGAAGATTGCAAAGAATGGTGTTTACTGGAAGTGATAGTCAGCATCGCTGACTACAGTCGCCGAAGGGGAGGGGGTGTAGGGGAAGTGTCCAGTCTCCCTCCTAGCTCTATCATACAGCTGATGGCAGCACCTGCACTGCACAGTGAGGTTCAGGAGTGACAGCAGGCGGGGGAAGGCAGCGTAACTAAATGATAGCGCTCATACCTGCTGTGGCAATTTTTCGTCGAAACTCGTTTCATGTTATCGCCTCTCTCGGGTCGTAAACAGCTCCCGCGCGCAAGGCAAACTCTTGTTCACTGTATATTGTACCGCACTGCCCCATACATCCTCCTCTTCAGCTCTTGTAACTTGACTTTTGCCTGCTAACCACACCCTCAGCTTGCTACTTTTCTCTACCCTCGCCCTTGGTATCTTTAGTAAACACATCGCACTGTCGAAAACTACGCGAGCATGCTGCGTTTTAAAAACACATATTATTTGTTTACAATATATTTGGAACAAATTATTACATAACATAGAATATTAAACTTCAATGAGATAGTATATTCGAAATTCTCGCATTGAATCTTATGGAGAAATCTACATGTAAAATACATATTTTTCTCTCCTGTGCACAAATATTTGAAACAGATTGAATATGTTTGTTTTCAATTACCCTGAATTTAAAGGTATTTGGTTTTAATGTGAGTTTGTTTAACGTAAGTTTTCAATAGGTGAAGAGAAAATTTTTACTTGTGTATTGCTTAAATCGAATGATGTGTGTTTTTCGTTACCTACAGTTTAACAAGTGAAAATATCACTTGTACAAAAATATTTTTCATAGATTTCCTGGATTTCTGTGTGATTAAAAAATTTATTGTAAATTTACAGGATTAAACTTAAAAACAGGTACTTAGGAAAGTTTTATATATAGTGATTGAAATTTATTGTATTAAATACCCTTTCTTGGAATTAACATTAATTTTTACCTCAGGTATGTAATTTCATCAGTGGGACATTGGTAACTTTTTTTTTTCGCTGGAAATAAGCCATCCCTTGCATCTCGAAGCTAGGAGAAACCTCCCTTTCTGAACAAGTCAACAGACAGGTGAATGTGAAAGTTTGTGGGGCCTGGGAGGATGTGAATTTTGCAAGCATGTCAATGCTTTTGGGTGAGTTCAAAATTCACTTCTCAATGGTAGTTAGGCAGGCGGACAGCTCCTGTGCTTGACAAGGGGCTGTAGGAAAGGAGGGGGAAGGAGTGAGGGGTCGCCTAGCATAGGCAGTGCTGCAGCTAGTCGAAAAAGTGTTCAGGGCTGGCGCTGAAGGGGGATGCATAGTGGGGGCAAGGAACCTCTCGTCTCAGGCAAAGGCACATTCTGGACAAGTGGCTGGTGGAAGGAGTTAGGGAGGGGGAGGGGCACATACCCGAAGATGCGCTCTGGTCTAGGGGTGCGGATCGGGGGAGAGATGCATGTAGCGCTCTCCATGGACAGGGCAGAGTTCCTTCCAGATACAGCTCAGAATCGCCATTTTAGTTTGAAGACAAGCCTTGTCATGGATACACGCAGCACTGCTCAATGCTATATCCCACTTCACCGGATGGCTGCCGGCCTCCCGTGGCATGATCAGGCACTATGAGCTCTGCGAAGTCAGGGTTTCAATCCAGCAATTTGAACTCTCATTAAGAGATATTATATACACTTTCAATTTCATAATAATTTACTAGGAAAAAAAGTTAGTGTTAAGACCGGGTAAATATAATGCGTCTGTTATTTTAATAATTTTTCTTAGAAGAAATTTGTGGATTACATAAAATATATTCTATGTTTCTAACAAATGTTGCAGGATTAAGATTTGCAGGATTAACGCCTTCTTCATGCCATCTGTATCTCCCAACATTTCGACAAAAAATTTTGTTTAAAGTGAATTATTCTTACTATAGTGAAATTTTATTTTCCCAGGGTAGTGAAATTGTGAATTTGAAATATGCATGTATGTCCATGCTAGTATGTCCATGCTAAATAGTTCCGTATTGTGAAAAGTCGTATGTTGAAGTGTATTCAATCATTTTGTTAGTAAGTTTGGGTATATTGAATGTGTGGTTTATTCCATCTTTAAGTTATCAGAATGGGTTATAAACGAGTTTTTTTTTAGGGATTTATTAATTCATAAACAAATTTTTTATCCATTTGCCACGTAGTTCTGTTCGTTATGTGTCCATTTGTCATACTTCTCTAAAGTTAGCCATTTGATTCATTTCAAAACACATATCTAATCAGACTGGACTGGGTAAATTTCATTTGAAATAAAATAGAGCATCTTTAAAACATTTCTGTCTTTTCGCATATCTCATTCCTCCACGGACATTCGAACTGAGTGGGTGTCTCATGATACTGTCCTCTTTCAGCCTATTATTAGTCGAAAGTGATCTAAGTCATCCACTGACTTCATAAGTTAATGGACCAGTTTCTACTCCTTGTAAGTGTTTTTCATTTCAAGTAGTGTAAATTATATTAATTTCATACAGGATAGTTATGTACTTGTGTTCGTTTGAAATATATTTTGGTAATATTCATTTATTCATTTAAAATCTCCTTATTTATCTCATGTAATAAATCACTACAGTTATTATGTGTGTGAAATAATCGTTTACACTTTACATACACCACATAAAACATAGCTTTTAGAGTCACCTATCTCCCAAAAACATCTACGACAACCAAAACACACGTATGCAATTCTTGCACCAAATTAAAGTAATATATACACTATACAATATACCAGTCTCCTCAGTCGAGTGCCAGTCATTGTGCAGACAACATCGCTCCCCTATATACACGCCTTCCCCAACATACCACACCTCAGTACAACACCAGAGCTCCAAGAGTGACGATGGACCAGAGACTCTCCCAACCAAAAAAAGGAAGAAAGTAACGTATACAAAACTATATGCATGTCACAAATATTTTGATTAATTCATTCAATTTAATTAATTTGATCAGTAAATCAGAGTTTCATTCAATTGTATCCCATAAGAATGATCGGATTAAGATCGGATTAAGGATTAACGAAATGTTTTATCAGATTAAAATTTGACGAATTTTATGATTGGATTAAGGTCGGATTAAGCACTAATCCGATAGTATTGATATCAAAATGATAATCCGATTAATCAAGTCGGCATCCCCTTTTATCTAAGATACATGCTACTATAAAGTTGTGTGTTCCTCCTTCATTTCCATTTTTGGAGGTGTGAACCGAATTTCACCAAACTCGAATCACTTATATTACTAAGTAAGGACTCCTAACTTTTGTAGTTTTGTCCACGTCGGGCACTTGCTCTCAAAATGGCAGACATTTTAATATTTAGGCTTATATGGAATATCTCAGAAACTATTGAAACTTTTTCAACCAAATGTATTATGCTGACAGCGCAAATTGTTGGCATTCAATTCAGAGGTGAATATTGCTGGTGGTTAAATATTTTGGAAGATAGCGCCACATGAAAGAACTAAAGCTTTTATGTTATATCTAGAAAACAATTCAACCTTTTCTCGGCAAATTTGTCAAGTTAGTAATAATTTGATTGGGCAGGTAAATGTCAGTATTTGAATTTAATTAGACAATTATTTTCCAAATGAAGACCATACAAATATTTTATATTTGTTTTATATTACTGCCATACCTTTGACCAATTTCAGCCAAATTTTGTGTGTTGTCATTAACTAATACTATCATCATATATAAGAAAAACAACGAAATTAGTCACTCATTTTGTAAGATAGTGCCATATGAAAATAATTAATTTGCTATGTTATATATATTACGGAACTCAGTTACTAAAGAGATTTACTGCCATTCTTTCTCTAATGCACTCACTGTCTGTTTAATTTATCTAAGTGTCCTATATATACACACACATATATATATATATATATATACGGAACTCAGTTACTAAAGAGATTTACTGCCATTCATTCTCTAATGCACTCACTGTTTGATTTATCTAAGTATCCTATATATATATATATATATATATATATATATATATATATATATATATATATATATAACGGACCTCAGTTACTAAAGAGATTTACTGCCATTCTTTCTCTAATGCACTCACTGTCTGTTTAATTTCATTTTCAACATTGAACTTCCTTCAGGTTAGTTGTCAATTTGTTTATTTATTTCGCCTAATTTTCGGTGAGTGCAGTTAGGCATAATTTGCCTTCTCTACCTCTGAACCCATTTCACATATGCATATATAATATAATATACATTCAATAATTAAATTTAAAAGTAATTTACGTATATCCATATGTCCAGCTGTCATGACTACCTGGTTATGTGATGCACACTACTGTAATATAACATTCCATTATACTTATCTAACTAATCATATTTGTGAAATTTTATGTAATTAATTAACTGATACCGTAAAATATTAGGAATGGTATGGCAGTAGTCATAAATCGAGATATCAAGGTTATAAAACCCTAAAGACAGTCATATATAAAGTAATTAAAATTCAGTTAATTGATTCCTTAAAAAAAGAAGACAACTCTAAAGCTGTACATATGAAACTTTGCACATCCAGTTAATAAACTCCGCATAAGACATGACACGAGGTGATATATAAAATTAAAATATCGGTGATAAATTTACTACATAACCCACAAAATAAGAAAAATTGGTAGATCACAATTTCGTATTAAGTTTACAAATCATAAACATTTTCTTTAACATGCTCTATTACACACCGGAGTAGTAGGTGTTGGATTGTTCTAGACCACTTTTGATTAATTGTATTATAAATTTGATATCAAATTGATTTATCGGAGTATCCCATAAATTAATCTGTTTCTAATCGGAGCAAAAATTGAATCAAGCAAATCTTATTGATAAAATCTTAATCCGATAAAATTAATGTGATGAAATTTCTTTGATTAATTAATTAGAGAAAATAATTTTTTAATTATTGAAATGCTTGTGTGATTCTATATTTAGTGTGTGTGGTAAGGGTCCTTTATTTACTTATACATTTTTAGGAGAGCGGCAACATCGATGTTCACCCTTGGATGTCTTGCAGTGGACTGAGGTGCGATGTGTTGTGGAAGGGATATGTATGTAATATTAGTTTTTAATTATGGTATTACAAAGGTGAATTAGGGGAGGAGGGCCGTACGAGTGAGTTCCTTCCCGTTTGCAATTTGGCAGGCGACTGAGATGTTGCAGGAGTAGCAACAAGTTACATCCGCTTTGGCCGGCATCTGATTGTAGACTGAGGTTATATGAAATGGCGGAGGTCAGAAAGGTGTATTTTCAAATAACGAAGAAAAGTATTTCGGCGATATGGTATAAGTACGAAACACGCGACATAAAAAATTATTGAATTATAGAACACGAGAGGAAGTAATGAAAAACACATCAGAAATATGAAATAATTTTTCACAAATCAATTAAAATGACTTACCTCGATTGAGAATGACGATGTACGAATGTTTTGACCGTTAAAAAATTACGGATCACTTTTTGAAAAACAGATATGTTATTAATCGCAAAGAGAGTTCTACGTGACATGATCACTCCTCGAGAAATAAAATATATTTCAAATGAAATGCACACGTACAACTTTCTATCATCTACGAAACAATTCCACATGCAACTTTATATTAATATGCTATGCAATAAGAATGTAACACGTCGTAATTAATGGAGGACAAATTAAAAACACCAGTTTAGTATCCTTACTAACTTACTAATGAAGGAAACGATTAGCACACTTGTCATACTTATCCTGAATTTAACCTACAACGAAGCCAAAAAGGTATCATATTTTCCTACCAAACTAGGGGTCACAAATTAATAACTTACTAAAAGATTCCGATAAATACGCATGTAGAAAATATATATTAATATTTAGCAACACGGTGGTAACAAATGAACCACACTCATAGACATTCATTTAACACAGAAACAAAATGTCCAATATGGAACCAAACGACTTGAATTAAACCACATTAGTCATAAACACAAGAACGACGGATTCTGAACTATACTTATAACGAAGTAATTAAGAAAGCTATAAAGGTACCCTATTTCCCTGGCAATCTAGGTGTACTGCCTTATTTAAAACGCACATGTCTAAAATTGAAACTCGCGAATCAATGAGAGTTATTTATCCCTGCTTACGAATGGAGCACAAATTCAAAACACCAGTTCCCAAAGCTATTTCCCTACTAATATATTTTATGCCACAGAACATTCAAATTTACAAATGATGTAATTAACAATAGAAATGAGGTATCTTATTACCTTACTAATCTAGTTGTCATGCATTAATGAGTTATTAAAAGCGCACAAATTCCAATTATTATCCACGATCAAGAACAATTTAAGCATGCCGCCCTCATCGGCTCTACAACAATTACGTTAAATGTCTTTAGGTGTTCGGAGTTTGTACGAAGTATGTGTGTTAGACCACATGTAGCAGCAGACATCCTTGTGTTGACTTACAGCCATAGTACATTAGTATGATAGAAAAAACACTCCATTTTATCGAGTGATTGATAATTACGTGTTCCCTCATAAACTAAGTTTCCTATCCTTGGAAAGTGTTTAGTAATATTTAAGTTTGTTACAATATTCATGGTGAAGTTGTTGAACGCCATCACTTAGACCCTGTCCGCATGAGGCGACTGTCGCCCGACATTTCATTTCGCACGACCTGGCTGCCATTGCCCCATCCACACGGGGAGACAGTCGCGACCAAGTCGCGGTCCCCTCGCTGTAGCGCGACGGTCACGCGGCTTTATTTACTTGGGTTCTCTATGAGCCCTCCAGTTCACATGCGACATTCGCGGTGACCATACAGACATGGAGAACGAACGCTTCGACACTGAGCTGTTCATCAGCGAACTTGAGAAACGTACTGCAATTTGCTACGTTCACACTCCAGAAAGTTCTAATGAAATTCTAAAACGAAAAGCATGTGTGGAATTAGTGTAAATATTTTGCGAAGCGGGTGATTCGACGAAAAAAAGAATTATCTCGGTAAGTTTAATTACATTGTTAAAGTTGCATATAATAGCATCGTAATTTGCGCTTTCGATACGCTGCCACAACCTTCGCATCGGCAATCTCTGTATGTAACAAATTGTGTAGTTCACTAGCCGGTAGAGCACAGACTAATGGCAGCTTGATTGTGTGCAGTAAAAAAAAAATTATACTTTTAAAGTGTGAGTAAGCTTAAATAATATTGAAAATGTGGACAAATAATTTGAAAAACATTTTGTTGACACAAAAATGATAGTTACAGCATTGTTTGGAGTGATGACCCGTTTACATTTTCTTTGGGTGTACTGTAGTGACATTTTACTTACATTTTCTTTGGGTGTACTGTTCTGACATTTTACTTTTGTTTTCTTTGGGTGTACTGTACTGACATTTTACTTACATTTACTTTGGGTGTACTGCACTGACATTTTACTTTTATTTTCTTTGGGTGTACTGTACTGACATTTTACTTTTATTTTCTTTGGGTGTACTGTACTGACATTTTACTTACATTTTCTTTGGATGTACTGTACTGACATTTTACTTACATTTTCTTTGGGTGTACTGTACTGACATTTTACTTTTGATTTTTAATCTCCATAAGAAGCAACTTAAACATACAATTTAAACGAGCGGTAACTTGGATCTCATAGGCAATGGCTTCACATCAGACACTGGCATATGTAACAACCATAGGGAATGTTTATTTATTTAAATACTTACTCTATGTTTAGAACTGTTCATTCTATAAATGTGTGGACAGAAATACTGTATGTGTTATCTAAATTGTTGGATTTTTCTAAAAAAGTTTTTTATTATTTTTTTATTTCTGCACAATTATTAATTGGTAACTTTCGTAGTAAGAAATATGTTTTATTACAGTCAGTTGTGTTCTCAGTTACATTAGAAAAGAAAGTATGAATGCAGTTTTGTTTATATATTCCCATGCCAGTCTCTGAGGTAGAAAAAAAACTATATTACAGTTGTAAGTTACATGTTAAGGCATCTTAAATATGTAGAGTTATTCCTATAATAAGTTCTTCATGGTAATGCACTTTTAAAATGAACATTACACACAACAGTACCTGACACCAAATTGTAAATTTTTGTATTCTTTAACATTCCACTACATATATGTTCCATGAAGGTGGTGAATCAATGTATGTAAAAGAACAACACATCAATTAAACTTGCAATAAGCTTAAATCAACAACATCTCATGTTATTTAGTTAGTGTGAGTTACAGATCAGTATGTGAGCACATGTGTTCCTACTCCACACTCGTGTTCCGAGACTTTTGTTGATTAACAAAAGTAACCTCTATATCATTTTGTCTTGCCATTCGACTCGACCTTCATGTGCAAAGTAATTTGCGTATCTTTTCCTTGTATCCAAAGCTGAAGAAGTACTTGTTATTGCTTGTTTTTCTATGGGTAAAAGTGGGGCAGTATAACAAAATGTCTTCGTATCTATAGCCATTTCAAATTCTCACATAATTGTGAATAACGCAGCAAGCTTTCACAATTTCTTCAACGAAGTTATTATAGAAGATAAGTGGCATGTGGAAAATTCGCCAATTTTTGGCAAGAATACCGAAAGTGCATTCAATATAACGAGGTCCCCGACTGAAGCGATAGTTGAAAATTCTTTTCTTGTATGTTAACGCCTTTCCACTGAAAAGTCGCATAACATTTTCCGTCAAACCGAATGCTTCGTCTCCAACAACGACGTGCGGCAATTGTGTTTGGTCAACATTTGTATTGGCTTTGGTTGTGGAATATTGAAAGACTTCTCAACAAGTTTTATATACAGAACAGAATTTTGGAAAATTGCCGAATCACTGCTTTTACCGTAAGCTCCAACTTCTATGGCTACAAAACTGTAGTTTGCATCACACTAGCTGAAGAAAACAGTGGAAAAGTAGTTCTTATAATTATAGTACAAAGATCCGTTGTCGTTCGGTTTTGTTATTATTATGTGCTTACCGTCTATCGCGCCAACACAAGTCGGGAAATTAGCACACTTCTCAAAATCGTTGCTGATCTCACACCCTCTCTCTCCAGCATGCTCCACCATTACCTTAGTTTTCAATTTCTTTCAGATTGCCTTACACATTTCATGAACTATTTCATTTATCAAGGATCAGAAAAATAACATCCAGATGCAAATACCTAAAAACCTAAAAAAGATAAAAAGGACAACATTTAATTAGGTTTCTCTATTTCAGGCACATTTCTGCAAAGAAAATTGTTAGGATTGCTCGATTGCTTTTCCCGAGAACTGAGAAAGAAAAACACATACGGTCTGACTCTGGGGCAAGTAATACCAACAGTTACATATTTTTCACACGTTTAAGGTTATTCGAGAATTCTATGCACAACAAAAAACTACTTCCAACTTAGAAGATAAGTATTCTGAAAATAGGCAAGCTGCTGTAGACGAAGAAAATGCAGATATTGTGAGGCCACAAACACAAAATCAAAAGCGTTATTCGTCTCGTAATAAAAAAAAAAAAAAAAAGTCCAACTCACTAACATTTTTCTGAAATGATTGAAAAATGTCTTGTCGCACTAGAGAATCGGGAACGTGGAATATTAGATAACGATGATAAATGATTTTGTTTGTCCTTGTTCAAAGACATACAAAAAATCCCTGAAAACAAAAGAACAATGACAAAAGTGGAAATTTAAAATGTCATTCATAGAGCTCAAAACACACAGCAACTAGTATTCGTGCCACCATAGAGCAGTTACGGGTACTGGAAAGTCAACAAGCTACCCCTGTGGAACTCACCATGCCTACGTGGTTAGTGAACGTTCGCTGGCTCCATCAAAAGGATCAACTGAATCTCACAGCATCTACAGGAACCATGAACATATACATGACCCTGTATCACCATCGAATGAATATCGTGGTTATGCAACCACGAATATAATAGTTCACAACCATCTCAAAGCGAGAGGGAAAATAATGGAATACACAGCCGCCCAAATGCTCCAACTTTACGAGCTGAAGTTTTGGAATCTCACAGAACTACGAGTCGCCAGAATGCTCCGACTCCATCACTAGGGCCGCATAGTAATATGAGCCAGCAACCCGTCGAACCGGCTCTCAGGGAATCTCGTGGGACGACAAGTCACCATCCCGCACAAAATGCATTGCAAGGACTCATGGGAACTCCTTGACCTACGAGCTGTGAATCTTTACAAACTCAATCTCTGGAAACCACAGAATCTTGTAGTTGTTTGGGACGTGAACCTGCAGCAAGTCCTTCACCGGTAGCGTCAAACATGAGCATTGTGTCTTATTTATATCAAGACTCTGAAATAGATCTATTTTTAGAAAATTCAAATGCTCAGTGACCTAGTTTTACGTTTCACAACCTGTGTTGTGAATGTGTGCCAATGATTTTGTAACGTCAAATTGTTGTACTAGTAAACTTGATTGTTTTAGAAGTTCATGTAGGCATGAATAATTCTACAGATAACATCATATTTCATCACCTAAGAATATAATCAATGCCTATATTGATAATTATTCCACCAATTTGTGCTAGCAGCACAATATAATTGTTTCTAGATTTTGTCACACAAACACGAAACTTGTACTGTTACCTTCATGCAAATGTTGTGTTCGATTTGATATGTATTTCATAAGATTCTGGTTTTCATTGAGTTGTGACTAGTTAGGATTAAATTAATTATTTAACACAACAGTGACCATGTGTACCTCCATTATGAATTGTTAAATTCGAACATTAAAAACACATTATTTAATGATTACTTCTGATGTTTGTGTGCAGTTTTGTATGTAAATTAAGGCTCGGCCTTAAATGTCATGTTGAGTCATTCTTAATTTTACTTATTACTATTGTTTAAGCAGGCGTATTTAAAACAAAAAAAAAGAAGGCAATAGAGAATTGGCAAAATACGGCACCATGCAATACCAATACCAACCACTGTATGCGACAAACCAAACACAATTTTTCAGCTGTCAGAAAACTAGTTGAGATATTACTGATGACTAATTTATTAAAAAAGCTTGTAATTTCTGATGCTTCTATAATACAATATTTCCATAACGTTATCCTGAAGAGAATGTTATGAACTGAAAATGGAATGTTAACAATGAAAAGACTGAGCCTCAAAGACTAAAGCTTTTTTTCTTTCATTCTAAACGTTAATGGAATTTTAAAACTTACCTTGGAGTTATCACGAGTTTCTCTCCTGGTGATGCACAATCCCAGACGTAACACTTCCAACTCGAAATATCTTCATTGATCAACTCGAGTAAATCATAACATTCTATTATGGACATCCTGAAGTAGTTATAAACCTTTATGTCATACTCTCGCAACTTTGGGTACAGCGATACAAACATGCCATGTGTGAGTCTGTCCCGTTAAATAGGGTGTACCCAGTACCTTCTAGTTTCTCGTTGTTTACAACGTTTCCATCTTTTATGAAGGACCCACAAACCAACTGTCACCTCGACATACATGATGCTACCGAAGCTGCATCGCTATGCATCTTGTCGCGCGTCAGTCGCGCCTTTGTGGACATTTTCCGGTCGCCGCGACAGTAGCATCATGTGGATAGGGTCTCAGTGATGCAAGGCGAAGGACATCCTGGAACAGCAGTAGTCTTTAGCCCCGTTGTCCGGGAAAGAGGTCGTTAAATTTGTACCTGGTTCTCTAGCTGTAACTTATTTCTATTCCAAAGCACTTTCTCTCTTTGGCAAGCTCAATGCAGCTCACACATTTTCCATAAACAAAACACAAGATCTTTTTCATTTATAAATTTTTTACTGTAAAAATATAACTGTATTGATATGTTCACTATTTAAATTTTTTATTTGAGTGTAGTTCGCCTCTCATTAAGACGGTCCAGGTTCTATCTCCAGCTGGGTTATTATTATAAGTTTTTTCGGTATTTCTTCAGTTCCCCCAGTCTCAGCGATCTTCCATAGTTATTCACCCCTCATAGGTTTTCAAATCGTCCAAATCACGACGGTGTTGTATAAAAAAAGAAATAACGAGATACTTCATCGTTCACAAATACTTCATCTCCACATTCACACGAAGTTAAATAATGTAAATACAATATAATAAAACGACATAACGATTTAAAAAAATAACAAGACTCATTATTCCATTTACCAATGAATTTAATGTTCTTAAAATTTTTTTCAAAAATTCGTATAAAAATATTTACAAACTTTTAAAACAATTACTTCAAAAACAAAGTTGTTTACAAAAGTTTTACAACATACTTACACATTTATAATTACCATTGTAAAATAATTTGTCATATTTGCAAACACTTTTAAACAATCTTACACATTTATAAAAACTATTCTGAAATAATTTGCCATGTTTACAAATATTTGTCAACATTCTTACACATATTGTAAAAACCCTTCTTAAATTAATTTCATATTTACAAAGTAAACAGTTCGTACACACATTCCAACATGTCATTAAAATACAAGAACAAATATTTACAAAACAAACACTTCATTAAATCTATTTTACAGCATTTTTTTTTTTACTTTTGCATTCTTAAAAATAACTATTTACAAATTATGGCCCACTGATGGGGCATCCATTATCTTAGGTAACATACAGGAACTAATACATTTATGTAAGACCTGCCGGGCACACGCCAACAATGACCTTTAACACATATAGCACTTAATAATCGTTGATAAAAAAATTATCACACAAAGTCGTGCTGTCCCACACTGTGAAGAGAACCACAAAGGATATTGAAGCGAAGAAGATTTCTTGGTTGAATGGTGATGGTGTAAAAGAAGCCCACAAGGGGTTTTGAATCGAAAACGTGTTTGATGGTTTTCTGAAGAGAGACAGCTGACAGACAGTCGTCAGCATGCCCTGCATTTAAGTAAACAGAAGGTTGTTCCAGGTTCAATGGCACGCCAAGCGTGATGAACAGGTAGGGATCTCATCTCGAGCAGAGAGGGGGTACTACGATTCTTATGCTGCAGATGGTTTTGCAGATGGTCATCATTTGTGGTGTTGCAGGGGGCAGAGCTATATTTAATATGGTACTGAGTCTGGTGTTGTGGAAAAAAATTAGGCAGGGATTCTGTTGTGCTCCTAGGTTAAAGTTGATACTCCATCCAGCTCACTGAATCGAATATCATCCAACCCCGATAACACTACTTTGGTCACACGCTCAGTGTAGAATTCGTGACCATGCGAACGAAAGTGATATTGGGTTCCCAAAACGCTGCAGTAATTTTTGAGGCAATCTCAATAATACTAGTAACAGAGTTTTTGTAACACGAAGGAATCGGTGTCGCAATATAAGAGATGCAATGTTGGTGGAGGATATTTTGGACACATGTATCGATAATGAAATTCATAAAGGGTTAATTTGGAAAACTCAAGAATGCCAACCATAGTATACGAAGGCTTGTTAAACGTAACAGAGCTCTTTGACATTTCTATCAGGACTATATTTCATTGATGATTTGTCGCGCCTTGAATCAGGACGACCTATCAGCTCCGCAGCCCCGTAGGTCGTGTAATACCTGGAAACGATTATGATATGCCTTTCCCAGCGAACATTCTGCAAAGTTTTTCCATATACGGAATTATTCATTAGTTAAAAAAAACGTCAAAAACTGTTAAAAGTGCAGAACGTGATGATCAGTGTCAAGTTTGGCCCCATACATCAAATGGTGCTTCAGTGTTTCCCCGTGTATAACATATTTCTTCCGCGGTGCGAGTGTCAAAAGAGGTTTTCATGCGAGCTGTTCGGAGATATCCCAGTTACTGGGGCCAAAAGCAGATCTGCTAGAGCATTGTGGCATTCGTCTGGAAAAGGCGGAAAAGCAAGTGTCACCGCCATTCGCCGTGTTTGCGAAATCCTACGATCATAACACGTCAGACTCAACCCACTCAAAATTACCAATGGGAATCTTGCATCGCATCGTGTGACTGAACAGCCCGTATACGTCGAAATAACAGATTTATTTGAATGCCACACTGCGGTCGTAATCTTCACTCATGCGAAAATTATTGGTTTCCACAAGCCTTCTGGAAACCTGTATAACGCCGCCCCTAACCCCTCATTCCACAAAAAGGGTATATGTCTGGGTCAGTCAATAACTCTAGCCGCGCACGTGTAATTGACAATAAAGCGTCCCATTAAATAACGGATCTGTGACGTACATGGCGGGATCAAGACCGTTATGAGCCTAATATACGGTCCTGAAATTCTCTAAAACATCAGCCAGCAAACAAGTGTCCACACGTAAATAACTAATGGCGTACTCAACAAGTATACGGAGTTGAACGCATCCCGTGCGCCTTGAGCGTTAGCCTAACTATCATCGCTAATGTCTTCGCCTTACATCACACTATGAAATGCATCCTTTTGGTGGGAGTGACGTGCACATCAGACTGGCTGTTGACGTAACAAAGTCAAAAAGAAAAACATTTTTTTTTTTAAATTTTTAGTGTCACTAATTATTACATTTTTTATCACAAGGTAACTTTCCATTATACATTAAAATAAACCACAAAGGACGTAAGAAAAATATACGTTTTCGTGAAAAATTTTGAATCAGTTAATCATATGCAATGTTTATAATAAAAATCGACAGAATGCTACAAATGGACTAGAAGGAAAAACAATACCACGACCTCAAAAACGCAAACTTTTCCATGAAGAGTTTATACCAGGAAACAATGTGTGTTTCTCACAACACCAGTTGAAAATACCCAAAAGTAGAAGATACTATAATGTGAAACTATCGAATTCATTTTTAATTAAAACTAACCTTTTATTGGTGACAAAGTTACAACAAATCTTAACCTTATTATCACAATTCCAGTTATTTTTCAGCGATTTTTGAGCAGAATTAATATTAATGAATTAATTTATATCTTCATATTTATTCTAGTTTTGAGAAAACTAAGCAAGTTAAATCACATCGGAATCAGTTTCGAGATTAATGTAAACTTGTGAGATCGAATCAATGATACTGTAGTTTGTGGGTTGAAACTAACTCATAGACAAACAGTTTCTTGGAATTTTGTTGTTTGTAATCTGTTAAGGAGATGACAGGCTGAAATGACCCAGTCATTGCTCTTTATGAACAAATTTTATTTAAGCTTTAAATTTTAAATTTTTAATATCATATCAAAACTAAACAAATTAAGAACAGTACATTTTCATCGAATGTGTGTGCTGCCAGTCTATAAACTTCATAGTAAACACTCTGTAAATAAATTAATACAATAACTTACTTAATAATAATTAAAAGAAACTGAACAACATATAAATGTACAAACAATATTTACAGTCATAAATGTTTGAAATTGAAAATACCTTTGGATTATCTGCATTGTGAAAAGTTAATGGAAACTAATTAAATTCAAACGTTTCTGAAGCATTACTGAAACTTTGTTCGGTAATGTAACACTTCATCCAGAAGTTACAGATCTGTTGTTACTCAGCTCAGCCGCTGTCACCGCCGAGATGAGAAGGCTTGTCAACTGCCGCGTGACGTCACAAGCTAGAAACAATACAATCATTGTGCCCGAATGTGGTGATTCGCAGAATATGAGTTGCCGTCCGGGAAAACAGAAAAATGGAACGTACACATATAATTTAAATGTATTTATTGTAATTAACAACTTAGGTAAAGTGAACGACAATATTTATAAATGTAACTTTGATTCATTGCAGACCAGTGGCATTTGTTCATAAATTACCTCCAGTACTGTTTTCAATATAAAATGACAACTCATAAATTACCTCCAGTACTGTTTTCAATATAAAATGACAACTCATAAATTACCTCCAGTACTGTTTTCAATATAAAATGACAACTCATAAATTACCTCCAGTACTGTTTTCAATATAAAATGACAACTCATAAATTACCTATAGTACAGTTTTCAATATAAAATGACAACTCATAAATTACCTCCAGTACTGTTTTCAATATAAAATGACAACTCATAAATTACCTCCAGTACTGTTTTCAATATAAAATGACAACTCATAAATTACCTCCAGTACTGTTTTCAATATAAAATGACAACTCATAAATTACCTCCAGTACTGTTTTCAATATAAAATGACAACTCATAAAAACATTTTCATCACACAACGAAGAACACTTAGCCTACAATCACTTTAAGAATAGTTTTTCTTAGTATGTTTTCTTAATAATACTTTTAAAAGAAATAAATGATTAAAATTTTCCTGAATTAAAACTAATTTGGTTCCAGCAGGCACCTAATGGATAACATAAATTTCCTATCCTGTTTTACCTGTTATACGGAATTTAATTTTTACGAGCTAACCAAAAAAAATTGTTAAATGTTAAGTTATATTAATATGTTAAAATGCAATACACAAGTATCTCAAACACAGGGGGGTGGGCCGGATGGAGCGCTCCATACATCACCATTTAAAATGAGAAATTATACTCCGGATACATAACGATGTTAAAAAAATGACGCATACTATTGTGACCGGAAGTCTGCTTACTTCTACCTCTTAAATTGCAATGTAATATAAGGGTAGTTAATTATACATTCAAGCTAAGCTAAAATCGATTAAGTTCATGTAAACTTGCATAGTCGAGTTTTTTAAGCTTAAAACGGTAAACGCAACGAGATGAAAATTAAGATTTAATCATGATTGAAGTATCTAAAATGAAAGCAATCAGAATTCTGTGCCTAATATTTGAGAGAATTGCAGAAATTTTATTCTAAGCAACATATTGTCAAAATAAAAATGAAAAATTGTGTATGAGTCAAATAGCATTTCCTTTTTTTTCCCATTTTGTGGCTATAAAGCTGCACATTTTAGGCTATAAATATGTTTGGTATTATTAAACTTACTTCTTTCAACAGTGCAGCAATTATATTTTACATACCACTCTTGGCACTTATTGCTTTGTTGATAAATACACACACTAGAATACTTCGTATGCACTGATGTCTCGTGGTATTGCCTTAAGCTACGAATTATTTCTTGCTTCATTGTTAGATAATTAAAAACACGTGCACTTTCGGTACATTTGGATAATTTCCACGACGCTGAGAGACACAAGACTTGAACACTATAGATAATATTGCGCTTTCATTGAACGCATATGCATGAATAAAGTACAACCCATGACATGCAGCTGAAAAAGCTAAACTGATAATACACGACTTCCCATACATGATAAAAATACGGATTACTTTGCGAAGCAAAATACACCAAGAATCTAGTACGATGTACAATTGCAGATTTATATATATATATATATATATATATATATATATATATATATATATATATATATATAGAGTATTTTACAAACAGCATTAGAGACGCACTGCATTGAGGATAATTTGACTTTTCACTCGTCATGATAATACGACATATCAAACATTTTAGTAAGTTAAATACTCTTGATAATTTCATTGCCTCGGAAGCAATTATGGTAACACAAAAATAGTAGAATGGAGAAACTTACTCATAACTTAAGTCCCAGGAAAACAAATCACAATGTATAATATGCAGTAATTAAGTCTTTTTTCCACGCTTTAGAGACTGCATTTCCTGAGATTCTGATATGTAATCCGGATCCCGTATCTCTATATTTCTTGCGTAGCATGGATTCACAAGTTCTGGGAGCATACTGTTAAAGAAGAATTTTGTTAAATAAGGTTCCATACATTCATCCCACAATTTGACGTCTTTTTAAATTTTTATAATTTTTATTTTGTGGCTGTCACTGGTCTATGCACTAAGAAGACAGAACTTTATTATCGTAATGTAGATCTCGTAGAAATATTTATACTTTCTATTCAATTCAATAGTGTTAGTCCTAGCATCACTGCAGGTAAAGGCTGTTCACGATAAAGTGAACACTTCTGAAATCAAGCTTAGAAAAATGTCACTGCCTCTTCCTGCAAACATTTAAACAGGCGCACTGAGTGCCATGCTCCCACTGAAGTTGGTAACGATTGCTGGGAAGTAGTGCCACATCTTAACGCCGAATAAATAGTCTTAGGTAACAATTTTGTGATAATTTAAATTACTTATTTCGCCTTCTATTTTTTTAATCCATCAAAGTGTAAAAATAAGCAGTTTTTGAAAATACTTACTTTTCTAATAATTTAAAACTTTCACTCACCCGACGGACGAATAAGTAACGAGACCCATGACAATGTTAATCGTACATAAAGCAGAAGAATACACAAAGTGCATACAAGTACATCTTAAGCAGGGCATTCAAAAGTGCTCATTTTGCCGTGAATAGCCTATAAGACTTAATCTTACCTTCTGACACTGCTAAGTCTGGATCCATCCCTGCTGCAGACTATGGACATTTAATTTCCACAATTCCCTATTCTCCCAGCAGTTCATCAGAAGTAGTTCCCAAATATGGGAGATTTTGGTAGACAAACAAACCGCACTTTTTACCTTCCAATTTCTCCTGAGCTTCGAATTGTGCAAGTACCGCGGATTCGTACTTTCTTCCGTCAGACAACGATGGAACATTGAGAATATCCATCAATCTGTTGATAATATTATTGCAGCTTGTTGTAGGACGGCTGCGACACAATTGTCCAATATTTGAAGCGGTGAGCATTTTCCTTCTTACTACTAGACATTGTCCACTTCCAGCTTCAAGAACTGTAGCTCTTTCTACATGATTGTGTTCTTCTTCGGTACGAGTATATGACGGCAATATTACAATTTTCCTTCTTACTACTAGACATTGTCCACTTCCAGCTTCAAGAACTGTAGCTCTTTCTACATGATTGTGTTCTTCTTCGGTATGAGTATATGACGGCAATATTACAATTTTCCTTCTTACTACTAGACATTGTCCACTTCCAGCTTCAAGAACTGTAGCTCTTTCTACATGATTGTGTTCTTCTTCGGTACGAGTATATGACGGCATATATTACAATTTTCCTTCTTACTACTAGACATTGTCCACTTCCAGCTTCAAGAACTGTAGCTCTTTCTACATGATTGTGTTCTTCTTCGGTATGAGTATATGACGGCAATATTACAATTTTCCTTCTTACTACTAGACATTGTCCACTTCCAGCTTCAAGAACTGTAGCTCTTTCTACATGATTGTGTTCTTCTTCGGTATGAGTATATGACGGCAATATTACAATTTTCCTTCTTACTACTAGACATTGTCCACTTCCAGCTTCAAGAACTGTAGCTCTTTCTACATGATTGTGTTCTTCTTCGGTAAGAGTATATGACGGCAATATTACATTTTTCCTTCTTACTACTAGCCATTGTCCACTTCCAGCTTCAAGAACTGTAGCTCTTTCTACATGATTGTGTTCTTCTTCGGTATGAGTATATGACGGCAATACTACAATTTTCCTTCTTACTACTAGCCATTGTCCACTTCCAGCTTCAAGAACTGTAGCTCTTTCTACATGATTGTGTTCTTCTTCGGTATGAGTATATGACGGCAATATTACATTTTTCGCCTCAAAATATTATTCTACGATGTATCAAGTTTTACCTTACTGATCGAAAGTGCTTTCCAACAGCTCCGTTTTGAGGCATCTTATATTCTCGTCAAGGATCTTCTTAGCTCCTGATGTTTAATGATTTTGTTCGGCCTGATACTGTTGCACATGGGTTTATGTAACAATGAGAGGCTTATTCGTATTGTGTGCGACAATAGCAGCACCTCATCTTCCTTGGTATGACCTTCTGAAAGAGTACATTATACGCTTCCCACCAACAAATTTGGCAAGTATGGAGTTGAACTGTTCAACTATGTTGCAATCTACCTCACATATCCAACTCATCCAATGATTAGCAAGATAGTAATATACATCGCTGCCTTCATAATTTCATTGTACAATCCAGATTCTTTTAATTCTGGTATCATATTTTTTTCATTGTCGTTTGTTCCCTGGCAGAGTACTGCTCACAGTCAGAATGCTCCCCAAATAAGTGATTCGGTTCAGTCAAGATATCTTTCCTGAATGAAGCAATTTTGTCTACATCGCAATGAGCATTCTTTCTGGGTTTCACAGCTTCGGTGACAACTATCCGCATTTTCAAAGTTTTTGCAGCTATCAGTGTCCTTAAAGGTGGCTTACGAATTTTTGTCTGTTATGAAAGATTCTTCAGTTTGTTACAATAGTTTCTCAGCAGGTGGATGCGACATTCAAATTTTTTCAACTATTATATTGGCATATGGCCTTTCCTATTAAGATCTTTGCGTAACAACTGCTGTCACCATCTGCTACAAGTTTACTGTACATCACGCCGAAATCAGATTCACTCTGTTTGAAGCCCTGAACGATAATATTTGCTTCCATTTGTTATGTAATACCCTCGTGTAGTTGATTCCTGCAACGATAGGTACTCTAACCACAACACAAGGATGATACATGTGGAAGGGTGGATACAGATTCCTGTTGTAGTAGTTTTTGCAGAACTTAAGTTAAAGACGTACTCCGATCTTTACAAAAAAACTGATTTGTAGAAATATACTATTTTATCAATGAAATGTTTAAATATGTTGTCGTTTTCTTTTGTTATATATATATATATATATATATATATATATATATGTGTGTGTGTGTGTGTGTGTGTGTGTGTGTATGTGTGTGTGTATTAACATCTGGCATACAATATAAGCATATATATTTGAGCATTTTATTTGAAAATAAAATTATTAATATTTAATTTCAATATCAAAGGATCTTGAGTATTCAATATCTTTCCAACTAAGGCCTTCTCTTTACAAATTAAGTTATTTTAAAACAAAACATGCTATTTTCAGCAAGACAGCAAGTGAAATCACCTCCGGGTACCCGTTTGCAAGAATAAGCCTTAAAGGCACATAAACGTTTCTTAATTTTGTAGGTTACATCCCAAAAAAAAACACAATCAAGTTAATTAGTGGCCAATGTTAAGAAAAATTTTGTTTAATCAGTCTATGAACAGTTCATGTTAATGAGAGCTGTAAGCTCGGAGCACGTGGCATGTGAACAAAATAGTTAGGTTTTACTTGGTGCTGGAGAGAATCAAAATTTAGTCTGCTGCGTAGGCCAAGAAGCAGCACTAAAGAAGAAACCAAGAAAGGCTGTGAAGAAATCATCCCAGGAGGGATGTTGGCCCACGATCTACTGCTTCGTAGAACGAAACTACATCACGTGCACCGCTACAAGATATATATATATATATATATATATATATATATATATATATATATATATATATATATATATATATATATATAAGTAATGTTGCTCGGCACACACAAAAATAACACGAAATGGCAAAAAAAAAAAAACACTAACAGTTTAACTTACCCTCATCGGCGGGTGAAATTACCAATTAAATGGGAAGAAGAAAGAACACAAGTAGATAACAATTCGTAGAACAACTACATGCTGTATGGTTAAGTTCAACAAGGAGGCAATAACCTCGCGAGCAGGAATAAATATGAAATTGGTCGTGCTCAGAACTCCAGTCTGGTGTGACTAATATATACGTAATACAATATTTAGTAGTTGTACAAAACATATATAACTAACCATTATTTCATTAGGTTACTTTAAATTATATCTGCATCTTGCAAATACTAAATTCTCATTAAATTATTAAGTATAATTTAATTTTGGACACAACATAGACATGTCACATAGTAAAATTATTTAAATTTACATCATTTAATTTTGCCCCTTCAAGTAAACAAGGCCAGGGCAACAATAAAATAATTCAAATAGATTCTCAATATTTTACATTTTCAATAGCATAAAGAAATCAAATAAATATAACTGGAGCACGTATTACCTAAACGAATCATTTTTGGTGAATAAGAAATTAATGAAGAACTTATCAAATTTATAGTTACCAAAAAAAAATTAAAGCTGTGCCAATACAACTGGCACACATTTCGGATGAACGCACTGACCAATTTTTGTAGCACTGATGATTTGGAATGTCTTAATTTGAATATCGAGAGCAAACGAAACATAATTTATTTAGTGTAGTAGCCAACAATGGCCGCATCTCCAGATACTACAGTATACTGTGATCTGTATGATCTTTTAGACCAACAGGTGTCAGCCACGACAGTTAGAAGGGGTGTTCCATTTTCACTCACATCACTTTTTTCTATTGCCAAAGTCGCCTCTTATTTTACTGCGTCTTCATTTTCCTACCTTCTGCTTTCTCCCACCAATCACAAGTATTTTCGTGCCTTTTACAGTAAGTCTTGGACGACATGCAAGGGACTCCTATTGACCAACAAAATACCTCCAGGTGTGAAAGACCTCCACCAACACTCATTATTCCAGCCACTACTCTGGAGATCACATCTAAACGCGACAGATATTTGCAAGGTACCTCGCAGTGCAGGGGGAACTCGCCATTACACATGTTACAATGGAATAGAAAGTTGGAGAAAAACTATTTGGGATTTGTTTGATGACATGCATGAACAACCGAAAACAGGATTGTGGTTTGACATTTTGGTGATTTCTTCAAGAAAGTAGCTTATTTCTACAATTCTTACGCCACATAATTGAATATTTTTGACATCATTACTTGCAGAAACAGAATTTTCACAAAACTATTTGTCGTCAGAATCATGCTCAGTGCGAGGTGTTGCTTCACATTCGTCTACATTGGATTTAGAACAGACAGGAGCCTATAAATTGAGATATTTTGTTTATATTACAAGTACAGCATAATAATTTTGGAAAACAAATCTTGTGCACACGCGCACACATTTCGTATTTCTGATCTTATTTATTCATCAATTTTGTTCTGAATATTAATAATGTAAAAGTGGTTGTTGATATGTTGTATTTCTGACCACAGGTGATGTATCGATATACTTATGGCTCTTCGCTGGTTTGACGTTGGTGACGATTGAGGATAGGAAAGTGCTTGTTAATCAAGAATCGATCGAGTTTATGGCCTACATATTAAAGATACATGTGTGCTACCGCGAACATATTTTAGCAGGATGTTATGTGTTTTTACCTACACGAACGTTTTATAGCCTGAATAGATGGCCTATTTTTTGACGCGGTTCGGAAACTAAACTCTTAAATTATAAAACATTGTGAATAAACTATACGTTCGACTCTTTCCACGGCTTCAGAGTGTCAGTTCCCTAGAGGTATTTTTCAAGTTTATATCTTAAAAATTGGCTTCTCAAAATGGAACTTTGCTAACATTTCTTTACTCATCCCAAGTCCTCGCCGATGTCAAACAAGGTAACAGCCTTAAATTGAAATGCTGCTTATATGTTGCCTAAAACTAAAATAATTCTTCATAACGGGAAAATAGTTTTAGGTTACTCTTAGTAGTAGGGACGTAAGAATACTAGTTTTGATTTGTCATCGGCAGGCGTAGTGCCATAAGATTTACCTGGGAAGGGTCTCAAACAGGAGGACACTAAACTGGTGCTGTTGCCTTAGGATGTGACGCAAATTGTTGAGCAGATTGTAGAGCAGTGAAGAGGAGATTCCAGAGCTCCGCACGGGCGGATTGTTGAGCTAACTCAGGAGGTGGTACTGTTTTCATAGAACCACTGCTGCTGCCATAGGACGTCATATTAGTTGTAGAGTGGAGAACCAGGAGCACTGATGTCTCTTGATGCCATCATTGGCCTGTAGGCAGCGCACAAGTTCTCACAATGCCTACCAGAGAGCGGGCGATTAGCTCATGCTCCAAGACCCAAACTTGGTAATAATATTAAATGTTATTATGAACTCTCAGATTAGCTGAAAGCTTAAGACAAATATCTCTATCATATATGTATTGTGTTCGTACATATTAAAAGAACTTCGCTTTAGATAGTTTGTATTTATAAAAAGAATCACGCACACTAACTCATGCAATCAAAAAAATATGTAGTATATATCATAATTGAACAATCGATTAGTTTAAACCTAATTATATAACAAGTATAGGAATTTGAGTTTTATTTTGTATATAAAACTTTAAAAAAATTGTCAAAAATACATATATGAAGCAAAATGTTTATCAACTCGTATTTTAAAGCAGATTTAGTTTAGATACTAACAGCAGCCAAATATTTCAAACACATTTTCAATTATTAATAAATTGACATTTAAAAAATTTTATTTTTTACAGAACAAGCATAACCATATTACGTTTATAAAGATTTGTATGTATAAGACACCTAAGTATAAATCATCAGAAAAAATGATAATGTAACTATAATTGTCACCATTTTGAATTTTAATAAGCATATAAGCTTATATTTTTATTTTTTAATTATTTATGTAACTTCTCCGAACATCAAATACAACACATCGACAAGGTCAATTTTGAGTTAAGCCCTTTTATAAGCATAATTAATAATAATTTCTTAAATATTAATGCTATGGACATCAAATTCATAACATACAGACCATAACTAACATACATTATGGTGCTAAGGTCATTTAATCCCTAAGGCCTTTCTGACAAGGGCAATTGTTGTTAGGACTTTTAATAAGCATAGCTACACATAATTTCCAAACCATTGAAAAAATACTAATAAAACTCATAACATACGTGTCATACCCGACACATATGAAGATGCTAAGGTCATTTAAACCCTGAACCTTTTCCAACCAGGTCAGGCATGTATTTAAACCCTTTAATAAGCATAGTTACTTCTAATTTCCCAACCATTGATGCTATAGTGATCAAATTCATAACAGAACCACAATTCCCAACATCGATTATGGTGGTAAGGGCATTAAAGCCATAAGACCTTTCTGACGAGGTCAATTAAAGGGTTGAGCCCTTTTTAAACCTAGTTACTAATAATTTCTGAACCATTAAAGATATAGTGATCAAATTCATAACATAGGCATTGTATTTGACATCCATTATGGTGGTAAGAGCATTTAAGCACTAAGAACTTTCCGACAAATTGAGTTGTGAATTGTGCTCATATATACTCATAATTTCCTAACCATTAATGTTATGGTCATCAAATTCATAACATAGACAACATACCAGACATACACCATAATGCTAAGCTCATTTAAGCCCTAATGTCTTTCTTACATGGTCAAACACACCAAAACCATTTTTATAAACATAGTTACTCATCATTTCCAAACCTTTGGAGATATAGGGGTCAAATTCGTAACACACATCAACCCCAACAACAAACAAGACTACAAGGCCAAACACACCTAAAGCCCTTTTATAATTATAGTACATCATAATTTCTCATCTACCAAAGCAACAAACATCAAATACATAACATAGTCATGAACCCAACATCAAAGAAGACTACAAGGTTAACACAGCTTACAACCTTTTGTAAGTATAGTTAAGTAAAAATTTATTAAATGCATACTCATCAAAGACATATTTACTTATATAATTTTTATTTTTATTTTGATTTTTAACCTAATTTTATTTGTGAGTTGGTAAGGCTCTAGGGGTGATTAATCAAATATTTTTTTGGATTTTGGTGTTCGATCCTTGGTCAGGACACATAATATTATTTCATTTCCGATATTAAGCAAATTTTATTGTGAGTAAGGTAGGTGCTAGATGAAATCAATGTAATACTAATTTCGGATTATAGAGTTCGAACCTCGGCCAGGACATGTAATATTATTTCAATTCCGAACTTAATCAAATTTTATTTTGACTTGCGTAGGTGCTAGGGAAAATCGATGTAATGTTAATATCAGATTTGGGGTTTGATCCTTAGTCAAGCCATGTTATATAATTTCATATCTGATTTTAACAAAATATTTATTTTTGAGTTGTTTAGGTGCTAAGGGTAATTAAAGTAATGTTAATTTTTTTTTGGAGTTTGATCCATGTTCAGGACACATAATATTATTCAATTTCCGATTTTAAACAAATTTTATTACTGACTTGGGTAGGTAATAGACTTACTTAATGCAACGGTAATTTCGTATTATCGAGTTCAAGTCTCTGTCAGAACCCCTAATATTGTTCTATAACCGAATTTAACAATATTTAGTTTTGTTTTATATTCGTTCTTATAGTAATATATATGTAATGTATTATTTTTAATTAAAAAGATGGATTCCCAGGGAAATCACTTAAAAGTTTTAAAAAAATTCTGACTAATGCAACCTTACGAATTCACTTACGATCTCTGTCTATCATATTACCTGATCTATGTCTACTGCTCAACCAAAGTGTTATGTATTCGATGTGTGATAATTATATATATTTTTGTTGTAATGCGATAGCTTGTTAGACGTGTTCTTTGGAGAATATCGAACGATTTTTTATTAATAAGGACTGATTTACGAGTAATAAGGAATTATTTTTAATGACTGAGGATCGAGGAATAACGATTAGTACTTTCATAATTGTTTCGGTTGAATGTGTAAATTCTAAAGTGTGTGAATTTTTTAAATAGAAATTTTTTTATAACAGTATGCCTTAATTACATACATACGCTATACAGTTTGTGATTGTGTAGCCTCCCTAGATAAAGCACTCACTTGCATATTTCCGGGAGACTGTTTTTCTCCTACCAGAGATGACGTTTGACTGCTGGAGACATGTGTGGGTCTGCATATGTGAGTTCTTTGTTGTCGATGAGTTGTGATAGAATGGCGTAGAGAGATGATGAATACTGTATGGCAGTTGAATATAAAGTATATTGTTTAGGTGTTTTTGTGAAGTGCATTACGATATGTTTTGTATAAAACTTATGCTTGATATACATATGTTAATGTAACATTAGCTTTCGTTATTTTAATATGTGTATTTAGAGTCAAATTAATAATAGTAGATAATTAATATGCAGGTACTAGTACTAAAAAGTGGGCATGACTTGTAATGAAGCAATGAGTATGTTCTCAAACCTATAGTGTTGTCTTCCATCCTTGTTTTTGGTTTTTCATCAGTCGATGGTTATTTGGTTTCATTTCATTAGATCCATACTACCTACAGTTGGATATGTATTTCGCCAATATTTTGGATAATTTACTTGATACCCTATTAAAATAAATATCTACTTGCCCTGTATAGTTCTTGAATCGCTATGTATATACTACTTATATCTAAATATTCTCACTAAATATGTATTTCAGTTATGGGGATATATATATATATATATTTATTTATTACTCGAGATGATTGATATCATGTGTGTTCAATTCTCCTGATGTAAGCCTAAAGTATTATGATTGAAACAATTTTTTATAGTTTCTGAAAATGTTAAGCTGCATAGATAAGAATTCAAGATGGCGTTCTTCGGAAGTTTGCTAGGATTTGCCAGCCCTTCAGAAACAGTCTTCCTAGAATATTAAAAAATATTAATTTTTTTTGGTTATGTTAATGTATGTTAGGTAATACATCGAATTGCATTATTTTAATGTTGATGTTTGTTGTGTAATGAGTACTGAACATTTGTGTTATTACACTTTATTAAATTAGCATGTCTTTAACTTAAACATAGATAAAAATCGATAATATTAGAGGATTATTTAATATTTAATATTTAAGGTGAGTGGGTTTAAACAAATATCGCGCACAGTTGAAAAAAAAAAACAATATGTTGGTATAACTGTTGATGCCTGCGTTTAAGTTGAAGTTATCATTAAATCAGTATGTATGCTTTAATTTTGAGGTTTCTGAAATAGATAAATATAATTACATTTGAACAACATTTAAGCTTCTTGTGCTATGAAAAAAAGTTTAATTGTGTAAATACTTGTTATGCAGATAAGACCTAAGTATCTTGGAAGAATCAAATGAAGTGTTAAAAGAGCAGATCTTAACAAACATTCTTTGATTATGGAGTTTTTATGTAATAAACATGTTTTGATTGCTGTATGTAGTATGGGAAAACACGATTTGAGTGTGATGAGTGGTAATATTGGAACTTAATTTGATTTTAAATAATGATATATATCGTAAATTTGAAGAAAAAAAACGGAATCTTGGTGAGGCTTTTATCTTTTTGTATGTCATTATACTTTAAATTAAACTTGTGCTAATGCGTAATGTAAGAGAGATAATAGAGATTTATTCATTTGTGTTGTATGATATGATGATATAGTTTACAGGTGTTTAGTTTTTCTTGAAAAGTTTTATGTTAGGGGTTTTGCAAGTGGGTGTTACGTTGTTGGTATTATAGTTTGAAGTGGTTCCATATTATGATCGTGACTGTTTTTGTTTAATTTTTCAATTTGAGGTGTATGATATGTTAATATAGTTTTCAAGTATTTAGTTTCTCTTACAAGGTTGATGGTATGGGGTTTTGCAAAATCTAGTTATGCGTAGGTGTAAATGAGTTGTGTGAGTGTGTGAATAATTGTGTATGTTTTGCTATTACATGTTGAAATGGTTTATCAGAGTAATTCATTGACATTTTCTGTCTGGGTTTTTTGGTATATGTTGAAACCACATACACGAATGTCTTTCCTGTTGGGGTAGTTGCCCTGATATAAATAAAGCGGGGATATTTTTCTCTTGAAAATATCCTATGGACACTATGTTTACGGCAAGGTTTTAGTCTGAGATGTCGTTTCTCGGGAGCAGACATATGTCTGTATATATAATGTGCATACTTGATAAGTGTGTACAGTGAATGCTAGCATAGTGCAAGTATAATACCTTCCACACCTAATAATAAAAAAATAACACTTATTGCAAATTCTTAAAGAAATGAAAAATATATGACAGATCAAATTTGCCTGTTATGTTGAGATTATATATTAGATTGGTGAATGTTTCGTTGTTAAATATTTATGTGTGTACGTGCATACCAAGTAAATATTCATTGCGTGTTTATACAAGTATGGATTTTCACGATTATATTAATTGTACGATTACGTCATTTAACTGCATTCCCTACCACTATTCTCGACCTTCGACAGGTGACATCGAACACATAACACTTTGGTTGAGCAGTAGACATAGATCAGGTAATATGATAGACAGCGATCGTAAGTGAATTTGTAAGAATCATTTGCCAGAATTTTTTAAAACTTTTAAGTGAGTTCCCTGGGAATCAATTTTGTTAATAAAAAAATTACATAACATAAATTACTATAAGAATGAATAGAAAATGAAACTAAATATTGTTAAATTCGTTTATAGAATAATATTAGTTGTTCTGACCGAGACTCGAACTCGACAATACGAAATTACCATTACTTTGAGTAAGTCTAGCACCTACCCAAGTCATAAATAAAATTTGGTTAAAATCGGAAATGAAATAACATTGTGTCCTGGCCCAGGATCGAACTGCACAATCCGAAATAAATATAACATCAATTACCCTTAGCACCTTACCAACCCAGAAATAAAAATTTGGTTGAATTCAGAAATTAAAAAAATATTATATGGCTTGACTAAGGATCGAACACAAAATCAAATATTAACATTACATAAATAACCCCTAGCACCTACCCAACTCACAAATAAAATTTGGTTGGAATCGGAAATGCTATAATATAACATGCCCTGGTTGAGGATATAAATCTAAAATCCGTGATTAATATTTTATTGCTTACCCCTATACCTACACAACTCATAATAAAATTTGTTTAATATCGGAAATGAAATAATATTATGTGTGGTGACCAAGGATCGAAATACAAAATCTGAAATTAACATTATCATAATTACCACTAACATCTATCAAACACACAAATAAAATTTGGTTTATAATTGAAAATAAAATAAATATTACATGAGTTAATGTGTCTTTGATGAGTATGCAATTGGTAAATATACACTTAAAAATGCATATAAAAGGTTTAAATTGTTTTTGTCCTTGCAGTCTTCTTTGTTGATCGGGTTGATGACTATGTTATGAATTTGATGTTAGTAGCTTTGGTTGATTAGAAATTATGAGTTAATATAAATATAAAAGGGCTTTAGGTGCGTTTGGCCTTGTAGTCTTGTGTGTTGTTGGGTTTGATGTGTGTAATGAATTTGATCCCTATAGCTCCAAAGGTTTGGAAATTATAAGTAACTATGTTTATGAAAGGGCTTTAGGTGTGTTGGACCTTGTCAGAAAGGCCTTAGGGCTTAAAAGGGCTTAGCATTATGGTACATGTCGGGTATTTGGTCTAAGTAATGAATTTGATGTCCATAACATCAATGGTTCGGAAATTATGAGACACTTCTCTTATAAAAGGGCTTAACTCAAAATTCACCCTGTCAGAAATATCTTAGGGCTTAAATGCCCTTAATACCGTAATGGAATCTCGGATAAGATACCTTTGTTCTGAATTTGATCATTATATCTTCAACAGTTCAGAAATAACAGTAACTATGTTTATAAATTGGTTAAAATGCTTAATGAATCACATCAGAAAGGTCTTATGGCTTAAATGTCCTAACCATCGCAATGGATGTTGGGTATGGTGCCAATGTCATGAATTTGATCACTATAGTATTAATGGTTGGGAAATTACGAGTAACTAGGCTTATAAAAGGGCTTAAATGAATACTTGAGCTTGTCAGAAAGGGTTTCGGGTTTAATTAACCTTAGTATTATGATGTATGTCGGGTATGATGCCTATGATATGAAGTTTATCAGTATATATTCAATTGTTTGGAAATTATGAGTAGCTATGCTTATAAAGGGCTTAACTCAAATTAAACTTTTGTAAGAAAGGCCTTAGGTCATACATGACCTTAGAACCACAATGGATGTTGGGTATGTTGTGTGAAATTATTGAAATTATTATTATGAAATGATTAGTAACCATGCTTTTAAAAGGGCTTAACTAAAAATTGTACTTCTTAGAAAGGTTTTAGGATTTAAATGACATGTTGAAAGGTAAATTATGTATTGTATTTGATGTTCCGAGAGGTTACATAATTAATTTAAAAAAAAATAAAAAATTCTTACATGCTTACCAAAATTCAAGATGGCGAAAATTATAGTTACATAATAATTTTTCTGATAATATATTAAGTTTGTGGTAAATACGAATCTTTAGACACGTCATTTGGTTATGTTTGTTTTATAAAAAAATAAAAAACATTTTTTTTATTGTAACCTATTTTTTTTATAAAAAAATGCATTTTGAATACTTGGCTGTTGTATCTAAACAAAATCTCCTTTAAAATACGAGTCCATAAACATTTTGCTTCATATATGTATTTAAAATAAAATAAAAACTTACGCTTTATATACAAAATATAACTTAAATTCCTTAATTTTTAATATAATTATGTTTTAACTAATCGATTTTCAATCATGATAATATAAATATATTTATTTTGAATTGCAAAAGTTAAAAGGCGGGTATCTTTAATAAATACATCTAAAACTGAGACAGTCACAATAGCCAAGTTGGCAAAGGCACTAGTAAATCTAGTGATCTAATGGTTTGTGGCTCGAAACCATCCCAAAGTGAAATTTTTTAATGTACTAACACATTGCATATATGATGGAGACAATTGTCTTAAGCTTCCATCTGATCTCAGAGTACCTAATAACATTTAATATTATTAAGAAGATAGGGTCTTGGAGCATGAGCGAATCGCCCGCTCTCTGATAAGCATTGTGAGAATTTGTGCACTGCCTACAGGCCAATGACGGCATCAAGAGACATCAGTGCTATCTACCCTACAACTAATATGGCGTCCTACGGCTGAAGAAGTGGTTCTATGCAAACATCACCACCTCCTCAGTTAGCACAACAATCCGCCTCGCACTACTCTGGAATCTTCTCTGCACTGCTCCTCAATCTGTTCCACATCCTAAGGCAACAGCACCAGTTTAGTGTCCTCCTGTTTGATACTCTTCCCAGGTTAATCTTATGGCACTACGCCTGCCGACGACCAATCAAATGTGGGATACTCACATCCATTATACTACTATTTTTTTCGAAATAATATATTTCATAGTACTTTGTGATGTACTAATCTGCATATAAATGAGTAAAATTTAGTGCGATATGTTTTCCGTTGGAGATTCGTAGTTAAAGATCCAAGAAATGTATTACTTTTTAAGAAATATCTAATACAGTTCTTATAAATGTAGGTAACTATATACTATCAAATGCTTTAATATCATAATCACACCTGTCAATTTGCTTGTATTCTATTCAAAACCATCAATAATTATAATCAGCCACTGAGAGTTTTAAACAAAGTTATCAAAAATAACCTACTTAGGTAATGATTTGACAGCCTTATACTAATGGTGGACCCGAATACTGCCGACTAACGTCGGTAGGTTATTCCTTATTAAAGACGACTAGTAGAACATACGACCTATAACATATGTCTGTTCCTGAGGGGTGCAAATAACCTTGGAATTTGAACTGAAGTATATGTTTGCTGTTACCACAGTATAGTCATTTATATAGCCAATTTAATGAACGTATAAAGAAAAATTTGTCAGCTCCTGTGACCAGTAAAAGAGCACATAAACAGTAAATATTCCCTTATGAAGAGCACTTCACCAGAGGAGTTTTTGCTGGGTGTGTATCGTTATGTTGACATGACTGTAAAAAAACTTAAATTAATAATTTTTGGCTTTTAAGAATATTATTTAAAAGTCAAATTTACAGAGAATTAATACATGGCCATTATGTGAAAAGTCTTTCCATAATAGATATTTAAAGAACCGTTTATGTTGAGTTATTTTCTTCCACTTTTGAGATTTCAGTGTCCTTTTTTTTCTGTGGTGATAAGGAGAATTTTTAAGAATACTGTTGCTCTCAGCTCAGTGGTTCTCTATTTATTATCCAATTATAAAGTTAGCTTTGTTTTCGTTAGACATAATATCTATTTATATTATAGTTGGGCTTTTCTTTCATAGCCTCTGTTAATCATTTTACTGTCATTATTGTATATACGTGTTTTAATTAGGTTTTACTTACACATTCTGGCATTTAGTGCTTATAGTTTCAAAAGAGTATTATACATTCACATATGTCATTCTACCTAAGGTGTTTTCAAATCCCTAAGATAAGCGCAACCTGTAATTTAAAGCTACAATTCTTTCACCAGACCTCTCAAATTATGACCCGGCCACAACTGGAAACAGCTATATCCGAGGAAATAAATAATTATTTTGATAAAGAATCGTGTAATTAAAGAGCAAAGAGTTCAACAAAGGAGGTCAATATTCTCTTTGCCTGAAACTAGAATAATGTTACAGTTGTTTTCAGTTACCTGCATTTTACAAACTAAGTAAGGCTCGAAACATCATAAATAAACACAAATTAATTTTGATTTGCAGTAGAATAGAAGACATTCACAGTTATAATTGAGCAGGTTTATTAGGCCTAGACTATAAACTTTCTGTTTACAAGCTCAAAGAAGCATGTGGAGTTGATTTACAGTTGGTTGTTCACGGTAAAGTGAACCCTTCTGAAAACCCTGCTTTCTTTTATGATCTAACTTCCTGCCACATTTTGCATCTTTCCACCACACAGACATATATAATAAACATTGTCATGGGCCACGTCACTTTATTTTTGCGTTATAGCCAAGTGTAACTAAGAAATTTTAAGGAATGTAACAATGTTAATTTTTACGTTAAAGTGTATAAAGGGAAATAATGCAAAATAAATTAATTGTTCAAAAAATGGCAACGATACACTGCTAACAGGACGCTAAGGCATGCAACTAATTTTCCTACCTCGTTGGTAACTTAATGGACACCATGGACCAGTATCTGTTGAAACATGCAGTAAATGAATAGCGATTTTTTTAAATGTTAGTTACAAAATTGCTAACTTTAACTTGAGTAGCCTATAACAATATTGCTCTGTATGACATCCGCTATCCCAAGAAACCACCCTCGAGCAGGAAGAATGCACATTAACAAGGGTGTTTTAGGGTGGTTGCCGCCTCGAATGGTCAGAAACTTGTCCTCTGGAGTCTTCGGGAGTACGTCCACACTCCAGGCACCCCCACCCTGCTCGACCTCGCCGCCTTTCAACAGTCACTTTCAGCACGCGGCACGAAGCAAATACTGGAAGCGCGAAAATACACACTTTTCACAAACGATTACACTGAAATTCAATGCTGTGACCATCAACTTGTATAGTACTATTTTGTTTACTAGATTTTGCACTTCAATTCTAATGTTGTGAACATTAAATATATTTATGTTAAGGAAACAAGATATAAGGTACCAAATTCCTTTTTTTCAACATTTTTTTTAAGGTACTTCACATTGCGACATGTGAAATTTCAATAGATATCTGTAACAAACCACCTTTTTTTTATCTTAAGGTAAAAAAAATTAATGTTACGTCTTTCATACTGTATGTAAAATATGATTGGGAAAACATACCTGTTTTACAAGTTTTGTGGAGGGGTACATAATGCCCTTAAATGTTAATCGTACACATGCATTCCCTGCTTGCTATTTAATTTGCACTGTTAATTCTTACATTTATATTGTCCACGGGTATTTACACTATCATTTACACTTTCTTTCACACTACTGGTTTGCATATTTACAGCTTTATTTACACTTTCTTTTACACTACTGAATTAGTTGTTTACATCTCCTGTCAACCTATTTACACTGGTGCTCACTTAATTACTCAGCCCTTCAGTTAATGATTGCAGTGTTTCCAGCTCGGCGGACATTTTACTGGTTATCATTCACTGCAATGTTTACATAAGGTTTTGAATGTTGTAACCTATAGCTTTAACTTAATATTTTTTATCTCTGAAGACTATCCTATTTCCTAACTTCATTTACAATTAAATGCCTCCATCCCATTTGTGACACCAGTGTTACATGATGTCCACTTGTGACACCAGTGTTAATGACATCCACTTGTTATTGTATTTAACCAAGATGTCTTTAAAAAACTATGATATACCTACACTGGAGGAAAATCTAACTATATAAAGGAATAACCATTCCTCGGAGCTTCAGTCACGATGGTGAGGTTTGATTAATTTCTTAATAATGCTAGTGTTGCTCAAGGTTACAGGAGAGTGTAGTTTCGAATTGAAGAAGATAGTCCACTAAAGGTTAAGATGTGTAACGGAGATGAACATTGGCATTTCTCTTTAATAAGTCCTGAATATACTTAAAAAATTTTCGATGTCTGTTTTGGGCAAAAATTTTGTCCATTGTATAATATGGATTCTGATAGTAGGTTGCCTTGCAGTGAGAACGAAGTAGCAGTTGAAGCTCAAGCTGGACACATCACAGAAGGTACGTCATACAAGAAAATCGAATACATCATGCAGAAGGAATGTTGTTGTTGTTGTTCTGTTCCTACCGTATGGAACGAACAATGTAACAAGGAACTCCCTGTGGCATGTGGAACTGCAAAGTATGGTTAGGAAAGAACATCTTATCTTCCAGACTATATAAAGGAGACAGTTTAGTATTAAATTGTTAGTAATGGTTAGTGTCTTCAAGCCTACATACATAAACGAGATCCTGGAAATAGGATACAGAAGAGTTTTCTTTAAACCACATGACGGTATTTTTCAAGTTCAAGTACGCAACAATATAGAATGCGCTGATACACTTTTGATAATATCCTACATTAGAAGACCTGACGATAGGCAGCCTTACCACGGAATCACCGTTCACTGGAAGGAAACTTGTGATGCTGACATCCACAACTTTATTTTCGAACGAGGAAGTCTAGTTTTCCCATATATGTGCAACATATATGCATGTGAAGTGACTAATTCAGAATAATGTTCTCGCCTATATGTAAGTATTCATTTATTGAAAAGGGTTTGCATTCTGTAAAGTATAGCTTGCCATAATCACATGTTGTTTTTAAGGAAATGTGTGTCATTCATTTTAAGTGTACATACTGGTTTGAATCTTTGTCAGCGCGTAATAAGCCATGTAGTTTTGATTCTATTTTAACTAACTGTAACAATTCGAAATGTCTTGTGAATGATTGCAGACTGTACAGAGTAGATAGAAATCGTTAGCTTAAGAATGAGAATATTTGTACCACATTTTGTGAGGAAGAACAGAGTTTGAACCATCTTATCTATTCAGGAAATATTGTTTTACCATATCAGTATTTCGAAGAATGTGATAAAGATATTAATATTTTATATCACCAACGTAAAAAGTTTGGTTACATGTCACATACTGGGTGTGTTCCATCAAATTGTTTAGTACATCGAGTACTAAAAGTTGCAAAATATTGTTTTGTCCACAATCATGCTTTAACTTTTAATGATAGAAGAGGATGATTTTCAATATACATATATTGTTTCTTACTAAATTGTTCTCAGTTGTGTGTTGGATTACAGATGAGTAATATGTATTTTCATCCTGGGAACAATTATGGTAGTGTAAAACCTGGAAAGTCTAATATAACTTACACATTATTGTGTAATGGGCTTCTCTGTGAGTTTACAGAAACCATTTACAGTGTGTTCCATTTTAAAGTGATTTATTTTCTGCTAGATGACGAAAAAAGTCATGAATTGATTCAATGCAATGATAATACTAAATGTCCTGTTCTCTACATGACAGAAACAACACCTCTTCCATCTACTATTGAAGCCATTCACTCACATTATGTCGAAACCTATCCCAACTTAGTTGAGAGTGTAGTGTTACATTCCCCCAAATGTAAAGATGTTTGTGTTCAAACAGACATGATCAAGCCAGGGTGTAAGAAACGCCCCCTTTTTGAAAGTAGAGTTCAAGAAGCAGACTTCGATCCAATTTTTCGAAAGTGTATGAAAACACTGCTTACAGCTTATAACTTGCCTTTAAAATATTTGTAATTTTTTGGAAACATTTTATGTAACTATGTTTGGATGAATTAAAAAATGTTGTACATATTTGGTAACATCATGGTGTGTATATATTTTTGTAACATTGTGCAGTAAAAAATGTGTAAAAATTAATGTAAGAGACTGTAGTTACTGGTGCTATGATTTGAATGTTATGTTTGTTTCTTAAATTGTGTATATATGTTTGTAACATCCTATGAGTTTTGGAACCTTCTGTAGTTTCCTAATTTTGTCATTAAAATAATTGTAAAATGAATTCCTGCAGATGTTGATAGAGGTGTCACAACTTTGTCTTTCGAAATTACACATGTCCAATCCACATCATCAATTATTGACATACATTCTGAAGAATAACCATTTTCTTTGTTAAGAAGTTCTTTCTAACTTGGAACTTTCACTCCAAGCAATCTATTTTGGTGCACAGTTCCCAAGCAGTAAATACCTCTTTTCTCACAAAATGTCATGAGGCCAGGGGTTGTAAAATAATTATCGGAATAAAGCCTGTGGTGTTTGTTTTCGGGAATAAACCGTCCCAGTCTAACTACTACATTAGCACAGACTGTCAGGTCTGTATAACCCTCCAACAATTGTGATTCACCATTTTCGAGTCCAGAATATAATTCCAACTCATAGGCAAAACCTGTCACTCTGCTTAAAACAAACACACTATAACTCCACTTGTGTGGTTTCATATGCATGTATTGTTTGAGGTAGTGCCTATATTTCGTAGCACAAAGTTGTTGATCTAAAGAAAGAGAGTCATCCATTGGCACAGTAGCGAATTTCTCATTCAGATGGTTTATGACAGGTCTAATTTTGTGGAGGCGGTTATGTCTTGGTTGGCCTGAAGGGATGGCATCTTTATTATTACTGAAATGCAAGTTTGTACATATGTTTTCAAATTTGTTACAACTCATGGTATCTTTTATTACAGAATTTTCCAAAGAAGGATTCCCGTACATTTTCGTGTTAGGTAAGTGAACCACTGACATAATAATACAAATTCCAACAAATTTTTTCAGGTCATTATTATTTATCATGAGATAAATAGGGTACTTAGGGTCTTTTTGGACTGCATAGAGATGAAACTCTGCAAGTATTTTCTCAAATATTTCATCTCCGAAAAGGTAGTTGAAAAATTGGAAGGGTGAATCCAAAGTCATGAAAATATAACGCACAGACACTTCAGCTGTGTCTGTGTACCAAGTTGGTTCTTCTAAATTCCACACTAATTCCCTGGGAATTGTCACAACCTTTATTGAAACTATACTTTGTTGAAATGTAGTACTACATTTATACATGCTTGTTTCAGTTGTGCTTACAGTTTCGTTGGTAGAAGTTTCACTTTCATGGCTTTCACTCGATGCAGAACTTACCACTGATGTAGGTCGAAATGTTGGATCTTCATTTGAGTCATCAGAAAATCCGAAGCCGGAATCACTTTCCGAAGGAAATATAAGATTTATCTTCATTCCTGCATAGACAGAATCACTGGTTCTAAATTATATTCTACATTATGCCTACTCTACTCTAAAACATAAAATTGGAATTACATATTTTATTTATTCTTTTTGGATTTCTCTATGAACGCTAAACACATTTCTCAAATCTCTGAAAATAAATTTACTTATAACTACAATTTTGTAGGCCTAACAGGACTAAGTATAACTTATTTTTATCCTAGGAAACATTATTTTTAACTTTTGTGAAGCTATGTGTAAATCTTCAAAATTTTTACTTTAGAAAAAACATAATAGTGTAGTTATGCTAGTTAACTAATTAAATATATATTTATATATGGAAAATGTATGATGTATCATAGACACTACTGCAAAAATAATTACATTATACGTATAAAAATGATAACCATATAAAATGTCTGATTCACGAATAAAGTAAACAATTATACACAGAAAGTGCATGATGTAGCATATATGATACAACCAAAAAATTGCATAACATTTGTACAAAAAACTACTTTACATGTTATTGCTCTAGGAAATATAACTTCAAAACACTTATCGATGACCTGCAAAATTTTATTTATCTCTCTGCATGGATGTAACTTCACTGGAAAAATGTTGAATATCAAGTACACAAATAATCCCGTAACCGAATGAAATCTCTTTTTTATGCGTATAAAAAGTCACTCTAGCTGCTACCTAGTGGCGACTTTTAGAACTACGATGTGATACTAGCGCATCTTTGCCAATTATGCGCCTATTGTTCGGCTGTTTCCCACTATATGGCAGGGAAGTGGCAAAACTGTGGTACATGAGTATCTCTAAAGAATGTGAAAGATTGGAAAATGGGTGGGTGGGGAATTTTTAAATTATTTTAGTTTTAAGCTGTTTTAAGAGAGGCTGACTGGAATTTTTGATGAGTGCTTGTGATTGAATTATGGAACAGCTAAAAAGATGTGGAGAACAAGCTGATTACACCTCGCATAATTGGAGAATGCATAGCCCTGCTCCTAGATGGTGTTGTTTGGAGATGGATGAAAGATTTTTTAATTCTTGGACATGAGTATCACTAAGGAATGTGGCATGATTGAAAAATGGGTGTTAGGGAATTTGCTTAGTTTGTACAATATTTGCTTAGTTTGTGTGATATTTCTTAGCTAGTTGTATGTTATTTGCTTGGTTAGATGTACATTATTTGCTTAGTTAGTTTTATGTTATTATTTAATTTTTTTTTTATTATTAAGTTTTCTAATATTTTTACATTTTTTTATATTTAAGTAATTTTAGTGGCTGTGCGAGTGTATGAAATATTGAGTTTTAAGAGCGTAAAATATTATTCCCCATACTAAAACTTTGTAGACAAAAGAATGGTAATAAATGTGTTTTTGTAAAAAATTTTGCCATGAAAAGTTATTTAAATTACTTAAGAAATATTTTCTTTTTAAATTGGAAAAACTGGAATTAAAATTTAATGTTTTCTCTTAAACAACAAGTTTCGGTATTCAAAAACTGGAATGAAATTCAATAAAATGCTGTGTTCTAAATACAGTGTGCTCGCCTGATATGAAACATGCGCTCGGAAAGACAGGCTAGGCAGGTCGCCAAGCACAGTGTTAACTGGACTGGCATTGGCCAAGGCAACATGCAGGGGGATGAAGCCAGGAGAGGGGTGGTGGAGGGGAAATGGCGACCATCTTTTGCATGTGCGATAGACCGCAGCAGGGAAGGCAGATGGTGGGGGAAGGGGATAGGGAGTCTGTAAGCTAGCACCCACTAGTTCCAGCAGCTGCCTCCAGCAACTCACCTCACACTGCCTCGCTGCACCGCACATGTCACAGACTGTCGCCCGCTAATCACTCCCCATCACCTCTCTACCTGCTTCTCGTCATGGTGCTTTCTATATCCCACATCCCAGTATCTTTTGTAAACATGTCGCACGATGTTTAAAACTATGTAAGCATGTTGCTTTTTTTTTTAAACACATGCACACAACTTTACTCTCTGATTAAATTTCATATTTTTTAAATCTAAAATTACTACAAAATTATTTCTTAAAAAAGTTCTCTCTTTAGGATGTTACTAAAAGAACATTTATTTTAGGTTCATCTAAATGTTGTGGTAAGTGACTAAAGATATTTTTTTTTCTTTTTCCAGAACGACCAGGCACTTTTACATTTGTTGTGGCATTGAAAATAATTTTGTGGAAAACAAAAAAAATTTGTCAGACACTGAGAGAACGAAAGCGACAAAATATTGACAGTTTGTTGGAAGATCTCTTCATAAGTGATTCATAGTCTAAATCACAGACAGAAAGATCACCTACCAGGAGCAGTCAAAACACTGTCGCTTTGCCTAACCAGAGGCGATTCGATCTCTTGCTGGACATCCTCTACTTAAGAAATTAGAGCACGGATTCATTCATGGAGAGTCAGTCAACATCAAAAGGTCGTATTTTGTCCGTTTCGCCCAAACAAGAAAAGGTTGATCTCTTGTTAGATAATTTGTTTCCATCTGATATGGAAACATTTTGTGATTTGGAAAGTGTTTCCTCCATTTCACAAGTGAGTTCCCAGTCAGTTAGAGAGACTTTGTCTAGGGAAATGGAAAATAATTAATTTTCCGAATCCCCAGCTTCACTGGAGCCTTTGTTAGACCTCACATACGAGCTATTGGCCATGTCATTAGTGGGTAGGCTAACTACTGCCCTGATAGTTAACGACAGGGTTTATACTAATGCAGATCTTTCTTGTTTTTTTCTCGAGGTGTAAGGCCTCTTTGTTAAACTTAGTATTGGCATCACTCTGGCCTATTAGAATTTGTGTTATCATAGTGTGCAAATACTCGAAATCCCTCATGGCAAAGGAAGACAATACGGAAACTTTCTATTTAGAGAGTAAATAACTCCCTGTCCTGCATTCTTCCTATGTTGACTCAATCTATGATGGGAAAATTAAGCCTCACTTAACTAACAGGCTTGAGGACTTTAGTGCATGTAGTTCAGTGTGGAGTTCTGAACTGATATCATACATGGACAACCATGACTCACATACAGGGTATTCACCATAGATGCTGCGCACACAAAACTACCAAAGTTTATTGCTAATAGGAAGGCTTGTGTCGATGTACACTGCCCAAGGGATTGTGTTTCCACTGCGCCGTCATATCATCTTTGTTTCCTGCCCCACAAAGTACCCACAAAATTACATCACATCCAAAATCTCATGAGGTTTTGAATACTGAAGGTCTGTCCACACGTGTAGTCATACAGGATATTCGTAAGTGTGACAACAATTCTATTTCTATCAATGTATACTGTGTGCTGGGCAAAGATAGCAATATAAATGAGCAAATTTGCGAAAAAGATGGTGTTATCGTACAAATGCGTATTTCTCCTGTACATCATGCTCGCTATGTAAGTATTTTTGCCATTCATGCTAGTGGTAATGCCACACATTTGCATTTTGTATGTATTATAAATTTGTTATGGGTGGTTGGTAATCAGCTGAGTAAGATGAGATGTAAAAAAATTATCCACGAGCGTTGTCTCCAGTATTTCAGAACTGAGGAGAAACTCGTAAGTCACTCTATTCTTTTTTATCAACAAAAGGCTGTTAGCAGTACTTTCATTGCTAGGGCAGACAAGTACTTGGAAATTAGGGATTACAGCAAACATAAAATATTGGGTTTCATCGCCTATTGGGATGTTAAAAGTTGCCTTAATCCCTTGTACACTTGCATGCCGAATGATTAAAAGAGTAACACAACTACCATTAACCAACATGTTCCATATGCTTGTAGCATTTTGTTGGTCTGCTCATACAATCCAAGTTTATCTCGCTATTTTGAGTTTGTGGGTGCTGATTTTATGTACTAATTAGTACATAAATTTGTTGAACTATGTTGTCACATTTGTAAGGAAAAGCTTGGTCCAAATGATTTTATGGTCGATCACGACCATCTTACATGAAATCAGAGCTCGCACACATAACAAATGCAACTTGAACATCAGACTGCCCAAGAGACAATTTGTCACTGTCTTTCATAACCTGCAGAATTATGATGGTCACTTTCCCATAAAGCCTTTGGCTGAACGTCACATAACACAACCCAACGGAACCATGTCAATCGAAAACACTGGTAAAATCCAGGTGACTCGAATGACCCTAGAGAAATATAAATATATCACCAAACAAATTCCCAATGCGATTGATTTCAATGGAAAGGTGCAATATTTCAAATTTTGTTGTAATGATTCATTCCAGTTCATGAACGCTTCTCTGGAAACTTTGGCAGGTAATTTACAACCAGCGCAATTGAGTAACATCCGCTCGAGATTTCCAGACAACACCCAATTTGAATTGGTGAAACAGAAAGGAGTTTTTCCTTATGACTTTGTTAAGTCGCAAGACAGTCTGATGTGCACGTCACTCCCATCAAAGAAAGCATTTCATAATGTGATGAAAAGGCGAAGGCATTAGCGATGAGGATTACGCTCATGCTCAATCTGCATGGGATGCGTTCAACTTCGTAAACTTTCTGCAGTATGCCACTCACTATTTACTTGTGGACACTTGTTTGCTGGCAGATATTTGTGAGAATTTCAGGACTATATGTTTGGCTCATTACAGTCTTAACCCCGCCATGTACATCACAGCTCCATCTTTCATGGGATGCTTTATTGTCAACGACAGGTGCGCGGCTAGAGTTGTTGACAGAACCAGGAATCGAACCCAGTTCGCCTAGGGGGGGAGGCGTGTAGTTTAAGCACTACACCACCGTGGTCTTGGTAGCAAAGGAAAAAGGTCCAACTAATGCGAGTAATGAACAAATAGAAATTGAATGTTTTGGGGGTGGTGGTCACTTGTCTGCTTGTATTTGTGTCGGGAGTTTAGTCATTGATCGCTCCATCTAATGTCGAGCACCGAACCTACTCCATGTAGGTAATTAAATGTTACTTACATAAGTTTTCAAGATTTATAATGTAATTAATTTTTTTATATTTCTAAATAATATATTCGGTTCTAGGTAAATTCATTTCATGGGGTCAAGGACAAGGACACTGGGACAAGGGCAATGCAGCAGTCATGCAAGATGTCGGTCTGTGTTAATAATGTAATTTCTCCTTTGGAATTTATATATTTTTAATGATTTTTCTAAGTCACCTAGGATCAAGGTTATTATTATGAACATCCGATATGCCGTTGTGGTTGTTTAATGATATTTTCCCCTGATTTTAAAATTTTTTATCAAACTTTTTTGATTGTGTTTATGATTTGGATTGGTTGTTGGTGGGGGGGGGGGGGTTGAGGCGAGCTGGTTGGAGGTAGGAGGGTGCAGGATGTTGGTTGAGGGAGGAGGGCCATGTCTGTTTATATGCCTGTTCCGCTGTACCAGTTTCGGAGTCTCAAATCCAATTTTACCGCTGTGAGGACTGAGTGGCTCATTCCGCTGAGAATCAAATCTGCTTGCTTCTTTGAGGAGTTTTTAGGCTCTCGCATCGAGGAGACTCGAATTCGCTTCTCTCATGTGAGGATTCGATCGGTATATATTTTTGCATTTTTTTTTCGGATATTTTTTGCGAAAAAAGCTGAGTTTTGGGTAAAGTAATTAATTTCTGAAGTTATTTTTATGGCTAAACAAGTCATTTCGATGATAGCAGGACAAGTAGAACAGATATACTACATAATGCATTAACTACTTCTAAAGAAACATCATTTGAAATTAAACTGGAAGATCCTTTAAAGAAGAAAAAGCTAAACCTTTATCTTTCATCATGATGTTATTTGGCTTTAAAACATTCATCATCTATGTTCGATACGACATTTGGTATATATCGACATGGAAATATATGGTTCCTGGGAGATTAAGTAATTTTTTTTGCCTGAGAATAGAAATCAAGTGGGTGATTATGTAACTGACATGAGTGAAGGATTGTTTGAATTATTACATTTAAATGATCCAAATGGATATTCCGAAACTGATTTGGAGGAATATAAAGAACTTATCCTCAATGCGAATGCAAATAATGGTTCAGGATGAAAACCTCCCGAAACTACATTTATTAAGCATATTGCTGGAAGTGAAGCATATAAAGATGAAGTTTGTTATTGGATTTTTCCTATATTTTGGAACAATCCTAATTAATTGGTGAACAGGTCAAAACTTCTCATTACTTTGAGATAGTCTGGGAATAATTCACATACAAACAAAATAATTTATATTATTGAAGAGCTGATGGAAGGTTTTTATTTCGTAATAAAATTCAGAACTACTTCTCAAGAAAGACACACCCTTGATAGGATAAGGTTTCCCAGAAGAAGAGTTAATACTCACGGTTAAAATTATATTTTTCAAGCCGATTTGTGTGAAATGATATTGCTTTCTAAATACAATAAGGATTACAAGTACATTTTTATCACAATATATCTTTATATCAAATATTTTTGGGGCATACCTGTGAAGAACAAGACTGGGAAACAAGTAACTGCTGCAATGAAAGCCACTATACTAGAAATAACAACAAAATCGCTTCAATCTGATAAAGGGACCAATTTTTTTAATGTTCCTTTCCAGAAACTAATGGATAAATATTGGATCTACCATTATGTAAAATATTATGAATTTAAAGCTTCAGTAGTCGAGAGATCGAGCATTTTGGTTAAGTAGCTAATATAGAAATATTTCATGTCGAAAGGGACTTACAATTTGGTAGACATTTTGCCTGAAATACTTCAATTTTATAATTCAGGATATCATTGAACTATCAAAATGGCACCCAAAAAGGTTATGGACAATGGATTGATGAAAACCATATATAATAATGTTAAAGTATTCTACAAGAGAAAGCAAAAGTTCAAATTTGTACAGTATGTATGGATCACTAAGCTGAAAGGGTTTTTTAAAAAAAATATATACTACTAATTGGTATTAAAAAATATTTAAAATTATTTCTGCTAGGCCTTCATTTCCTAAAATGTTTTACCTCGAAACCTATGATGGACAGCCTATTAAAGGCGAATTTTAAGAACACAAATTGCAGAAAGTTGCTTCTCCAAAAAAACATTAATTTGGTAATATCATTAAAAAAGGGAAACATGCCTCCTTTGCCTGCTAGAAAGTTTCCTCAAAAACTCATGATTTGTGGGTGAAGAATGAAGATGTTGAAAGATTGTAAGACAATGTTTGTACGATTATCATAATTTAAAAAAAATTAAAAATAATTTATGTTTTTTAATGAACTTATCGATATTAGTGGGGTTTCGAGGTACAATTAGTGCGTATTTAGTTTATTACAATTAATGTGCACTAATTCTGCTTGTTTTGTTGTATTACCATTTCATTGTATTAGAATTTTATTTGATTATCACTTCAGCGGTGGTAATCCATTACATTTGTTTCCTTTTAATGTTATATTTCTTTGAAATTGGATAATGTTGCCCGGAATTGTTTCAGTTTAAAGACTTTTGTAATGTGATTATTCATGTTTAAGAAACTATTTCTTACATTTTCAGGGTAATTAAGTTCTTAAGTTATAAATGCTTGGAAGAAGCATAAGAAGGCGATGCTCTGAAGTTTTTCAGTGGTCTGCATAACAAAGGAATAAAAGTTGTTGACCCTGACTACAGGGGTTGAAGAGGGAGGGGTTGAGAATGAGTGAGAGAGGAAATAAACCTAGCTGGTCTATTGGTGCGTGTTCCCTATCAGCATATTTGGCCAGCTATTCTTGACTGCCCAGAGGGTTGGCTGTCCTATGCAGATGGAGGCCAGGGTTTCAGATATAGAACATATTTATCCTTTCATTAACAACCCTTCGTAACATTAAATGCGATAATTTATTGACTTTTCATAAAACATCCAATATTGGAAAACATGTGTGTGTGTATTCCATTTCTGAAAATAGTCTACGAATGGATCAAGTGTTCACTACGACCCGGAGACTTGCTACGCTTGGACTGTGTTAGGCTTTCGATGGAAGTTGTGTTAAAATTATTTTAAAAACCTCTCTCACGCTAGAGAAACTTATTCGAACCGATAAACTACGTTTCTGCACCATTAATTTATATATACATGGAATGCAGTTGTGTGAGTTAGTAATTTAATTCATGCAATATGGTAATAAGTGCGAATCTGTAAAGACGTTTAACATATACGTGGGTCTATAATTAAAAAAAATAAGTGCGGTTTTTCTTTCCAGCCGTTCAGCTAGTATTTGTACATTTTTCACAAATTATAAGCAATTTTTTTTCGGGAAATCTGAATGTGTATTTCGAAGTTGGCCTCACGAGAATTCGACGGAAGTTGTGTTAAAATTATTTTTAATATTTCTTCTCATGCTAGGAATATTTGCAGTGGTAAACTATGGTTGTGAATATGTCGTTTTTGATACAAGTAAGTTAATTTCAGAAAAATTATTTTTGTTCAGGAATGCGTGGAAATAGAGTTAGTTGTTTGTTGTCTACGCTTGTATTGGTGATTGATTTTATAGCTTATAATTCTTTGTCTGTGGTTAACATTTCATTTTAAATGCCCGATGTAATTGTGTTTAAATGGCAGAACATTCCATATTAAATTATATGTAACAGTTAAAACATTATATTGTAAGTTACGTGTCTAGATTGGTATTGTGATTAGCTTGCATTGGATATATAAACCTGTATTTTTAATTGTGCTCCATTTATAAGCACCAATAAATAATATTCATTGTATTGTGACTTTCAATTTGGACTTGTGGGTTTTTCATAACTAACGTATGTAAATTACTTTGTTGTATGATATGTCGTTATTTTGTTGTAGGACTTAATGTATTTAATCAGGTCGTTTGTAAATTTACATCTTTTGAATGTGTGAACTTTAATAACTCATTAAATTATACTAACTAGATTGGTAGGGAAGTACGATACCTTTTTGGCTTCATTGTAGATATAATTTGATAAGTGATTCCTTCTTTACTTTCTTTACAGCACCAGGATTGCTCAGGCATTAATTTAGTTTTCACATGGAAATATACTCTGTTGGCTGTAATTCGTCTGGACTTGGCATAATTCCTTTATGTTCTCTTGCTTTTAGTTAATATAATAACATCTATTTGTCACGCAGTAAATATGCCACGTAGTTTATTCATTGCATACGAGAGTCTGTTGTTTTTACTAGCATAGAATACAGGTTAGTAAACTGCTCTTGTGGATTTCAGTGCAAATCGTATTCTTTGCACCTAATTCATTTTAAATAAAATACTTCGTTATTTCGAAGTACGCGTTTTAGAACTCCGCCGTTTCTAATAACCCCAGTCGACATTCAGATGCTGCCTGCACTGCACATATCTTCTTGCTGCTCTCTCTCCCCCTCCCACAGTCGCCTGCCAGACGGCAAAAGGGGAGGAAATTTTTCCCCCCTCCTCAATACCATTAAATATTATGCAATATATACGTACCACTTCACCAACACATCACGCCTCATTACAATGCCAGACGTCCAAGGGGGAAAAGCAATGTCGCTGCTCTCCAACAAAAAAATAAAGGATCTCTATCACACATACTACACATATATAGTCACACAAAAAATGCATCAAAGAAATTTGATAAAATAACTTTGAAATAATTATTTTAATAAAATTTGTTTGATAAAAGAAATTTTTACCAATCAACAACATTAATTTTATCGGATTATGATTGGCAGATAAACGATTATCCCATTTTGGTTGGATTAAACACAGATTAATTACCAGATTAATTGGGTCAGTAAATTTTGATGTCAAATCGATAATCCGATTAATCAAAAGTGCCGTAGAACGAACAAGCGCCTACTACTACACTACATGTTCGATCAGTTATAATATATTTTTGTAAATTCAAATTTAACTATGAGAAAAGCTCGAATGTAGAAATTGTTGACATGTGCTGAGCAAATATGCGAGCATGATTTATAACAGCAGGATGAAATTCGTAAGCGTTATTAAAACTGACACTCACAGCTTATTAGTATGGATCTCCGTCAATAAGAACACCGAACCTATTGCATAAACTAGTGCAGGTGATTTATTGTAGTTCTGTCTAGCAAGGAAATGAGGCGTCAAAGAAGACACTTCCTATACTATACGCCCGTACGACAACGATTTTTATGGCGTCAACAAATGCTTTTGTCTTCTTGTCTGAGACTTCTCTGAAACCGCAAGGAGATTTAGAAAAGGCACGGAAACAAAAAAAAAAGCAAAGGAAGACAACAGCAATTTTTTTACAGAAAGAGTCATGAATGTTGTCAGATCGTAGCTACTTCCCCAATTGTTTATTCCCGCTGCTATTTTCGTTGTTCTTCCTCTCACATCGACGTTTCCGCGGCGGTGTTACATTTCGACAAACTACAGAAGTGGAGTGGGGAGATTTGGGCGACACTTAACATCGAGGTCTTGAAAGCCGATGTGGGTGAAGTGAGTTGAGCATGAGCAGATCCGTAATGCAAGGGTGGGAGAAACGGGAGATTCCCGAGAAAACCCGCCTGGATGAGAGGCGAGTAGTCTACTGCAGGGAAATGTTTTCATGACCTGTCGTGTTTGTAGCTTGCATCGGTGAGATTAATTTCAAATATTATATCCCAACCTGCTCGCAAGACTCCCGCCTAGGTTACGTGGCACTTGAACTGGCGTGCACAGTGTTTGAAATACAAGGGCTACTTGAATTTCATGTGCTGTTGTGTTGTTTCAAGACATCACGAATATTATATATTAATCTTCAGGGAACCCCTAATTAGCCTACAGTAACCTTTTCAAATCCCTGTATTTCCCAATATACGGTTAAGTTACGTACCGATGTATTCAAAGGCCCTTCACTAAATATTGCAACGGACATTCTAATAATAAAATAGAAGGTTTACAAACGAAAGTTTCATAGTACCCGCAGCACGATATGGTTACTGCACTCCAGTTCAGAGCTTAGCGATTAGGGGCGATGGCGCACTTGATAAGCGCTGCAGAATCGCCTTTATCGCTCTTGCAATGCTCGGCCAGATCGCACCAACAATCAACCTGCGTATTGATACGTGGAACACGGCAGTGCAGTCGCTAGGGCTCGAACGCAAGACTTTTTCCTGATGCAAGTCAGACGCCCACAAAAACACTTGTTGTGCTTCAGTTAAAGTTGTCTGCCCAGGACCTCTCGCGGGATCTGCAGATTTATAGTAAGCAACTTCTGTTCGTATCAGAGTTGTCTGCCCAGGACCTCTCGCGGGATCTGCAGATTTATAGTAAGCAACTTCTGTTCGTATCAGAGTTGTCTGCTTCGAAGACTACTTTCTTTTTGTATTTCTGTCGCTAGTGTCTATTTTCGGAAAGTGAAATGGGGAAGAAACATTTTTACGGACATTTTAAGGTACGATAACTACAGTAGAGGATATTTAAATAAGCTTAAGTACGCGAAAAGAGTATTTTTCTCCTTACGTCATAAAATAATAGCGCCAGAATTGAAAGGAAGTGACTACCCCTATCGTACACTAAAATTATTTAAGGACGAGAGGATAAAGACTGCCAAGGAAAGATACGAAGTTGTTAAAGCTCAATATTTTTTTCCAATACTGGTAAGTTATTCGGTAAACCATTAAGTGATTGAATTTATCTAGAACACTTCCATTTATTGGGACTCACACATACAGCACTGAAATTCAGCCACTGTGTTTATTAGTTATCTGGCACTGATTATCAGCTTCACTCTTTTCACTGATTATCAGCTTCACTCTTTTCACTGATTATGCTCAATGCTCACTGTTTCAAGTTTGGAGTGTATCGGAACGCAGTCAGAACGTTTTTCGAAAAATTCATGCATAGTTCACAAAACAGAATATTTGATGCTTGATAGGTGGGTATCACACATCACCAAAGAAGTAATTACGATTATTATTATTGTTACTTTATGCTGTTAAGACTAGGGCCATTTAGCACCTCTCTTACGTATTATACAGCGATACAAGTTCAGTAACAAACTCTGCAATGCTTTATACAAAGTATAACAAAACAATTAACCATTTTATACATACAAATATAACTAATTATAATAATACTACATAGTTAAATATTAATATTATACTGCAATATAGCCTAGTAATTATTATTAACGACTATTTGCTATTGTTGTAGTTTGCATAACGTTCATACCGAATCATTACAAGTTTTGTATTAATACAGGTAAAAAAAAACAATACACAGCAGCAAAACAACGATATAAAACAGCAAAACGACATTCATTGAGCAAAATAATTTAATTACTTTCGAAAGAAGTACTCGTAACATATCACTATTGAAATAGGCTTGACGTACATAGCTGGGTCACAGGATTTTCGCAAGTGGGAATCGTGCCGGACGATGCCGTTGGTCGGCGGGTTTTCTCGAGGATCTCCCGTTTGCCCCGCCTCTTCATTCCGGTACCGCTCCATATTCATTTAATTCACCCACTTCGGCTCTCAAGACCTCGCTGTTAAGAGCCATCCAAATCTCTTCACTCAGTTGACTTAGAGAGTTTTTTTTTTTTATAATTGGCAGTGGGTTCTATAATCCAGAAAGCTGAACGGTGAAAGATTTTCCTTAGAAGTATGACTTGTGCCGGAGTATATTTATGTTTTATTGTCATTCGATTGTGTATTCTGGTTGTGATGAAAAGGAAACGTTTTGATTCTACCAAAGTGTTTGAACGAACAGATTGTAATCAGTAATTTGGATATTGGGGATTTTAAATTAGTATTTTGTGAAAGCGCACATCACCCTTAATCATTTATGGGGAAAAGTGTGAATATATTTTGGTCTTATATTTTAGAGAGGAATAACCTGCTGGAGTCTGCCGATGTTGTTCAAAAACACCAAGTGGAGCCTATACTAATGAGAAACATTAAGGCCATCCTTACTTTAAAAGTGGAAGGGTATTTGTGGTGGATATACTCAATTAAAAGTTGAGCAATCGACCAAGAAATTTGACCGTTGGAAACATATTTCCATCTTCTTACCAATATCAGATCTCGAAAAGAGATACAGTTTCGGTGGAAAACATTTAACTACTTTTTATTAATTAACGGTTCGCGGAGTCGCTTCCACGAATATTAATCTCGTCAAATTCCTCCGTAATCCAGTTCAATTGTAAAACAGTGATTTCTCCTATTTGGAGAGTGGGGAAATACACAAATTTGAATTGTTCGGTCCGCCACCTCCTGAGTACGTTGGCGCCACGGAATCAACTTATCCCCTCTCAACAAGGAATTGCGCTCGGGAATCTTCCGGATCGCCGATTTGCCCTGCATTAACCCAGAGAACTGAACAGACCACAGACTCGTCCGAGCCGCCGCCGTGCGAGAAGATTAAGGGCGCAAACGTCGACCCCAATTTGACGCCCCAAGTCTCGGAAGGGGGAAATACTTTCTACGCTCTCACTCTTAACCCTCTGCGTCCTGATATATATATATATATATATATATATATATATACATCACCCCAACGCACAACCTCTGCCCTTCCAATTGCCAGCAACAAGGGGGAAAAGGACCTAGCAGCGGTAATAGCCCTCAGGCCCTTGGGCTGATGGAGGCTGAAGTCTGCGGCTACCCTGGATTTACACTTCAAGCTCATTAGCCCGCGAGGGGATCCCAAGTGGTGCACTCCAACACACAGCAATACAGCATTCCTGTATTCGCTTGTCCTCCGTTACTAGATTCTTCGTCAGGGTCAACACCACTCGCTGATCTCATTGTATAGGTGGTAAAAATTGAAATATGTTATTTTCACGCTTAGAGAGCTATAAATAACTCGCGAGGACAATGAAGTGTAGGAAAAACTTGATATCCCTAGTAAAATAGCTTGCTGTCTAACTGGTAGACGATGACTGGACCTGCATTTTATTGCATGTTTGCTATTTAATCACAGTTCTCCAGGGGGTACCAAATAACTTATGCAAATACTGTAACAGTAGCATACATTTATGGAATTTTGAAACCCATTTGGATCGAAAATAAATGAGCCAATTTTTAATTCTCTATATATAACATGAGAGACATATTGTATTGAACACAAATTTTGTCTTACAAATTTTGATAACAATAAGTGAGGCGTAGTTTACTCTTACAGGAGAAGTTTTTTCTATGTTACTGTACAAGGCTTATTTTTCGTTGTTTACACGTTATCACCGCCCTCTTAGAAATGTGTTGCAAATACAGCAATGGATTAATTAACTATTACATAATCGATTTTATTTAAATAGTTCTGTTCGTGTAGGAATGCGTACATTTAATCCTTATCAAACTTATTAGGAGCCATGCACGAACTCCAATCAAACTCTCATTCACGATCCGTATGTTACTCGGCGGCAAACACTACTGCGAACGTAAAACAGATTCTGCAGCAAGCACGCACCTCGTGAACAGGCTAATAAAATCATATCACTCCAGTTTCTTCGGACTCGTAGCTGGTTTGCAGGTGACCCCGAGCCTCTTTACACCTCGCGATCCTACTACCAACTCCCCTTTGTAAAATCGGCATACGTCTTACTCCAGGAAATTCCAAAGAAGAAAATTGTTTAATGAATTGATAGCCATTCCCCCTACCATACAACTTACGACGACGCCCTACAGGCATCCACAAAAACCAAAACCTATATTTATTTACCAAAAACATACGCAATACCAGGCATATATCCTTAATGTCTCATATTACAAATTTCAGTCAAAAATTCACACATCAAGATCAGATTTTACTAAATTTTATGATACACTATTGTATTACTTGAGAGCATTGAAGTATGGCATTAATTATAAAATGATTCACCCGCACCTGGCTGCGGTCTGGGAACGAGGGGAAGAACTTGCGGCCATATTAGATAATATCACGTCGAAACCACCTGCTCTGCGGCCATATTGGATTTACCTATTCCCATAGGAATTTCCCTTTATCCCTCCTCCTCTATTATCCCTTCCAATCTCTTCATGCTCTTGCATTTCTCTTCTTTTGTCTCACCTTCTGGCACTCCTTTCTGCCACTCTCTCCCACGTCTGTCCTCTCTCTCGTCCATTCTATACCTCAATGTTTTCTCATATTCTTTCTGGGCATCCTTTATTCCTCTCTTGTCTCCCAACTTATGCCTACCTTTCTTGCTTTCTACCACTGGCCACCAGAGCGCACCGCCATCACGCTTCCCCCACCACCCGCCAGAGAGCCTTACAATCGCCATCGTTCACACAAGGTCAGCTAGAGAATCCCACCGGCAACCTCCATCTTTGCTTCCGAAGGCCGCCGCCAGGCGTAGCGATTAAGGCCGAAGTCCGACGCACAGCGGGTGGGACCCTCGCCCTTGTGCACACCTGTTTTGGTGCAGGTTAGCGAAAAAAATGCCAGAGGAGAGCGGTATCCTTCCAGCATCTTTTGAGTCAGCAGTGTAGCATCTTGACTGCCACACCACCACAACATTTAAGAAAGGAGGATGTTAAAGGACGAATACATATCGATGGCTGAGAACCAGAGTGACGTAAAAGCCATTTCTTCATTATTCAGTAAAGAGAAAATAATGTTCAAGGACAGAAGTTTTTAAAATTTTATTAAAGTGGTTCAAAGTTTATTTAATATTGCTCCTATTTTTTCAAGTTACTACCCACCATTATTTAAAATTACAATTGAATGGTATTTTATTTTTTATAATTTAGTTAATTTATTAGGAGATACGTTTGTATGACTCTAACAAAATCCATTGTCAGATTATATATGCAATGGAGATACGTTTGCAGGAATATTCTAACCAACACAATTACTATAAAAAATGTAATGATGTGTAGCTAGTGCTACAGTACAGTTTTACAGTCAGGAATCAATACAAACATTTATTCAGAAAGACTCTTTGTTCTAAACATAAAAACTTTTTTAAAACATACTGTTATCACTCTACCATCACACTGCCTTTCATCAACATTGTCCACATTTTCTCTTCCTTGTGCAGGAGAGGTCATATCATCGTTATAACTATAACAACATGTTTTACTACACTGTGTCATCAGTCAGCCATCACACAGTTCTTCATCAACACTGTCCACATTGTATCTTCCCGTGCAAGAGACTGATAAAAATTGTGGTACTGGTCCTTCATTGTCTTGGAGATACATAACTGCAACAAATCATTAAGTTTATCCTTCTGGATTGTGAAGGAGACACGATGCAAGGGTTGCAGTTGAGGTAATGTCAGGGATGTTCGAGATCTCCTCTGTGTTGCAAAGCTCTTGAAATCTTCATCATTGTCCTATTTGAAGTATACGTGCAACAAGTAACTTTTCCGATACTGAAAATAAACTACCTTGAGCCATAAAATGTTGTTTCCATTACTGTTAACTTTCTTATTTTTTAACAACTTCTTCTGCATGGTCTTAAAGTCCAGGAACTCTTCTTGATCCATTTCAACAACCGTGTACAACCTCCCCTTTGATGTCATTTGAACGACTGTATACCAACCTGAGGGGTCATAAATGTTGACATTTTTCGATGTTTTCTCAATGTTAGCATGAAGAGAGTCGCACTCCATTTGGGAATGCCCAGGTTCGAAAAAGCAGTGGTCGATGGTTGGAACGTTTAGAGCCTTCACGGCTTGAAGAAGCATAGTGCACATGTTTGCGTTCCTATTTTGTCCACCACAAGTATCTGAGAATAAATAAATTGACTTCCCATCATCGAAGTTTTGGAGTTCTTTGAGTAAACATGATGCTATTTCTGACGATCCTCTTCAAGTAGTTCCCTCATACCACATGTAATTAGTCGTTTTTTATGAAGTGTTTTATACTGTAAGGTTGTATATAGCAAGCCTGCATATGTAAAAAATGGCTTTTGCGTTTATAGACGGATAGAACCGAACTGCTTCTAGATCGAACTCTAGCAAGTGACAGTATGCGTTCTTCGCAAGATACTTAATCTGATTTTTAAATTTCATGCAGATTGCTTGCACTTAATATGTTCATTGTGGACATCTTGATGTTCCTCTGGTTTTCTAAATGACAGATTTCTGAAATGAAAACAATGAGAGCATTCATATTTCCTTGGAGAATGGAAAGATAAATTGAACTCTTTATTGACAATTTGTCTCTAAAGTTATACATTTTCAGGTTTCACCCTTGGTGAGGCAGCATCACACTCTGCTACATACAAACTGTACATTTTCTCAAGATTAAGATGTGGTGTTTAGACGTGTCTCTGCGGCAATAGTGCGATGACACAACATGAAAGGATGTAAAATGATTCCTGATTCTTTATTTCGTATCGTCGGGTCTCTTGAGACCTGGAGGATGATGCCCTCTTCCATAACTACTTACCATATTACTGCTGTCTCATTTTCTTACAACAGTGCGCAAAAATATTTCAGAAATTCCGAATATTCGTAGGAAAAGCCCGAGACAAACTTAGCCTGCACAGTTCCCCTTTGGTATAAAATATTGTTTGCTAACTTGTCTCCGGGATTATTCATTGTTGCTACGAATTCTTCCTTTGGGAACAATTTTTACAAGAGGAGCCAGGTGCTGCCTCTGTTTATCTATATAATTCATGGGCCAAAATCTTTCAAACATCTGCTAGCTAACCATCAACTTCATTAATTTTTTCATTGCACTTTCTAACACATTTGGTACTGTCTTTGCACTGAAATGACATGCAAGGGATCTCCTTTCCAGAAGTGGATATGTATGCTTTGTCTGACTGCCTGGTTTCTTTTCTAACATTTTTTTTCAGGCGGAAACATTTCTGATCATTTTCCTTGGTTTTTTCTTTTCAGCCATATCGTCTTCTTCTGTATCATTCACATAATTTTTATTATTTTCTGTAAACACAACCATATAAACATCTCCTTACCTTGATTAGATGGATCACGTGGACCCAATACTTCAATCATAATGGCACTAGCTGTAATATTATCAGTGCTGCCCTTATCAGTTTCGTGTTGTAGTTCAGCTGGATTTGAAACAGCAACTTTAAGCCTTTTGGTGATTTTATTCTTTCGATGGCATTTACATTTTTTTATTTCATTTTCTTCTTTGTTACATTATCATGGCTGTCCGAAGAAGAGGATCGCCGTGAACCTTCAGTAGGGCTATAGTCATCACAAGATCATCCTTGTAGTTCTTCAATGTTCTCCATATCATCCAAAGATTCTCCTGGTATATCTTCAACATTCTCCACAACAGAAAGCTGGATTTCTTCCGTCTGAATAGCTGACTTTCCAAGGATACTGTCCACTATATCCGACATCCAGATTTGTTCTTCAGTTAACTCAGATGATACATCTGTAGTTGTATAACTTTATTCAGCTGCTGACAGACTTTCACCACTTACAAGAGGAAAACTCATTTTCAATATATACTTTAGATGTCTTTTGGAACCCTGCAATTTAACAGTAAACAACACAAGAAGGCATTTTTTCCATTGTAGTTGGTACTCAAAACAATGTATAAATTCCAAAACATGCATGTAAAAGTGTATAGTGAAAGTTATCAAGAAGCGGAAATTATGCAGTATCTCAACAATTTTCAATTTTTTTAAGTGTTCCTTAGTCTGTCAAGAATATAGAAGATTTAAAACAATATCTGCACAGAAACTATTTTTGTACCAAAAATGGTGATCGAAAATTTGGTTTTTTGTAGCTCTTTTTATGCATATAATAGCTATTTCACATTTGTCTACATTTTCTATCATGATCCAGATCTTAGTGAATAGAGCGGTAATAAATATACAATATTCATTATTGTAGCAAACAATACACTCACAAACGCGAAAAAATCACTATGTATAATATTATTCAATATGTGCAAAATAAATGCACCGAACATAACTTACATTAACCATACAATAACCTGAAACTACCCTAACTGTACCTACACAACACATATCAACAACTATGAAATTTTGGATGGTTTTGTGCCTTGTTACACCAAAACATATTTTCTAATAGTACTAGTATTAATCTCAGAGCCCTGCAACTCCATTATACATTAAAAATGACAGTAGAAAATAAAAATTTTAAAGTACTGGGATAATGGAGGCAATGTTTTCGTAGTACAGTATATTATTTACCAGTATAACCATAACTGCTAGTCATTAAATGATTTATATATAAATCTATCCAAAGTGAAATGTCCCCTAGATTGTATTTCTCCGGCTTCAGATTTGTGTTTGCACAATACAGATACAATAGTATGTAGTATGTCCCACCTGTTACTTTTGAAACACGATTAGCAGAACTCTTCTCTCTCAGTAGCACCTTACTACCACTGTTTCCATCAGCCGCAGATGTTCCGACATCTGCAACACATGCCATATGTGTGAAACTTGCTTTAAAACGATTTTATATCATATTGCATAGTAAACAAAGCACTATACTAGGCATAACCTAATTTTTTAACTGTAATAAACATTCCAAGAGCTGCTAACATTAATGACTATATATACAAATTATTAATACAATTTTCTTACATTCATTAACAGTGTTGTTCAAAGCCAGATTTACTAATATTATCCTTCTAGAAGACAAATATTTTATTGACGTGTTATCAACTGACATGGCAGACAATGATAAAATATAGCAACCAATTTCTTATTTTCCGTATATAAGTACCAAAATAACACAAAAACTGGAAGAGACCTTTAAAGTAATTCTTTAATACTGGGATATATACTGGTTATTTCATAGAATATACTTGTATGTTTGATTAACAATATTATCCTTAGTAATAATAAAACATGCATGTACAATCACATAAAAGCAAACGTAACTCCATTAAAAATGTTTTTAACCGGTAGAAACAGAATAAAGTATGTCAAAATGCTTATGTGGTTCTGAATATATATTTGACACTGAGGGACAGAAAAACATAAGATCCATTACGTTTTTCTGGTTATAACTAGGATCGATAACCAGGCCGAACGTATCTCCAATAAAATGGAACAGAAGGCGGCAGGAGTTACGTCGCTTTGGGTCTATACAGAGTTGATTTTGATATGGACTTATGTTACATAACCCGAAAATCGCTATTTTGGAGATACGCCACTCTGGTTCTCAGCCATCGATACATAGTTATTACCACACAAAATTTATATACATTAAAAATCGCTATTGCATGGTTAGGAGAAGAAATAATTACAATGGCCGGTGCAATCCCCAGATAATAATCGTCCACATAAAATAATAATGCAAGTCTTGCAAAAAAAAAAAAAGTTTGTTGCCCAACACGAGGCCCGAATGATCGAGCAATAATAATAACAGAAATAAATTACCATATTAAAAATTATCGTTAAATACACCAAACAATAGTGAAACAGAGTATACACTCATGCAACATGCCGTCTGCACGCCCAATGCAATAATAATAATGTTAATAAATGGCTGTATTAAAAATTAGCATTAAAATGTCAATCTATATGCACACAGGCAACAGAGTATGCGCGCATGACAGCATGTGATGAAACATAGTATACAGCACCTCGCCAAAATGCACACGAGCCGGCGCAGGACACCGACACAATGGGAAATGTAGGACACTTAAAAGCAGTAGACACATGCACACCACAGCATGGAAGAAACCACGTCACCCAACATGAGGCCCACACGACTATATACAGGTGTAATAATATAAATAAATAATCGTATTAGAACATTGACATTTGAATAAATATAATATTAAGTGTAAGAACAGAAGTGAACGACTCTTAACCCTAACTAAATTAGTGGTACAAAAAACAAAAAGAGAGAATATAGAAGCACTTGCTATTAGATGAGCCCCACCGCAGGTGTCGATGATGCTGAGGAGTACACCAGAATGCCAGCCATCAGTCAGTCAGTAAATTAGTCAGTTCATTCAGCATCGACGTCGTCACCGAAACCTCCAATGTCCACATCGTTGGAGTCCTCGTCGCCACCATCATCATCATCATTGTCACCACCGTCGGCACCACCAGCAGGTGGATAGGTGCGAAGGCCAGTCCAACAACGCACCAGTAGGCCCAGAATAACATACAGCGATATGCTACACCTTTCACGAGATCCTTGGGCCCTAGTGTGCCCAACCAGATCCCGCTCTGCCTTCATGGTCACCCACTGCATTTGTGTTTCTGTCGAACGCAGCTGCCAATGTCCAGATCGCGTTGGCTGGAGAGTTGCCGAAGTCAACGCCGACATCGTTGGCCACGTTGTCAGCCTTGTCAAAATTTCATCGACAAGCTCTCCATAGCCGAATTCGGCGAGGTTCGCGGTGTCGTCGTCATCGCTTACCTCCTCCCGTGATATAAGTTTCCATCTCGGATGTGGCAGGTGACATCGAAGCCTCTGGCATCGGCAGCATGGCAATCATGGGGCGTGCCATAACCCTCCATGGGGCCAGTGGATACCTCGACCAAGAATACGACCTCTATACATCCCTACCATGGTGGCTGCGATGGAGCGCATTTGGTGCACCTTCACTGTTCTAGTTAGAACCATCGCGAGTTGGCAGAGGGGCTACAAACAGCTCCGAATCGGCGGCGCTATGCTCGCCAGTCGAGAGGCTGTGTGATGAACCAACCTTGGTGTTACCAAGAGTGAGGATAAGCTCGTCACCAGAGAAGTGGTCAGCCATAGTGCATGCACAAACAGGAAAGGGTTACCAGGCTAGGGGTAACTGGTAGATATAAGGACATATTGGTCCTTCCTTCCAGTCTCAGACAAGAAAAAATCATCCCCAAACACAGTTGTAGCATCCAAAATAAAAACAAATAGTTTATATCCTAGTCAAATAATACAAGGTATCAGGTCCCTCCCTACCATACAAGAACAAAACAACCTCCAATGAATAAGTGGAGACCTCGTAATGATAAAGGGCCCTCAGAAGATGGAAGTTAATTTGCTGAGGCCTAAGGGCTGTCAGTGTGAGTAAGGGCTGCCTGTTGCCATCCATGTCCTGTCAAAGCCAGATTCAATTAAGAATGCCCAATGCCGTCGGCACACCACCACAGTCATCCTGAATGCATGTCGAAATGAAAAAGAAAGCAGTAGCATGCACCACATAGCCGACGAGCATCAATTGCTGCAGCTATAAGTTTTTACCTGGTAAGAACAGGCGACAACCATCCTAGAAGTAGTAATTTAATTAAAAAATTAATGCTGCAAGCAGACAGCTATCCACTTGCATGCAGTTTTCCTGCCAGCTCTAGCGACCATTAATTTTAAATTACATGCGACACTGAATATTAAACAATGCTCTTGAGAACAATTGGCATGCCCAGCCTGTATCCAAGATTACTGACAAGCGCTTTGCTTAAGCCACTATAATACAAGTCCGAAACATGGCCCACCTTACATCTCCTGAAATATCATTAAGAACCATGGCCTAAAGACCTGCTGTAGCCATCAAACCTTCAGGAATTTTAACTAGCAGTCAAACTGTAAGAATACATGCATGTTGGGAGAACTGGAATTGATACAAAGTAACACCCCTGAGATCAAATTACCATGTATTGCACAGTATTACAAGTCAGAAATACAGCCCAATCTGTAATCCACCGAGAGGTCATTAACAACTACTGCCCACTATGGGAATGGAGGAGGTGGTAACTATCAACTGTGGCTGTCAGACCTTCAGGAATGTTAAGAAGTGCCCAATCTATGAAAGCATGCTATGTGCCCAGCCAAACATAATCATAGGTTCAAGGCCATTATTAAATACAATCCATGCACAGCCCCATTCCACTGTATTACCACCCTGGAAATAAATCAACACAAGTGCAGTCATATAACATAGAGGAAGGAGGAGAGCATGATGTAATGAGGGAAATATAGAGTATGAATAAATTATACAATGCAAGCACATATATTTGTAAGAATTAATTAAATTTTCTCAACAAAAGATTGTCAGCGACACATACCAACACAAGTACATATATTTGTAAGAATGAATTTATTTTTACTTAAAACAATGCATTTGTTGGTGGCACATACATGCACACCACTCTTTCTCTTTCTCTCTTCTAATGCAATGTTCAATTATTCATCAGTAAGCACAGACTGTTTTATCCAGCTGTTATAGTGGGAATAAAACCCCAACAATTTTACAAAAGATTATTGGGCGAACAACCAAGAACTTTTTCAACAAAATAAAAGTCGGTAAATTTTGTAACATGTACCTCATGATCACAAAATGAAGCATAGAGTAAAGTTCTATCCAAGTCCTACAGATAATAGGTCCTTGGTTCATAATAGCGAATCTTGACAATCCTGTATACCTTTGTGCTCCACTTTGGTGTGCATGATTTTGCAAATGTCTCCTCCACTCGTGATAGCCTGATATACTCTCCAACCTTCGTCTTAGGCTTGTGAGTGTCCAATTTCTTCTCAGCATTGAACACAGGCTCCGGGAATGAATTTTCCCAGATGTACACTGATCACATGCGTTTACTGCAGTGTACTCAGTGATTGTAGGATGCCAGCAATTGGTGTAACAAGTCAAGCAACTTGTAACTTCCCTGAAATTCAAATTCTTGCTACATCTTAGTCTTAAGAGAACGGAATACTGTACCACAATGGAAGCTTTCATCCCACTATATGTGCTGCAGTGATTAATTTTATTTGCAGTCAATATTAAACGTAAGAGAGGACTGTAGAATTTTCTGCCAAGATCCATCAACATATTTTTAGGCAATCCTTTGTCATACAAAACGGTCTTCACATAAATGCTCAAATCGAGGCCATGTATCCAGCGATCTGGTGTAGCCCTCCCATATTTACTCTATATTTCTATGACCATTAACATGTATCTCAAGGTCTTTTAAATGTGTCGTATACATGATCATTTCAACTATCTAAGCCTGGTATAGATCTCTCAGCACAATTATGAGCCTATTACACCTGGGATAATTATGCCGCACAGGCCAGTGGAGCTCGATGGCAATATGCGCAAATGGTAAAATTTTTTTGCATTTGTATCCAGTTTCAAAAAATTCTTCTAAAATATTCACAATCTCATTCATGTGGAAATTATTGCCAGCCTGCAGAGATGCAATTAGCATTGGCAACACACCAGAATATGTATTCAAGTTTGTTACTCCCATTCAGCTTCAAAGTGAGGCCTGAGCCGGTCGCCTACCTTATGTCCAGTAACAGAAAACTGACAACGGTGAATTTCGGGTGTGTCTCATCCTTATAAGCATTGCTGGATGACACTTGTGAGGCTAAGTAAGAGTTTTTTTTACTGGTGAAGCACATAGCACGAGTACTCAACAGGCTTGTGTTTAAACAACAATTCGTAGCAACCTGGAGATGCCTGCATTGCTTTGTCACCAATCTGAATAAAATATTTGTCATTAAAGAAGTTCGTTCCCCAAGAACCATTTATTATTGTTTCTATAAACACCATAGTTTCAATTACTCAAACTTGTGTACGATGATATGTAAATTCGAATGGTCGTGCTGCAAAAATTAAGTCTTTTTTACATTTGTATACAACTAAAGTTTTTTTGTAAATCATCTAGCCGAGATGTTGTCAGTCAGACTGCTTCTTCCAAAGAAGCATTTTGCTACATGCGCACAAATCCAGCCAGAAAATAATTAGTGTTAACACTTTTGATTAAGGGACATAAATTCTCGTTGGTGGCAATCACTGTATCAAAAGCAAATGAGGAATTGTCAAATTATATATTTAGGGGTGACTCTGAGCACCTGTTGATCAGCTTTGTGATATTTTCTTCCGACTTGGAGATTCACAGTATGACCGAATCTCGCACATGCTAACAATATCTCAATTGCAAATCATTTGAACACAAGTCAGATAGGACATGTACCCTCCACACCCAAGAGTGTTGAGCCTAAACATTGGGCTTGTGCATCTAATTTAGCAGACACTGTAGAAAGAGCCCTGTTGACTATTTGTTCCAAAACAGTGCTGAGTTTCGATTCCATGTTGGCCACATACTCTAAGTTTCTTATCTAAATTTCTTATTTAAATGGTCAGCTTGCTGGCACCCATGATCGCTGCATTAATGCATGCATCTAGTTTAGCAGACAGGATAGTAGGAACCTTGTTGTAATCTTGCTCTCCCACTTCATCGAGCTTCTCCTCCACAGCCACGAACTGGCCTTCTAAAGCAGACAAATTGTGCACGTCATCAGCCAATGTGCAAATTTAAGCATCCATCTTAGCAGACATCGCAATGACAGCACCGAATTTCAATTCCATGTTGACAATGGGCTCTAGCTTCATACTTAAAGCAGTACGCGTGTCAGCATGCTCAGTCGCCACTTTAAGGTAGTCAGGTCTGGAAGAAACCTATCGACAGCTCGTTCTCCTACAGCATCGTGCCTCGTCTCCACAGCAGCGAGCTTGCCTCCTAAATCTGTTATTTTGTGCACATTGTCAGCCAAAATATGAATATGAGCATCCATTTTTGTAGTCACCACATTCGTGTTGCCGAATATCCGGCATTCCACAGCCTCGAGGGCATCACTGGAAGCAAATGCATTTAATTTGGAAACATTCTCGATCAATGTGCCAAGACAGACATCCATGTTAGTAGTCAGTATATTTGTATCGAAGTGATGGTCTTCCATGCTGGTGAAATTCCCACTTACAGCAGACAGTTTGCACTCATCTTCAGTCAGTGCATGCAATTCACCAGGTTTTCATGGTCCGAAAGCTGGCACACCCTCCATCCACCCACACTGGACTGTACTCCGGTGAGTAAGTAGTGCGTGGCATTTTCTCCTCTTCATCTTCATTCTTGGTGCCTTGTGCCATCTTGAGTTCTTACATCTTCTCAGTAAAATCCTATCCTCCTCTCCAATTGTAAGTGCTCTGAATTATTTGCATAAGCCTTTACCCTAACACCCCCATCATGGGTCATTGGATTGCTCTTGCTGCCACTGGTCATATTCGTCATGTATCTGGTCAATTTTGGTGGCAAAACGATTCCATAATTCATGTAATTCCATGTTCCCCATAACCTGCTGTGGTGTTAATTTCAGTCCTCTTCTGTCTGCAATCCCTTGCAGCATGCCCCGTAATTCTTCAGTCTTGAGACAATGTACAAGTACATGCTCGACCATGTCATCCACTCCACACACATCACAAAGGGGTGACAGAACAAGTCCCAATCTGTGGAGTTTCGCCTTGAAATTCCCATGACCTGTGAACAGCTGAGCACTGTAGTGGTTCATTTCTAGCTACTTTTTGTTCATGCGTTCTTCAACATTTGGAGGCAATTCAAGTGTGATTCTTCCTTTGACAGATGAATCCCATCTTTGTTTCCAAGTTCTCATGGTGCCCTGCCTGTACATATTGTGGTCTTGTGTATTAAGCCTTCTGAACCTTCTCTCCTCCGCCATTAGTTCACGTTCTCTCAAAAATAAATCTACAGAAGGACACCCAGCAACAATGGGAGTGCCTCACTGGAAACAGTCCGATAACTGCCACCAATGCCGCTCTTTTAGCACTTAAAAGCTTCCTTGACTGCACCACCAAATCCACTCGAGTGTGCCATATTAATGCACCATGAGTGATAATGCCTCAAACACAGCTTTATATATCTTTCTCAATACAGGGAAGTCAAGACCCCATTCAGTACTCCCCAATGTTCTAAGCTTGTGGAATATGACCACTGCTTTTCGAGCCAAATACTCTATGTGCTTCAGGAAGCTCATTTTCTCATCCAGAATGACCCCCAGATACTTAAACTCCGAGACACACTGGAGTAACTCCCCTTTAAACCTTACAGTAGGCTTTCTTGCAAGTTCTCCCTTCAACATCATGGTCTTGGTCTTTGTTGTTGAGAAGTTGAAGTTCACTCTGATAGACCACTCCTAGATCTTCGCCATTACCATTGCTGCCTTCTTGTCAAGGATCCTTCTCGATGATCCACAGACCGTGACCAATCCATCATCTGCATAACCAAATATTTTTATCATGGTGGGAGAGTCACCTCCAGCAGTCCATCAAACAAGAAATTCCACTGGACCAGCCCAAGACTGATCTTTGTAGACATCCCTTGGTAATTCCTTTCTTCACTTGTACATTCCTTGCTGTATACCACATGACTCTGTCTCGGAAGTAGTTTAACAGTGCCACTTATATGTTAGCAGGACATTCCTTCCTCTTCAATGGCCGCAACACCTCCTGACACCATGCATTATCGAAAGCCCCTGAAATGTCCAGAAATATGGCCATGACATATCTCTCATCACTGCTGATTATTGCCATTTTTATGTCACACAATGTTAAGTCCACCCCATTTCCTTCCTTGAAGCCATACTACTTTCATTGAGCATCCCATTGGCTTCCAACGCCTGTGTAAGACGACCATTCAAGAATCTCTCAAAAACCTTGTCCAGAACCAGAATCAATGCCAACAGTCTATAGGACTTAACTTCGGACTTGTCTTTCCCATCACCTTTGTTTTGTATATGTACACATTCCGCACACCTTCCACTGACACGGACACACTCTGCTTTTGAGGCTTCCATTGTAGATGTCCATTAGTATTGTCCTCACTCTGGAGAAGCTTCTCTTGACGATCTGTGCATTAACTCCATCCAGTTCGGGGGCCTTCCATTCTTCAGACTCCGGACCACATCCTCTAACTTGTCTAAGGTGAATTCCGATGCGTCCAATTCCTATGGCACATCTTCCATCTTCTGACTCTTGACAGACTGCTCTTCGTCCTCACCATCCTGGGAGTCATCCAGCAAACAATTGGTGGAGCAGAACCTCCACATTCTCTTTCAGATCTGTCATCAGGATCCCATTGACCTTCACATTTGGTGGTGTCATCTCCTTCTTCAACTTCCCATTTAGAAGATTCCACACCACCCCAAAGGGGTCTTCATTCCCAATCCTGGTGACATACTACATCCAAGGGTTTCTTTTCTTCTGCCTGACCCTGTTAAAGTATTCTTGCTTCTTCACTTTGTAAGCTCTTGCAAGTTCCACCCTTTCTTCTCCTCTTGACCAGTGAAGTCAGCACCAGTCTCTGAGAAGACTCTTCCTTTCCTCTTCAATCAGGTTGTGCCCACCAACTAAGCTTGGGAAGCTCTATATTCGTTGTTTGAAGCATTTCCTCACAGGACCCAAGAATCACTGAAGTCAAGGCATCTACTTGTACTCGCAAATTTCTGTCTTCAAAGGCAGTACTTCCTTCATCCATTCTCCTCAACAGGGCCAAGTAAAAAGATTTCCAGTCTGCTTCATTATGCACAAACCAGGTTGCCATACCACCTGTTCCTGTAGACTAGTCCTGATCACAGAAAGCCCTCCTTAAATAATGATCAGTCTATAGCCACTTGAACTATGCTCAGTAACTCTCAAAATTGTTACCAGCCCGGCTGCTTTCCTGTTTCCAATTGTAACATCCAATTAGTCCTCAGTGTCTCTTGTTTGCAATACAAATGTTGGAAGGTCCCATCCAACATTATAGAATTCCAGTCCTTTTGTAAGCACATACTGGCTCACCATCTCCCCCTTGTTGTCCGTTTCCCTGGAATGCCACATCTCCGACTTTGCATTCACATCAGCCCCAATGGCCACAGGCCGATTACCCAAAACATCCAATATGATGCCTGACCTGTCGAGGTGTTCCTGTGTTTTGTCCCCAAACTGGAAATACAAGGACACCAGCCATACCTTCAAATCCTTAAGCTGGATTTATGCACATACATGATGACTACTTGACAGACTGATAATTTGCATGACACCTATTTTCATATTTTCCCTCAGTATTCCAGCCAGAGGTTTATGTCCAGTTTAAGGACTGTTTGTTCCCTTTAGTCCAACAACCTCTTCAAATAGGATGTGGGTCCCCTGGAACAACACCAAGTCCAGATTCTGCTCCAGCACTATATGGTTCAGCTCAGTGGTTGTAGCCACTTACCTCTGCAAGTTCACCTTTCCAATTCTCAGATTACAGAGCATAGTCTGCTCGAGCAAGCTCTACTGTCACTGTCCTCTGATAAGCTGGGTATTCCCTCCAGTCAACACGATGATCATTCTCAAGCTTGTGACACTTACAATTGGCACATTTTCCCCCAGAGTTGTTATCATTCTTATGAGGACATTCCTCAAACTTGTGTCCTTTATCTCCATATTTTGAACAGGTGACCTCAAGTGTGCACCTTTTCGCAATGTGTCCCAATGCTTGACACTTATAGCATCTGGACACCGACAAGAAGTCTCTAACATGAAAACTGTTGTATCCCACAAATGCTCTCCCTTCAATGATAAACCAATTGCACACTACAAAGAAACATTCCCATATCAAGTTTACCCTACCGATTTCTTGTCTCCCCGATCTATGGCTAACCTGGACATTCTTAATGAAGTTCTGTCTTGTGAATTTCCCAGTCGTCATATTTTGCATAAACACTGTTTCTACAAATGATGAGTTATCCTCATCTCTTGGGACATCATACACAATCACCCTTGGCCCCTTACTCTTAGGAGCCTCTAGATTCAACCCAAGATTCTTGATCTTTTGCTGGTTCTTCAGTTTTTACAAAGTGTCTTGATCGCCTGCTTCGAACATAATTCCACCTTTGCAGATTTTCCTAATAATCCTGATTTTTAACATTTCTTCCTTAGGGTTCAGGGTTTTCTTTATTTGTTCTTTCACTTGATCACTTGCCACTCCGTGTCCTGGGTACACATGTACCACTTCACTTTCTTAGGGGGTTTGGGCTGAATTGTTTCCCCTTGACTAGCCACTAGGGCATAGCTTCTGATACCAGGTATTATTTGTTTGGTATCTCCACCACAAACTTCAACCTCTGTTCTCCTTCTTGAATTCATTTTATAAGCTTGGCATTGGACTATACCAAAAAGCTTAGCATTCTTGACTAAGGCCTTATCGAAAATGTTCGTAATTGTCTGCACCTTTGGCATTATCCATTAGCTTGTGTAAAATTTATCTTTAAGTTTTTTCTCAATGCCCAGTCCACCAGAGTCGAGACTAGATCACAAGCCTCTGTATGCATTTCCTTGAAAGTGTTCTCTCCACTAACACTTCCACCTGCGACCTCATCCTCCAGTGAGGAACTCCCTTTATGCTCCACATCAAAGCGAAGCTTCTTCCTAACCTTTATGGTTCCCGTCTCCCCCGAAGGTCCAACCTCAAGCTGCACCACTTCAGGCTGTGCCTTCTTTATTGGCTTTCTTCCTCGGCCAACCACAGAGAATTCTCTGACCATTTTGCCAATTTCTCTCAGGTCACCTTCACTTAAATCTTTGGGTTTGACATATGAGGATTCATCATCCGAATCGCCCTCAGCCAATTCAGCCACTTCTTCTTCATCCCCATGTCCAACACCTCTATCACTTTCCTCCTTTTCCGCCTCAAAGATTTCACTGATCCATGACTCGACCACTAATCTGTCGACTATATAGATACAGTAGAATTAATTTTGGTGCCAATATTATTGCTGGGATGAAAGCAAGTGACTCCCAATCAAACTCTGCATCAAGCAATATATTCACATTTGCCTTGATCAATGATTTGGGAATATTCTCTTGGTCCATTATTATCTGAATTTCCTTCCTTTTCTCTTTCAAAGATCTGGCATTCGGGGGACTTAGGAGGAGGGCATCAATCATAGAAGTCTTGAACTTCTTAAAAGGCCTTGTTACTGACATCATGGTTCCACTTCACAACGTCTCCCTTTATATTCACGATTCACTGGCTTCACTTAAGAAGTATTTCAGCACCCACTATAGATTCAATTAATAATTCCTCATGTAGTCAACGAAAAGTTCCACGAACTCTTCTTCTCTTCGTCCATTGTGGATTCACTTAAGAAGTCCCAACAGTCAACACCTTTTCAGCTCGGGATAACCCTCTGAAACACTAAACACTACACACATGTCCAAGTTCAAAAGTCACTATCTACTGGTTTAAGTTTTAAACCTCCAGCCAAGGTCCTTAGCACTGGCAAAACTCCCACTTCGCCATCGGCAGGATGTTATGACCACTCATATTTCTTGCAAACCAGTGGATTGATGACCTGCAGTCCATTTACCCACCTGGCCACATAGAGGCAGGGAGCCAGCACATACCTTATCATCTTCCTGCTCACTAGCAGTCCAAGGTTATAACCCTCTTCACATTCTTCCAATTCACACAATTCTCACTCACCTAACTGTGATATTCCTGTTAGAGGGGGTATTCTCAGGGTGACCCTTACGCAGGCAGTATGTTGAGAAAACATACATACAATTCACCAGTCACAATAGTGTGAACCCTGCTGGCTATCCCCTGAACCACACCATGATTCATGGCCCATTTCCCTCCGAAAATGCAGTTACCATCATCAGTAGACGTAATACAACTGTCAGATCCTTGTTTCAGCCCATTATGACCAAACTTGGGTACAAAAATGTTCATCACTCACTAATGTGCGATAATGAACTGATCGAATCCCCTATGGTACCTGACTTATGAGGTGAAAAATCCTTAGCTATCACAAGGAAACCATTAGGTACTCACCAGTAACATGAGCACATACATTTAATATCATCAAATTGCATTTCTGTTTTAACAATATTGGAGTAAACATGTCGTAAATTCAGTTTATGCATGTGAAATAGAACGAGTAAATTAGCATTGCCCACACAAAATTTGCTTGCATAATATATGGTTTGTGCATCTGCAATGTCCAGACTTAATGTCTTTATTCCATCCTGAAACCAGGTAGACCACGTAAATTTTAATACTAATACATGTGCTATAGAGAATACCAATTATAAAAAAACTAAATTTTAACAGAATGATTTCTGTAAGTTAGAGTGCTTGTATCGTGAATGGCGAACTGTTGCAGTGCCACATTCGATACATTTTGTCAAGTCCATCTCTGCTCTCTATTGCTTCTTTCTGTCTTAAGTGGATGCAGCACATCTCCTTGTGCACTGTGGTTCTGGCCCCATCAAAACTTTCAGATGTCAGAGCACAAATTCCACACTGAAAGAATTTTTTTTACATGTCTGATTTAATTTGTATACATTTACCAGAAAGGCACAAATGATAAGTCCCCTTCCCCAACATAAATTTTTTAAACCGAATGCACATTTACTGGGATTCACCGTTCCCCTGCCCTTGAATTCCAGCGCTGCTCCATACTCACATTACTTCAGTATTAGGGGTACATGGGTTTCCCTTCAATTTTGATTAATCAGATAATTAATTTGATAATTAAAATTGATTGATCGGATTAATCCTTAATATGTTCCTAATCCAATCAAATGCATGTTTTATCTTCTTATCTTAATCCGATTGAATTAATGGGATGAAATAAATTTAATTGTTTTAATCAATCAATTTTTTTAATTTTTGAATGTTGTGTGAATTGATATAGTTTAGTGCAAGAGTGTTCTAAGGGTCTTTATTTATTATTTGGGAGGGTGTGGCATGAGACCTCCTCACCCTTGGAGCTCTGGTGTTGTACTGAGGCGTCATATCTTGGCAATGGGTGTATATAGGTATTGTGAAATATTAAATTGTCATATTATTGAGGAGTTGGTTTACCATCTGGCAGGAAATGAGGTAATGATGGAGAAGGAAAGGCGTATTTCTGTGAAATGAATATATTAGGAAAAACTTAGAGAAAGACAATACACTTTATAGAAAAATCAATTAAACGAAAAGAGACCTGAATATGATTACCACCCGAAATGGCAGTTTCCTAACCCGCCCTGTATGTTAGGAATATAATTTATGACAATCTGAAGGCATTAAGTGTCGGAAAAGAAAATAACGAAATAATACAACACATGCCCAAATATACAATGAGTGTTTACTAATCCAATTAAAACAAACGTAACTATATGTCCATCACAATGCGATAAAAACTATGTTTTCAATGCACCTACTGAACGAAACATGGAACATTAAAAAAAAAATGAACAAATCTTTCTCTACAAAAAGATTAAACGAATTAAACGCGAAGTAATTACAAAGGAATTAAAGAACCTATTTCAATGTCAATACCGGCTCAGCTATCTTGGTGTCATACAGAAACAAGTAAAGAGTTATATGTAAAACAAATACAAAAAAACTATTTCCCCACACATAAATGTCATGAATCAAATACTAAGGTATCACAAACGAATTACAGAACCCATTTCCACGTCAATACCGGCCCAGCTATCCTGGTGATATGAAGAATGCAACTACTTAATATAAATTCTCTAGCAATATATAATTTTAGACAGGATAAATTACACGACTTGAATCAAACCGCACAAGTCCTAAAACCCATTGACAATGAATTCAAAACACAACTGTTTATATCTGAAATGTACATGTACGTTACAACGTTAAATGCTTTTATTTTAATACACACCCGTTCGCTTGGGAGTTTGCTGTAGTTGTGAGATCTGTGTAAGACTTGCGGCGAATTATAAGCTAAGTGAGATTTTGGGAGCAAATAGAGCCTGTGTCTGCTTCGACCGACGTTTTATTACAGACTGAGGTTATGGCAGAATCTCCTAGACATTAAAATAACTAATAATTATGTAATATATAACATGTTACAAATCAATAAAAAATATTTATTCCTATTTACGAATTCACTGTATTATATTTCCAATAGAAGATAATCATAATACTAGACAAGTATTGCTTATTATGTAATATGGAATAATCTAGCACTCAAACTCTTCCAGTTAACATGGACAAATAAATAAAATAAATATTTCCAAATAAAGGAAATGATTTGCAAAATATTCATATGCATTCTGAATTATACCAATAATGAAGTCAAAAACTTACCCCAATTTCAAGCTTTAAAATAAATAATTTTTATACAACTCCCATCGAAGCTTAGCGAGATTCGCATAGCATGGAAGACAAAGACACTTCGCTGTAATCATCCAGATGTATTATATTAAAAAAACAGATTTTATTTTATTGCAAAATTAATAATTTTGCCAATTCTAACCAATCACTTTGAATTAAACGGTTCATGAATGACCTTGAAAAAACTATAAAATAATTTTTAATCAATATTAAGTTATGTTAAAAAATAATACATGTATATAAACTGAGTATATCGATTCCAATAAGTTTCCCTATCACAATAAATTATTTTTTATCACACCTTCTGTCAAAATCTCATCAAATCGGAGAGTGTGGCAGATATCCATGTATGAAAAGTGAGATCTTACCAGACAATTAAATGGCTTCTCTACACTGCAGGAGAATGGAGCAGTTGGACGATACTGCTATGCACCCCCTCCCACTCTAGTCTACCCCAAATCACATCTTTGTACACCTTGAGCCCTGCTACCCACATCCCCTCAGCCAAGAACTTGGATGGTACCGGGGTGCAGAATCTGCAAGTCTTTGTCATGAAAGCTGTTGTGAAAAGGCTCCGGCCCCACACACTGGCCTTTTTTGAACATTTGTTTGCAGCAAATAAATGTTGAAACAGTCCCACTCGAAAGTTATTTCCTCAACACTAACATTTAAGTCTGAATATTCATTAATACCAAAAATTCCATGAAATGGATTTTAATCCCCAAAATTATATCCTGTTTTCTAGTAAAATAATTTTAAAATCCCACAGAAATCTAATTCTACCAAAGAAATCGGTGAAACTACGAATTAAATCAAACAAGATATATTTCCACAGAATAAAATTTTCTCGATTGAAAACATTCTATATATAATTTTTGTTAAGTTTTAAAATAACATTATTTTAAATTTTATCTTTCGATTTAATAAAATGTATGCAATACATAATTCAAAGGGCTATATAAAATTATGATAGGATATGTTTAAAATGTTCTTTTTCTAAATTTTAGTGGGTGGAATCAACCGTCTTTAATAAATAATAATATTTTTTAAAATAAGTCTTGCTATGTTTCTACGTAGTGTAAGTGTAAAATTTTGTTGATTTAATTATCTATGTGCTTTCTAGAGCAATGGAGGCTGAAAAGTGTTTATATAATTAATTACAAGAAAATTCATTGCTAGTGAGTTTTCGATCAGGTAGGAAGTTGTTTTCACCTTACTATGGTGAATGGTTAAGTCAATGACCTGGGCAGTAGCAGGGTGATATATTAGCCCTGGTTGTTTGTTTCATGAAAAGCCATGCGAGAGACCTCTCCAGAGTATTGTGAATATAAAGTGTTTCTAGAGAGGGTCGTTGGACTCAAGCTTACACACTCTGAGATCTCCGTTTTGTGGTTGGTAAAACTGGAAAGTCGTTTAAGTTAAACATGTACATCTTTAAGCATTTCTTGCAAATATCTTCTACATTCTCATACTCCATACATTCACTCTCCCATTTTAAACCATGATGGTGTTTGGTAACCCATCTATTAGTTTTCTTGTATTTGGTAGTTATATATTTCCAGTAAAATGCCGATTTGAAGATGAATACCATTGTGTGTGCTAAGATAATAAATTTTAATTAAAAATTTATCTGGAGATTGAAATCACTGCAGATTGCAAAACATCTTGTCGCAATTGTGGTTCGTTGCCTACTAACTGACATCATTATCTTCACCAGCTTATATCTGACATTATAACATGCTTTTATCTATTGTGAATTAACCATGTGAAAGCTTGCATACTTTCTGGAATGGGTTTATTTGCAATTATTTCAATTCATGAATCATTTATATTATTGAAATTATATTATTTTGTTTGCTTACATCAAATACAAATAATGCTACTCTAGTTTTAAATGTTTTGGATTCTAGTATTGGTTATCTGATTATTATTGTTGTAATACAATTCCTAAAAATTTGAGTATATATTATTGCAAATATGAAATACCCTATTACCAAAGTTACTAAATCTATATAGGGATAATTTTGATTATTTAGACATAGTAAAATATTTTTCATATCACAACTATCGAATATTGTCTTATTTTAATTGTTTTGTCGGTTTGTTTGAAACAAATAACAACACATATATATATTTTTTTTTTTGGAAGAAAAACTTGATTTCACACATAACTCTATTTTTTGTTATGTTGGTACTGTTAAAAGTTGCCAGATCCCATGATCTGAGAGCAATATCTAAATTCTTCCCTTTTTCAATATATTTTTAAAACTTTACACGTTCACGAGTGTTAATTTCATTATGTGGGATCAACCATTCTACACAGCTTAATTCAAATGTTACATCTTCATTAAATAAGTTTTTCAATTCAAATTGAAAATTGCTGTAGCCTTTGTAGATCTAACCACTGCATATGACACTGTATGGAAAAAGGCACTTTATACAAACTCTTAAAGGTCATTTTATGTATCAACACTTACAATCTCATATGCTACCTATTGAGCAACAGATTCCTGCAAGTCTTGGAGAACAGAAAGAGTAGTAGTTGATGAGGTTGAACAACGAATTGCCCCATGGATGTGTTTTAGCCCCCCTACTCTTTCATCTATAACTACACGACCGACTACCCTCTATAGCAAGAAAGTTTCATGTATGCAGATGACATCGCATATGCCATCCAGGTGAGCAGATTCGAACTGAACCATGACCTGACCACTGACATGAAGGTGTTTATTGAATTTTGCTAACACTGGAGACTGAAACCTAGCATCACAAAAACCAAAGTGGCATGCTTTCATCTGAACGACAGAATAGCCAACGCCTAACTGGAAGTGGACTTTGATGGTCAACCTCTCAAGCACAACTACAAGCCAAAGTATTTGGTAGTCGTTTTTTACAGAACCCTGTCATATAAACCACATCTTGAAAGCCTGCATGCTAAATTGAGTTCCCATAATAACATCATTCCGAAGTTGGCGTCATTATCATTGGGAGCAAAAGCCAGTTGCCTTTGTATATCCAGGTTGGCATTAGTGTGTGCACTCACAGCATATTGTTGCCATGTGTGGATTAACAGCAGTTACATGAATCTAGTAGATGTTCAACTAAACTCTGCTATGCGTACCATCTGCGGCACAGTAAGATCAACACCTGTCATCAGGCTACATGCTTTGTCTTATATTCTCACTTCTGTCATTAGGAGGCAGAAAGCACTGTTGCAGGAATATGTTAAGGCAAGGAACTCTATTGGAACCCCACTGCATGAGGATCTTTCAAAGTATGTGCCTTAAAGACTTACATTGAGAAAACAGCCACTAAAACTAGCTGAAAACTTAGACACGAATGGTTTCTACCTAGATTTGAAGTGGCAGCAAAGATGGACAGAATCGAACATAAGCAGTTCATTGTTCGCATTCGGTGAAGATAGGAAAAACGAATTTATGCTTCATAGGAAATTGTGGTGTACCTTAAAGAGACTTCGGACTGGGCATGTTTGCTGCAATTCTATGGTGCACAAATGGAGACTCAGAGACGACCCATCCTGTCCCTGTGGTCATAGTGATCAGACTATATGTCATCTTCTCCTAGAATGCCCTCAGATATCATACATCGGACCCACTGATGAAATAAAATATTTGTCTGCTAATGCGATAAATTGTTTAAAGTCAATAAATATTTGATTTTTTAAATTTTGTTTCCAAAATTGTGTTGATGAACAATACTTAATTATTATTATTATTATTAGGTGCATGACATATGGTGTTTAAATGCGCACTTTCGAATAGAATTACTAAGAATTGTTTAGTATTTACTATGGCATATTTATAGTCTTCAGAGAAGCCAAGTACCATACTCAAAGTTATAATAACTTCATATTTTCCACGTGGGTTTTTTGTATGTATGTATGTATGCCAGTATTGCTCACCCAGGCATCAGCCATGTATAAAGATTGTTTACAGTTTGTGTGAGATAGGTCTTAATTGTAGAATTAATTCCAACATCTCGTGTTTCAGCGATTTCAACACCATTTAACAGATATGCAATTCAATCGATTACATGAAGTATTCTGTTTCTTACTAGTTTTGTAGTTACTGGATAACATGCAACGGCTGACTTTTTAATTGTTCCTCTGAATCTTAAAATGTAAACGAAATGTGATTTATTCGTTTCTAAAATTAATAAGTTCACTGTCTTGATCGACAATTCTAACAACTACTTCATCAACCCAATCAGCTATTACTGGAAGATATATCAATCTATTCACTTTTTTAATTATTTTATATCCTGGAGCCACTGCACATGTGAATTCATGTAATGTATTTACTGGTTTTCCATTAAAATATGAACCACCAACAATACTAACATTCATATGGCATACATATACCGACAACACATTAACCTGTTCTGATGATTCATGCAATTCATTAGGGGGATACACTCTCTATTTGTAACCTAACATATATGTAATTAAATTGCCTTCTGTGAAATCGATATCGACTTTAATGTGCATCGCCCTAGTTAAAGTATTTTGATTTCCACATAATTGGACATGTAATTCTTTAGGTAATGCTGCTTTAATGTACATTTATAAACCACCCAACTCATAAGATCCAATCGGTATCACAATCGTGTAGGTTTTTTCACCAACATTAAACATAAATGATTCCTTAGGCACATCAATGTTCGGTATTCTGTTGTAAGTAACAAATTCGATTAGGCTTATTTGGCATTCTCCATCTAATTCCAAAGTTGGAAAATATGCCGCACGCAATTGCGACGAATTTCGGCTTCATATCACTTACTTATATAACCTATTTATAGTTTAAAAATATTAACATAAATGTCCACAATTGATTGTATTTGGTAATTGGACCATTTTGTAATTGTTTTTAGTTGCATGTTATTAAAATAATTATGAATTTCAATTGGAGGACATAAATCACCAAATGTATCATAATACAATAATTGATTTACATTTTTATAAATGCTACCAAATGCATTCCTTTGTTTTGTTTCGAATCTAAATTAACTGTCATACAATCACAAATATTTGGTTTCTTTGGTAAATCACCTGTCTTCTACACGCCTTGGAAATAGGGAATATCCAGTTTCTTTACAACTACAATAATGTCTTTGTTTGTAAGTGCAATGTTTGGAAGACTGTGTAGGACGTTCTGCATTTTTTTCCATGTTTAGAGTTTTTTTCGTCCTTGCCTGCCTTTTTATGTTTGAAGATACATTCCTTTACCATTTGACTTAATTGCTCTACTGATTGCCGAAGTTCCTCCAAGGAGTGATCCAATAGCTGTTAATGATATAAATAGGAACTTGAATATGTCTTCTTTCTTGGTTTTTTGTTTTGTCTTAAGTTTTATGCCAATTCCTCTTTTTACCTTTGTATGCATCACTTTATCAACTACTGAAGCTCCAAGCTTTTCACCTGTAGATATAGATGCATTCTTCCTTGTATTTTCTGCTTTATTGGCTAGAATTGTGTCCGCTATATACGTTTGTTTCATATAGTTAGTTTGATCATAAAATATGTTGTGTTCTTACAAGTGTTATCCAAAGAGTTTATTCCTTGATCGTTCCATGTCAAATGATTTGCAAACTTAGTACTGGGTCCGCAATAATTGTATTTTGGCAAATGGCATTTAAATTGGTAATTTATTGATCGATGTATTCAATACACCACAACCTTTTTTTCATATGTTAAGTGTGAGTCATTATTTTCAACTTAACATGAACCTGTGTATGTATAGAACCTCATTTATAGTTTTTAAGTTAGTACGTGACATTACATAATACTGTATATTTGTGCAGAAATGAAGGTTATAAAACAAAATTTATGTACTCCTGTAAATGTAAATATGAAATAAATAATAATTGAACAGAAATACTGAATAAATTTACCTCCAAATATATGTGGTATAAGAATTTGTTCTTCTACTTATGGAAAAACATATGGACATAGGTTTGATAATGGATATGTGTTTTCGAAAGGAATACAAGAGAAATATCAACAATTAGCGACAATTTTGTAGTTAATTGAAGGAATGCGGTATTTACCTTGTACTAACAAAGAAGAAATCATGCCTCTGAATGAAGCATTACCCAATTCCGTAATTATATTTGATGATATTTTGTGCTAACAACAGGGTTAAAAACAGCAATATTTTTGGTTTGTTTTTATTTATAGCAAATTTATGCACATATTCCAAAACATAATTTGTCCGAAAATGCAAATATGATAATTGTTTTTAAAACGGACAATGTGAATCTTCGACATATTTTCAGTCATCATGTTTTGGATGATATAACATTCACAAAGATTAAAGATTTGTGTATTTACTGTTGGAAAAACAAGTGAGTATTTCAAAGTTTGGACACAGCTGTGTAAATGTAGTCATTACAATATCTGTTTAATGAAATTGTGATTTGTGATTAGAAATGGACATATATTATGTAATGTGTGGATGGCAAAGAAAGCATAGATCCAGTCCTGCTTAGGCGGCGCTTAATAGGGCGTTACATTACACTAATGTCTTTAAATGAAAACACATCTCAACAATAACTATTATTCATCATGTTTGTAATGATAACATGCGATGGTGTTAAACCAGTATGTGGGATAAATGAGGCCTTCTATTCCGAAACTCGCTAACTATGTTTTTTGTGAAATAAGTTTTCCTACTGCATTTGGTACATCGTAAACAAGGCTATAACCAATAAAGGACAAATACTTTTCCATAAGTTGTGAATACCTATCAAAACAGAGGTTACAAATTCTGCTTATATTCCAGAACTTCCTAACTCCATCGCCGATATCGTTCCAAAACCTACTATATCTGAGTAGCAAATGAATGTAATTCATTACAGTCATGAGATGTGATCTTCTACGGACTGTCTTGCAAAAGTTAGTTACTGTTGTTCTGAATGTTTTGTGTTGTTATTGACGTAATTAAAACAACATATTATAAAAAATTACTAGCGACAGAACTGTCCATCCCGTGAAGGGGAAGGACGATAAAAGAACGAGATATGCGAATAAATGGGACAAAATAATTCAGAAAATAGAAAGATATGTATGGGTGTTGCTACCATGAGTGGGCTGAAGAAGAACGATGATAGGTTTTCAAAAATATTTTCAATAACATTGAAATTTCAACACAAAGTGATGCTTGAGACGGCAAAGATAGTTTGTATTGTGAATACACTGTTGTTATTCAAGATCAGGACTTACGAATGTAAGGTTTTTGTTTTCGACCATTTAATTCGTTTTCCTCTTTTCAGAATTTGCAGTACGAATAAGTGTTTTGATGATGCAGACAAATTGGTGTGAACATTCTGTAATATCATTTCATGTGTTTGTCTGTAGATTAAAAGCTGTATTACGCATTGAAAATATTTGGTAATTTTCACAATTATTTCCTTTTCGTACTGTTAATTCTTTCCGCATATGTTGTACAATTTGTTTGCAAGTGGGGAGCAAATGACGATTAACTTTACTTGAGTGATCATTCCCAAACTGCCCTTCTCCACATGCTGTCATTCCACAACATTCTTCCTACATTCAGTCACTCCAAAACTCGTTCTCACTTTTTCATAGAATTCCTTAGATTTATTCATATAAGATTAGTACAGACTCGCCATCAATGCCATCTTAACAGGCCCGAGCCATTTGTGCTGCTGGTATATGTCACAGTACCCTGAAAACAGTTTTTCGTGTTTCCTGAAAATTTACCTCATGTGGAGTTAGCGAGTTTCGGTATTGGAGAACTCAAATAATACAGAATAAAATCCCTTCTTCTGTGCACTGAAGGTACTAAAGCCACTAAGTTGTTCAACAATATTGTCACACATCCGAGATGTCCTGTGGAATAATACAGCCTGTAGTGTAATCTGGGAGCAGCACGAGTAGTCCCCACAGCAGCGCTGCACCTGTAGCTCACTTTCGACGTATTGTTATTAAATTATGTTAATATCAATACCATACAAGAATGGTTCTAGGGGCGTAGCTGTGTAAAGTTCTACTTTAATTATATACTGTGTCTCACTTGAAGCTAATAACTTAGTGGTTATTTAGAATGTAGAGCATTATGGTGTAAATGAATCTAAAGTGATGTACGGTTACTATCTGGATATAGAATTTAACATATGGACATTACACAACATGAAATATTGAAACGTTTGGGGAGCATTATTATTGCAACTTAATTATATTTTTTATTAATAGCCTTTTTTTGTAATGGGCTTGTCCCACCCTGAGGTGTATCCGGAGGCTGTTATACTGTGGTAGGTTACGGCGGTCAGCATAGCAGGCTTCTTGGGTCGTCCATCTCGGTCGGCGTCACGTGGAGAAAGACGCCTTCCACCATACTGTATTATCATATTGGCGTCGCATGCTGCAACCTGCCCTGATTCCCAGGCCGGTTACAGGGGGGGGGGGGGAGGTTCCTGCTTACAGGGGTTTGGCAATGCAAGCCGCAAATGCTGTCCTGATTTCTGCTTAAGTATTTTGGTGAGTTCAGTCGGGGATACTACTTAAAGATCGCCCACACCATCATAACATCTCCACCAATGTTATGAAGACGAGATGTCCTCATCTCGCTAAGATTTTCGGGGATTTAAAAATTTTTTGGGCAGCGTTTGTCGGGCCACTGACAGTGCAAATAAGGACTGGGTTGTAATATTCTCGATATAGTAGAATAGCTTGTTGGTAATAGCTTCAAGAGTGGCATAGGAAAACTCGGGAAGGAAACTGTCGTTTTCTATTTTGCGGTGTAGCTGTTAAGTGAGTGGCGTTCTATTAACACTGTAAAAGGAAGGTTGGCCACCGGGCCTTGAACTTGAGATTTAATATTCATATTTATTGGATATAAAATACTATAATTCAGTAAAAGTATATTAGGAGTTAACTTTTTGTTTGGCTAACTGCATAGCACAATTTTGTTCCTATCATTACAAGATTACTTTTTGTTATTTTTATAAAATTCTAACCAATAAATAAAAATGCTTCATTTGCATTTTTAACTGGTTAAAAGGCAAGAAAATAATAATTTCCTTCTTTGATAAATAAATATATCAATACTAAAGTGGAGGCCTCCTATTAGAATGTTGTGTGTTACAGTGGATATATCCATACTTTTATACACAATAAGTGTTTTCAAAGTTATTTCTAAATGTTCTTAAATAGTTAATTATTTTTCAATCTAAAATCGTGTTTTTATCATAAACCTAAACATACTGACTTAGTTATGCGGGAATTGCTAAATTCAAATACCAGTGTGCAAATGTGTATATTATGAATTACCTGCAAGGTGACGTGTTTGTGTGGTGTGTAGTATTAAAATTCTGGATACCTGGTTTGAATAATCTTACGTCTCGTGAGCTGCTGCTTAAAACGTTAATGCTGCTGTCTGTGACTGGCTGTAAGTGTAGTGCTGCTGTCTGAGACTGGCTGTAAGTGTAGTGCTGCTGTCTGGGACTGGCTGTAAGTGTAGTGCTGCTGTATGAGGCTGGCTGTAAGTGTAGTGCTGCTGTCTGAGACTGGCTGTAAGTGTAGTGCTGCTGTATGAGACTGGCTGTAAGTGTAGTGCTGCTGTCTGAGACTGGCTGTAAGTGTAGTGCTGCTGTCTGAGACTGGCTGTAAGTGTAGTGCTGCTGTCTGAGACTGGCTGTAAGTGTAGTGCTGCTGTCTGGGACTGGCTGTAAGTGTAGTGCTGCTGTCTGAGACTGGCTGTAAGTGTAGTGCTGCTGCCTGAGACAGGCTGTATGTGTAGTGCTGTTGTCTGAGACTGGCTGTAAGTGTAATGCTGCTGTCTGAGACTGGCTGTAAGTGTAGTGCTGCTGTCTGGGACTGGCTGTAAGTGTAGTGCTGCTGTCTGAGACTGGCTGTAAGTGCAGTGCTGCTGTCTGAGACTGGCTGTAAGTGTAGTGCTGATGTTGTTCACGTGGCATCACGACAGCAGTTCTGCTACCATTGCTAATAGCGCCGTGTATTTACCCTGCTGGTGCGACGCTGTGACGTGTGACGTGATCGATCTCGTTGCTACAGTTTTATTTCGTGTTGACTTATTTTAGAACCTTGTGGGATTTTTGATAGGGTGTCTCAATTTTCTCAACAACCACCTACCCCCTCCCACCAGCCACCTTACCCTTTTGAAGACACAATCATACTAATTTTTCTCAAATGGTGGCTAAAAATGATGCTTCCTTGTTGAAACACATACTGATTTTACAATTTCTTTGCTCTGCTGTTACGAGCAAAAAAGGAACCTGTCACCTGCATGAAACAGAGTTATTAGCATACAATCATTTTTGTACTTGCATACAATTTTTGCCGCGACAAATGTTTTCTAATTGAAAATTCTGCTACACACTTTGGGAATTATGTTCATACAATTTTGAAGTAATTAGGCATTCGCATGTTTGGAAAATAAGGCTGTCCTTTTTGGACAGAGTTCATGCGGGATATGAAGAAATTTCTTTATTTAAATATCTCTAACTATGATTATTGTCTCCGTTGATTCCTTACTGCATTTTGGCGTAAAATGGAAGAATTCTGCGAGGTACTATGACGAACGAAGAGTGTACAGTAGGCTGTAAAGTTCGTTGCCAGGAGCGAAGTGGGATTCCCGCATGACGAGCCTCCAAAGCCGGACTGAGCATAGTATTTCTGCTTCGAGAATAGGAGAGGTCGCGCATGCGCACTGCCCATGGTCTCTCAGCTGTCTGCACGAGGCTCCGTCGGTGTTAGGCGGGCGGCTCACGTCCAGGCGCCAGCTATTCGCCATGCTACCACTATTCAAGGATAGGTGGTGGGAAGGACTTCCTTGTTCATTGGAAGCACCCCCTGAATTCACCCCACCATGGAAATTGTGTGTGCTGTTGTCGCTGATTGGACATGCATGAAAGAGACTTTTATTATTGGTTGAGCACTGTGAATTAAAGTTTGGTGACATTTTTGTATAAATACCACTGCTGGGGAGCCACTCGAGAGAGATGGCTACTCCCCTGTGTCCAGATGGCAGCTTCATGACATGAGTGTTTTGGGAAATTTTCCTAGGAATATATGTACTTTAAGCCCTTCAGACATGAGGGTCAGGTTGAGCTAGATGGGAAGTACTTGTAGGAGTTTTGTGAATCTCAGAACTTTGTTTTGAAATTTTAAGGAAAGTTTTATCCTGACATGTTTTTAAATTTGTTTTGGAGAAAAATTGAAAAATCCTTTTATATCTTTTTTTTTTCATGAAGTTTTAAATGGCAGCCTTCAGAAAAGGTAATATTTTGCCATTTTTGTATTTCAAAGCCACCGTAAATGTCAAGATTGTCATACTACTCTGGAGCATAAAGTTTAAAGTGGCAGTCAACATAAATATGCTCCTTTTAAAGATTTTAAAAAGATGTAAAATCAAAGGCCATTGTGGGAAAATTTAAACATCTGTTATTTAGTGGAATTAAAATGGCCTTCAGCATTGTTCCTTTGGCCAAGTGGAAAAATTTAATGTTCAAAATATTGCTTGTATAATAAAAAATTTCAGTATTCATTTGACGGCCTAAAGCTATTTGTTAAGGCCCAATAAAATTTTTTTCATAATAATGTTTATATATTTTTTACCACATGAAAATTTATAGTATATTGCAGTGGCACTTGGTTTTTGCCTCCAGTATGTGCCTATGGCTAAGGATTATTTACAAAACTTTTCACAATTTCAAATAATAAACTGGGTATTTACAATTGTTGTGTCTTTTCATTGGGCAGGTAAAGCCTTATTCAAGGTATTTGCCATGTGGAATAACCATATAATATACCGTTCTGTATACTTTTTTTTTGCATTTATTTTTATTTAAATATGTTTCTTATGTCAGTTTGCGGAAGTTTTAAAATGCTGTATTCAATAAATTGTTCAGTATTTTTTAATACTTTAATGGTATTTGAACATGTTGATTGTGTGCAGAACTTAAAAATTAATTCATATCTAAACTTGTTTCTGATTACTGTTATTTATAGAATTACACATTGGGCCGAGAGAGTGGTTTTTCAGCCTGCGGTAAAGTCAGAACTAGCACTCAGAGATAATATGCAGTGATTATGATTTTTTTGTGTGACGGGCTTTGATGAGTGACCAGATTCAGGTTATTTTCTGATAATTTCCTTTTTGAAAACCCAATGAAAAGAGTTACCAGATAACCATCAAGTTAAATCTTTTTTAAAGTAAATAATTTTCTTATAAATTTAGTAGTTGAAGTAAGGCCTCACATCAAAATGAGAGTGGAGATTTAAATTAACTGATGGAATTTATTTTCAATCACAATTTAGGTTATTTGATATAGCTTAGCTTTGAATCGATGTGTCTTTGTTATTTCTCCGCACCACTCAATCCAGGATTGCTTAGGGCCTTTGGACGTCTGCCTTGTGGAGTTCTAAAAGTATGCGACGCCTAGTTTTAAATTTATTCCAAATGTGATCTATTCCCTAGCCAAGATGTTTCTTCAAGTTATTATTTTTGTTTCCTAAACTTTATTGCAATATATTACTATAAGAACGTTAAGTATACTGTATGTTAATGCATTTCATTCTCTTCTCTGAAAAAGGGCATGATACTTGCCTTAAATTTATGGAAATCAACTCCAAATGTAATTCTTATTATTAATTATTAATACTCTATGTGTGCGCGACGATAGAGAAAAATCCTGTGATATTTAAATAATTATTTGTCATTTTCAATTTTAATCAGTACAAATAACTTAACAATTAAATAATTGTTTACATAGTATGCATATTATAATGACTGTTCAAATGGGTAATTAAATTATAGAGAAGAATGAAGATAGGTTTCATATAGGTAAAGAAATTTTAGAGAAGAATGAGGATGGATTTTACATAGATGACACTGGATTATCGCACTGTAACAACAGAAATACTATACAAAACAAGAAAAAGGTCTAAACGCATGACTTACTCCAAGGAGGTCGAAAAATGGGAGGTGCAATTCTGTGACACCTCCAGAGTAGTGTGTCGCCTGGAGAGACCCACAGAAAAAGTCCGAAAATAGTCCCTACTACCTGAAGCTCCTTCAAGGCCAGTAGAGCACAGGAGAAACACCACCCTTGATGGGTCACCACCCGCCCAGAGACGTAGAAAAATTTGTATCACATCTCACATGAAAAGAAAGGAGTAGACCTCCTGCATAAGGCTACATTCTATTGGGGAAGATACAGGCAGAAAAGGGTCAGCATCAGCATTCCATCTCATGTAAGGTTTAGCCGTCTGCAATCCACTTTAGGACTGGCGTGCGTTCTGCACATTCGATAGAACTGGGTAATGGTTTAACTCAGTGAAATTACAGAACTTGTTAGCACCGATGGTTTTCATTCTGCTCCGTGTCCGTATGGCAATGAATCGTGAGAAGTGTATGTGAATTTTGGGAGTATCGGTATCTTAAAACTAGGGAAATTATATCTTTGGTTTAAAGTAGGCAAGGGGAAACATTTGTGTTGTATACACTTGCATGCAATTTCGCAACATCGCGGCACTCGTATGGCGAGGAAGTGCTGAGGCGCCGAATGACAAAATGAACAGCAGGAGGGGATGTTTGCACAGCACGACTACCTTCGAGCGAAGTGCTGACAGGGAGAGAAAGAAACATGTTAAGGGGAACGGAGGAAGGGGAGAAAGCACACTGCTATGCAGGAAGTTAGGTTGTGCAGCTTTGGACTTACCATATGGCCACTATTAACTTAATGTTGTATTAAGTTAACCCTTTTGAAATCTTATATAGATTACCATATCATAGTAGTATACTTATTCTTAAAGATATGTTGATTGATGGAGAGCATAATAATATCCTGTACCTTTATCTATACACAGTAATATTTTACTATATTAATAATTCTTATATTAGAATTTGTTACATTTTGCATGTTTTGCGAATTAATTTAATGGCATTTATCACATGATTATTTATTACCATCTTAGTAATACTTCCAATTCAAATAACTACAAGCAGCGCACACAGATTATATATATTTTTATTTAACTTATTCAAACGATATTTGTAAAGTAAATTGTTTATGAGTATATATACACTACTAGGGACTTGTGGTTCATACTAAAATACTTTAAATGGTAAGATCGTTCGCTATTGAGCTTTCAAATTATTGCCTTATAAGTTCAGATATTGGGCTGTTTAATTATAATTTATTTAAACCTAATCAGTTTCAAAAGTGGATATTATAAGACCTACTTTAATTATACTACTACTTAAAATCTGGAAGTTTTACTGTTGAAAGTAGATGTAACTAAAACTTTTATTATTAATACTCTGGAAATTAGCACGGGTGCTGAGAACTTTATTAAAATGATGGTGGATTATAGAGAAGCTAATGCAAGACAGCAAGAGGGTAGGATCATACCGGTAGTTACCAAGTGTTTTTTTTATATTTAGGAGGGGGGGTTGTAAAGAACCGGTACCTCCGCCAGTATTACAAATGTTGGCATATCGCCATATTCATACATGAAATGGGATGAAGGCGTGTCCGAGTAATAAGACATGTTTTGGTACAGCACAACAGCAAATGGTAAGGTTTACTAAATGTGATGAACATGCACGGGCCTGGTGGTTGCGCCGTACATTTTTTTAAATTGATATTGTTCCTCAGTTAATTTGATCAGCGGCCTCTATTGTGGGCGGCTACTCGCAGAATTGTTTCACCTACTCCAGTGTCTTATAGGAAAGTATAGAGACGTTATGTTTGTGTGGCGCCATCTATATAGACTTACAACAGTTTTGTTCGCGATTGCTACGCCAGTTCGACTTCAGTTTCCCATCCCTTCTCCTCTCCGTTTATCTTTGGTTCCCTCACTACCTCACGCATGCGCACTGAGCAGAGGTTTTAAACTGGAAATGGTGTAAATCGTCTCGGATCTCGGTCTATTCCTTCACCAACAGCTTTACGAGTAACTTGGTTCTCGAGTTAAGTGGGCATATCTTCTGCAATGCTGTGCGTAGAGCGTTGAATCCAAAGAGGATGGGTTTGGCAGCTAACGATTTTAAGCATACTTAAACTTTTGTTTGACTTCTTTCTTGTTGACTGTTATGGCAGACTAATTTTCCGGAGTTGGCCTGGATAGGGATGAGCGCCTGGCCAGCCTTTCATTATTTTGTAATTCTTACCTGTTGTAGCAGTTGACTTCAGTTTGCCTTGTTTCGGTTGACTTGGCCGAATAAAATGTTAAAACTTTAATATTTTGAACTTTTTGGTTTGCCTTGCCATAGTCATTTTGATCTATGCAGAATGCTCGCGGAGTATTTTGCCGATGTGAATGTACTCCCGTGTATGTTAATTACGGTGCTAATTCTCACATCGCCAAATACTTCCTCTGATTTTAGGTTTGTCATGGGATCAGTACCGAATAATTTGTGTCTATTAACTTTAGGGAATCAAGAGCAGAGTTTTAAATGGTTTAATTACACTTGTTGAATTGATACAATGTTGAGGACCCGTACTGTTATGAGAAAGAGTTGAGATTGAATCAGAGTTTTGTATTTTTTTAAGTCGTGACAATTAAGTATTCTAGCAGGTTGTGGCGGACCGCCTTTGATAGGCTTCTCTGCACGCGGTTCCGTCACGTTCCAGTTTTTTATATGATATATTTTTATGTTTTTTTTTTATCGTGGTCATGACTGCGTGAGGAAATGGGTCTGAAATGCAGTGGATTGTTTTAATATCAAAATGTGTAATATTTCAATTTGTATGCACGGAAAGGAAAATATGCGTAATTATTTGTGCGTAGGTAATATGTTAACTTTGTGCGTGAAATACATCAGTGAGTTTGCAAATCATCGGTAAGCAACAGAGTATTCAATAAAGAGAAACAGAAAGTGTGCAAAGTTTCGGCAGTTCCGACTGCCTGGTAGGCATCAAATGGGACACGCATGTAGTATCGACTGGTTCACTTGATTGCCTGAAAGAATGGCACCTGACTAACACGAATACCAACCCCTTATGAAACTTAATATCTATAAGCAGAATTTTTTTATCATAGTTAATATTGAGAAAAAACAGATTGAAATAATTGAATTAATTGTGATTTTAAGGGTTTTCATATGTGTAATGTTTTATATTGAAATTTCAACGAATAAACTTTGCATAATTTGAATATGGTTAGTATAATTTTGTTGTCTCTCGCCCTAGTAACGGCACAAACATACAATATCCAATTATGTGATTATTAATCGGGAGAGCTTATATGGAATGACGTTATTCTAATTTACAGTGTTAAAATTTTTTACCACATGTCACTAAGATTGTAATCCAACTGGAATTTCCTCAAATTGATTACGATCTATCCCGGAGGCTGTTTCTGGCAGGCGGTTATCGATGGCCGGACATATCCATCTCTATTTCTTCTTGTGGAGATGGCCCAATGAGGAAATATGCTGTGCCCTGACTTATGCTGGCCTATATTAGGGGCATTGTTTAACATATTCGGCCCTGATTACAGGTCTGGTAGAGGGGGTCTTTACAATTCGCAAACCCGTTCGTGCCCTGGTTCAATATTTAAAGGTGTGATCCGGCAGGCCGTTCACCTAAAGCCTGATGACATTGTAACATTGCCCCTAGTCTTGCCCTGGAGTCAGGGTGAATTCAGTAGATTACTGAGTGTTGCATGATTCATCTTGTGGCACACAGAAGTATTCACCACGTGGAGAGACCTATTTGCGGTGCTGTTGATGAAGTACGCGGAGGTAAGGGATCATTGGTAATGCTGGACTCACGTCTATGAGTTCGTGCAAGTAGTTGCTTGCTCACGAACGTCTCCGCTGATGTCGCCTCAAAGTTCACTGCACTCGAACCATGACCACGCCACCAACCACTGCCCTCTTAACAACTGAAACACATAGGCAGGGCCAAGTGTGGATCCATCCGTTGGTAAAAGCGAAGTGTATTCCTTTACCCTGCACAAGACAAGGTGTATGTGTATGTGTATACACTACTGCAAAACGAAAAAAAAAAAGAAAACCTTACCAGAAGTTCGGCAAGAGATCCAAATGTAATTAACATACAGTAGAGATAGTATAGAATATCTTAAATTTTGTCTGCAGAGGTTTACTAACAGATTGTTCAGTACTTTGTGTGCCATCCTCCAGCAGCAATGCAGGCAGTGTTTCTTGTGTCTAAACGATCGTAGAGGTGACGACTATAGTCCAGTGGAATGTAATTCCACTGGACTATAGTCCAAATTGGACATGGTGACCCAGCTGGGCAAGAGTCGTCAATGCGGTACAGGAGATTGGGTCATACGACGATGAACAACCCAGTCCCATACATGCACAGTAAGAGGAATATATTCTGGTGATCGGGCTGACCAGGAAGCATGACGATCACCTTATAGAGAATGTTTGGTTGTATCAGCAAAATGTGAAAGGGCATTGTGCTTCTGAAATAGCACATCCTACTGTCCCTGCAAAAATGTTAGCAGAACGCTATGAATGATGTTCTGGATGTACCATGCACTGGTCGATGTCCTCTGTTTTAACACCAGATTCGAACGACAATCGTATCTCCCCAAACCCTTATCCCAAAAGTTATTCCCAAGTGTTACTGCCCTAAACACTGAAGAAGATAGCGCTCACCAGGCCGACGCCGAATAATCACTCGACTCTCAGTGGTAGGGGCGGCGGTGTTTCATTTCATGTTTTATTGATTGGATTATCAATTTAATATCAAATTGATTGATCCGATAAATACTTAATCCGATCTAAATCTGATCAAAATTTAATCCGTAAATTGATAATCCAGTATATTTTGATTGATTAATTCAATCAAATTTGTTTGGATCAATCAATAAAATTTTTGTTTTTCATTTTCAAATTTTGTGTGAATTTATAAGTGTATAGTTTGGTCCAAGAGTTTGCTAAGGGTATTTCTCAATTTCTTTATTTATTTTTTGTTTGGGAGTGGCATGGTATGTCCTCACCATTGGAGCTCTGGTGTTGTACTGAGGCATGATGTTTTGGGGAAGGGGTGTATATAGGTATTGTGTAATATTAATTATTTATATCAGTGAGCAGTTGGTTTATGTTTGGCATGCGATGAGCAATGGGGGGTGGAATGTCTGTGACTAAATGAGAGCATCACAAGACACATCTGCTTTGGCCGGTGTCTGGCAGGTGACTGAGCACACATGACTGGTTAAATATGCGAAAAGGCAGAAATGAATATTCAAGCGAAGCAAATGAAATAAATACGAAACATTACTTTAATAATGCAATTACCATACAGAAAAAGCACGCCATGATTATAAAATATAACTAAGTATTAAATCAAAAACACTTTAATCATGTGATATACATGAGATAGATCAATTAAAATGAATTAAACCGATGATGTTGAACATTACAGAAGTACAAGTTGCAAAATACGACAGAACTTAATTAAAAACATCTTAAAACGAATACGTCGCACACGACAAACCTATAATGAATGGACAACAAAATTTATATTAATAATGTAACATAATATATTTCAAACACCAGAATAAACTAAACAAATGCTAACTTACTAAATTAATTACAGAACCTATTTCCACGTCAATGTATGGCCCAGCTATGCTGGTGTTTTAAAGAAAGCCAAAAAAACAAGACAATTTCGCTAGCAATATATTATATAAGACGGAATAAATTATGTGACTTGAATTAAACCACACTAGTAATAAACACAAAAATGACAATTTCCAACCACAAGTGTTTATATTTAGAATAGACACGTACTACAGTGTTAAAAGTTTTAAATGTATTACATGTCTGTTTGCTTGAGAAGTCGATGCAGTAATCAGTCCAGTGTAGCACTTGCGGTGAATTATAAGCTGAACGAGTTGTTGGGAGTAAGCAGAGCATGAGTCTACTTCGGCCGCCATCTGAATATATATTGAGGTAATGGGGAAGTTCGGAAATAATGTGATTTTAGTATCCCGACCTATGAATAGCTTATTCCCTACCAATCTACTTTTAATGAGTTATTATTATCCGCAAAAATTGTAATCAGTTCACACTCAGGTCTACAGTCTCAAATGAAATTTCAACAACAGATAAAGATGTAACTTGGAATCGCACAGAAAAAGCAACCCCATTTCCAAGCTTTAAAATAAATAATTTTTTTAACACAACTTCCATTGAAGCTTAGCAAAGCTTCCATGGAGGATGTATAACCGCAACACTTTGTGCAGACAAGGGATAGCTTAAAAATAGCAAATAATTTTATCGCAAAATTAATAAATGTACAACTACTAACCGAACTACTTGAATTAAACAGTCCACATCTTTACGGAATCGCAGTTAATCGATTCGAATAACTTTGCCTATCGCGATAAACGATTTTTAAAACTATTTTCCATCTTAATGCACTATATCCCCCATTGCGTACAAAACAATTTTCAAATTGTTGATTAAATTTTCGGAAAAAGAATTCACTTTTTCTAATATGGTGATTATTACGAACATGTGTATAAAAGCTATTATTACAATCGCATTTAAACTTACAATGGATAACTATGAAAAAAAATTATGAAAATATTTTACACTGTATTTTACAGAGACTAGGAGTTGGTATCCATGTGTGCAGAGTGAGAAATGAAGACACAAAAATGACTTTTCTACACCGCAGGTGAGAGGAGCGACATGGAGTTGGAAGATACAGCTAAGCACCCCCTCCCTCCTCTCCCGCTAACAAACATGTCTTTGTCCACATCGGGGTCTACCTACCTACAGTTTGCCCACGAACTTGGACAGTGCCGTGGTGAAGAACATTCAACTCTTTGTCATAAAAACTGTTGCAAAAAGCCTCCAAGCCCAGACACTGACCTGTTTTTAACGCTTGATTGCAACATACATAAATGAAACAATTCGCACTGAAACATTATTTCTTCAACACTAACATTGAAGTCAGAGTTTTTGATAATCACAAAAATTCCAACAAATTAATTTTAATCCACAGTTAATTATGTCCCATTTTCCAGTAAAATTATTAATTGTAAAATCCTACAGAAATCTAATTCTAGCAAAGAAATCCAGGAAACTACAAATCATTTCAAACATGACAAATACAAGAGATATTTTCATAAAAGGAAATCTTATGCTATTGAAAGACTTTCTATGTATAATTTATGTTTTAAATATTCAAAAAACACAATTTTCAAACATATATAAGTCGATTTACTGTAATTTACGTGATACATACGTCATATGTTTTAACTATTATGATGGAAAATGTATATATTCCAACTTTCAAATATTTTGGGTGTAGATTTCTCTATGAGACGAAATATATGATATAATCAATGTTTCGTATATGTGAATGTTTACATGCAATATTTTCAGTTACACTGTCTATAGACATGTGTATACTTAGACAAATATAAACATATTTTGTTTGAAATACTATGTTTCGACATAATATTAATGAAATACCAAGAATCTAAGCTGAAATGACTTCTATCAGACCGAAATATGCAAAATTTAACAATATTAAGGAAAAGTTTATATTTTAAGCAAATTTCAAGGAAAATGGCAGCGATTTTGGATTCGTTAGCTATATAAGAAAGGAATAAATTAATTTCTTCTCAGTGTTAAATCGACAGCTATAGAAGTCCCTCCATGTGCATGAGTGTGCAATGAAAGAGCAGTCTACAATACTAAGAGTTAGTCATCCACAGTAGATATGAGAATTACACCAAACATCAACATCACCGAAAACGATGCCAGGTTGTCACACCACAGAGAGATATGCCAGGTGTCCACAACCGAGAGCTTTATCAGACTTCCACAGCATCGAGAGTTACGTTAAAAAAATATACAGGAAATACTCCTCTCTATGCACAAGCATCATCTCTCAACAAGGTACAATGCACGAAGGTCAATTCTGCAATAACAGATCAGGAGTGCGTAGAAGTATTCAATGTTATTCTAGCTTATGGATGGGCGAAAATATTTTTGAGTTTAGACTATTCTCAATTGTGGGTGCTACCTAAATCGTTTACTATCACTTCTGCATCCCATGCAGTAAAATTTATCTATCCATTTCTTCCTGAACATTTAAGAGCAGATGATAATATATTGTATCTTCCCTGTGAAGAGTGCCCAAATGGCATACCTGCTTTCATTAACAATGTCAACCAACGACTTATGCAGAGGGATTGCATGTAGCGAAGGTTGAAACAGCTAACAGAAGATAGGATTATCCCTGATGTAATTATGTCAGACTCTGGGGTGATGAAGTGGATTCCGAGGCGACATCTGAGATCTTGTAAAAATAGTTTGGAGACTTTCTGTAAATACTATATGACTTGAACTTTATAGTGTAAAAGAAATAACACAATACATATGTGCTACATGCAAGGATTTGAAAATCAAGATAAGTCTTTTCAAATAAAAGAACTTGCAATTTCATATGCGAATAATGATAATAATAGTAAAGTATTAAGTTTTAAATCATCCATGCTTGGTCTGCTTTAAATCTGGAAGTGAAAATGATGTTTCGGCATCAGACTTACAAAATACATTATTTGAAATGGAACTCTGTTGTTATAGCTTATGAAGACCATATGCAGCACGTGAACAATGCACTCCTCGAAGACTATCCCGGTTACATACTTGGAAAAACTCAGAAGGAAATTTTTAAAAAGTTTACCAATGGAGGAGTCGTAAACATTAGAAGATATCATGACTGTTCAAGCATTAATTCGCTAGTAAAACATTACACCACTAATCACTGAGGGAATTTTTTTTTCACAATGCAAAAACCAAGTTGTAAGAGATTGTTTGTATCAGCATCCTACCTATGTGTAAATATTGTGATGGGCGACCCATCACTGCACGTCTGCCAATAATATTCAACCTGTTAAACAATTTAAAAACACTCTTCAAAGTAGTGCATTGTGACCACATAGCAAAAAAAAAAGTACTTTCTGTGTCTGCCTGGTAACCTGTTGAATTGTGCATTGTACAGCCCGTTACTCAGAAACTTTCACACACTCTGTTTCAAGGTTTAAAATTTTTCCGACATGGTTTAAAACAATGATAAAATAGAACTGTGATGTTCTTGCCAGTTTCACATAACAAGATACTTAAAATAATATCTGAGGTATCGGGAAAAAACTGTAAATATCCATGCAAAATTTTCACGTGCAGCAACACCAAGGTCTGGCAAAGAAGTGTACAGCGGACTGATGTTTCTGTGATTCGTCGTGGCAGCCCAGCACAGTCGACGACCAGCTTGATAATCAGCATGGAATGGTGCCTTGCAACCGCAAATGTGACATTTTGTTACGCTACTTTCGGCATCTTGGTCAAGATGACGGAAGTTGAGGCCGTATTTGTAATCCATTTGTAGGTTTTGAATTTCATTGTATTATACCCCCTAAGGGAAATTGGTGCCTGCTACATTGGTAAACATTAATGACAATGTTTTCAGCCACTGGCTGTGAATAGTCTTAACCCTCCCAGGAGTAATTGAAAACCTCATAATTTCTTATAAAAAACGCTTTTTGAAGGGAATATTAATTTGATTAGTAACACAATAAGGCAGAGTGGTGTATTTAATGCCAGCACATGCTGCTCTCTGGGTCAGTTCAGTGGCTTCGAGTGGGCAAGCTTCTACCATGAGATAAGTAGCTCCCAAAGCGAACAGATTAGGCAGGAGCCATGATGGCTGTAAAATAATTAAACAATTTTCGAATTTTGCGAAATGTTTGCGTTTTAGCCAAGAACCCAATACTGTTACATTTGTAACCCAGTTTTAGTGGCTATGTTGTCACCAAAACTTAAAGTGGTGGTAACTACTAGAAATCATGGGTAAACTTTTATGACCAATTGTAAACTATTTTCAAACAATTATAAACAATTGCAAATATTTGTAAACATATAGTAAACTTTTGTGAACACATGCCAATAAGCATTGATTATGGCCTCAGCCTTTGGTATTAAATAGGAACTTTGCGAAACTCCTTGTTTTTAGGACTTTATGAAGTTTAGGTCTTGTTCAAAAATCCACTTTACTCTCTGGAGTTAAGGCTGGCATTGCTTAGCAGTTGTTCCCATCCACTTGGGATTACGAATTAAAACATAATTATTGTTTGATGACCAGTAATGGGGTACCAAAATTGGGTCATTCTTATAGTAGGAATTAAACATGATGTAACAATGATAAAGGTAAATGTAGGCGCGACAGAAATATAGCAGCCATTTGTAACTATGGTAAATTGGGGTGACCTGTTCAAAATATTTTGTGATGTCATTTTGCAGTTTGTATTTACTTCTTAAAGTGGCCAATAAGGAGCATAAATATAACCTATATAAGTATTACCTGAATACCAGCAGGAGTATTGGTACCTGAATTTTGTTGCATTTTATTCTATATTGTGGCAACCTGGCTTTTATATACATGTTTTTAAGAATTCAATTGTCATATATGGCAAAGGAAATAATAATGTTCACCTTCTGGATGAAATGTAAGAATGTTAACCAAAGAAGTTTTACATGTGTAATAATTGTGAAAGAAATATGAATGAAAAGAAAAATTGAAAAATGTACTTAAAATAAAAGAACATGACCATACTTCTTTGTTTTTATTACAAATTGTTTCAAACCTTTAATTACCCTTACACTGTACAGAAAAATGGTTTTTACATGGTTTTTGCCATAATTAGTGTTCTGATAGGTTTTGTTAAATTATTATGCAAATCCTGCCTTGTCATGTTCTTGGTTTAGGATGCTGCAATCGTTTCTTACAGGTTCATGCCAACATAAAACTTTGATAAGGAGATGTTCAACCCAGAGTAGGTGAAGGAGAGTGTGGTTGAAGTCTAAAGACAACACATTCTTCCAATTACAGATGTGCAATGGAGATGAGCACTGTAATTTTTCACAAAGTCTTACAAGAAATATCTATAAAGAACGAATGTTATTTTATGAACATGATGGCTGCTCAGTTTTTACAATACAACCAGACAGTGAACAGCCCTGATCTTCTGGGGATCTATGTTTTAAAACTGTAATTGAAAAAACATATAAATTATAAATTAAGTAGAGAGATTTCTGTCAGCCCTCCAGTTAGGAAAGAAATATGTAATAACAAACAACACATCATGCAAATGAAATGAAGTAGCTTAATCAGAATGTCGCCTTGTGGAATGTGGGAATGCGAGTATGGCAGAGCAACACTTTTGGCAGTAAATTCAACATAACCAAGATGTCATCAAATAACTAGTATGTTCCCGTAGTTACGATGGAGAGCTTCTACCCACAACTTCATTACACAAGTATTACTACTCGGTACAGGAGAGTGGTTTTCACTTAAAGAAAAAGAGAGTCCACTACAGATTCAGGTGTGTAATGGAGAACAACATTGGCGTTTCTCGTTAATCAACCGTGAATATACTTTAAATGTTGTCGATGTTGGTTTCAGCCAAAGATTTTGTCCTTTGTTTATTAAGCATCCAGCAGTCAGTTACCTTGCAGTGAGAACATCCTCGCATTTGAAACTCAAGCTGGACACATCACAAAATATATGTCATGCAATAAAATCGAATACATAATGCAGAAGGAATGTTGTTCTATTCCTACAGTATGGAGCAAACAATGAAATAACAAGAACCATTTTATTTATAAAAGGAAACAAAGAATTAACTACTCCTTGTGGCATGTGGGAATGCAAAGATTTTCAAGTAAGAACAATTTAGTGTGAAAAAGTGATGACACTGCAGCTATATCAAGGAGAGTGGGTAGTAATAAATTATCAGTCATGGTTATGGTCGTCGAGCCTACAGATCTATAAGAGGTCGTGCAAATAGCATACCAAAGATTTTCTTTAAACCTTATGACTGTATTTTACATGTTACAGTATGCAATTATATAGAACATTAGTGCTACACTTTCAATACGATTACCAGCACTAGCTTTGGTGAGGGCATATCTTGCAACAATTGTGTTGTGAGGTATCTCACCCTCAACAGTTTCAAGCAATTTTATCTATGTTACACCCTATACTTCATGGTTGTATGATTTTGTATCTATGTTTGTTTCTTAAAAAGTATTGTGTGTAAATTTTTAATTATCCTATGTAAAAAATTATTTTCTTATTGTGAAGCATGATGTACTTACATGTTAAATGGTGTATATATTTTCGAAAAAGTTTTTCAATAAAATATGCTGTAAAATTAAATGATTTGCATGTTTATTTAACCCTCACCTTTAAAAACTGTGAATTGAAATTTGTTTTTCTAAGAAATGAATAATATTGTTCAATTAACATCACCTTTGGTGTTGTAAACAAACAAAGAAGTGTTCTAATGAAAAGACTTAATGCAGAGGGGGAAGAAATACTTTTTATAAACCACTAAAGATACTTGAAACTGTATCCAGAAAGAGGTGTGTGTTGAAAACATACTATTATTATACAATGATATTATCCAACACTCATTATTTCCACAAAAATAGTTTATTCATATCGTCGACCTCCGTAGAGTAGTTGGATTATGCTACAGGTTGGTGGTTCTGGGTTCGAATCCCAGGTAAAGCATGAACGATTATAACCCAGTTTATAAGTTAGTAACCTTATGAATAATTAACCATGTTAAATGTAAAATAAAATCCCATCAAGGAATAATGAACGAATCATCTAATGTTTGATAGCTTGTTAAAAATATATAATTAAATGATATTCGAAACAGAAATTCATTCATGTATGTAAAAAGGTAATATAAATGTTTAAATTGTAATGTGTTACATCCTGGGTTAAAAAGCACATGTTGCAACAGAATTATGATCCTTCGTGAACAAAAGTGATAAATGATAATGTAATTCTAATTAAATCTAATTGCTTAAAACAGAATAAAACAACATATTTCTCATTACATTTCAAAGTGTAAGCACAAAAGGTTAAAAATACTTCCAATCATTAAAAACCTGTAAATTCTGTAAATTTGTGTTAAATTCAGTTAAATTTTCTTATAAATCTTAAAAATATGTTAATTCTTCTAATGAAATAGATTTGAATAGAATAGTGACATATAAATTAAATGACAATAGAGGGAATCTGCATATATATATATATAGGTGGTCCTGCGCGGACCTCCTCATTTGCTAATCAAACACTATGCAGTGAGGATCTCCACTCTTGTGCACGCTGGCAATCTGATCTCACCTTCCACCTTAGGGGTTGACTCGCCCACGCTCAGTGACCTATCGGCCGCCCATTTAATGCTGGGATCTGGCAGCATCTCACGCAATGTTGTAGTGTTACCCGACCATCAGACTTTGGACCCGCTCAGCCCTGCTGTGTGTAAGCTTAGCTGGCCAGTCACCTGCGGCGCTCACCTGAGATTCCGCTCGGGTCCTCAGCTACCTGGTATGGGTTCAGACATTGTTCGACACCATCTACCACATTTGGTAGTTGACTTTACGTAATTAAATAGGATTAACATTTAGGTATTTTTAATTCTGTTCAATATTGCGGTTATTAAAAACTTTATTCATGTAGAGAGTTTTGCTTCTTAATTGAATGTTCTTATCCCATCACTTAAATTATTTTTTTGTGTTTTTTTTAACTTTTAAATGTGTTATATTCTTACCAGGATTTTCTTAAATTAGTTTCCTTTAAAATTCTTTTTCGGTATTTGTTACAACTTTTTTAATTTAATTGAAGTTTATAATCGAACTATGTGGGAATTATTCCATAATATAGTTAGTAACAAGTTTTCAAAATATTCTGGGTGGATTTTGTTATGAATGTTTTATGTGCTTTACAGAACAACTAAAAAAATTGGATAACTATGCCAAATTAACATAGTATACTTGGAGGTGTAATACACCTGCTCCTCAGCTGATCTGATTGTTTTGTATGGAATGTGATGAAAGAATGATGAATGATTGGAGACAAGTAATTCTAACGAATGTGGATTGATTGAAAATGCTCTGTGAATTTTCTTAAATTTTGTTTGTGATTAGTTTTAAAATATTCTGGGTGGGTTTGGTTATGAATGTTCTGTGTGTTTTATGGAACAACTAAACAAATCAGAGGACTATGCCGAATATGCCTGGCATATTCAGAGGTGTAACACACCTGCTCCTCAGTTGTTCTAATTGTTCTGTATGGAGAGGGATGAAAGAATAATGAATGATTGGACTTAATTGATTCAAATAAATGTGGAATAATTGGAAATGGGGTGGGAATTTTTCGAAATTTGGGTGTATATTTTTTCTTAGTTAATTGGATGTTATCTGCAGTAATATTAAAAGAATTAAATTATCTAAAATTTTAATTTAATTATTTTTTAGTTAGTACTTGAGTTAATGATTGTTTAGTTACTATGTAAGTGTATTGATTGATAGTACTAAATATTTGGTAGTAAGAGTGCAAAATAATTTTCCCCTTGTTAAAATTTCCTGGACAAAAATATTAATATATATGTTTTTGGAAATGTATGCCAATTAATATAATTTTTAATACCGACAAGTAATTTACATCACTTTAGAAATACTTTTTTTTTAAATTTTAAAAAGTAATTTACTTTCTAAAGTTATCTTTTAAATAAATTGTTTTAGTATTCAAAAGCATGTTTGAAATTCAATACAATTTTGAGATTTTTAATTAATAACTGTTTTCTAAACACTGCTTGCCTGTAACGAAATGTGTAGGTAATGTCCAGTGTAAGCTAGGTCTCATGTCTCACAGCGTGGTGTAAACTAGACTGCTGGCTGCATAGGGAAGCAGACCGCATCTTGTTTCGGTGTGGTCTGGAGTCATTGGCTGTGCAAGATAGGGGAAGTGACTGCCATTATTTTCGTTACAGAAACGGGTGCACTCAGTGCAGGCACATTCAGGACAGCACATGCACAGTGAGAAGATCGTGGAAGCGGGGTGGGGAAAGGAATAGCTGTGGAGCGACTCTTGAAGGTGGTGCTCTGTGTCTCCCTTGTGTTTCCCACAGCACTGTTCCCTCCTATACCTGGCTTTTGCAATGAGGCTTTCTGTCATGCACTGTTGCAAAATGATGTTAACGTGGTCATTTTAAAACCCACAACTTAGATCCCTCATGAAATTTAATTCTTTGAATAATAATAAGGTGGTTATCTTGAATATAATTTGAAAATTAAAGCAAAGCGTTTAAATTTAAAAAATCCAGTGTTTTTAAGATGTAACTAAAAAATTTTCTATTTACACATGCACCAATACATAGCTGCAAGTGTTTATAATGTAATTTTTTGTTTTATAGAACAAAGTGGGGCCTTTATCCCATGTTGTGCTGAGACTAATTATGTGGGAAATAAAAAAAATTGTTAGGAGTTAACACAAGTGACAAAGTATCGATGGTTTATTGGAAGATCTTTCCATAAGTGATACAGACAATGAGTCTGAATAGCTGACAAAAATTCTGGCTAGTAAAAGCTGTTAAGATGTCGCTTTGCCTAAGAGGAAGTGATTCTATGTTTACTGGAGGATGTTTCCTTGAGTGATTCGGACATGGAATTGCTCATGGAAAGGTCGTCAACAGCAACAGGTCTAATCGGGTCTGCTTCTCCCAAACATGAAAAGATCGATCTCTTGTTAGATGATCTGTTTCTATCTGACACATGGAAAATTTGTAATTCAAAATATTATTCATCCATGTCACAGGGAAGTTCCCAGTCTGAGAGACTTAATGTAGGGAAATGGAAAATAAGTCGTTTTCTGATTCCCCAGCTTCAGTGGAGTCTTTGCCATATCTTAGATACAAGCCATCAGCCTGGTTTTCGCCACAAGACTAACTGATACACAGATAGTAAATGACAGGGTTAACACTGATACAAACTTTGAAAGATTTTCATGAAGTGTATGACCCTACTGATAAATTTAGCAGTGGCTTTACCCCGGCCTATCAGAATTAGCATTACTGTAGTGTCTAAGTTCTTAAAATCCCTCATGGTGGAGGAAGGCATTACGGAATATTATTATGTTCAGAGAAAATCTCTCTGTCCCTGCATTCATCTGATATTGCATAATTTATGATGAAACTATTAAACCTTACCTGACTAACAGGCTTTAGGAGTTTAGTGCACAAGGTTCAGGCTGTTGTTTGCAACTGGCATCGTATATGGATGTCCATGTCTCACAATAATAGGCATTCACTGTAGTTGCTGCACACACTAAACTACCCAAGTTTATTTCCAATTGCCTTGCTTGTATCGATTTACACTGCCTGGAGGGAATGTGTTAGTACTACACCATCATAGAATCTTTGTTTCCTGCCACACAAAATATTACACAATATCACAGAATTATTAAATATCAAAAACCTCGAGAGGTTTTGAATACTGAAGGTCTGTCGACACCTGTAGGCATGCAGGATGTTCGTAAGTTCGAGGAGAACAATTCTATTTCTGTCAATGTCTACTGTGTGGTGGACAAAGACAGTAATAAAAGTGACAAAACTTGCAAAAAGAATGGAGTTATCGTACCGATGTGTATTTCTCCTGTACTTTATGCTTGCTATGTTAATGTGTTGGCCATCTGCACTAGTGGTTATGCTGCATATTTACATTTTGTCTGCATTACAAGTTTATCAAAGCCGGTTGGTAGTGAGCTGAGTAATAAGAAAAATAAAAAACATGTTTGCAATTGTTGCCTCCTGTACTTTATTAGTGAGGAGAAACTCACAAGTCACACTATTCTTTGCAAGCAACAAAAGGCTGTTTGCAGTATTTCCCTACTGTGGCTTACTACTTATAATTTAAGGATAACAGCAAACAGAAAAAAATTGGATTTCATCGCCTATTGTGCCATAGGAAGTTGCCTGAAACCCTTGTAGACTTGCTTACCTAATGATGAAACAAGTAATACCACTACCATCAAATAACATACCCAATATGCATGTAGCATTTTGTTGGTCTGTTCATACAAACTGAGTTTATATAACTACTTTAAGTTTGTGGATGATGATTGTATGTATCAATTAGTAGATAAATTATTTGAATGTACACAGTGGGTTGTAGGAATTAACAGTGTGATTGTTTCGATGAAGTCAAAAACCCCTGCTGATGAAGCTAGGTTCTCATCTCTAAAGTGTTATCACATTTGTAAGGAAAGCTCGGTACAGATAATTTTGTGATCGATTTTAACCATCTGATGAGGGAAATCAGGAGTCGCCCACATAATAAATGCATCTCGAAATCCTCACTAGAAATTTTTTCACTGTCTTTCATAACCTGCAGAACTGTGATGCTAACTTTGTCATAAAGCCTTTGGCTAAATGTCACGTGACACAACTCAACAGAACCATGATAATCGAAAACACCGTTAAAATTCCAGTGATTGAAATAACCCAAGAGAAATATAAATGTATCACCAAACAAATTCCCAATGTGATTGATTTCAATGGAATGGTGCAATATTTAAAATTATGTTTTATTGATTAATTACAGTTCAAGAGCACATCTCTGTGAACTCAAGAAATTTAAAACCTGTGCAAGTTAGTATTAACCGCTCGAGTTTTCCAGACAACACACAATTTGAATTGGCAAAGTGGAAGGGAGTTTTTCCTAATGACTTTGTTATGTCGCCAACGAGTCTGGTATGCACGTCACTCCCAGCAAAGAACGCAATTCATAATGTGATGAAAGGCGACGGCATTAGCGATGAGGATTATGCTCATACTCAAGCTGCATGGGATGCTTTCAACTGCATAAACTTGTTGGAGTATGCCATTCACTATTTATGTGTGGACACTTGTTTACCAGCAGATTTTTTTGACAATTTCAGGACTGAATGTTTGGGTCGTTACAGTCTTAACCCCACCATGTACATCACAGCTCCACCTCTTTCATGGGATGCTTTATTGTCAATGACATGTACGCAGCTAGAGTTGTTGACTGACCCAGACATGTATCTTTTTGTAGAATGTGGGGTTGGGGGTGGCATTACCCAGGTTTCCAGAAGGTGTGTGAAAGCCAATAATTTTTACATGGGTGAAGATCACGACCCCAGTGTGGCACCAAAATATATATATTATTTCTACATACATGGGCTGTACATTCAGACGATGCGATCCAAGCTTCCGATGGGCAATTTTTAGTGGGTTGAGTCTGATGTGTTTTCATAATGGGATTTTGCGAACATGGTGCATGATGGTGAAACTTGCTTCTTCATAGAAGTGTATTATCTTTTCCAGACTAGTGCCATGATGCTATATGAGATCTGCCTTTGGCCTGAGTAATTCCCCTACCTCCGAATTGCTCGCATAAAAAACTTTTTACCACACTCGCACCACAGAAGTAAAATGTTATACACAGGGAAACACTGAAGCACTATTTGATGTACGGGGCCAACATAGACTCTGTTTATCGCATTCTGCGCTTTGAGCAGAAGGCACGGATGAAGCCGAACATCGAATTTAAAATTGAGAAGCATGCTCAGGCTGCAGGTGATTTCAAGAAATTTGTTTTCATGTTGATGTATAATTACATATATGGAAAAACTTTGCAGAATGTCTGCTGGGAAAGGGACATAATAGTTGTTCCCAGATATGACACGGTCTATGCGACTGCAGAGCTGATAGGTCATCCTACATTTCAAACTTTGTACACTGATGTTGCCATTATTGACATTTCAAAATTAACCCTATATGAATTTGATTATTAGTACATGTGTGCTTTATTTGTTCGCCAGTCTTGCATTTCCTGTATTGCGATAACGATTCTTTGATATATTCTGTTGCCTGCAAGTATGTTTATAAAGTAATTACACCATATTTAACAACATGGTTTGTTACATCTAACTATGCACTCGATGACCAGCAAAAATTCTCCTAAAAGAACAATTGCTGTACGGGGATGATGAAAGTTGAATGTGCTGCCCAAATAGTCACACATTTTATAGGTTTACATCCCAAACTTTACATGTACATTGTTGCGAATTAACAGTGTATATATAAGGTGAATGGTGTAAAATCTTACATCTTACAGAAGCTCTGATACGAGTGTTATTGAGATTGCCTCAAAAATTGCACCAGGGTTTGTAGGGCCCAATATCACTTTTATTTGTGTGGTCACAAAGTCTATGCCGAACACGTGACCTAGGTAGTGTTGTCAGGTTTGGATGATAAGCTCTACATTCAAGCAGATGGAGTATCGACCTCAGCCTGGGGGGAACAATATAATCCCTTACAATTTTTTCCCCACAACATTAGTGTCAGTAAAACAATAATTACAGCCCTGCCACCTACACTACAACTGTCAATACCACACCACCAATGATGATGACCATCTGCCCACACCACACATCACACCACAGACTCCACAGCTGTCTGCAACCTTATCAACAGCTGTCTGCAGCATCTCCTGTATAATCATCGAATCGACATCCCTCTCAACTCGAAGGGATATTCCTATCTGTTTGCCTAACTGCATACCATGTTAAAAGGCTATCCTCATAACTGTATCGAACATGTCTTCAATCCACTACCCCTTGTTATTATTCAAGCAAAAAATTATCTGTGTTACTCCTTGTGGTTCTCTTCACAGCATGACATAATATCATTTGAAATCTACAAATACAAAGTACTATGTGTGTTATAGGCTATTGCTGGTGTGTACAGGTGATTGTCAAAAATGCATCTCCCTCCTGGACATGACGTATGAACACCTCATCTGTGCATTGTTACGAACACTCCATCAGTGCATCGTAAATGTACATAATCAATGTACATAGCTAATTCTAAGAGTGGCAATGTTCTTATCGCTCAAGATTTTAATTTAGAAGAATATTGTTTGCTTGCTATTTATTTTTAATCAATTGTCTGTTTTTTTATACATTTTTTCTTGTAAGTACGTGATTTATAATTATTTGGATAAATTTGTTGTTTTTTGCAAATATCTTTATAAGAATAGTGTTTTTCTTGTACACATCTTTTGAAAAACTTTAATGAAAGGATCATGTTGTAAAGTAAGATATGAAATTTGATTTAATGATGCGTACATATGTGTGAATGTTTGTAAATATTTTTAGAAGTATTTTTGAAGTGTAGAATAATGCATTTATAAGAATTTATTAAACCTTGTTTAAATGTTTGTAAAAGTTTTTGTTAATATATAAATGCTTTAAGAAAGTTTGTATGCATATTGTAAATATAAATTTTTAAGGGCATTTTTCAAAAAGAAAAAAAAATCTATATTAAAAGGAATAATGTGTATTGTTATAAAATAGTTTTAATTCCTCACACCACTATTTCATATTTTGTGAATGACTGGAGACCGTGTGTGTCTGAAGATTTAGTATTTGTGGATGAATGGAGATGTCATTTGTCATATATTATTTGACTATTTGTTTTTACACAACAATAACATTACTTACACTATTTTAAACACCAACGATTATGTAATAAAGTTGAAAATTGAAGGACTTGGGAAATAGAAGTGCTTGAGAAAATCATGTAAATGAATATTTAAAAGGAATGAGGGACTTGTAGAAACTCGAGAAAACATCGCCGGCCCATCTGAACTTGGAACACTTTGGTGATACAACCCACACTTTTGTTACTGGACAGGGTAAGTTTGCCAGAAGGTGAAAGTGGTTTGAAAGAAATACTGATTCCCACCCAGGTATACGAACTCTTGTTCGCACAGCGCGATCATAGAGTATTGCTGTTCCAGGATGTCCTTCACCCTGCATCACCAAGTGATGGCGTGCATCAACTTTGTGTTGTAGCAAACTAAAATATTATGAAAAGAATATTAATTATTATTAATAACTGTATAAAACTCATGAATTTTACGTAAAAAAATTACTACGGCTGTGAGTCAACATGAGGATGTCTGCTGTTTTCTCTGGTATAACACACAAATTTTACACAAACTCCGAAAACCTAAACACAGTTAAAGTTGTAAGGTACCTGTCTATTCTAAATATTAACACTTGTGTTTTGAATTCGTCATTTTGGTGTATAGGACTAGTGCAGTTTAATTCAAGCCGTGTAATTTATCCTGTCATAAATTATATATTGATAGGGAAATTGTTTTTTTTTTCTTGCTTTCTTTATAACACCAGCATAGCTGGGCCGGTCATTGGCGTGGAAATAAGTTGTGTAATTTGTTTAGTAAGTTAGCACTTGTTTAGTTTATTCAGCTGTTTGGAATATATTTCGTTACGTTATTAATATACATTTGGTGGTCCATTCTTTATAGTTATGTTGTGTGCAATGTATTCACTTTAAGTCGTGTTTTATTAATTTCTCTTGTGTTTTGTTGTAATCACATATTTTTAGTGTTTTTGATTTAATACTTATTTCTCTTGAGGTAATCGCAATATTAAAGTAATGTTTCGTATTTATTACATTTACTTCGCTTGAATGTTTATTTATACCATTTCGTATATCTAATCAGTCGTGTGTGCTCGGTCACCTTACAGACGCTGGCCAAAGCAGATATGTCTAGTGATGCTTTCATTAGTCACAGACATTCGATCCCCCTCCCTCAGTCGCCTGCCAGACAGTAAAACTACTCAATAACATAAAACAAATAATATTACACAATACTTATATACACATCTTCCCCAACACATCACAGCTCAGTACAACACGAGAGCTCCAAGGGTGACAACCTGCCATGCCACTCCCACCCAAAAAATAAATAAAGAAATAAATAAAGACCCTTATCTCACTCTTGCACCAAACTATATACTTATCAATTCACAAAACATCGACAATGATTATTTTTATTGATTGATCCACTATATTTTAATGAATTAATCAATAAAATTCTAGTGGATTATCATTTTGCGGATTTAAATATTGTTCAGTTTAAGATCGGATTTAGGATGGATCTGATCAATCAAAAGTGAAATGAAACCCCGCCGTCCCTACTTCTACTGTCATTACCCCCAAGGGAGAAATGGGACTCTTTACTGAACACAACACTCGCAATTCTTACTTGTGGGTTCTCGTTTCTGGACATCACTGGAAGCAGGCTATGATGCTGTGATAAGAGGAAGTTTGGCTTAGGGAAGTGTGATGGCAGACCAACTTAATGTTAACATTACAGATACTCCTACTAGAAACTCCCTGGGCGACGTTACGTCCAATATGTTTTGCACTCGCCGTACGATTTGCTATTACAGCTCAAACAATGTGACAGTCTTGTCGTGCATCTGTACACCTTACTTCTGGAACCTGGTTTAGGGGTAAGTACATCTTCCGCTGACTAACGACGCTGCCATCGATGCACTGCTGATACTTCTCATCAACATATTCGCAATTCTTCGGTATGGACATCCATTTTCCACAAGTCCCATTATTCGACCCTGTTTAGACTCAGTTAATGGTACGAATACGGCTTGCCTTCGCCGCTTCTCCAGATGCTCAACTGGTTACATCTCTATACATTGGTAGACCCATGCAAACTCCCCAGTCTTCGCCAATGCTGCAATTATTATCACTTTATGTGCTGCCCTCTAGTAACGTCCTGTGCTAATTTGGTCTCTATCAATCACTTTCATCATTAGTGAATTATACAGACCTCAAAAATGTTTTGTACAACCAGAATTACTGAATTGCTTGGTTGCTCAATGGCCAAAAGAATTAATTGGGGCGAAATACCCACTGTCTGTACAGAATACCACTCCTGCAATTTCGATGTCTCTTTGCAATGTGCCTTCCCATGCCAGCATACATACTTAATGAGCAACCAAATTACAGGTGGTGCCAAACTTTTTTTGGTGTATATATACATAAACATGGTTATGCACATGTATGTGTAAATTATAGTTACTGAAATTATGGGCAGTGTGTTCCTGACTTTGTTTACTGTACAAAATTGGATCTGAGTGTTATAGGTATAAATTTCTAAAGATTCTTTGGATTGGTGGGGCAGCGGTGGCTGAGCGGTTTGACTAATCGCCTCCCACCAAAGAGAACCATGTTCAATCCTCAGCCGGGTCACTACCAGATTTTCGCAAGTAGAAATCGTGCCGGACGATGCCGCTCTTCAGCAGGTTTCTCGGGATCTCCATTTCCCCCGCCCTTACATTCCAGTGCTTCTCCTTTCTGATCTCATTTCACCCACCTTGGCTCTCAAGACTTCGTATTTAAGAGCCACCCAAATCTCTCAACGCAACTCGTATTAGTGAGTATGTTGTGTGTTTAATTTCCTGTTGTGACATGGCATTTGTAGCCATACTGATATAATAAATAAATCCATGAAGGATAGGGACTCATTAATTATCTCAAAAACATGTCATCAGGAAAAGTTTCAGAAATTTGTCACTAGATCAGGCAGCTTCTGCTAGGCTAAAAATTTGCACGTTTTTTGGAAAAAGGGTTAACAAACACTACCAGCATTTAGAACACCGCCAAAACCATTTCGGTTTTATAACTTATTTACTTTGGTATTCATAATATTCGTACAAAATTTTGTCACAATGATATTTAGTCTTCAAAATCATGAACACAATGTTTTTTACACAAACTTCTTTCCAAGCTATTATAAAAGTTTATTTTGACAACTTTAAATCAATCAACGATAATTGTAAAAATAAAAAATCACACCCATGGCCCTAATTTCAATTACTTGCCAATGTACACCAAGCACTTACAATGAACTCAGCAAAAACATAACTAAACATATTTTTAAATCACATTTTTAAAGAGTTTTACAAAATTCTTACCCATTACTAAAGCCACTCCCCCCAAGAGAATACAATGATAAACTCCGCCTTAACATGCCTAAATGTTGTATAAAATACATTATTTTATGAATCTTACAACATCCTCAAACAATACTAAAGCCACTCTCGTCGGGAGAAATACAATGAACTCCTTTTAAAAAACGCAACAAACATACCATATATAAAATTGGATATTTTTTCCAGTAACATCACAATAATCGTAGCATCCTCTTACTGACTGAATTTCACCTTTGTTTTGTTTTATATCGCACTTATTTCATCTGTAAAAAACACCACAACACGCCGAAGTGATAGTCTCTGGTCTTGAGAAGTCTTACCATAACCATTTATTTTTCTCAAAACAAGAATAAACTGGGTGCCATATCTGAATCTTGGCCATACCTCACCATCCTACACCAACCACAATCATTCAGACACCACCACTAAGGCCCAGGACCCAGGGATACTCTCCCAAAACATTCAACATTTCCGTGGTGGCCAGTCCTGGACCTCCAGTCTCTCAGCACCACACAATCGACGGAGGGTGTGGATATTCTCCACGTCTGCGCACCTGATCTGGATGCCAACTTTTACTATCTGCCGATGCCACTTACTCACACGCACTACTGGTGAAGGAGAAAGCCAAGGATATTCTCCCTTGCCAGTCTCGCGGACGAGCCTCCTTCACCAACTCCAGCACACAACAGGCATATCCAAAATCCACCCCATTTAACTCCAACCAGATCCTCCACACTAGTTCGAAACTGAGATTGTAATTAAAATCTAAAACACTCCACTTCGAAGGACCTGACGCTTGGGGCACTAGCTCCTCTTCCTAAGTTCACCTCAGGAAGTAAGCAGGCGACATTCAATTACTTTCACGAAATTGCTGGGCTTAGACTCAAATCTTACTTTCCGGAAGCTGCCAAACAGAATAGCATAAAACACTCTGCCTAAGTTCCGTCGTCAGCCGCATCATCCCTGGCAAAAACCTCCTTTTACGAGGGGCAAAACTACCAATTATCACCTGGGTTCCACAAATAGCCAGCATAAACTCATTCGCCAACTTTCTATGTCCGCTTACACGTTTCCTGGATTAAGCTTAAACAAAAGGTCCCTTTTTCAGGCCACGCTCAGCTTCCAAGCCTCACTTGAAACTGCTTTGTACATACTTCTCTTTAAGAGCGGAAAATATCAAAGTACGGTTCCTTCCAAAAAAATTTCACAATAATCCCTGGCCAAGCAAATTAATTTCAAGTCTATGGGGCCCCACTGCAGTATTTCCTAGAGTTTCACTGACTCAACTTCCCCAAGTAATTTTCTGCAATCAGGCGGGATTACTAAGTGTCATCACGCTACCATGTGTAACTTTTATAAGTCTGCAATTATTTTTGGGCAGAATTTTTATAAGTGCCAGAAATAGTATAAGTTCTCTCACTTAGCCCCGCAAATTCCTTAGTTCTCTACTGCCGCTAACACGAAAATTCCAAAGTCTCGACACACGAGTACTACCTGAAGTAAACATTTTCGAAGTCCAAACACACTTGACCCAAAACTAATTAAGTTCTCTACTACAACAGACACGCAATGTTCAAAGTTTCGACACACGAGTATTACTAGATGGGAAAATTTTCTAAGTCCCACAACTACCATATCCGAAGAAACCAATACTGAACTTCATTGCTGCATTCAGCTTCTCTTCTGCTCTAGGGCGGATTCCACTCGCCAAATAAAGCTCCGCACTCGGCGGGCCTACGAAGACCTCGATCCTAGCCAGTGCACCCGTATTTATACCGTTCCGCATCCCCTTCCCAGAGACCAGACTGGAGATCGGTGCTCCATCTACAACTAAGACATTATTTTCAGCCAGTGCGCAAAAGCCTTGCTCAATGATAGCAGGCCAGCGCCCGCGAAGACTGATCCTTGGTCATCTCGCAACCTGCATCACACACGCGCTCTGTGGGCTAGGGGACCCACCGTCACAATTAAAATTTTTCTAACAAAATATTTTTTTACAAATAAAACTAAAATAAATTAGCTGTCCTCTATAATCAGTAGAAATACTGAGTTCAAATACTGAATAAGCTAAATATCAGTAGAATATATATATAGTTTTCATTAAATTTAACTGGTGTTAAATTTGGAAAAATAATTTTAAGTGCTTCAAACTAAGATAAAAATTCTATTGTAAGAAAGATATAAAAATTATTTAGTAAAAAAATTTATAAAGTGGTGAATGATGAAATACTTTGCTTTACATAAAATTGTTAAAAGCGTTAAGTACGATAAAAAAAAGCATAATTCAATTAATACTTTTTCTTGATACACACCTTGTTATTGTTTTTACGAACAAAGTCTATCGTCTGATTTCTAACCTCAATACCAGCCAAATTTTTGGACGAAGTTTGACTTACACTAAGCTATACAGGCATGATAATAAATCAAGTTTAATTTTGACCACTTTTTTATTTTTAAAGTTTGGATTTTGCGCTCAATTTAGAGGAAATTAGATAATTAATTTTTGGAATTTTCATATGATTGTGCTACGATAGTCTAAAAGTGATTTTGAAAATTTAATGTAATTTTTTGTTATTTAAATTTATGTTTCTTTATTTGACGTAATTTATTTTTCGTTCCATTCCCTTTAATTCACCTCTCTCGTAAGATATATACTAAACTTGAGTAAATAAATTCTGATTAATAGCGTCAAACATGCAGAATCATGGAAATATATGTAAATGCAAAACATGGCGTGTCGTGGTGTAAAATTTATATGAATTAAAAATAGCAATTTCCCATTTCCCAGGACAGAATTGTGAACTCTCGGCCATAGGTACAGTAGAGAGGTTTTCGTTTCACCTCGACACAATTTACTCAGCGCCACAAGCAGGAATGTAGTGTGTGGAGATGTTAATGGTCAATGTCTTAAAACTGGAATTAATTAACATAAGAACTGTTTTTAAAATTACGGAATTCATTAATTAAATTAAATTAATATCGTTCCTACAGTTATGACGAAACAGACCCGCCCCTCCCTTTTTTCTACTTTCCTCAATAAATATGACCATCCCTCTTCCACACACCAAATCGAATGTCTAGATACTTTCCTGTCCTTGGGATGAATAGTAAACAGTTTCCGGGATATGGAGGGGTGGCTTCGAAACACATGTTCCTTCAATCGCATAAAAGAAATGTGGTGCCAGAGCACCAGGCCCCTTGCCGGGAGAGAGCTACAGGCATCACGTGAAGGCTATTGGAAGAAAGCGCACATGCCTGCCTCCCCCCCCCCATACCCTTCTTAGCTGTTAGCCGTTCCAAGCACCACACTGCTACCCCACACACGTGGCACTAACAACCCCTAGCGCCAAGCCGCGTCGGCTCACAGTCGCGACATTACGTCGCCCTGGCTGCCGACATACACTGGCCAATCTCCCTCTCCCTTTCCGGCCACGTCGCTGCCATTTAGAAGCCACTGCTAATGAGAAGGCCCAGCACGGCCCAACGGTTTTTGAAGGGTCGGCCCGCGCAGCTTTATTGTGTTACATTACCCCAGCTCGCCCCTCGCCAAGGAGGGTTGAAACCACTGCTTCCTTTTCGCTGCTACCCTCTCCATCTAGCCACCCTAATGAGGGGGCACATCGTCATATTTAGCACCGCAGCAGACCCTCATTACACCCGCTGGCTCTCCTGTGTACGACTGCAAGCGCGCGGAATTTTTATCAAGGCCACGCACTACCCTTTTTAACTTAGCTAACCTGCAGTTATAAAAAAACATTTAAATCTAGCTTTATGGCATTATTTTCTATCGTAAATTAAAATAATTAGACAATACTATGAAAATACAAATAAATAAGTTACAAATCACAAGCAATATTATAAATGCGGGCGTTTGTATATTCGTTTGCTGTTCAATCACGTCGAAACGGCTTGAAGGATTTGGATGAAATTTGGGACAGGCGTAGGATATAATCTGAATTAGCACATAGGGTAATCTTCAACCCAAAAAAAAGGAACAGTTTCTTAGGGAATGTATAAAATATGTCAACAATCATTAAGATAGGGTACTTGGTAATTATAATTTAGGTTAAATATTTTCACGCGGGTGAAGCCGCGGGTACCAGCGAATTCATTTTCCACGTCAATCCATAAACAGAAATATAAATGTTGTACATTACATGTCGTTAAAATACACTATAGTATAATAACGTACTTTAAGAAGAAATGTATTATATCAAAATATAGAGAGATCATTGTTATAACGAGAAAAAAATTAAAAATTTTTTCTTACCAGCATAATTCAAAGGCAGAAATGAAAGTTTAGAACGTGTGTTTGGATCATATGATGATCAAATATTTTAACATAAAAATCACCAATAATTATGGAACGTTGTAGAATTATGTTGTCTTAACAGAAAACATACAAGCTGTCTGCCCAAAGTATTTCAGTTTTCTACTTCTCCAACATATTACGTATGATAATTCGTCCTTTTTTTTTGCGATAGCTGCCATTTCTTACACTATGTATTTAAAAGCACAAAACTTGATCTAGTAACATTTCGTAAGTAAATAAAAGAACTGTTTCGTTCATCAATCTTTATTTAATGCAAACACGAGTCACATTCAATTATGATTTTAAAAATAACGGTATACTTTGTATTTCTGCCATATTAAGTTCTAACAACCAACATTCAGTTGCAGACTTAACATTTCTTATTTTTATTGTAAACTCAGAAAAAATTAATTTTTTCTTCTTTCGATAAGTATCATACTAGTGAAAGAGCTCTTTTAGTAATGAGTAGCCATAATAATCATACATCTTTCACATGGTATGCCTGCTCTGAAGTAAAAAACAATAGACTTTTTACGCTAAAATCAAACCGAGCTGATCAGTATTCGATTGACCACATCTTTTTCTCTTAATTCTAACATAATGCCACATGACACAACAATTTTGCTTTAAAATATCCCCTTATGTAAATACAAGTGTAGGATGAATTCAGTTGCTAGCAAAATGCTTTCACAAGTTTGAAAATGGAAAATGTAATATAATATAAAATAAAATAGCGGTACCATTGAAATAATTGCAGTAGAAGCCAGGGACAAAGAAAAGCAACAGCCTTCATTCCTGCAGTTCTTCACGTAGTTACAATGAACGACAAATATACATTGGGAAATAAATATTTCGGCGCATATTTCTTCAGACTAGATGAGAATCTGCACGACAAGAACTTAAGAAAGTGAGCAAACATTGAAAGACAAATTCTTGTTTGATGTAATGAAAACCATTCGAGATTATATACTCTTAGGTTACGTAATACTCAAAATGATTATGCGTCTACAAGGGGTTTTGATACTCTGATGAGTATACGTAGAGTACGCTTGGCATGATCTTCGTTAACTGTTTTCCGCTTCTGAATGGACTTATTTATTTTATCGTTTTGAAAATGGGCAAATGTTATTTACTTTCTGAAGCCCAAGTAGGGTCTAAGGTAAAAACTTTCATTTGTTTAAAATTTCTGTCTCTTTAATAAATTACTTAATATATAACAGAAATATCTTCCGTAATTCATTCAAGACGCTTTTGATTAGCTTAATGTCTCTAATAGGTTTTTTTTTTATAAGCAATGCCTCATAATACAGCGATATGACGTTTGATGCTAAACTGTAAACAATAAAGTATGATAAAAATAATAATTTTTTTGAACTCTTGGATAGGTTAATAGATATTTCTCCACCCTTCACATTTATATTATTACTCTATAAATATTGGAAAGAGGACCCACATTTAAATGGCAAATTGTTTCTTCTAAATTACTTAAGGAATAACCATTGTGAGTAGCGTTACCTCCTCGTGGATCACCCTATGTTTGTGTGTGTGTGTATATATATATATATATAATACATGCATATACAAACACAGGATATACCCACGTACATATTGTAGCGTTTATTTCTATCTTTAGTCAGAATTCATTTAATTTTAGGAAGTGTTTTCGAGATTTCACTTTCTCAGATTTTCCAAATATGTAGGCCTATGACACGACACGAAAGTAAAACTTTTGATGTATTGAAATCGCTTTCATATAACATAGCGAAGTAAGTTGTTACGATGGGATAAAAGTTGAGTATCGTTTCACTGTTTTTGAGATAAAATATGTTTTTTGGTGATTCCTTATTGTTATCCGGCTGATAATATTAGTAGGTATCATTACCGGGATATGCTTACACACACTGCATCTATATTTACAAATACGGAAATGTATAAATTTTTTAAAAGAATGCTTTATGCACTATAGAACCCTTTTCAAGATAAAAGTTTCGCAGTATATCATAGGCTTTGTTTTCGCACGAAGCTTTACGAAAGTATGATAGTACTTATACTACCGGTGAATAATATAAATTTTATGGGACGTGATTTATTGAGTAATAATACTTGTCATTCCGGTGTTAAACTTTTTCACGAAATTAATGTTTTTCAAAGCCTACTTCCTTGGCCCATGTTGTGGCCACAGTCCGTTACTGATGACAAGCATTGACCCCGCTGATGACTTGTCAGTGATCGTCAGTAACAAGAGAGCAGCCTGCAGTAAACCGAAAATATTTTGTATGTCAGAAAGTTTATAATTTTAGTACGTTCGACAGTGCTGCTCATTAAATATAGAGGAAAAGGGTAGAACTATCAATATAACTCTCTAGCTAATCTTGTTTCTCTCTTAATTTAAGAGAGTACTTAGACAGAATAATCGTAGTGATACAGTTTTGCCTGAAGAAAATACATTTCAATAACATAAACTCTACTTTGAATTTATTTCTGTTTTTTTTGTGCAGAAATTCAATCTGGACTATTTTTTATTCAAATTATATTAACGCATACTTTTACATAAGTAACTCGGAGAACCTACGATTTGAATCACCCGCCGATATTTCGTTTCACTCTCAATTACGACCGCTGTATCTCTAGTAAAATCAGTGTATTTAGTAGTAATGAATTTAGCCTCGCGCAGGGTACTACACAGAGGCTTGTAGAAACAAGTATCAGTCATTATCTGTGAGAATCTAATTGCAAAACATATATACGCCTCATGCTAGGAATACTCTTTTATATATAAATTTTTCCACCATTCAGCCATAAATAAATGATGATAAAAAAAATATATTTTTCAATTTGTAGCGGCATTGCGTTACCAGCGCTCTGTTTAATTCTCTCAACGAAAACGTCACGCTAGCGCACATGCCCGACCTCTATGACGCCATCGATTCCTCTCCCTTCCCCTGTTATTTCCCCTTAGTCCGTGGGCCAGGCCCGAAAATGGGTACCAACGGGGTGGCACAAACGTACCTATTTCAAAAACTCAAATTGCTCAAATTTCACACTTTAATTAATTTCTTATTATAAATGTTCATAATTCCTTCAAAATTACACCGAATTCCTCTCAACGAGACAATTCAAATTATTGGCAACATTAACTTCTTCTTATCAATAGTTCAAAACTTAGCCACTAGAGGTCATCATAGTAAACATCAGAATGATGTCTCGCATGCCGCTAAAGTTATATATCATTTTAAAGCTCTTTATGAAACGAATTCAAAAATAATATTTTCATTTATGTTTTGGTTAGTAGTTATTAAATAAACTTACCTTTCAAAATGTATGCTTTCTTTACTGTACATGTTATGTATTGAATTTGTGCACAGGAAAAACTCATGGAGGCACATTCTCCTCTTCATTATTTCAGTATCATTGTGTCTTAAAATATCTTCTCAAAATGTTAACCATAATTTAATATAAGTTCGTGTGATTGTAGGGCAGTAATACAACTCAAACAATAATGGAGGTGACAGGGCAATACATAGTTCTGTATAAGCATTGCGGTAGGAGCTGTGTTATACATGTTTCGGATAGAAAAAACGATGCGAAGCTCGTCTGTCCACAAAGTATTGAATCTTAGAAGACCTTACTGAGAGCAGCAGATATCAGCAACTATGAACCCATTCTGAATACTGGGAAAAACATCACGAAGGAAAAATACCAGAAATATATTACCATAGGACATTTTGAACCATTTTTAGAATGAAGAAACTGTTGAACTCCATAAAAGAGAATAATGTAAAACCAATACTAATGAGAGATGAGCTAAACAATATAGAATGCTCTCCAAGAGACGGAGGATCCTCCAGTGTAGTTTATGAAGCAAAATGTATTATCTGTGAAAACATTTAGATCGTTCTTCCGTGCTTACACAAAGTCAGAAAACACACATATTAATGATAGCTCTGACAAAAACCTTATTGAAGGTAGTACAAATTATGATGTGGAAAAATTCGCTTTTAAGGAACTTTTTTAATTGATTAGAAACTACTTGTTTACTGACCCACGATTTATCGTAATGACTGAAATAACAAGGAGATTGATATGCACGATGGAATCGTATGGTATCACCGATGTCAGAAAGCCGAGAAAAAAAATACATTCGACGAAAGCTTGAAAACGTGCTCCCAGAAGTTTTGCGCATTTTTCTAGATGATGATGAAAGACGATATTTGTAACCAGAGAATCTCTCTGTCACTAAGTTGTTTAAGGAAAATAAAATAACTAAATAAAAAGCTTCAGAACTTAAAAACTACACTGAAAGATAATATTGTGCAAACAGCCTACTAACTAAGACTTGAAATTCAAAAGCAATCAGTTACACAAGTTTGGCTTCTAAACATTGAAAAACTGAGTGAAGAAGTCGTTGTGTCAGAATCACTTTCTAAGTTATTGTAAGTTTTTATTACTGGTTCAGAAAATAGTATTCCTGCCCTAACAAAACAACGAGTGTCATCCTTAGAGCAGGATGTGATATATGCTGTCACTAATGGTGAAGTGAAACCTCCGAAACACATACATCTTTCATTTGCATAAAATCTCTTACAGTAAATATTGAGTTAATAACAATTCTCAATCGTCTTCGTCATTGTATTTCTAACTGTAATCTCAAAGAGATTGATACAGCCTTAAGCACTCAAAAAATGGTTGTAGCAGATGGATCCACAATGGTACCTTTTAACATTGTGCCTGGTGTTTTCACTAATTTAGCTTGGGTAAACATAGACACACAGAAGGAGACATTATGTGGGAAGAGAACATCACATCGTGTAAATTCTATTGCTATTAAACTAAAACTAATTGAAGAACGTCAAGAAAGATCGCTACATTGTATACCGAAAAGCAAAATGCATAGCATAAGCAGTCAAACTATGATGATTCCAGTATACAATGTTGGCCAACGAAAAGGGCCAACTGGTATTGATAGTGGTGCAGTTGCAGTGGACTCTTCAATTCAGTCATCAAGGGAGAAGAACTTTGAGTGGATATTGGTCCAGACTATGAATGAACTTGCACAAATTGCCAGCAATTGGATAGGGTATAGTATTCCAATAAGGAATGTAATCAATGTCAGCCAGAATAATTTAGGATATCTGTATAAAATAAATTCTTCAGCGGCACACATGTCTACAGTGAATATGGAATTAAAACGATCAATCAAAATAATTCAAAGTCTCAAATTGAACAAGATTGATTAGGCACTGTATGCAAAAGCCTTAGAGATCATATGGAAGCATCCCCATGTGTTTAAAGACGTGATCGTTCTTCGTTTAGCTATATTTCATACCATATGTACATTACTTGGTGTGATAGGAAAGAGATACAAAGATGCTTGGTTACGAGATTTGTGTGTTGAAGCAGGTGTAATTACTGATGGTTCAGTTGATGCTGTAATGGAAGGCCGTCATTACAATAGAGGTACTAGATGACAAATATTATATATGAAGTATTCATGAGAATGATATGGAAGGGTTTCATATTCATATCTTGGTTGGGTGAGAATCATAAGGATTATCAGTGTGTGTTAGATGATTTACTGACACATGTGAACAATTTCTCTACAAATATTTGCATGACATCAGCAGAAGAACTTATCCAAAGAGTTTCGTATGGAATGATAGCGCAACATTTCAAAGACTACATGAACTTTTTGAGAAATGTAAATTGAACCCTCTCGAAATTGTGGATGTCCTACCTAGATATGGAGGAATTACTCCTCTGTTTCATTCGAGCATCACGGGAAAGGGATTGGTTGATTCATTTGGCTTCCATTTGTACCATGATCCCTTGGTGTTTTGCCTATGAGAGGATAAATTATGCAAGATGCCTGCCTGTATAATATGCCCAGATGACACAACTTGTCAATGAACATCCTGATGTACACAGCTACTTCATGTGGGGAGGATTTTGTGTGCAACTAAGAAACAAAATTCCATTCGGCCGTATACCAGTAGATCAAGCTTTATACTAGGTATTCTTCTCGGAGCTCTTGTCATGACACTATCTATTGCCACTTACTTGCTCGATTGGAGGAGCAGTAATATTCACTATGGGAACTGGTGGCATATATTTGAGTGCATGGTGCACCACAGTAACTGCATTCATCAGCGATTTCATGTTATTTCCACCCATTGTTCACATATTTGATTAGTAAATTCGGCGGCCAGAGAGAGTGCATAATTATTGTGGTGATTTCTGGGCGAATTAATTTTCAAAATGGTCACTTAGTTTTGTGTTTGGTATTACTTCGTGTGAGGTTGATATTTTAATATCTGCTGGGCATGCAGAAAATATTTGAAATTGCTACATAGTTTTGTAAGCCCGTTTATTGTTCTGGGTTTTAGAATTTTTGCAATTTTCTGTAAAGTAGATTGCTGTTACGGCTTTGCTTAGCTTGTGTTTCGCCGCCCTATTTGCCCTTGTTGCTGACATGAATGAGTGGAACCAGCTTATTGTCTGTGGCTCATCATAGTTTTTTAATTCACTTGTGTTACCCTTTTACGACCAAGGGGATTTATGTGCTCCCAGAATTCCCCAGCTTCCTCTTCGAAGATTTTTAATATTTTAGCTAATTTTTTAAATTATTGTTTAATATGTACTATTTCGCCGGAGGTGTTTTACTGGACTTCGGCCACTGCCTCATAGGTGTGTAGTTATGAGTTCATGTTATAACGCCGTGAACCTGTTTCCACGACAGTCTATTGAACATCTATTACTTCGTTACGGATCAATATTCAAAACTATAGGCTTCTTGTGCTTAACGCACGTCTTGACGCATATGATTCACGCACGAAATATTGGGCGAGTGTTCTTAATTAATTTTTGCTTTTTGTTATTAAAACCCGATTGTTATTGTCTTTATGCTTTAATTGATTCCCTATCTATATTGATTATATGTGTTATAGACATTAAAAACACCTGTAGAACAAGGGGACAAGTACGTTCAATTTTGTACATTTAATTATTGTGAAGAGAGGCGGGCACCTATGAATATTTCGTGTGCTATTGAAAGTCGTTTGTTTTACAAGCCTTATTATACGAGTACTAGTGGATTAGAAATGAAATCCTTTGTGACTGCGTCATTAAAATATTACGCGGAAGACTAGCCACCCAATATTTTTCGGCGAAATTTATGCAGTTTGGGTAATTCTTTTTTATTGTCACGGCCGAGTGCTGAGTAATATGCTGTAGGTGTATATATATATATTTTTAATCAGGTTAATCTGTGACCAAGTGTCAGAATTGAAGCTTTACATGTTACGTTGACGCATATTTTAATTTGAGTTAATGTGTGATTATTAAGTAATGAGATCGAACCAATATGCACATTATGTTTCAATTGATAATTTAATTATTGGCCTCAGTGTGTCATTGTAAATTAAAGTGAAGTTTTATATAGAAAAAATATTCCTGAATTTAGTAAATCCATATAGAGAAATTTTTAAAAGAATGTAATAATAAATTTTGTAGAAAGAATTTGTGCCTTGTGTAACCTTACTAAAACATTTTAGGGTAGTATTATACTTTTCCTGTTCGCATTTGTATTATGTACAATAGCATCTGAGTGTTGCAAGTTCATTCCATCACCAAATTACTATTCCTTACTATAGTCAATTTAATGTTCTTTCCAACTTTTTTTAAACCCCTGCTAAAGTTTTATTTCTCGGATATTCCTCGGCCTCATGCTAATAAAGCTTAATCGTCTCTACAAAATTATACAAAAGGGACAAACGCAACACATTATTTTGCAATCTGTGTAATAATATTTTGTATAAGAAATTTTTTACTTGGCATTTCTCTAACACACCTACTTTCTTGCTCTGAATTCTGGTTAATATGAAATTTAATGTTATAATGTATAGATAAAATTCAATAATACATTAAATTTCAATTTAAAAAAACTATTTTTATATTAATGCTAGTATAAAACGCTTGTAATAAATTATATTTAGGTAACATCCCGGCACGTCACACACGGGGTGATTTCTCACAGTTTTGGTACAAAAAGCGTGAACAAACAGCAAATAAACTATATTCGCAGTTTCAAAAATAGAAATGTTATTATTTCGTAAAAATAAGTTAACGTGGGAGGGAGCACTAGCCTTAGCCAGAGTGGTACTTGACCACCACTCTGGTTAGGGAAATGGCGCTATTGGTCATCTTCTTCCCGAATCTCCAGTGGATTCCAGGAAGAGAAAAAAAAAAAAAAAAGTGATTTGCATCTTACTGGTTTTTTTCATGGCCAGGGAAGAGACAGCGAGAACCTGTGATGTTTAAGGAAGGATATTAAAACTATCCTAAATGATTTACTACTAACATCTGTCCTCGGAGACGTATGTGTGTAAACCTAATGCTATGCTACCTCGCAACGGCCCGTCTCTGTAGCCATTGGATGTAACATACCATATCTACGGACATTTGATACGAATGCATGGAGATTGGCATGGGTTTGTTGGGAAGGGGGGGGGGGGGTTTCTTGAATCTTGATGAGAGGCTCTCACCAACTGCTGCAGACAGCACACTATCACCACAGGCTTTACAGTTATTTGAAGAATGTCTGGTCAGAGGCTGCCTTGGAATCGGCAGTAGCGAACGGGCCATACATCCATGCAGCTGGCTCTGAATGAGAGGTTTAGAACTAGTCTAATTGTAATGTGATAAATAAAATTAAATATAAAAACTAGACTGAGAATTCCTTTCAGGACTGCTCAGGTTAGTCGACTGCAATAAACTAATGAAGATGCACAGGTGCTATGAATATTGGTATGGCAGTGAGTTGTACGCAGGGCTAAGAGAGCCTATGCTCTAGAAGCGTCTTAGGTCGCTTACAGCACTGGTTCTCGTCAATACCATATTACCAAAGGGCAAAAATGAGAGGATTTATATGGTCCTCATATGATTCATGAAAGCTTAGGGCCTGATTACGTATTACGCCTTGCAACAATTCCTGGTTCAGTTCTGCGTGCAAGCATCTGTTCGGGACATAACTAGCTGCCAACCTAAGGCATTTATTTTGCACCATTTGTAGAAAATTTAAAAGGGTTTGTGCTCATTATGCCCATGCAGGGACTGCAAAAGTAATAATGGGCCGAATCACGGACTGATATCAGTGAATGCCATTATTCTGCGATAAACCAGAATCGCGATTTGATAGTGGATGCAAGGCAGACATGCGAGCATAAGTGCGATTTCCCTTTGCCTCCACATGGCGCCGCCATGTCAGTCTTCGATCCAAAATGAGGCGAAGATACTTTACTTAATCTATAAAAGGAATATTCTCCCCGAAGATAGTGAGTGGTTGAAGATTAGGGGGGATGTTGTGGCGCGTGAAGACTAGCGCTTCGCATTTAACCACGTTTATCTTAATTCGCCACAGGCGAAAATTAGTTTCAAGCTCAGTGAGCTGTGCCTGGGCGCACTGAGTGGCAAGTTCAGCTCTGTGGGACCGGGTGTAGATGACCCTGACATCTGCTTAAACTCCTAAATTAATATGACAATTAAGGGGGTGCGGAATATTGTGGGTATAAATGTTATACAGGACTGGCCCTAAGATGCTGCCCAGCGAGACTTCGGCCGTAATATGTTTCTTGTCTGAAATAGCTCCTTCCAAAGATATAATGAAGGAGTTCTTATCTAAATGGGAAGCTAATAGCTTAATATAACAATCAGGGAAGTTAGTCAGATATAATTTATAAATCAGCCCTGCATGGAAGTCCCTGTCAAGAGTTTTCCACTTCTAAAAATATAGGACCGTAACAGTATAAAGGTGCCAGTTAAATGTATTGGTAATATGTTCTGATAATAGGACGAGTTGATACACAGTAGAACAATTTTTCCTTAAGCCAAATTGCTCGTTAGGAAATTGATTGTTCTCGCGAATGTGATTATTTAGGCGGAGCAAGAATACTCGCTCGTAAATCTTATAGAATGAGCTAAGCCGACTAATGGGACATTAGTTTAGCAATTGGGTAGTGTCTTTGTCCGGTTTGGGAAAAACTATTATTGTGGCACATTTTCAGAGAGTAGGGAAATGAGCAAGTTTAAAACCTGCTTTTAGCCTATGCACTTTGCTGTAGCTTCTGAAAACTTGCTGGAAGTCACCCGGTTTATATAAAGGTCTGCGATGTGGTGGGGGACATCTTCCAGACAGCACATAATTTTGTATCAGCAGAATAACGATTTGTAACAATGACGATTTTTATGGCGTGAACCAGGTAAGATGGCGTCCGCGCCCAGTGTGGGAGTCAGTGCATAAGAATACACTGAAATTATGCAATGAAATACTTCTAGGTAACTGCACAACGACTAACGAAATGGTAATGTGTGTGTGGGTAATATATATATATATATATATATATATATATATATATATAGTTACATATAAGGACATTTTTTATTTTCGGTTGTTACCAAATTTTGCAAAATTAATTTTCTATGTGAATTTCAACTTGAATTGTTACATTACATTTCTTGCATGTTTCAATTTTGCGAATACCTCGGTTTATTTTGTTATGTGGTCAATAACAGTAAAATTATGACTTAACATGTGAAAATGCATACTCGATACAATGAAAATTATTTCTTTTTCGCTTGCTCGAAACGAAATTCCATATATCTAATACGATGAAATGAGCGCTTTTGAAATCAACCATCGAAAAATATCACTTCCCCTACCAGCGTATATTTTAACGGGATCACTGAATATCATTAGCCCTGCAAAGTTGGCAACGACAGAAATCAAGTAGTTTCACACCTCAACGTTGTATTAAAAGTGTCAGGTTAACATTTAAAACAAGAAAAATAATTTATTTTGCTTTCGTTTTTTAATTAATTTCATGTGTAGTATTAGCAAATTTGTTGGAAAATTTACGTTTGAAAGAGTTTAATTTGTCCGAAGCATGAATAAAGTTACGAGGTCCATGGCAATGTTCGTATGGTGAAATATTTCTCAACGTGTATGGAAGTGGAACATAAGCAGCGCTTTCAAATGTGCTCAGTATACGGACAACAGTCTGTAGTTGAAGGGTTTATAAAATAAACATGACGACTGTTTTCTAAAGTCCAAAATATTTCTTCTGTAACGATGTTTTTTAGTCTGTATGAAAAGCAATATTTATGAAGTAATATGAAATTCATTTCGACGGAGTTAGCTGAACGAACACACTGGCAACGAACTTCTCATATTAATTGGACCAGTATTTGGATGTGCAAAATAAGCATTTCATCGTGAAATGAAATGAGCAATATCTAAAATGCAACGTAAGGGGTGAAAACATATGTTGACCAACCACAGGATTTAGACGGGTCCCTAGATGTCCTGGGAGCCAAGGTCAGTCATAGAAGTCATGGAAGCTATCTCCCTGCCCCTCCCGCACCACTCCGACTATACACCAATTTATCCGCAATCCCCCAACCGTACCCTCGTGCTCCCTCGTACTGGCTAGTAATGCTGAGCATGTGGTCCGCATCGCTCGTAACTTTATGTTCCTGACGGCCGAAACCCTACTTCCGCAACCCCCTTCCACCAACCTTCCCATCGACTGCCAATCCCTTGTGCCAGCTCCCGCCGCCCTCTTGAAGCGTGACTCACCCCAGGAGCGGCGTGCCTGGAATATGCCTTGGAAGACATCGCAGCATTAGTCACGGCGAGCCTACGTCTACAAGAAATTACCGCTCCTCGCCTTAAGTTTAAAGTATCATTTCCCAAGCATAAACTGTCGGGTTTATTTATATTTTTTGATTGGCCTTGAAAGAAAATTTGGCATTTTTTTATCAGTGTAATTTACAGGTGCTAGATAACCTTAATATTTATGTGTTTGTTCAAGTTTACACTGAAAACTATATATTGAGATGTAATGTATTCAAAGGAAATAGATTTAACTAAATTTGCTGCAAATTTCTGAGTAAAATGTATTTAATTTTACTAACTCAGTTAATTAGTTTTTACTTGTATTTTCACACGCAAATTCAGTCTGACAATCACTTTTGTGAGCCAGTGTGTTACTGTACATGATCATGCTATTACTTCAGCATTATTGGCAGTACAAATATCATAATCAGTTTACAAGTTGTCTAACCTCTTCTTATAATGACAGCTTCACATCGTTAACCATTTCAAATCTAACTTTGTTTTGTGTTTGTGAAAAATGCAGTGTCTGTAGAGGAGAAAGAGAGAGAGAGAGAGAGAGAGAGAGAGATAGATAGATAGATAGAGAGAGATTGTGTGTGTATGCATACTTAGAACTTAAATTTTTTAACTAAAGCATCTGCGATTGTAAGAATTGGAACGTGCAATTTTCTTGGTGCTGTTTGTGTACATGCCTTACATTTCAACAGATTGAATAAATGTAAATTATGGCTGCCACATTAGAAGAACCATCACGATGTATTTTATTATACTTGTGGAGAGAACGTGCTAGAAGAAAGTAGGAAATATATTGCTGAGTTAGTTAAAAGGGCATCATTGATATATTTTGTTGTCAGGTTTAAGACGAAGAAAAATTGTGTGCAACCCAGATTGTATGCAAAACCTACATGGACAAGAGAAAAAAGAAGTTGCATGAAATTTGGCGTACCGGTGGTTTGGAGTCAACAAACCAACCATTTTGTTGACTACTTCCTTTTTCTTGTCAATATAAAAGGTATTGATGAGAGTTAATCTGCGTTGGGTGCTGTTTGAGTCAGAGGGTGGAGGGTAGGATTGGTCCGGTAGCTTTTGGCGGCAGGTTGCTGATATATACGAAAAAAAGTATTCCACCTATGAGAAGAAGTGTTGGGCCTGCCTCTTTGGTATGGAGAAGTTCGCAGAGTACATAGAGACATCCACTTTCGAGCTTTACTCAGACAACCAGGTGCTTAACTGGCTCTTATATTCCAACAAACCGGTAGGACGATTGGCTAGGTGGCTTGTCAAGCTGACTCGTTTTAAATTTCAGGTGCACCATATTAAGGATAATGATAATCTAGTGGCCGATTGTGTTTCCAGAATGTTACGTTCTGATGTGTTTGGTCCACCAGATGAAGGAGTTGTTGAAAGAGGTGAGATTGGTAGTGAAGAGGAAGATGATGAGCTGGAATATGAGGTTGTTAGGGAACAGGAGGATGTTGACGAAGTAAAACAGGTCCTATATTTTATCAACGTGTTGCAGTTGTTACGAAACCTTTCATCGTACCAACAATCCGATTCTGGATGCCAGACTATCTTAAGTGACATGAAAACAGACGAATGTGAGCATGGTGTTTGAAAGGGGTTACTGAGGAAAATTATGAGAGGAGGAATGTTTCTATTATCATAATTCTATAGTTGGGGGGTCATGTGGGGCGGAATCGAACAATAAAACACATTCAAGAACTTTTCGTGTGGTCTGTGATGAGGAAGGAGACAGAATAGTGGGTTCGTGTATGTGAGGAGTGCAAATTTGCTAAGGTCCGAAATACCCAAGTAGTGGGAAAGTATGCAATGTCAGTTGTAACGTTTCCTTGGGAACGTGTGTATATTGACATAGTGGGTCCTTTTCCTCTAGAAGTGTTTCAGGTTTTGTGTACATTCTTGTGGCGTTGGATAGTTTTACTAAGTTTGTGGTCCCCCTCCCCCTTGCGATCGGTAAAATCGGCTGAGTTATGTAAGGTGCTGAGAATGAGGCTGTTTGCTTTGCTAATATTCCCTGCCACATTGTTTGTGTTATTGTGGCTTAGTTTAGTTCAGGGAAGATGAAAGACTTGTTATTTAGATGGGGAGTCAAGTTTGTTCTCACCTCACAATTCCACACTCAGGCTAACACAGTGGAGCGATATAATCGGAATTTGAATGTGGTGCTACGGTTTTATCAGAAGGAGTCGGTGAGGAAGCGGGATGAAGTGCTGTCTTCTTAGAGGTATGTTTTAATAACATAGTTAGTGAAGCCACCAAACATGCCCTGGCTGAGTGGTTTTTAGGGAGGAGGATGCTGCATCCTTTGTAAAATGCATGGTAATTGAATAGACCTGAGTGGAATTCTGTTAATAGAAAGGACATGGGAAAGTACGGAAGTAAGTGACGGAATGTCTGGAAGGGTATCATGAGGTGTTAAGCGAGTGGTATAATCTTATATTGGTTGAACCACATTTCTTATCCTCAAAGGTAGATAACTTTGTGTTCTAGCTAGCCCCTAAGTTGGTAGGCCACTACAAAATTCCATCTTTCCTCACATCCATGACTCTTCACTTGGAAGATCCTCAAAACCCATTCGAGATGCAAAGGGCACATTTGAGTAGTTTTAAAAGGTTTAATCAATAATGGGTAGTTTGTGTGTGTTGAGTAAGTTTATTTGTAAAGGGGGAGGATGTGACAGAGGTTCCGTCACAAAAGAGTAAAGGTAAGGCTATGTGTATTTCGTTTTAGCATATTTTACAGTGTGAAGCCTAATTGCGGGATTCCTGCCAAGCAGGAGTGTGTTGCAAAGTTGCGGCTCTGAAGATTGCAGGCGATCAGAAGGATGTCTTCTGTGACTGGCTAATTTTTTCGCGCAATTAGATGACACGCGCTATGTATATAGCGGAGTCCTGCTAATCCGAACTCAGCTAATCCAAATTTCCGATTAGTTCGAAAACATGCAATTGGAAAAAACTGCATTTAAAATAAACTCAAGTTTTCTGTTGAATTGTTTTGTCCCTTTTATTGGTAAATAAGCAGCAATGTAAAACAAACAACATAAATTGTAACAATAAACTTTATTTTAAATCCTATACAGGAACATCACATAGACAAAAATGCACCTGTAAAAACGAGAATATATTCAAGGCTACAGAAAGTTGATAAATACATTAATGAAAAATAAAATTACAAACATAATTTGTTCAAACTCAAAAAGTCGGTAAGTCTCGTTTGGCGAAGTGAAGAGAATCTACTAGACGAAGCCTTATTGCGCCAATTTCTTAGGAACATAAAGTTTGCAGATGTAGCATTGTCCTGTTATTAAACATAACGAAGAGCGAGGTCAAGGGTCACTGTGGCATCTGCACGTGACCAAAGATGCTCCCCCGTTACCTTCGGTCTCGTTATCACTTCCGACGTCAGGCTGCTCGGCTTCTTGATTAACGACTGCGACAATGTATTCGACAGTCACATTTTTAATATCAGCCAGATCCGCTGTCATTCACATATTGATATTGGCGTCGATTGCATCTTTACATTTGGGAATCCCCTTTAAGAGTTCTAGGTGTTATGCTTCACTGTGAGTTTCCGGCCTTTGAAATAATTTGAGGGACACCAGATTTTTGTATGACTTTTTAAGGTTTTCTCGGCCACAGCCTCTCGCGACTCAGCAGCCCAGTAAACATCCTTTGTGTTAGCCTCTTTAATTATTTGTTACAAGGTCACTGAACTTACATTGTCTTCGGTCAGGGTTCGTGGAAACATTTTTCTGTAAGTGAGCATACAAGCTTGCAACACCTCCTGGTCTGTTGGCTGTAGCAAGTGTTATATTAGAAGGTAAAAATACAGCTTTAATTTCACAATTGGTGTGTTGCTCCACGTCCGAGTAAGATGGCACGTTGTCAATGAGAAGAATAGCACAAGGTCGCAAGTCATTTTTTTTTAACCGGTTAACCGCGGGTACAAACTGCTCGCGAAACCACTCACTTAACAACTTTCTGTCCATCCATGGTATTTTTATTTTTTTTGGTTCCTGTAAAATACAGGAAGAGACTTAATGTTGAGATTTTTAAATGCTGGAGGCTTTAGAGATTTTCCGATCATCATTAAAGGTAACATTTGATGACCCACATCATTACTGCAAGCCATTAAAGTGATGCGCTCCCTGCTCATTTTGAAGCCTGGAACTTGGGATTCATGTTTGGCCACTCTACTTTTTGTAGGCAGTGCCTTGAAGTTCAAGTCAGTTTCATTGACATTATAAACTTGTTGGGGGAGAATATCCCTATTCAGATCATAGAGCAACAAACTCATCAAGGTAGAATTCAGCAGATGGGTGATCAGCATAAAGCTGCTCTCGGCTGATAGTAAACTGGCGAATACCGTGGCCTTTCTTCTACCTATCAAACCACCCGATGCTCCACGAAAATAATCATCACCATTCATTAATAGTTTTAATTAATGGCCTTTTACTTGGTAAGAGGTCCACTTAGAGGCGTTCCCTATTCTCTTTTCCGAGTTAACTAAAGAAAAAGGTCAACTTTTTCAAATTACAAAAGTTTAGATTTTTTTTCTGGTATTCAAGTGTTTCTTAGTCGAAAAGGGTACAGAACTGTTCGATCTTGACACGGTTTTTCTTCCAATAATTTACTGTGGACTTAACCATGCCGAAGTCTATGGACAATTTACTTGCACTCTCGCCTTTATCTAAACACTAAAAATTCGAACTTATCACGTTCGCTAGCCATTTTCACTACCCACTGAACAAACGCTAGGCCTACAAAAATACCTGATCCACATGACAGAACTATGCATGTGCTAATTGAAAGATAAACAACAAGCAACTGAATCCCCCCCCCCTGCCCCCGGCCGAGCAAAGGCGGTAAACAATAACACAGGCGCCGGTGAATATTATTCACTTGAGAGCTTCTACTAGAAAAGTACACTCGTTTCATATTACAATAGATATCATTTACCTATTTACACTTGAATTAATTAATAAATTAAGGTTATATGGTTATTTCGGTTAATCGGTAAAATTGCTCATCCGTACATGGTTCGGTCCAATTAGTTCAGATTCGTGGGACTCCATGTAGATGGATCTCGGTATGTTAAAGGTGGCGTTGAGAAGGTAGTCTCGGGGAAAATAATCTGAGTACGCAGATACATTATTTTGTATAAACCAATACTTATCTTACAGCCGAAGCGCAGCCTCTTCATGTACTCACCCTAAGTTCCCGCTCTTGGCGAGCGACGAGTATCTTGAGTGCCACTCGCGCACCCATATATATATATATATATATATATATATATATATATATATATATATATATATATATATATATATATTATGTATGTATGCACACACACACCCACCCCTCGCTTGTATTTTATCTGTAGTAGCGAAAACCTTTTGGATTTTTTTAACTGTAGACAAGCTAGATTCAACAACATTGTAAATTCTACTGACAGTTATGTTGGGGCTGTGTTTAGTCTCTTGATATGTTTAGAAAGATTTTGTGACTTTCTGTAGGTTGAAAACCATCGCCCATGCTGCAGATGTTGTTTCTAGCTTTCTTAAAGATGTGTCTGGATTATGCTCCTTAAATCATTGTATCCAATCCCAACCAGCCATCTTTTTTATGGGTTAAAACGGTGAGCTATGGCATTTCTTTCTGCTAGCTGATAAACAAATTGTCTTACTTCTGTGCATGTAAGTCCAAATAAACGGGATTCAAAAAGTTTCAAGTGATTCACAAGCTCACGGTTTTGAGCTGTGTGAAATGTGGAATGAAAACGGCCTAACCCTTGCTAACACCATTGAATAATTTATTTTAATTTTCGCGCCCCTGTGAAGTCACCTGTGGTACATTAAATGACTTTGCAACTAGAAGCCAGGGATGCCGGGAAGACTTCCTTTTGTAGTTTCCATTAGTAGTAGGGATGCACAGGTTCTATTTCACTTTTGATTTATAGAAAGGGTTCAAATTATATCAAAGGATAAATAAAATTAATTGATAGTGTTAATCAAATATTGAAAGGGTTAATCATATAAAGGGTTAAATTTGTATCCGATTCTATTCCGATCAAAATTCTTATTCCAGTGTTAATCTAATTAAAAATTCCTCAATCCGATCAATTTTTTTTGTGTATGGGTAAAAATTATTTTCTTTTTTTTTCTTGGGTATCAGGAGCTCTGTCCGATTATGTTGACGGTGTGGTGTGCTGGAGGCGACTGACCAGAATGGCGGTATGCGATGTCTTATATAGGTGTAGAGTTTAGTGTAAGAGTGGGTTAAGGGACATGTTTGATAATTTTTCAAATGTTGTGGTGTTTGTAGGGATGTTGGTGGTAGATAGGCGATTTTTACGAATATGTTTAACACACGAGAGAAATTCAGAGCGTTTAAACGATTTTTAAGTGTGGCCTAATTGTAAATGTTATGTTTTTTGGGTGGATAGAGTTGATAGATATTCGACTTTGAAAGATGCGATTTTCGGAATGCAATTAAACGTTAGAGAATTTCAGAGTGTTCTACATATGAATAAATTACACACATCGAATAGGAAATCTTAAAACTACTACGTGAATAATAATAAGTGGAATTACGTGAGTCTTAAACTTAACATGAGTCTCGAGCTTAGAAATATAATTTACATGAGAGAGAATTTTAAGTACGTGAATAACATCTGACAAAGAAAAGTGCAAACTCAGTAAACGGAATCCAGCTAGCCAGTACGAATAAATAACAATTTTACACAATTTAGCCTGTGAATACAATTTAAAACCAATGCAATGTCGTAATAGAAATACACGTACACTACGTAATGCCTCTCGCACATACCTTGAGTATTTTTTAAAACACATCCTTTTGATGTGAAGTCCAGAGTAGCAATTGTGTCGTCTTATAAGCTGTGCATGTGGAGAGCCTGATTATAAACATGTAGTGAAGTCAATAAACAAATGAGTTGAAATTTACGAGAAAAACTCTGCATTCGTCCTACAACAGACAACAAAACGATAATTTTATCTAAAGTTTCACTATTTTCATCATATTTCACATTTAAAACAAATTATTTCTACCGAATCGTAGGGACACTTGGATGACATGAAGAAGTACTTAAGCCTGCAATACATAATTGTGTAACACTGTATAGAGAAATAATACAAATTTCCATTAAATCTGTGAAATTCGCAACACTTGGTATAAAAAAACAAGATTCGTTAACACAAACAGTATTTTTGTCTACCAAACACAGAAATTGAAAATCTTATAGAGAACGCAGTATATCGATCTGGTCATAATACAAAAAAATTTATTATTTTCCGATAAAATATTATGTAAATCGCAGCTATCACTATAGATGGTCCGTAGCTGTGGTAACCCTTGAGGGTGGCCTCGTCGGCTGCTAAGTGTGTAGAGGTGCGGTGTTTATGAAGGAGCTGACAAGTAGCACGTCCGTCTTCTCCAAGCATACATTAGCGACTGAAGATGGTGCCGAGTGGGATAGCTGAGGTCACTTCACTCTCTGCAACCCCTCCCTGCACCTCGCCAGTGCACACTGTCCCGAACTGGCCGCGATCGTCAAATGTTTTCGCCACCAAGGCAAGATGGCATCATCTGATTAGTTGTGTGCACATTGGATAAACCCTGCCTGCCACCCCCTCCCCCCTCCTTTCAGAGCTTGTCCGAGTCCAGAGGTACTTTACCCTGCCCAAGTATCCCTACCTCCCCTCCTCAGCGAGGTCCTGGAGGTCCGTCACCTAGACTGCTTCCGAATGTCAATTGTCGCAACTGACTCAATATGGCATCATCTGCCTACTTGTGTGCACATTGGGTTCCACTTGCTTGTAGGCACCCCTAACCTCCCATAACTGTCCCGAGTTCAGAATGCCAGCTATCCCCTCCCACCCTACCCCTCAGAGCCGTCCAGATTCCAGAGGTACGTGACCCTGTCCAAACACCCCTGCACCTCCCACCCTCGTATTCAGAGCTGCTCCGACTCCTCAATGCCAACTACCCTCTCCACTCCAAGATGTGTCCAGAGGGGGCATGCCAGCTACCACCTCCACTCTCGAAGGCGACTTTTTCTGAGACCTGCGATATTGAACGAGCCTGGAGCTCGCAAAAACCAGTTTTACGGATCCCAGACTCAGCTTCGGGAATGCTTTTCTGTATTTTTTTCGTGTGTTGGTGTCCCCACAGCACAAGTTTCAAGAAAACGTGCTCTTCTCACTATAGTATAAAGAATGCAATTTTTAAATGTTGGTTTCCCTGCTTTGAATCACAGCCCTCTTAATTCTTGCCCTGAGAGATTTTGCCCCACTCCCTGTCCCTTAGAGCTTACACAACAGGTTGACAATACGAATAGTGAAAAAAAAAATTACACGTCCCTTAAATAAAGGTCGCAATATAATTCCTAGCTTTAACATTCCAATAACACAAAATATATATTTGAATCAATCAAATTACAATTTGTAAAATCACAAAAGACTTATTTTATTTACTTGTTTAAACATAACAATTTTTACAAGTATTAAAACAAGAAATATTTTATTCACTTGTTAAGAAATGTTTTCTACAAGTGTTCACACATTAAGAAATTTTTTATTATCAATTCAACATAAAGAAGAGAAAAAGAATATATTGGGAGAGATTTAGACAGCTCTTAAAATCAATATCTTGAGAGCCAATGAGGGTGAAGCGAGAAGCACAGAGTCGCACGCATGTGAGACATGGGGAAATGAGAGAAAGAGAGATCTCTCTGATAAAAACCCTTATATCAATGGCAATGTCTAACACAAAATCCACACATTGTGAAAAAAATTATTTTTATGCTGCGACCCTCCCGGGGAGGCGAGTATACAAACCAATGTGTTCCCTTTCTTTACGTCTAACTAAAAATGTTCCAACAGCAAGAAATGTATTTCATGTAACATAAAGAGTAAATATTTGAATTTATTTAATGTTTTAACAGTCACCAAAGTAAGTGTAATGAAACACTATGAGTACACGCAGAAATCATGTTTTTCGAAGTTTGAGAATATAGATTTCAACATTATCCATGCTTTTTTCCTAATGGGAAAATATATTGGTGTTATTGCATTATTTGACTTGAATTTTATTTGAAACTAGTTTAAATTATTCTGTTTATCTTCTTCTCCAGACATCATCGTGTTGTATTTTGAACAGAAACTCTTGTAATTGGTGTGTTTGTATGTAAAATGAAATGTTAAAAAATCTTGCTGGACTGTGTTCGGCATAGATGTAGATTGTAGGCAAGAAGGGACAGAGGTTTTTGCTATGTACCTCTGTGAAGGTATGAGGGAATTCACTTATAAAAATATATTCCCCTGGGATGTCACAAAAGTTGGGCAGCAAACCATTGTGTCCTGCTCCAACTTTAAGTTGAATAGCCGGAGTGGACCAAGGTCCTCTCAAGGATGGGAGAGATAGTTAGCTGACCATTTCGGATACTTCTAATATGGTGCCTTCAACAACCAGTCTACTCTTGATGATCAACCTGGGGAACGATGGCATAGGGTTGGCAGCTGCAGTTGATGGCGAATTGCAGCGATTAATCTGCCAGTGTGGTGGATAGAGTTTTCGAGCCCTCAGCCAAGCTGTAATTTTTGGCATGGTGATACCTTTTAAATTGATGCCCGGGTTCATGATGTGCCTTCTGTGGCTTGCGCATGATAAACATGGTCAGTGAGTACTTACTTCAAGCTTGCTTGCATTATCAATTTTGCGGGCTTTCAGTAAATGTCCAAGGAAATGCTCGGTAATTTTGCTGGTTAGTTCTTAGACATGTGTTTAGTTTGCGGCTGGTGTGTTTAAGTTTTATGCTTTGCTGTTTCTTTGTTTTAACATAGTTTATACTCTTGCTTGGTGTAGCATTTATTACCGGAGAAACTCCAGTTTTAATCAGAGCTGGCTATGAAAGGACACTAGATGTCGCCCAGCTCCACGAACCTGGCATTTTCAGTGTGACTGTTTGGAGTCGTGCATTGTTAACACCTTTTGGACGTTATATATTACAGTCATGATAGAGAGTTCAGTAATTAAATTTCGCCAGCCAGAGACCGTGCATTCCAGTTTAATTTTGAATCCGACAGTATACTTTTCTGGTGCTGCCACTACACAATTTGCTTCGTACACTGACACTGCTGTGTCGCCCTCATTCCCCACAGGGTTGAAAAAAATTCAATACCACCTGGGTTCAGCAATGTCTCAGCACTTATGTGAGATCTTTAAAGTGCTAAATGTCATTGGAATTCTAATCCCATGTTAAATGAATGCTGAATAAAATATTTGTAAGATGATAAGTCACCAAGTGACATGTCACAAATTATTGATTCAGAAGGCCGCAACTATATTTTTTGTTGAAGTGATGCGTAGCCGGTCAATGTGAATAAGAACTCTATGGTATTGTGGGCCTTGGAATGTTGAATTTTACGGCATGGTTTGAATCCCTGTGTTTAGTGGGAAGATAGTTTACGCACATGTGTGCACCTTTCAAAATATACTCGCACACATGCATATGATTATTTATCAAATGGTATATTAGCACTGGTGATGCGCAGGATATTGTGCATCAATTCGAATGCTAGTTTTATGCGCTGGAGCACTTTGTATTGTAAGTTTTATTAGTTGGGTAATTGTAGACATGGCCTAAACTATGATTGATTCAGAGTGCGTAATATTATTACTGTTGCCTAGAGTTTGTTTTTGAAAACATTGGTTTAGTATTCACACTTTTGTCTATGAATTGTAATGAATTGCGGCTGGCCAAGCAAAGATATTACTTAATAAGGCAAATTATAGCCTAGTTTTTGAAAGTTTCTTTATGAGTGCAATTAACTTTAAGATGGTAACTCACTGTAAAATTTTGATAAGGTTCAGTGCCCAAGAATTTATATAAAAGTTTAACCATTTAATTAATTTTATTTTATCCATTAACAGTGATATTATATTGTGTATTTTTAATGTTTATGCTGGTTAAATGTTAATGAAATTAAGTACCTGAGAATAAACATAAGATGAATTCAAGTCTTGATATCATGAAATCATTGAATGGTTTATAGTTTGCAAATGCCGTTGTTAAGCGTTTTGAATTTTTGGAAGTGCATTGTCTTTATGGATATTATAATGGGCATGAACATTGTAAGATGGAAAAAACTATTAAAATATATGTTAAGCTGATGTATGTGTTTAATTGAATATTCATGTTTTGTGGTCCTTGCTACGGCACAAACTGAATGAATTTTTATTAAAATCAGTACACCTGAGATATATTTTTATCAAACTGGATGATTAGTCTTTAAATTATCAAACATTTAAATCAATTTAGTTAAACTTTGAAAAAAAAAAAAGTTGTTAAAACCCAATGATTGATCATTACAAAAAAATTGTTAGACTGAATGAAATTTATTTCAGTTGTTAGAAATCAATGAATATTCTTTTTACATCATTAGAAGTTTATATTTTCTATCGTTAAACTGTAAATATTTATCACTCTATTACAATATTTTAATAATGTAAAAATTTGTGGAACTATACCGTGGACGGAATCATTCATCACTGAGAATGTTAATTTTCAATACAATAATTTGCGTTTCTTACCTGGAATAACAACTACAGGTGAATGACTTAAGAAGAAGGAGATTGGGCTGTAAATTATTTCTTGCGGCAACGGATTGAACATAGGCTGAGGGGGAGAAATTAATTTATCTCGCGGTGTTCCAGGAGACAATATTTCAATATATGACTGACTTGGAGCAGGTAGTACAACAAGATTAAAATTTAAAATTTAGTCTAATTCCTGCAACTAATTATCTTTGGTAATTACAGCTTTCGGAGAGATGTTTAAAGAGGGAGACGTTTAAAATAACGGTTTACAATAGAAACAAATATTGGGTGTTGGCAGTCGTTGCTCACCTGTTTTCTTCTTCTTAAGTTTAAATCTCTGAAGTCTGTAGTTGGGAGCACCGTGGTGGACGGTGCTACACACTTGGAAGATGTGGACACAGTAGCTGATGGTGCTGTCGATACTCTCTTAGACATTGGTATCGTGATGGACTATGCTGGAAACTTGGAAGATATGTAAACGCAGTAGCTGATGGTGCTGTGGGCACTTTCTTAGATATTGGCAATGTGGCGGATGATGATGCAAACTTGGAAGATGTAGATGCAGAGGCTGATGCTGCCTTGGGCACTTTCTTAGATATTGGCAATGTGGCGGATGATGCTGCAAACTTGGAAGATGTAGATGCAGAGGCTGATGCTGCCTTGGGCACTTTCTTAGATATTGACAATGTGGCGGATGATGCTGCAAACTTGGAATATGTGGACGATGTAGCTGATGGTACTGTGGACATTTACACTGTGGCTAATGGTGCTGTAAACGTGAAAGATATGGATGCAGTAACTGAAGGTACTGTGTACACTCTTGTAGATGGTGATAATGATGCCATCACTCGTTGCTATTTGAAGCTAAATTCCTCTTCCTCTAAAGTAGTAAAGAAATCGCTTACTAAATCAGCTGGATCATTGATTAGTCTATTGAAATACTCTCAATGAAAATCATCAAACTCTTTGTAATAATCTTGCATATATAAGCCAATAAAAAACTCTTCATACGACCGTGATATCACAAAACGAACCCCACTGACAAACCACCGGAAAAAGTGGAAGGTGCCTAGAGTGTGTAGCCCTATTTATAAAAATTTCAAATTCCCAGGCCAAACCTTCGAGAAGCATGATTTCTCCCCTCCAACCAGAAGTCAGAAATTCAAACACCCGTTCCCATCTTTTCCCGCACCGCCGACTTTCAAATATCTTCAAACCAGCACCCCAACCTCGGAGTTAAACCACGCTGCTAAGTTTCTTGCTCTGAGAAATGATTGACATCTATTTATCAGTAAAATAACTTCTGAATCATAACAAATAAATAAAGTGTATTTAAAACCGATTAGCAATGTAGGAGAGATCAATGTATTTAATAAAATTATATTTAATTTATATAAATGAAAGTAATATTATCCATAAAAAACCCTGCTGTACTCCCTTATCTAAGATTACTTTAATCTTTCAAAGGAATTTGTTTTTCCTATTCGCAATATATCTTATCTAAATCAAGAGATATGAAAATGATTCAATTTTAGTAAATATGTTCCAGTTTTTCTTAATTTGTATATTGAGAATTATATTAATGTTAAACATATATACAGATATTTATTTCGTTAATGTGTCCGAAAATTATTCCAATTTGGTTAAAATTATATATATGTATGATGTTCTATCAAATTTTTTTCTATTGATACTGATTAGTCTGGGGGAGTAAAAACTGGTTTTCATTAATACTTGGTCATTTTTATATCATTCTTGTGATTTTTTTTATTTCTGTATATTTTCCTGCTTAATGGAGTTTGCAAAGTGAATATAATTTTTTTTTATTAAGTACATGTTAAACTAATTTTGCTTGAGAGATTTCAAACAGCTGGGAAGTCATTTTGACCTTGGTAGTCTGGATGGTTGAAAAATTGTTGGAATGAAATGCCCCCTCCCTCCAGGGACAGGGATGTCCTTGATCGCTTCCTTTGTGAAAAGCTAGGCGCCAGTGGTTTTTTCGTAGTTATAATATAACAAGAATGCTTTCTACAGCAGTTTGTAGGACTGCCAACCACTGAAATCATAGTTTCTGTAGTTGGTTGATTGGGGCAAATGTTGGAGGAACAATCAGACTGCTAAGACCTCAGATCTCTTAACGTAGCAGTTCTTTGAGACATGGGCAAACTCTGTACTTCTAAAATTTCGAAATGAGAGTAAATTAGAAAGTTAATAACTTTTATTCGGGAATATTCCATGTGATTGATTTAAGTTTAAATATCTATAAAATTGAACATATCTGCCTTTTTTGATGTATTATGTACATTATTCCCTGAAAGAATGTTATAGTAATACATATCGTAATGTAATGTATAGATATAAAGTCTATTACATATCGTCTACTACGTTTGAACCCTTAGAAGGGAAACTAGATTACATTCGTACCTAACTCGAGACTCGAACCCAGAAGCTATGGATTACAATCACTGAAAGTAAGAAGTAAGATTACATTCAGAAATGATCTAAGCAGGAGTCGAACCCAGTTGATAAGAACCAGACTTTATCTGGAATTGTATATTATTAGTTATGGAAAAATCAGTTAGAGTGCTCGCTTCCAGAACTATTCTCTCAGAAGTGTCTGGGGAGAAAATATTATTTTTATTAAAACTATATTATTTTTAATAAGGAATAGGGTAAATAAATTTTTAAGAACTGGATCCATTTAACAAAAAATTTATTTACAAAATATATACAAATACAGGACAATCAAAAACTTATGTACAACATTTTATCACTGAAGCAGCATACTATGTTCATAAAAGTGTATACATATTAAACAATTGTTTCAATAATTTTAACTCACAAACACAGGATGACCCATAATTATTTCTTCCCAGAACAAGGTCGAAATGGTTAGCTTCAACTTGTTAAAAACTTGGTGATATTCAATTTCCATTTTGATTTCTGTAAACAAGAACAGGTGATTTCATTATCTTGTTAATTCATTTTTTCAACTAGTGGATGCCATATAAGCAAATAATTTTGTAGTAAATTACAATCATGCTAAATAATGACATATGACCCAACTAATATCCACAGGTGTTTCGGGAGGATAATCATCAGAGTATGTTAACCCCCAGTCACTCCTCATTGCCCAACTAAAAATTAATTTTGACTTTTCCTCTGCAGAGAAAAACATTGAATTAGATCTAAATGTTTTAAGTAATTGTTTCAATGAAGGGCGATTATATTCTTTTTGAATATTTATTACTTTCCCGTTATATACAGTTTTGGAAACATGTTTTTGCTCAACTCCACCTACATATATTTCACAATTATTTAGGTAATGTTTGCAAATAGCTTCAATATTCTCATACTCTATATATCCACTTTCCCAGGTTAAATAATGGTGATGCTTAGTAAACCATATATTTGTTTTCTTGTACTGAGGAGTTAGATATTTCCAGTCAAACAGTGATTTGAAGCTGAATACAGTTGTTTGTTCTTCCATATCAGTGATAGCTAATTCTTTAATGATTTCTTTTTCTGCAGTCTAAAGTTCTTGTATATTGCATAACATCTAGTTTCAACTGTGGTTCGTCACCTACTGACTCAAATCATTATTTTTACCAACTTATCTCTTACATTGTAACTCACTAATCTGTAGTGAATTATAAGAGCATAAGCTTGCGTGTTTGCTGGAAATGGTGTATTTGCGATAATTTAAATTCGTGAATCAATCATGCCATTGGTAGTTATATCATCTTGCTTGCTGACATGAAACACAAATGACATTCCTCTGGTTTGAAATGATTTGGCTTCTAGGATTGGTGAACCGACTTTGTTACAATATGTTTCCTGAAACTTTGTATACATATCATACAAAATAAGGAAATCCCCATTGGCAAAGTTCATATTTAAATCCAAATATGGGTAATGTTGACTATTTAGATATAGTTTAATAGTTTTTATATCACAATTATCGAATACTGATCGATCCGCTTTAAATTGTTCTGTAAATTGCTTTGAAAACAAATAATCATATATATCTCAGTTTTTCAGACGAAAAACTTGATATCACATTCCAAATTACTTTTTGCAATGTTGGCAGTGTTGGAAAAACCTCTAAAACCTATTATCTAAATGGAATGACAAGGTTCTTCCATTTTTCGATCAATTTTTAAAATTTTACACGATCACGAGTGTTAATTTCAATATGCATTATTAACCATTCAACACTGCTTTATTCAAATGTTACACCTTCCTACTTATTATCTGTACCGTACATAGCATTTAAATGCATATTACCGAATAGAATAACTAATTTTTGTTTAGCATTTAATTTTATGTGTTTGTAGACTTCAGCAAAGGCATAAACTATACATAACGGATTAACAACGTCGTATTTTCCACCTGGGTTTATTTGTAGTGAGTAATCACTAGCATTGTTCCACCCAGCCAAAAGCCATGTATAAATATCGTTTAAAGTTCCTGAGAGATAGTTCTTTATCTTGGAAGTAATTACATTATCTCGTGTTTCATCGATTTCCACTCCATTTAACAGATATGCAATTCTGTCGATTAAGTAAAGTATTCCATTTCTTACTATGTTTTTGTTGCTGAAATAGTTGCATCGGTTGTATTTTTTATTGTTGTACTAAACCTTAAACTTTATTTCGAGAGTAATGTGTAAATATCATGATTTTGTATTGAAATCCTTATTTCCGATGGAAACGTGTACGGACCTGGTCGGAAAGATTCATACACATGTATTATGATACTGGTGGTTGCATTTTCATAGCTGATAGATTCTTTAACATTAAATATGTCTTTCATTTGTATTAATAGTATATACGAATTCTTTTAAATACAATTCATTGCTTGTGTTAATTTCACTGATGTCTTATTAGAAGTGATCGCTTTATGTTGGCATTTACATCTTTTATACTTTGTGTCTTCGGGAAATGTTCCTTAATGCCATACTTCTTAGAAGAACCCCCTACTTTACATCTGAATTTACTATTGTACTCAACAACCATTATAATTGCAATGCGCAACGCAGTGCAGTTGTTTACATACCTTTTTTTTTAAATGTAAGCAAACAGTAATTTCTTTGTTTCTAAAACTAATACGTTTACTATATTGATCGACATTTGTAACAACTATTTCATCAACGCGATTCACTATTACGGGAAGATATACCAATGTATGAGGATTTTCAATTATTTTATATCGTGCAGCTACAGCAAACATGAATTCATGTATTGAATTTGTCGGTTTTCCATTCAAATATGAACCACCTACAATATTAACATTGTTACGACATACATTTACCGACAATTTATTAACCTGTTTTGATGATATGTGTATTTGATTAGCTCGAATTACCTTCTGTTCATAACCCAACATATTTGCAATTGAATTGTCTTCCGTGAAATTGATATCAATGTTACTATACATTGCACTAATTAAAGTACATCTTCAGGTATTGCCACTTTAATGAATGTAGCATGGTCACCCAACTCATAAGATCCTACCGGTATCACATTTCTTGTATGTATTTTCACTTATGTTAGTCGTAAATAATTGGATATGCATATCAATGTTTGCCATGCTGTTGTAAATAACGAATTCGATTTTACTTATTTGCCATTTTATGTCTAAATATAATAGAGGAAAATATACAGCACGCAATTGCGACGAATTTCCACTTAATATAAATGTAATTGATATATTACGAATATGTTCTTCAATTACAATTACATATATACCCTATTTATATCCAAAACATATAAACATAAATGTCTGCAATTAATTGTATTTGTTAATTGTTCCATTTTGTAAATTGTATCTAAATAGAATGTTTTTTTTTTTTAAATAATTACGTATCTCAACTGGATGACATAAATTGCCAAAACTGTTGTAATACAATGATTTATTTACGTATTTAATTAATGCTACCCAAAACGTTCCCTCATTTTGTTTCGAATCTGAATTAGCAATCGCACATTCACAAATATTTGGATTCTTTGGTAAATCGTTTCTCATATACACACCTCAGAAATAGGCAATATCCAGTTTCTTTACAAATACATTAATACCTTTGTTTGTTAATGCATATTTTGGAAGACTATTTAAGACATTCTGCATTTTTTTCCACGTTTGGAGTTGTTTCGTCCTTGTCCAAATTTGAAGGGTTTCAAATACATCCCTTGACCTTTTGATTTGACTGAAGTACTAATTGCCGAAACCGCTCCCAGGAGTTATCCAAGAGCTGTGACTCCTGGAAATAAGAATGGAATGTTTACTCCTTTCTTTTTTTTTCGTTCGGTTTTCATTTTAAGCCCATACCTCTCTTCACCGTCGAGTGCATAACTTTATCAACAACACAAGCACCTAGCTTTTCACCCGTAGATGAAGATGGATTCTTCCTCATATTTGCTGCTTTATTGGTCAGAATTATATCTGCTATATGTCTTACTTTCAATTTGTTTGTTGAATCATAGACTATGTCATGTTCGTTACAAGCATTATTCAAAGCATATATTTCTTTATTGTTCCGGGTCAAACGTTTTTCAACTTTACTACCCGCTCCGCAATAATTGTATTTCGGTATATGTAATTCAAATGGCAATTTATTAATTTATATATTCAAAATACCACGTCTTTTTTTATACGTTTAGTATGAGACATTATTTTCAACTGAACAGTAACCTATATATAGACCTACATTTATAATTTTACTGTAGTACATAACGTAATACTGTGTAATTGTGAAGAAAAGAAGGTAATGAAACAAAATGTTCATCTGCTGGTAATCGTAAGTACGAAAGAATACGTAATTGAACAGAAACATGGTATTCTTTTATCATCAAATATACGTTGTATAATAAGCAGTCCGTCTTCATGTGGAACAACTTGTTATATTATGTCGTTGTTGGTACGTCCAAATGGACTTAAATTTGAAAACGTACATGTGTTTAATAAAACAATACATCATGAGAAATGTCAATGGTTAGCGGCTATTTCATCGTTAAATGAAGGAATGCGATATTTCCTTTTTACAAATAAAGAATATATAGTGCCTCCGAATGAAGCATTACCCAATTTTGTATTTATTTTTGACGATGTTTGGTGTGAGTCGCAGGGTGAAATACAACAATACTTTGACGATGTTTGGTGTGAGTCGCAGGGTGAAATACAGCAATACTTTGACGATGTTTGGTGTGAGTCGCAGGGTGAAATACAGCAATACTTTGACGATGTTTGGTGTGAGTCGCAGGGTGAAATACAGGAATACTTTGACGATGTTTGGCGTGAGTCGCAGGGTGAAATACAGCAATACTTTGACGATGTTTTGTGTGAGTCGCAGGGTGAAATACAGCAATACTTTAGTTTTGGCCGACATTCAAATGTTGATTGCTTTTATACATCTCAAAGTTACGCGCGTATACAGAAACATAATTTACACGATAATGCAAATATGTTAATTGTGTTTAAAATGGATATTATAAATCCTCAACATATTTACAAATATCATGTTTTAGGCGGTATGTGTTTTTACTGTTGGAAAGAAAAATATGTTTTTTTTGTCATTATACCAACACTTCCCCCATAAAAAGGCATATATAGGTCTGTTTTGACAGTTTTTTATTTCCAGGCTAAGAACAATGAGTATTTCAAAGTTTGCACATAGCTGTGTAAAATACAATCAGTACAATAGCTGTTTAACCAGAAATCGTGATGGGAATTGTGATTTGAACGGACATATATTACTTAATATGGGTATGGCTGTAAAATATAGCAATGCGGTTAATAAACACTACGTAGAAGAATTAAGCAATATTATGCTAAAGATATTTAAAACGCAATCAAACAATATTCAAGAGATATTAATAAAGATATTTGACTTGATTAATGATGTTTATAAAATCACGAGTGTACTTACAAACATTTTAAGCAATATTTGCACTGATTTGCAGAGTAATGAATTTAGAATAGAAGAACGCTTAAATGGATTTAGTAAGGATTTTAACGATATGACAAACATAGTTTTTACAATACAACTTACAGAAATGCAAAAAAAAAAAAATTAAGAGTTGTAATTAATGAAGTGGTAAATGTCTATTTCAATTATTTTGAAAGATGAATGGAACAAATAACGAAATCTATAAAAGATGAAATGATTAATAAAAGATTTGGTTTAGTTATGGAAACATTTGTGAAAGCATAATTAATGAATTGGAAAAATGAATCTATTATATGATTAATGATTTTTAATCTATAGCTTTAACTAATTAAGATGTTGTTTTAAGTAAAATCTATAATATATAAATAGTGCAATGTAATTGATCGACTGCGACAGTTAGAAAAGCAACGACTTAATTTATATATAAATATATTTAATTTAATTATCTTAATCAAACATGTCTCTGTTTCGGATTTACATAATGTTATATCTGCTGTGAAAGAGAAATATTTGCAAGCCAAACATGTCCGCATGGAATAGGATGTTTAAACAAAGAAATATTTAAACCTGGTACGACTAGAATAGATACATTACATTCTGTGTTGAATAAACCTAAAGAAGCAGCTTTGGATATTAAAATGGAAAATACAGCTTTAACAAAGAAAAATAAAACACCTTCTTAATTAACGCGATGTTATTTAGCTTTAAAACTATCTACCTCTATGCGCGATACGATATTTGGTGTTTATCAAGATGAAAATAATTGATTACTGGGAGACTTGGTAGTAAAATTTTTGTCTAGGAATAAAATCAAAATTGGTGATTATGTAACTGATGGTAGTGAAGTATTATTTGAATTATTGTTTAAAATTTTCCAAATGGATATTGTGAGACCGATTTGCAAAAATATAAAGAGCTTGTTCGTCGAAGGAATGATAATATTCGTTCAGGAGACTTAAACCATCTGAAAATACATTTAATAGGAGATATAGTTGGAAGTGGCATATAAATATGAAATTAACAACCATTTTTCACCTGTATATTGGAACAATCCAAATGAATTGGTCGTTTGATTTAATTTTCTCATCATTTCGAGAGAATCTGGGAATAATTCACATACAATCGAAACTGTTTCTTTTCTTGAGACGTTAATGAAAGACAGTTATATTACAAATGAAGTTTTGTAAGATTTTCCAACAGTTTCACGCTCCTGCGAGAATAAGATATACTAGAAGAAGAGTTATAACTCATGGTTCAAATGATCTTTTAAAGCCGATTCGAGTGAAATGACAATGCTTTCAAAATAAATGAAGGATACAAGTATATTGTACACGTAATAGACCATTTTTCGAAATATAGTTGGGTTATAACTATGGAAAGCAAAACCGGGAAACAGGTTACCGATGGAATGATGATCGTTTTGAAAGAGAGAAAGCCCAATTCGCTCCAAACTGACAGAACTAATGACTGAATATGGTATTAGTCACTACACAACGTATTCGGAGCTTAAAGTTAGTATTGTGGAACATTACAACAAATCGATTAAGCAGTTAATATATAAACAATTCACGTCGAGGTGACTTACAAGTGGGTTTATGTTTTGCCTGAAATAGTTAAATTTTACTATTCCATATATATTAGAATTATCAAGATGGCTCCCAAAGATGTTATGGATAATAGTCTAAAGAAAACTATTTATAATAATGTTTAGTTATAGATGAAAGAAAACCAAAGTTCAAAGTTGGGGAATTTATACGTATCTCGAAGCAGAAAGGAATGTTTGTGAGAAAATTTATGGTGAATTGGTGTTTTGAAATATTTAAAATTATTTTAATTAGACAAACACATCCCAGAATGTATTACGAAGAAATATATGACGGAGAACCAATAAAAGCTGAACTCTACTAACATGAACTGCGAAAAGTTAGTTCTCCAAATAAATATTTTGTTGATAAAATCATAAAAAGGAAGAAAGATATGTCCTTGGTTCGATGGAAATGATTCTCAAGAGAACACGACTCCTGGGTTAGAAATCTAGATCTTAAAAGGTTGTAATACAATATTTGTAAATTGTTTTCATAATAAATAAGATATTATTAATTATATTTCTGTGTTATTTGATTTTAAAAACGTCATTAATTTACTGGAATACGTTTCCAGGTTTCATAATTGTTTATGCTATGTTATATTTCTTTGCTTGTATCGATACAGTTCTTAGAAATTGGTTAGTTTTAAGAGAGCAAAATAATATTCCCCATGCTAAAAAAAAACTTTTTGATGGTGTATCACTACTTAAATGTTTTTTTAATGGTGTATCAATACTTAAAAGTCTTTTGACTTTATAAGATTAAAAAAAATTACAATTTTTTCTCTCACGGAGGTAATTTTTAAATTGGAATTAAACATAAATGCAATAGTGTGAGTTTTAAAACATCGCTGTTATATTATGAAAAAAAATAGGCGATGCGAGACAGGTCGCAAAGCGAGGTGTTTAGTGACTGTGAGCTGCCGTCATCATGGTAACGCGCATCGTGGAGTGAAGTTTGTTGGTGTGGGGTAGTGCGGAGTGACAGGATAAGTTCTTCCTGCTAGTTCTATTGTATAGGCGGCAGCGGCAAGCATCAGGGTCTGTATGAAGGGAAAGTTTTTGGGCAGATGGAGCAGGCGGGTATTGATAGTGGCACGTAACGCAGACTGCTGTGTCTTTCTGAATCATTCCCTCACCTAGCCAGCACCACGCGACCCGGTCCGACCTACCAGCATGAAGTTCGTTGCATATTCTGCTCCAACTATGCACTATACAATCTGATCGGCTCTTAAGACCAAATTTTCGCCCGCTCCCACATACACTTGATTCTCGGCTATCCGTTAGCTGGTATTGTACACTAGGTTTTAAAATGACTCGTGCCCATATCTTTATTAAAAATTCGTCATTGCAGTCGAATTCCTTTCCCAAATAAATTTGGAAGTTATTTTTACTCAACATAGAATAATAAAATTTTGCGAAATCATATTTTTCGTATACAATAATATAGTAAAATTTGTAGTGTCGCAGAGAAGTCTACGCATGAAATATGTTTTTCTGTCTGCTAGACGAATAAATATATGCCGGATTGAAACTAAGACAACTTTTCCAATATGTTAGTTTAAAGTACGTTGTTGCAATGGTTGAAAATAAACTTTAACTTAAGTATTTGCTTACAACGTAATAGTTCAAACTTGAATAAGAATACGTGTTTCCAAACCAGTGTTCTTTCAATGTTTAAACACTTAGCGACTGAAAATTATGTCTTATAGCTCTGTTGGATTGAAAATTAATCAATTGTTAGTTAAAAGTTGTTGAAAAATGGTATAACATTTGCTGGAAATGTTATAAAGTTTAAAATGTTTTGTATGTTTACAGGATTAAACTAAAAATTTTACTTAAAAAAGTTTACCTTTTTAATTGAATTTATTGTGTGTTAAAAACATTTGGTACATATTTCTTAGTGATGAGGAAAAATAAAATTTTTTCGGCGGAAGATATGAAATTTAATTTGGTTGGGAATGCGTCAGGCTTTTGCCTTCCGAAATATAGGTGGAAGTTTCAGTGCTCGAGAGAAAATAACACTTAGTAGAGGAGAGGGGAAATTGCCCAGGTCAGTTCATAATAAACTGCTACCTCCCTAGGAAAACTGTCGCTTTGGCCTTGAGGTAAGTTCCATTTATAATCGAGGAAGTGTTGAGGAGATGAAGGGCCGGCAAGTCGAAGCAGGAAAGCCAACACTAGAAAATGCACTTTCTGAAAAGTGTAGTGGGGGATGGGTGCATAGCCTTGTTCTTGGAAAAGAACTCGCTTTTTGCACAGAGACAGCTTCATGGGTAGGGGCGGGAGGGATGTCCTGGGTTCCTGACCTCGGGGTAAGTTCCTTTGGATAAGAGGTGCAGGGTATGGTGGGAGGATGTGCCTGTCCCCGATGTGCACACAAGTAGGCAGATGATGCCATATTGAATCAGTTGCGACAATAAACATTCGCAAGCAGTCTGGGTGACTGACCTCCAGTACCTCGCAGAGGAGGAGTGGTAGGGCTGCTTGGACATGATCATGTATCTCTGTACTCAGGCCAGCTCTGGCGGGAGGGAGGGGGGGTTTCAAGCAGGGTTCCTCCGATGTGCACACAAACTAATCAGATGACGCCATCTTGCCTTAGTGCCAAAACATTTGACGATCTTGGCCAGCTTGGGGCCGCACACACTGGTGAGTGGCGGGTGGGAGTGCAGGGAGCGAAGTGACCTCAGTTTTTCGACTCGGTGCTATCTTCAGTCGCACATGTATGCTTTGAGGAGATGGACGTTCTACTTGTCAGCTCCTTCATAAACAATGCACCTCTACACACTTGGCGTGCCAACTAGGCCACCCTCGAAGGTTACCGCAGCTATGGACAGTCTCTAGTGATAGCTGCGATTTATGTAGTATTTTGTCGGGAAAATATGAATTTTCGTGTGTTACGACCAGATCGATATACTGTGTTTGCGATAAGATTTTCAATTTCTGTGTTTGGTAGATGAAAATACAGTTTGTGTTAACAAGTCATGTTTTTTGTTACCCAGTGACGTGAATTTCACAAATTTAACAGAAATGTATAGTATGTCTCTATAAAGTGTTGCACAATTACGCTTGGCAGACTTAAGTACTTCCTATGTAATCCGAGTGTCCCTACACTTCGACGGAAATAATTTGTGTTAAAAGTGAATTATGATGAAATAGTGGAGCTTATGTTTAAAAAAGTATAGCTTTGTTGTCTGTTGTAGGACGAATGCAGAGTTTTTCTCGTAAATTTCAACACATTTGTCTATTTGCTTCACTACATGTTTATAATCAGGCTCTCCACACACACACACAGCTTATAAAAGAACATAATTGCTATGCTGAACTCCACATCAAAAGGATGTGTTTTAAAAAATACTCGAAGTATGTGCGAGAAGCATTAAGTAGTGTACATGTATTTATAATACGCTTTTGTGTTTGGTTAAAATGTATTCACAGGCTGAATCTTGTAAAATTGTTATTTATTCATGCCTACTAGCTGGATATCGGTTACTGAGTTTGCACTTGTCGACATCAGATGTTATTCACATAGTTAAAATTCTCTCTTGTGTAAATCGCATCTTTCAAAGTTGCATATCTATCAGCTCCACAAAAAAACATAACATTTACCCTTAGGTTACTCTTATAAATCTTTTCAACACTCTGAATTTATTTTATATGTTAAATATGTTTGTAAAAATCTTATACATATCACCTACATCGCTCCAAACACCTCAAAATTAGAAAAAATTACAATATGATCCTTAGCCCACTCTTGCACTGAACTCCACACCTATATAATACTTTGCAACATACCACTCTGGTCAGTCGCCTGCAGGACACCACACTTTCAAGATCGGACAGAGCTCCTGATACTCAAAAAAAAAAATATAGAAAATAAAGTATACCCATCCACAAAAAAAATTGGATCATATTAAGATTGGATCAAGAAACTTTTTATTGGATTAACATCGATTAAGAATTTTTTATCCAGTTAAATTATGATTGAAATTTAACCATTTTTATGATTATCCTTTCGATTTTGATTAACCCTTTCAATTGATTTATTTAACCCTTTCATATCAATTGCACTCTTTCAAACAATCAAAAGTGAAATAGAACCCGTCTGCAAACACACACCAAAACTTATTCCTAAAATTTGTTATGTAGGCTACTTACCGCGCTAGGCCCTAGTGATTCGTAGACTGCTTGTGTCATATGATAGCAAGGTACTCCAAGTTGTTCCTTTATTTACCTATATTTTATAGGCATGTGTTACAAAAAAATATTTCTAGCCTTATATTAAATAGCTTATCTGCTCTCCTTTAAATTACTAATATTTAAATTGTTAGGTTATGCATAATAAAAGTATATGTGAATTAAAAAATTTAATAGGCTATAATTTAAAAAATAGTACATTTATAACATGAGAAACACGTATGCAAAATATGGGAAAATTGACATACTTTGTCATTTTGCCCTCACATATGGTATGCTATTTTACCGAACTTGCTGGACTATTTAACCTCTCGCCATAACTCACCCAGATGCAACTTATTGATATTGTATTCAGTTCAATAAATAGCTTAAATACCCACTTTTAATTGAACAGTTGTGATTTTAAATATATATATTTTCTAATACACATTAACACGAACATGTACGCAATGCAAATATTTTTATCAGAGACTTACTTTTCTATTTTTCGCCCTAACAAACCTACACATCCACAAAGACCGACGCCATTTACAGAGAACCACTACAGCCAACATTTATTTCTATAGCCCCTATAATATGCATATCTGTAGTACGCAGAAGGCACCTATGTGTCTTTTTATCCAAGCATGCAATTTTAAGCTGGTCTCCTATAACGCAATTCTTTATTTCATAAAAAAAAATTGGCATGGTTTTTCAAAAAGGCATACAAACAATTATATATCTCAAGATTTAATGCTTACTTGATGATCTGCTAGCATAAAAAGTTTTGTTTTAAATCGGTTTAATGGTTCCCGAGATATATTTCTAGCCAAATTAAAAACTGATCGCCATTTTGAGAATAAGTGCCTGACGTAGTATAAAACTATAAAAGTTAGGTGTCTTTACTAAGTGGCATATGTAAACCGAGTTTGGTGAAATTTGGTTAACACGTTCGAAAACTGATAATGGGGGATACACACCCAAAAACTCACACATAAACACACATACACACACAGACAGGAAAGTGATTTCACAAGCCCTTCTTTCCTTCGTAAAGTGTGTTAAAATGCCTGTTTTAAATACACTACTGTTGTTAAATATATTTGTAAATTTAATTTTCGGTAACTGAGTTGGTGAAGACAGTTTAAGAATATATTTGTAATTCTGTCATATTAATAAATTCCGAAGGAAAGAAAAGCTTATTAGATTACTTTCCTGTCTGTGAGTCTGTGTGTATGAATGTTTGAAAGTATGTGTGTTTGTGTGTGTGCCTGCGCATGTGTGCGATCCACCACTTTCAATTTTTGAACGCGTTAACAGAGTTCCACCAAACTCGGTACACATATAGATTGTATTGTAAGTAAGGACACCTCAATATTGTAGTTTTCGAACATGCCAGGCACTTACTTTTAATTTGCCGGCCACTTAAAATTTAGGGTGGTTTGTCACATCCTGGAAATCATTCAACTGATTTAAACAAAATTTTGTGTGCTGAAAGCGCAAAGTATAATAATTGAATTCTGGCGACAAAAATTGATGTTGGTTAGCTAGTTTGGAAGATAGCGCCACATGAAGAAGTAAAGCTTTTAGATTATATCCCGAAAGATATTCAACAATTTTTGGTTAATTTTGTATCTAAGTAGCACTAATTTAGGCCATATATATAAAATTTATTTTGATAACGGACTTTTTTTGAAAATGGCTGCCATAGAAACATTTTAGGTGTTTTTCATACGAATACCATACCGTTTGAACAATTTCAGCCTTATTTTGTATGCTGTCAGTCAGCCATTTTGTAAGACGACAGAGCTACATGAATTAATGTTTTTTGTGTTACATCTCGTGAAACAAATGACAGGTAGCTACCAAAATGGGCAAACAAGTATTACTGCAGCAGTTAATAAGTACAAATATGTTTAAAAAATGTCAGACACTTATTTTCAAAATGGCAACCAATTAGCAATTCAAGCAGAATATGTTATACCCCGGAACCATGTAGTAAAATCCAACTTAACTTTGTATGCTGGGAGTGTAGATAACAAACATCAAATCTGTCTACAAGGTGCTTCTCTTGTCGTCCATTATGTAAGCTAGTGCTACATGAATAAATTAACGTTTTATGTCACATCTCGAGAAACAATTGACTGATTCCTACCAAGTATGGTAAACAAGAAGTGTTGCGGTAGGTGATGTTAACTGATATGTTTAGGTATAATAGACATTTAATCTACAAATATAAGATAATTTAGTTTTGTACGTTATATAGTCGAAACCATGAAATTAATTCCAACATAACTTTGTATGTAAAACAATGCATCAAAAGAGTGAAGGGCTCCACTCATTCCAGGGCAAAAAAGCTTAGAGAGGGGCTGTGCCGTAGAGCATTCTTACTCTCGCAAAAATTGAACAGAAAAAGCTTGGAGAGGGGCTGCGCCGTAGAGCCTTCTTACTCTCGCCAAAATTGAACAGAATAAGCTTGGAGAGGGGCTGCGCCGTAGAGCATTCTTACTCTCGCCAAAATTGAACAGAAAAAGCTTGGAGAGGGGCTGCGCCGTAGAGCATTCTTACTCTCGCCAAAATTGAACAGAAAACGGCACAACTGGTTTACTCTGTCCTCGAATGGGACGTCCAATCCCTGAAGGAACGCGACCAGTTCGTCTCGACGAAAAGAATATTTGAAACTCACATTACTCGTGGTTGGTGACTTGCGACAAACTTAATTAGAAATATACGTATAAGACTTAGCAGAGTTGTAGCAGTTTTTATTTATGCAGAACCAACACAAATAAATGTGAACAAGTGCAATTTTTAATAGTTTAATTTTGTGTCAAAGCCCAGTGGAACCACCAACCAATTAAAAATGACGTCAATTTTAAACTGTATAAAACAACCTGTGGTACATCCAAGCTAGCTCAAAAAACATTACAATAAACTGGCGCATACCAAACTAATATAGAACACTTAACAATTTATCTACTCTTCATTTATTTCAAGAAAGCAACTCACTGCTCAATAGAAGAACATTCGTATAGGACTCTTACAATAAAACATTCTTATAGGGCTCTTACTATAAAACATTCGTATAGGGCTCTTACTATAAAACATTAGTATAGGGCTCTTAATATAAAACATTCGTATAGGGCTCTTAATATAAAACATTCGTATAGGGCTCTTACTATAAAACACTCGTATAGGGCTCTTACTATAAAACATTCGTATAGGGCTCTTACTATAAAAAATTCGTATAGGGCTCTTACTATAAAACACCATAAAGCACTTTCACTCATTAAATGCTTGGTATTAAAATGTTTTATGCTTTGTCACTTCTTACAGAGCTTTTTATGACACAAATGGTTATCGAAAATATATATCTCTCGTTAAAAGTATGATCCTTAACAAGAACAGGCCTCTCACATATCCCCACGGGACACCTTAATCACAAATATAAAACAAGCGCAGTACAAAAAAAAAAACTAGATAAAAGTTCTTTATTAAACTGACGTGAAAGTAATTATTCAATAAAGACACCAGAATATAACAACCTTACACATAATTATACAGCAAGGAACGACAGCCAGAACAGCCCATTTAAGTGTTCCTTATCTAAAACGAATATATTAAAAATCTTGAAGATTTTCATTAAAAATATAAATGAGCTGGATGGCAGTTCATTTACACATTAATCGAAAGCAGCCAGCCCGTAAAAATATTCTACGACACAATAATTGAAATGTAATATCAAGCGATTTGTGGACAAACACAGTAGAACAAAGCAAGGCCGAACAAGCCAGTTGGGGCGGCATTCAACAAAACTAACACTATACAAATATACCAACAAGCGACACACACAGTTATGAAGTATTAGTTTACACCGAAAAGGAAATTGGAAAGTCACTGTATCCCCCACACAAACTAACAAACACAATATATTAAAAACCCTACAATGCCCAAAATTATTTAAATCAGTCCACAACTCACCGTATTACCGCTCCGTTCTCACCGGCCACTAAATCACTGTGAATTTAACATATTACAAATTATTTTGAGAAAAAATGTTACAATTTGAAATGCCAATGCGCTGTGCTTCGTATATATCAATCAACCATTCGGACCCCATAACGGAAGTAGCCTCGACTTGTCTTGTAGAAGACGTGCCGGGATAATAGCAGCAGTATAAGTTGAGCAACACTATTTATTAACTAAGACGCTCTTAAAAAAATGATGACACCCAAGTGTGGGGAATAAAGGTGTGCGATGAAGGCGAGGCAAAGTGAAGGGACACCAAGGAAGAGTTCTAGCGCTGTCGGAAAGTGTTCGTTATACGGACTAGCAACACTGGTAGCACCACTGACGCATATTTTTTCTCAACTTTTTGTTTTCAAGGTTATTGAGTCAAGATCTATGTCACCTGTATCCAATATGGTGGTAGTAATCACTAATGTAATATGTTTATTGACTTTTGTGTTTTTTTTTCCTAGAGTTTTTGTTTTCAACATCATTCGAGCTCATGGGGTCAAGGTCAAGATCGCCTGCACCTGATATGGTAGTAGTTTGTAACATAATATGCTTGTTGACTTTAAGGTATATTTTTCTGGAGATTTTAAGGTCAATCGTTGTCATGGGGTCAAGGTCGCTTGCATGAAATGTGATGGTATAGGCTGTTCACTGTAAACTGAGCATTTTGTAAGCCCTGCTTATGATCTACTTGTATGAACGTGATGTATTCTTCGGCCTTATTTAAAATTAACATTGCCATGGGCCTTATAACTTTATTCATGCGTCGGGCAAGTGAAACGGAAATTATTAGAAAAGTAAACATTTTATAAATCTGATAATTTTTACACACTGATGCATTAAAAACAGAAAGCGAAATCAATCATTTTAATTTTCACAAATGATTACCTAACACTTTTTATTCGACGTTAAGAAATGGAAATACTTTCAATCTATCGTAACTAACGTTATCGCGGCGAAGTTACTCAGTGCGCCCGTCGAAGTGTATTCAGGCATGGGCAGAGACATATTTCTAAGGTTGATTTCAAACTTGCCCACTTTATCGTGAACAGCCTTTAGTTATTTGTAATGTCATATATTTGCTGCCTTCAATTTTTTTCTCGAGTTTTTCTTTCAAGATCATTCAAGGTCATGGGGTCTTGGGGTAATGGCTGAGGTCACTTGCATCCAAAATGGTGGTAATAGTATGTAACATCATATGCTAGTTGACATTTATGTATTTCTTTTCGAGTAATTTTCATGGTCATTTAACATCATGGGGTCACTGTAAAGGTCGCCTGCATATAATATAGGGGTAGTAGTCTGTAACATAATATACTTGTTAAGTATTATGTATTTTTGTCAAGTTTTTATTTTCTAGGTCATGAGGTCAAGGTTAATGTTACCTTCATCTTATGTGTTTGTAGTAGTCTGTAACGTCATATGCTTGTTGACTTTTATGTATTTTTTTCTCGAGGTTTGGTTTTCAGGTTCATTCAAGTTCATCAAATCAAGGTCAAGGTAAATTGAATCTAATATGATGGTAGTAGTCAGTATTGCAATATGATACTTACTGACTTTTATAAATGTTTGCTCTTCAAGGTCATTCAACGTCATGAGTTCATAGTTGATGTCATTTTTTTTTCCAAAATTGTTGCTACGATGGCTGGCAGCCCTAAGATCACTGACTGGTTATTGGCGAGGTGTGGAGGCCTGCCGACAAATTTTTTTGGGAGTTTGATAAGGGGGAAACGTTGGGATTTTTTTTTAAATTGTTTAATAATTTTTAATGTATTTTTTATTTTAGAAATTAATTCATTTATTTGGTATTTTGGTGTCAAATGTCACAGGGTTCAAGGTCAAATGTCAAGGATAATGATCATTGTCAAGGCTTTATGGTTCCGAGGCCAGTCATTATATACATTTTTTGAAGAACCCTAATATTATATGTATTCTTCTGAAGTTAAGTTCATCATAATACATAATAAAATATACAGAAAGTTTCCGCAATTAATTTTTAAGTTAGGAAAAAATATATACGTGTCCACATTTTAATATAAATATCTGCACATTGCGTTTTCGTCATTCACTAACTGTGAATGTTAGCTAATAAGTAGGAGAATGGATAACGTGCCAACCAATAAAGTTTCTTGCGATGGCACGAAGCGTCATAAATGCCGAGATAACGTAAGTGATAACCCTAAAAACCACTGACGATGTAGCAAGGATGTTGTATAGTAACGTGCGTACAGCATACACATATTAACATAATTGTTTCTTGGAAAACCATTTACAGAAAATAGGATACATAAATTACACTAAGTACAATTTAAAAAAAAATTGTTGTTGGCCAATAACAAATGAAGAGTTCAAAATAGGCCGTTTTTAAGTCTTACTTTTCGTTTTTTTGGGATAAATTGTAACACTAAATTTTTCTGAAATGTTTGGTTTTACTATCTACAGAACTACAGAAATTATTTCCAAAAGATATTCCATATAGTTACTTTCTCAAATGAAAGATACTTTATAAATTCTAGAAAACATAATGCAGCTAGCTTTCTGAATTTTTGTTTTAGTGAAGTTATAATGTTCAAGGTAATAGCTCCGGAAATTTTAGCAGACTTAAATCGTATTTAGCGTACTGACAATAACGACTGAGGGATCGAAAACAGCTCAACAGTAACCCACAACTGTCAAGCTGCAGGATGGCGCCAATTTGAAAATGTATTTATAATATATTTACGGTACGCTGTTGACATATCTCCACAAAAAAAAGAAACCTTGTTCTCAAGTCGTGCTGTGCATAACGAGAGATATTTGAAGAATTTCGAATGCATCAATTAATTGTATTTTAAATCACGGCCGAATTATTCACACTTGGCATTTTAATGTAATGATAAAATAATAGAAACTATTAACAGTTTCTTTATGAACCAAGTTGGGTGTTAGAGCTAACAAATACAATAGAGACTGATACAGGTCAGCTTGAATATTTCTATGAGAGTATCCGGGAGTGGTATTGTCACCTCCAGCCATCAGACAGCAGCGCGTCTCTTTAGTACATTCGTTGATGTTAACGTAATAATTTATTCTTAATATCTCAAATGTTTCGAAGTGGAAAACTATAACTGACAAAATATCAAACTTATTTTACCGCACTCGCCTATGCTGTCTATATAGAACTGTCCTGTATTTGTCTATAGTGTATTTGGTGCTACCTAAAGAACAAAGCATACTATTGTGTCCCTTTTTCCAGAAACTATCGACGAACATCTCCAGCACTGTGGATTTTTACAGGACACTGTTACTTAATCCATCTCGAAGATTACTTTGCTCTAGCGTAAAGTAGCTTACGGTCCAAAGCAGTGATGGAGAGTGCGGATACTGCCAATATCGCGGATCCCGCCGGAGTAGCGCTGATTGGTACTCGGCGGACCTGAGGACAAGTAAAAGCAGGGAAAAGGTGGGCCGTGCCAGGAAGGCGACTTGTAGAGGGGGAGAGGAGGAGGGTGTTATGCTCTCTCCTAGCGAGTCGGACTTTGTCGCTAATGGCGCCCCTGGCAGATTGGACGAGATAGCGTTGCACCATTTGCTCCGGGAGACAAATCCTTTAATGGACGCCCGCCTCGGCTCAGTCGACAAGATTGAGCACCGGGACACTTCCAAAAGCTCCTGCCCCCCCCCCCCCCCAACTCCGCGAAGCTCTACACGTTTCCACTTTCGCCTGGAAACCGTTCCCAAAGAAACAAAGCTGGCTCGCGATGGAGCTATGGTTTTGCCCCCTCTACTCCGCCTACCCAACACACAGCCTCATCTAACCCACAACCAAGCAGGATTGGACAATATAAATGCTCGTGGTTAGTCGTGAGAAGAAAAAGGACATGTTTTCCGGTGAAGGGATGGAGAGGGGGTGCGAGAGGTAGATAAATTCATCGCCGTGACACCAGTATATAATTGTCTCTTACTGCTTCGAGTAGCAACGTATAAAGTTGAAGAAAAAAAACTGATGTGACAGTTGGTTTTCCAGAAAATAAAAAGAGAGAGAGAGAGAGAGAGAGAGAGGGAGAGAGAGAGAGAGAGAGAGAGATAGAGAGAGAGAGAGAGATAGACGGGGACAATTCTTCGACATAATTGCACGAAATACCAAAAGTTAATTAAAGCACTATGTTTTCCCTCGGTTTTCCAGGCACAGCGAGAAGACTGAAAAGCAACATTATGCTGCACAAGGAGGGAGTTCACCCGCGCTATCTTACGTAATGCGCCTCATTCTAAAGCGTTGATTTCAGGTTTCAGCATTTTTGTAACTATGTTCAGAAAATTATTTTTAATTGAAATTTGGCAATTTATTTTATAGTTGCTAGCTGCTAGTACAATTTCATATATAATATTAAAATTTCGAACAAAGTATTTTTAATTTTTAATAAGGTCTTGCCGAAAAATTCACAGAATTCACATCACCTGCCCTTAATTTTGATAGTCGAATGTTCCACATTTCCGGTCTGTAACAGAAAATAACGAAAATTGGTTTAAATATTTTTATTCGGGCATTTAATTGTGTATGAAAATTAATACAAAAAGTGACTTGTTCCGGAGCGGTATTGGAAATCAAATAAAATAATTATAAAGAACAATTCCGCTCACATTTTATCTAGCATATACGTGTTCGACTAATGGTATTTTCAATATCGCAACACACAAAAAAAACCAGCTAATATTAGAAATTGTAGGTTTAATTAATTTTGCTAACAGTCGCAGGTGGTTTACTCTACTTGTTAACATTTGAAGGCATGTGTAGTTTAACTGGAGTGCACACTCTTAACTGCCGTAGGAATGAGAATTATCTTGTTACAGTGGCGAAGACAGTCATGTAAACTCTGTATTCTTCTTTCCCACAACTTGAAGCTATGAGAAATGCGGAATGGTGTTAATTCCTGTGTCTTTAGTTCTAAAATACATATTATTATTTTAGAATTTAGATTGACCAAGCTGTTACAAGGCCTGATAAATAAAACATTTGTGTAAAACTGATATTATATTTTATTTCAATATAGCGTACTACTACATTCACTCAATTTAAAGTCTGAAGTTTAAAGATGCAAATGCCTACATAAATTCCAAGTTCACATTCATAAAACGCTACTAATACCCAAGGATTACTCGAGTGACCTTAGTGGTGACGACTCATCGACTTTGGTACGAAGATCTCCTAAGGAGATGAACAAGTGAAATATTACTTTTCTTAGACTGTTTCCAGAATTACTCTGCCATAATCATTTAGTCCGAGAAAAATTTTGCAGAAAGAATAAATTTTTCCATAATGTTCAACTAATAATAAGTTATCTTCGGAGCGATATGGCCAGCTTTGCTTCGCGAGTTCTCACACAAAACAAAACGTCTAATTAAAAGATTACATGGATCAATCGCGCGCTGATCCGGTTGCTTGAATACTAGGCATGAGGCGGAGAAGGAGGCATTGGGTTATGTGGAAGAACAGAATTGATAAGTAAACAGAGACGAATTGGCGAGGTGATTTACTTTTATGTGGACGTATACCAATTTGCTGATAGGTTGCACGAAACTGGGGATAGAGCCTAATGTCTAATTGGAGTAGTGTACAAAAGAGAGAGCTTGTACAAAGGCTGGTGGCTGTAGATCAGTGGTTCTGTACATCTTGAATGACGTCATAGTAACACGCCACTGGTTCCCGCTGGCGCTGTCTCCTGCTTTACTAGTCGAGATGCGCGGTACCCATCTGGTAACTTAACTTTATATTGACCCTTGTCAATTATCTTACCTCTGCCAGCCATTTTGTCTACCATAATGGTTTCCACCCACCATATTTTTTTCTGCTTGACTGCCGTCGTGTGTTTTTTTCATTTGTTTTCGGCCGCCATTTCGTTTATACCCGATGGTCATGTGTTTGCATATGTTTTTACTAGCTGCACAGTTGTTTCCAAATTACTCAGCTACATTCGAATGCCCCTTGCTAGAGTATGCCACTGGTAGAAAACACATTCTTTCTTGCCGCTAGGTGGGCTAATTACTGTGTAGCTTAATCTTCGATTACTTCCTCTCGCTAGACTACTTTTTGTTTCCGAGTGACTCATCTTCGTTCGACTGCTTACTGCTAGAAGGCGCTATATGCAAGTGCATATACACTTCTGGAGATGGAATTCGCTACAACCGAAATATATAGTCCACTTTCAATAAAAGGAAGACCACTTATAATACTAAATGTGCAATACACATTTTTTTAAAAGTGACATCGTAGAAATGTTTGATCAACACGTGTTACAGGTGATTCTTAAAAGGGCCATAAAGTTGGCCGGAAAGACAAAATTATATGCATTAAGAGGCATATCAAAATGTCACGGTATTGTGATCACGAAGAATATCATCACCCAGACCTATATGAATGGGTTCCCATAGTCGGGCTGCACAAAGTGAGAAGGTTGTTCGTCGTATAGCCATTCACACTGACCATATATTAACCACTGCTGGAAGAAGTGTGCGGAAGTGGATACATACATATCGTACGTCACTTAGAGTAGGTACTGGTCCTGGCAGACACACTACAGTTATAGAAGATCTCCATAACCGTCGACGCGCAGTAGCAGAACTTTGCCCCACATCCAGAGAAATCCTGAATATGTGGGACATGCAAAGAATTTGTCGTTTTCAACATGAACCATCTATCAATTTTGGATTAGTTGGGACTACAGGCATGGCATCCACTACGCCGCCGTTAGCATTTAACCCCTCGCCATTGTGCAGAAAGCCGTCAGTAGTACCAGGATGGTGAACATTTAGTAAGAAGCATGGCGATGCATTGTGTTCTCTGATTAGTACTGCACCAATCTTGATGTACATAGGTTTGGTACAGGGTTTGGCACAGCACTGGAAATACAACTATACTGCACTGATTGATGAATACCATAGAGGTTTTATAGTAGTATAAAAAAGGCGGTTCTACCTCACCAGGCTGCTGGGTGCAGACCCACAGACCCTAATTAGCATATTATCCGGTTGCAAGCCAGTGTATTTCACGTAAAAAAACGTCCTGTTTACCTCAAAGTTTCCCGAATTTCCCTCCCACCACCGGCGGCCATGTTGGCAGTCATTGCGGACCGCCATCTTCTGTGTCCTAATTAGCATAATCCATGGTCGATCCCACATTGTGGTGTTTGGCTCATTGTGGAGGAGGACAAAAATTCCCCAAATTTTCCTCTCGCCGCTGGCAGCCAACTAAGCGCCAGTACCAGAAAGTTAATTTGCTCAATGTCGCACATTGTGACTGAGACTTGCCCAATGTGGTTGAAACAGTTGGAGCTTCTCTCATATTCGGAGCTTCTCAAATTCCTATCATTCCTGGTGGCTATCTTGGAATCGACGATGTATATCTACCCGGGATAATTGTCGACCAGCTGAGGATGTCAACCATTTTATAGGGAACAGCACCGGCTGCAGCAGTAGTGCATCAATGCATCGCGAACTATCAGATCTCGTGTAACACTGCCGTCCACATGGTCAAATATGCCCCATATTGCTTATAAGCATTGTTGGCTGTTATTTCCGAACCATTTAAGTTATAGATGTCAAATTCATAACATAGGCTTCAACCATGACTAGGAGAAGTGTCGTGGTGTCATTTATGCCCTATGTCAAGTTATAAGCAAAGTTGGCTATAATTTCTGAACCATTTTAGTTATAGTTGTCAAATTCATAACATAGGCAACCACCCCAACTAGGAGAAGGGTCGCGGGATCAAATATGCCACATGTCAACTTATAAGCATAGGTGGCTGTAATTTCCGAACCATTTGAGTTATAGTCAGCAAATTAATAATGTAGATATCGTCCATGACTAGAAGAGGAGTCGCAGGGTCAAGTATGCCCTATGTTAGTATACAAGCATAATTGGGTGTAATTTCCGAACCATTTGAGTTAAGTTGGCACATTCATAACGTAGACATCCACCCCAACTAGGAGAGGGACTCAGGGAAAAGTATGCCCCATGCCAATGTATAATCATAGTTGGCTGTAACTTCCGAACCATCTGAGTAATAGTCACCAAACTCATAACATAGTCATCAACCAGTACTATGATAGATGGCTGTAAGTTACAAAGCGTTTGAGATACAACTACCAAAAAATCATATTATATGCATAACACCCAAAAACAAGAAGGTATGTGTAGACATATGTCGGCCTGTATGTCTCTCTGTTCTTACACACGTCTGTCTCTCCTTTTCCCTTGGTGCCACCACCTGGCCCTACACACACACCATCCTCATGTGCTTACCCTAGGCAATTCGACCAGCGACCTTCCACTCGTCCTCCCTCTCTCTCTCTCTCTCAATCCCTTGTCCTCCCCCGTTCCACCTGCCTATATCACCCCTGACCATACATCCTCCAGTACTCGCCACCGCCCAGCCAATGACTCACTGTGCACTGACCCCCCTAGCACTCGTGTTGTCACTTCATCACCAGCAGACTTGGAGGTTTCATTATTATTCTCAGTGGACTTGGAGGTCACATTGATGTTCTCAACATCCTGGGTTGCATCTTCGTTTTTCGCTTTACATGATAGCTGCACAGTAGTGTTGTTTACAACTTCTGACGATCTGTATGCCCCATTCTCTGCACCACTCGTGGTGCCATCTTCACAAATTGGTTTGGGGCACCATGCAGGTCCATGTAATGATATGGGTGCTCAAAGTAGAATAAGTGCACATTATGAGTGAACAGGAAGGCTGGACTTGTCGTGTCTTCTCGTGTCAAGCAAAGGTATTTCATGACTTGCATATGTGAAATGGAATTCTTTAGGCAAGTATGCTAGCTCAGTTTCTTTGGCGAGTGCTCCAAGTTAGTTATGCTTTCCTTATGCCACAATAGTTGATAGAATCTTCTGACCACTAGAACAGTGCATGCCATCATTTTTACCATGTTCCATGGCAAGTTTTTTGTTTGTGTAGATATGGTACAAACAGTTGACTAGAAATGATACACTCTCAGGTCTGTCCGATCTCGAATGACACACTAACCATGGATGAGCCAGAGCACTCATGTTACTGCATATATAACCTCATTTTATGCATAAACGAAATCATAATGTCACATGGGTAACACGCCAACAAGGAAGAAGAGACTGGAGAGTGAGTGAACAAGCAGCTGTCTGAAGGGACCTGAGTTCACGACCTGCCACAACTTATTACTATGGGCACACACAGACCATCGCAGTTATCACAGTTGAACTGTTGGGCTGATGGACAGAAACTGACAGTATGTACACTCATTGAAAGTTCGATTGCATGTAGGGTTTACAGAGTATGACTGTTTTTTCCTGAAAATGTTTGGTACATGCATCGAAGGTTCAAGCATAGGCAGAGTGAAAGAGTTTCGTTGTCTGTAATTACAAATGTTCGGTCGGTACACATGTTTTGGTAGAGTCATGACTGTCTCTAATTGTAAAGGCTCAGTACATGAGTGTAGGTCAGAGACAGTGTATGACTATAATTACGATCATGGCATGGTGGTTTGTGATGTCAGGTTTTCTGGCTGTGAGGTTGGTCTCTTTACACTCATACACAATCAACTTAGTCTTTATTCGAACATTTCCTGCTGTGTGCATACAAGGTACACACTTTGCCTTCATCATATGGTTATGGCTTGTAGATGATGGCTCTTCATAACATTTTGGGAGTGGAGCCTTGCTTCCTCCTTCTGACGAATGATTGCCTACTGACGAACATGTAATAGGTAATGTATTATGTGTATGGAACGTCGGGCGGTCATTGCTTCTGGTGAGTTCACGACGATGATATGTGCTGGTGACCTGCCTGAAATAGCTACACTCATTAAGGTAAAACCTCTGCTCTGCATCATATAAGAGCAGAGTACACACATAGTTGTATTCGTGTGTATGCATGTGTTGCGATACCTCCTTACTCAGTTCATGTCTCGGGTTGTCACAATGTGTGTGACTTATGACTGTAAGTATTTGTGATGAACATACATTGCACGATGTGTTCATTACTAGCCATTATTTTTATTATAACTATTTTTATTCTTTTGTACACTCAAGTGGGCGAAACTTGGCTTGGGAGGGCAAGCAGCAGTCTGTAGGTACCTGGGTTCAAGACGTGGCACTATGGGTAAACACAACATCGCAGTTATCATAGCAGAAAACTTGAACATGTAAAGTTGCATGGTATCTGTCTAAGTGCATAAATTAACTGATCAGGAAGGGTCGACTGCTTGTAATTTCAAAGGCTTGGTAAATGATATAAGTATATACATTGTAGTTGGGCAAGGTCGACTGAGTATGACTGCTTGTAATGGGCAGGGCTGTAAAACCAAAAAAAGCTTGGTCAGTACACGTGTGCAGGTAAGGTCGTTAGAGTATTACTCTCTGTGCCATCAGGTTACATGCAATAGATACTTTCAAGTACATATGTTTATTGGCATAGAGGTTGTGTTGTACTTTCTTAGTCAGTAATGTATAACATGCACCGAAAGACAGAGCGATCAGTGAGCTCATGTCGATGCCTTCAGACCTTCTGCTCTACAAATAGAGTACATACGTAGTTGAAATGTGTGTGTGAGAGAGTTGGTGTGTGATATCTCCTTACTCACCATGTCTCATTCGATTGTAATTGGTTGTCTAGAATCCTCGATGGATGTATATGTGATGTACATGTCAAGTACAGGTTGGTCCCCAGTTGGTGTGGTTCTACAGACTAGCTGTGAGTATTTAGGGTTCGGTATGTGAGTGGGGGTTTAAGTATTACTGTTGTACATTGAAGGTTATACATGGGGTATAAGTGACTGTAATTACAAGCTTCGGTATGCGAGTGTATGTAAGTCGCGGTCAAGTTGTGAGTGATGATTTCATTTCAGTTTTTTTAAGGGCGTCATTTGACCAGAGCTGTCTACAGTGATTTACATTGTGTGTGTGTGTTTGGCTCGTATTATAAAGCAGGGTGACTCCTCTCTGTCCCCTACCGGATTTATTTTGCTGACCCCCTCCATGGCCATCGCTGATGGCTCCCTGTTATTTTTACATGCTTTGGTACATGAGTGCAGTACGGAGATACAGTTGAGTGTGTAAGTTCATGTTATGATTTTTTATTGCTAGTTGTATCTCAAATGTTTCGGAAATTAAAGCCAACTTGTGGTGTATCACTCTCTTAAAAAAAAAAATAGGTCAGTACATGAGTACAGGTCGGTAACAGAGTAAGACTGTCTGTAAATAAAGGTCACAGACAGAGTATGACTATTATGCTAGTCTCTTCATGGGTGGTGGTTCCTTCGAATGTCTGCAGGTGTGTGAGCCTGTGCTCTCAACTGGAATCAAAACTACATAACCTTATTTATTCGAGTAGTGTATATAAAAAAATGTGCCAATTGCAGAATTCAGGTAGGTAATTTTTTCCTTTTGTGTACTCTAGAAGACGACATGAGTAGCACACAGAGCAATGCATAAGACTATCTATAATTGTGTGTGTGTGATGAGCTTGGTATACAAGTGAAGGACAGCGACTTACTGTCTGTTATAACTACCACTGTTGTAGACAGAATTACAGCTTTTATGTTGACTGGCATCGTTATTTTCACTCTCTATGTGATTCGAGCATGTTTTACCTCGATAATGGGTTCAGATCACATGCATTGTTTCCTTTCAACACTGGTAAGCATGTATCCAAGGGTTAGGTGGTGGGGATGTAGTACTTGATCGCTCTCTGTTGTGCACAGTAAGGCAGGACCGGTCATTGTGATCTCCGATTCCAGCGAGGTCACATCGTCGACGAAGATAACGACAATGACAACAATGGTGAGATGTGCTCATGGCCTGCATGTATTCACTGCTACACATCTTATGGTAGGGGATAATTCGTTTTTGTTATATGATGCTTATCTTTCTAACATGTGTTGTATGTGCGAGGGACCCGGCTGTCTAGTGATGACTGTGTATCCATTGCAAGTGACATCTCATTACATATGTACATACATACATTGAAGTCTCCATACTTAGCTCGTAGGTACAAGCTCAGTGGTACTGACCAACTGTCTGGAAATAAGTATGCTGTTACACAAGTGCTTGTGTGAGTGGGGAGGGGGCCAGCACTCAGTGAGTCGCTGGTCAGGTGGTAGTGAGTGCTCGAGGATGTATGGTAAGCAGTGATGTAGTCATGTGGAGGGGGAGAGGACAAGGGATAGACAGAGAGCACAAGAATGAGTGGAAGCTCATGTTGCTGTGGGGGGATGGGGGTTTATACATGATGAAGTGTGTGTATGACCAGGCGGTAGCACCAAGGGGATATGAGAGACAGAGAACACAGAGACATGCTGACATATGTCCGAACATCCCTTCTTGCTGACAGGGGTATTATGCAAGTATTATGATTTTAGTAGTTGTATCTCAAATGCATTGTAACTTGCAGCCTTCTATCATAGTCGTGGTTGATGCCTATTAAAAAAATTGGCGACAATAACTGAAATGTTTTGGAAATAACAACCAACTAATCTTATAAGTTGGCATTGTGTGTACTTATCACTGTGACACCTCTCCTTGTCATGGCGGATGTGTAAATTATGAATTTGCCAACTGTAGCTCAAATGGTTAGGTAATTACACCCAACTATGCTTATACACTGACATGGTACATACTTATCATTGTGACCCCTCTCCTAGTTGTGGCAGATGTCTATGATATGAATTTGACAACAATAACTTAAATATTTCGGAAATTACAGCCACCTATACTTATAAGTTGACATGGGGCATCCTTGTCCCGAAGAACATTCTCCTAGTCAGAGTGGATGCCTATGTTATGAATTTAACTACTTCAACTTAAAAGCTTCCGAAATTATAGCTACTTATGCTTATAAATTGACATCAGCATACTTGACCCCATTATACATCTCCTAGATATGGTTAGGGCTATGTTGTGAATTAGAGAATTTTAACTTAAGTCATTAGGAAATTATAGTCAACTATGCATATAAGTTGACATTGGGCATACTTGACCCCACGACCCTTCTCCTAGCTTGGTTGATGCCTATGTTATGTATTTGACAACTATAGCTTAAATGGTTCGGAAATAACCACTGACTACGCTTATATTTTGACATATGGCATATTTGACAATGCAACCCTTCTCCTAGTCAGGGTGGATGTCTATATTACAAATTTTACAGCTATAACTTAATTTGTTCGGAAATTACAGCCAACTGTGCTTATAAGTTGAAATGTGGCATATTTGACCCCACGAACCTTCTCCTAGTCGAGGTTTATGCCTATGTTATAAATTTAACAACTATAACTAAAATGGTTTGGCAATTATTGGCAACCATCCTTATAAGGGTTTTTCACACACACGAGATCCGATCCTTCACAAAGCCTTGATGCCTCACCGCTACTGCCGGCACGGCACTGTCTGCCAAAATGAACGACATTCTCTGCTGGTCGCCAATTGTTGCAGGTTATTGTGCACAGTAAGGCAGGACCGGTCATTGTGATCTCCGATTCCAGCGAGGTCACATCGTCGACGAAGATAACGACAACAACGACGATGGTGAGATGTGCTCATGGCCTGCATGTATTCACTACTACACATCTTATGGTAGGGGATAATTCGTTTTTGTTATATGATGCTTATCTTTCTAACATTTGTTGTATGTACGAGGGACCCGGCTGTCTAGTGTGCACATTCCTCAATTTCCGACCGACTCTGCCTCAATCTGCAAACCACTGCCACACTGTGCAACCTGCCCAGATTATACTTATTAGCACTGGCTGCCAAGAAGGACCGATAGAGACGGGAGGGAGGGAAATTATGAGGGGGAAAAAGTGACGTTTTTGTATACGAAATCGAACGTTTTGGATGGAAAAAAGTGAAATTCGGGCTCCTGGGGTCATCAGCCCTATGCCAGGTAATATGTTAATTGAGCTCATCGGGTCCTCCGCCAGACACCAAGTGTTCCAAAATCGGCATTTTTACACTACGTACAATTTTTTTATTTTATTTCGGTATGATAGTTTTTGTTTGTGTGCTTAAATCATGTAAAAAATATCAAAACCTTTTGCCGGGGTGTCCAATTTGCTGTAAGAAAGATTGTTTTCTGGTTGTAACGGCGAAACAACATCTCGTCTAGCCTCAACTTAATTTGTTTCTTAGAACCGAAGCTGTGGGAATTACGAAGAGGTTCCGTACCTTTTATGTAGGGAAATTATTTCTGCTTTTCGTCATTCGTGGAGTTTGTTTTTGCATATTAACAATACCTTTACGCTTTAAATTATGTAAATAGAAGGGAATTTTTAACACTGATATTGTATAAGAAATTACTTTGGGATTGTAATAGGGTTGCCTAACAATGCATGCAGGTTATAAAATTAGCAGCTAAACAGGCAGACGTAAAAAGTTTCAATTTCCTGTTATGTGTTATGGAGTGCCTCATGCACTGAGAGAAAGAATTGTTTCAGCCAACAGTAGTCTGTCTACCTATACTTGTTTTTATAGGTCAAAAATTTATTTAGTTGCCCCGACAAAATAGTTGGTTGAGTAAATGAAAAATTGAAAACCAACAAAATTGATGTTGAAATTATATCAAAATACACGCTGAAATAGACAAAATCACTTTTGTGGGTCAAATGATATTACATTGTCGACCAAATATTTCGTTGAAGAATCTATAATTCTTTGTTTAGCCACTCATCTTATTGCCTTCGTTTGAAAATACAACTAGAGGGTTTGTTTGTATTTTTTGTGACTATCAGGATAGTAACAGTGTCTGTTAGAGCATTTATTGTTGCTTAATAATTGTATAAACATCGTAATTAAACAAATTGCACATTCAATGAAAAAGTATAGCTGTAAAACTTGAAATACTTACTTGCGCACGTTGTTCAGTATTTGAAATGCTAATGTTTAAAAACATGCCAGTTTAGTTAGTACATAATCACTTCCACTGAGGTAGCAAGGGCATAGCTCTCGGCCGCAGACCATCTCGGTTAGAATCTTGGTCACGCTTGCGATTTTTTTATATCAACCAAAACCGTACGTAGAAACTAATTAATCTTTCAAATAAATGACCTGGATATGATTAATTAGAGAATAAGTAAAGCGAACATATACATCAAAAATGTCGTCTTGTAAACTTTCCTTAATAGGTATTTATCACAAGAAACTAACAAATATTAATCAGTTTCCTCTACCATGCATCAGTAATACCAAATCTGCATCCCACATCACAAAATGTAATCGTGCTTTCTATCCCTTTTTGTAGCGCCTATAACAGTTCATTTTAGTTTGGACTTAAACTGTACGGTTTCAAGAACCATCGATGCAATATTACGGAAGGGTTAAGAGTCTTGAATAGAGTTTGCCCAAGTCACTTATGAATAAAGTGGAGCGTAATATGTAGGCACTTCGCGATAAATTGAACACAATTGAAATCTTTGCTTAAGATCTAGTTGTAAACACAATGTGTGTTCTTCGACTCTGTGAGAAATTTAAATAACCATGGTTCTAATCATTTTATTCATGCGCTGGTGAAGTGGAAAATTAAATTATTATAAAACGACATATTTTACGTATTCGCCCATTCTCACACCTAAATGCATTAAAATAACACAAAAAGAAAAATAAATAAATTTTGCATTCACATATGTGTCCTTGGCGTTTTAAGTTCTACATTAATACATCTAAATTCTTTTCCTCCATCGTGAACAAATTTACAGGGTGTGAGCCAAACAGTGTGCCCGATAATTCACTTGCACGCAGGAGTAGGGGCATTCTTATAGGTTTCTTTCAATATTCACCGTGAATCGCCTTTACTAACGCTGTGTATTAATACAGTACAAGGCCGTAACAATAAGTAAGGGCATTGCTTCTCCTGGATGCAAGACGTGTTAGCCTACAGCTGTAACAAAGTGTTGTTTGCAGAGACCAGGAATATTTGTGGACCTGCTGTATAATTGAACTTGTTTACGAGTTCGCTGTGACATCGGCGACTGTGTGTATTCGTGGCCCGATGGGGCTAGCTAATTGTTTGTGTATCTGAGGCCAAGAGGACGAGCTGGTTCCTGAGGACCGTGATTGTGGTGCTGTGCAAACGGTGACTCGCCCACCCCTGCGTCACAAGAAGTGCGAACAAGCATGGAACGGTCTGTCTCCTGGTTACGACTGCAAGAACCAAAGGTTTTGTCGACCCGCTAACGTCACGCCATGAGAAAAAAATTCCGTCATCTTACGGGAAAGCGTTCTACTGATAAAATTCTATCAATAAACCTACTTTAAATTACAGACACGTAACAATTTCAATTACGGACATCCCAAAAATTCAACATAACCTTTCATAAAATCACTAAATCTCTCCGTAAATTAGGTACACGTGATAACTTTTCCTGTACTTCCACTCTAAAAACAGATCATGAAAAAATCTTAAATTTTCGTTACATGGGAGTTTTCACTCGGTAGAAAAAACATTAAAAAGTTAACTCATTTTATTTTGGAATCACATATGAATACGAATCAAATGTTTGGGAAACTATGACAAATACCACATACCTGCAATCTTCTTGTAACACCGTTAGGTATAAATATCTTATTTCTAGCGCTTGAAAATATTAACTCCACTTTTAATAAAGTTTGTGTGTTTAACTTGTTTCTGACTGTTGCAAATTATAGGCCTAAATAAAGGCATTTATATCCTTAACTGCCTCATAAACAGAGATTTACTGGTGACAGATACGAAGAAAGCATCCCGAAAACCCGGCATTGTTTGTTCCCGACATCTAGTGTCATATTAAATACGAAAACTTTCCGTAACTGCAATTTACGGGATTCACCCCATTTTTCTTAATTACTGGTCTCGCATTTCCTTACCATTATAACTGTACATTTATACGAATATAGGAAACATGTTTTATACTGTTCGTAAATATTATGTTTAAAATCTGTCATTAGAAATGGAATTTATTCAAGAACTATTTTAAGAACAAGCGCAATTTCCAACATATATATGTGTGTGTGTAAGACGAATAGCTTTGTAACGATCAAAGCTCACTATGCGCGCCTTGGTAGAATGTGAGTCGACATAGAACGTGCACACATACAAGGATGAAAATATTTACATCGTGATCTGAAGTGAAACCATGTGTTCACCAGAGCAGCAGTTACTGAACAAATGCATGAGGTTTGAATAGCGAGCGACAACGGAATGTAGCATATGAGCCGTTAAAAGTAGATATAAAAGGGGAGTTCAGGTTTACCCCACATTTTCATCGAAAATCAAGCAATTTCACCTCAAAATCAAGAAATTTCACCCCAAAATCAAGTTTTTTCGCCGAATTTCGGCCCCCAAAAATCTTGCATGATTAGTGAACACAAAATTTTGACCCAAATTTCATGATTTTTCCTCGAATTTCAAGCAATTTCACCCCAAAATGTAGCAAATATATCGCTTTTCAAGAAATTGTTCATGTATTCTAGGAACAGCAATTTTGCAAGCGAGAAATCTAAATAAAGCAAATTTAAGACAAAATGAAATAAAACTATTAAAAATATTGAAATCAATAGAAATTTAAGATTTTATTCAACAAAATTAAACACCAATAAGACTTTTAAAACTGAAAAATAAAGAAAAATTTTAAGCTTAGCCTTTATTGAATCCATAATCCCAACCATTACAAACAATCCAAACCAAAAACATTTTCTTTAAAATCAGAAAATTTATTTGATCTTAAATCATTCTTATTGATTTTTAAAACTATTTTGAAGTAAACAAGGTCCAATTCTTTATCAATAAATGTTTCTGTTTTAATAATTTCATAACTAATATCCCAAAATTCTAATAGATCAATTATTTTATTCATTTATTTAATTAAAAAATTTATTTATGTTTTATAAATAAGTGATATTAGGAGAAAATTTTAATTGAAATTATTATTTTTTATTTGATCAAAAATTAGTTATAATTTTTTATGTAACCGCTCAACTATGAGTCTAAATGTTATATTAAAATATCGAAACCATTTTTTGTTTCTGTAAAATTGTTTACATTAACCATTTAATAAAAAAAAATGCATCTTCAGTAATATTTTCTTTTAAATAATAATAAGTTAAATTTCTTTCGCTAATTAAAACAACATTACACATTGTATAAGCCTCAACAGATTTTTCAAAATCTACAATAATTTATACATATTTTTATGTTTAACTACTGCTGTTTTTTTTCTATGTAGGCAGTCATTAACGTATAAATGTCTTCGCCCCCAAAATTAATAATAATTGATATCGCTATGATAGTTTGTAGTTGACTTATAATAAAGTTCATAACTTCTGTATATAGTATCTAATTTGGTTTTGTAATTTCTAAAATCATTAAATGCAAGAAACATTTTAAAACAAAGATCATTTTTAATATCTAGATTTCTACCATTTTTGAAAAAAAAAAATATATTTCTCACGTTGCAATGATCAAACATTGCTTCACATATTGCTCAGCGAAATTTTTTCTATTAGTTTGGAAACCCACAATTACAAAATCGAGCATGTAAAATTGCAAATAATTAAACTGATCTTTTATATCAAAATTAAAAACTATTACTCGAGTAGGAACTTCTTTTTCTAAAAATTGCCAATACTTAAAACGAATATGATAATTTCGGTTGTTCATATATTTTTCTTTAATTGCAGTTGATGTGTTAAGTTCGTATTCAACAATAGGCCACAATGTTCCTAATTTTTCAATAACGATTTTACTTTGATTAGCATAAGTTTTATCAACTGAACCACTGCTTTTTTAATTTCATAAACAAATAAACAATTTTTATCAGGCAAATTTCTAAAAAAGTGATTTTGTAACCACCTTTCCAGTAAACTTAATTATTATCGCTAATGAAGCCTAACAAATATCTTAATGGATACATTATTTCATTTATTTTATCACTACGAAAAGATTTTACTCGAAGTTTATTATCAACACCAGCAGACTCTACATAATTTTGTTCACCTGGCGATCTTAGCAAAATATTCATAATTGTTGAAGTTATTCCTGGATTATCAACATCCTCAATAATATGTCCATGTTTTGAGAGTTCTAATCAATAAAACTGAAATGGAAAACAAATTTGAACAAGCAGCAATATTATCTCATTTTTCGTATTTTGCCTCATCTCCAGTTGTGTATCATTTAGTAGCGATATTCTTCCAAAACATAATCATCGTTTTCAAAAGGAAAGCCATTTCCTGTGGGAATATCAAACTCGATTCTATTATTGAAAATATTTAAATTTCCCCGTGTAAGTTCGGAAAGGGGGGGGGGGGGGGTAGTATATCTCTCAAAACTATCAACGCATTTATAACTCAAAAAAAGTATATAAATGAAGGATTCAGAGGTAGCTCATCGAGTGAAATTGCTCATCGAGAAGTATAGAACTTATTAAAAAAATCATGAGGTAGAATATGGAACCATTAGTTCGTGAATAACACAATATTGGCAAAAAAAGTATAATAAGTAAGTGAAGAAAATATAAATTTAATAACAGCACTAATACCTGTTGCTAGCAAATTTACATTATCAACCAATACCAGAAGAAACATCATACGAAAAAGAATTATTTGCAGAACAAGAATATCCTAATTTTGAAGAGCAAATGGGAATTGTACAATTGAAAAATTTACCACCTGTAGCAGGTGTTTCTACTATACATCTCGGTAAATATATTTCTAAAAACGTTAATGTTATTAACGATTAATATAGTTTACGAGGAGATGGGCCAGGTTTTAAAATTGGAGATACGAAAGTAAAAATAGGTGGCGATTTTATATTTGTCAAAGAGAAAAAAAAATGAATTAACAATAGGCCTTACTAATTTGTTAGCGAAAAGCAAAAAAGATGATCTTGTAGATAAATCCATTAGTGAAGATAAATTCACTAATAAGGAATATAGAATTATGCAGACATTGTTTTATTAACAAATGCAGCATATCAAAATTATGATCAACTATGAGCGTAGCTTCGAGTATCGGTTGGAAAAATAATGAAATAATTAAACCAATTTATCACAAATATATTGAAAATTCTCCTAAATCTGGTGACGGTATAAAAAATATAATAATTTGCCGCAGAATAGATTTATATGGACAATGTTTGAAAAACAATTGACAGATTGTTAGTCATTCACAGTGACGAAATTGCTGGAAATAAATATTTTTACAATGAAAAAGTAAACATTATGAATATGCTAAACAATAAATTTTCTAATTTTGTTGTGAATACTACAAAAGGAATTTTATATCAAATAAGAGTTTAAATGTTATTCCGCACTCATTTTGGAATTCTCAACACCACGGCAAAGGCATTAAAAACTGGGCATAAAACAATTTAAATTTGCACAAAATGCATTTGCCAGGTTATAATTGTGTACCATTTACAATATTAAACGAAATATGTTAATTTCATGATATTGCATATAGAGATCATAAGTATTTAGAATCCATGCATGCAGCTGAAATTTTTTTTACAAGAAGATGCAAAATAAGTCATGTTAAATAGAGATACTCCAGTTGGAGTTGCCACAACAATGTTTACAAAAAGAAAACTTGGTTGAGATATTTAAACTATTTAATGTATTAATAATGTATTTTAATGATGTCTTTTATCGTTACAATCATCTAAAACTCCATATGGGCAAAGGTTTGCACGTCTGAGATAACACAAATTTTATAACAATATTTCATAAATGTTTTAATTATTCAATAATTTTTCTACTTATAAATGAAGATAGAAAGCTTAACTTTCGATGTACCCATTGATCGATTAAGAGATTTTGGGAATAGAATAATTATTAACAAAAAACAACTTGAGAAAAAAATAAAAGTCTGAAAGAAGAAAAAATATTAAAATTAAATTTACCATTCCCAACAGTTAAAAAAATGGCCAATGTGAAAACTGGAAGTGGTTAACATCATAGAGGATTTTTACATAATTTATTTGCAGCTTTAGGAGCTCTTGGCGCAATAGCTGGAGGATCTAGTTCAATTTATAATTATGCTGAACAAACTAAAAAAAAATAAAAAATAATTAGAAGCACAACAGAGACACAATTAGAAATGGAAAACAAGGCTGGTAGTGGTGTAGTTGCGAAAAAAATAAGAAGGCCAAAAAAAGAATTGCTTCTCTATCTAATAAATAATATTAATAAAATATGTAAAAAAAATAATTAAATATTAAAAATTTCATAAATGTTTATATGATTAATGAACTACCAAAAGATGCGCTCAAAACAAGCGTGCCTTGGTTAATTTTGATATTTCAACAAATCCCGGCACTCATTGTGTTTGCTATTTTAAAGAAAATAATAATGTTTATTATTTTGATTCATTTGATGGCAATATTCCTAATAATTTACTTCGTTATTTCAAAAACAATAATATTTTTTACATGATGATCGAGTTCACAATTCTAATTCTGTTATCTGTGGACATTTATGTTTTAATTTTTTACACAATTTTTCGAGAAATTTTTAGTTTCGCGATACAATTTCTATTTTATTAAACGACAGATATATTCGGAAACCATTAGTCGAATCTTTAAATGAAAACTTTTACAATATTTCTGAAGATTTAAAAAAATATGTAGATTCAAAATGCAATTCGAGTGTTTCTTCTTTAGAGAGCGAATTGAGCACTTCTTTTGATTTTACGAAATCGTATGTCTCAATATTTGGACGAAGAATTGTTAATATAGGCGAACCTGTAGATTAAAAAGATGCGATCAATAATATATATATATATATATATATATATATATATATATATATATATATATATATATATATATATATATATATATATATATATATATGTGTGTGTGTGTGTGTGTGTGTGTGTGTGTATATATATATATATCAGATTATGCATTAAAAAGGAGTTTAAACAAAATATAGATCTATTGTTTCTGATTGTTCTCTAAAAAGATATATAAATTTACACATCAATAATACTATTACTTATTATATAAAATGAATAAATAATGCAAAAGAAACAAAAAATATGTAGATTAAAAAAATAAAGCTATTGTTTCTGACTATGCATAAAAAAATTATATAGATTCAAAATATAAAACTATTGCTGTTTATTATGCATTAAAAATCGATGTAGATTCAAAATATAAAACTATTGTTTCTGATTATTCATTAACAAATGTTGTTCAATCAAAATACAACACTGGTATCTCTGATTTAAAAACGTTTATAGATGCAAAACATGATACCATTGTTTCTGATTTACAAGATTAACTAAAGTTTTTATTTACACAACAGTATATGTTTGTATTCAAATTCACAGAATTATTAATATGGCAGATTCTATTGACTGAAAAGATGCAGTCAATAAAATATATCTCGATAGTGAATTAATCGATAAATTGCATGATTTCAACAAATTATTTTTTAATTATTGTTATACACTTGTTAAAATGAAAATTGAAGAAAAATCTCAGACATTTTATGTACCTGCAAAGTGGGATAAAAAAAAACTTTTATTTTTCGCCTACACAGCGATGTAGGTTTCTTTACTACTTTTATGAATTGTACCATTTATATAATAAATGCTCTTCATTTCAATTTCCTGATGAATATTTGACTCTTATTATAGCAGCTAAAATAACAGATCACCATAAGCCTTTTGATATTGCAAGGGGTGATAAATGGATTTTTAGAATAAAAAGTAATAAAATATCTGAATATGATAATGGCGTAACTCTAATAATAGGAAATTAGTGATATACAAACATTAACTATTTATATAGCCAGTCATGATATTTTTGAGCCATTTCCATTTGAGATGTAGCTAGAAACTTAACCAGCCCAAATCCATTTAAAAATGTCTACTAATTTGAAAGTCGACTAGTGTATGTGATATACAAACACCCAACTCTCCATATGATAGAATCCTAGAAATGCTGTTCAAAACCGTGTATATGATGAAGATAAGCTACATTTTGAAAATATTAAAGGGCGTCCGAAAACTGGGATTCCTTCAAATGTGTGACCACATACCATGTTTAATCATGAATCAGACTTATATTTATTTGTTTTTTATTATAAAAAAGAAGAAGCAAAAAAATTAAATTGAGTAATTTCTGAAGTTCGAAAAATTTAAGAAAATAATATTAAAGATTATATACCAAATTCATTGTATTATATAGCTCTAAAGGAGTTAAATTTTCTGAGTCATTGGCAATATATTTCATTTTATTTATAATTTCAATATAGGATTCGCACTTTATACCAAACAATGAAATGCTATTTTTGCCAACTCTTGTCAATTTTTTTTTTGTAAATTCCTTATATTCCATGAAAGTTTCATTACTAAAAAAATACTGTAAACCATTTTTATATCTAAAAGCTGAGTCTATCATATTTGGTAAATTAGGAAATTTCTCACTTATTAGACCATCCTTTTTTATCTGGAAACAACATTAATCAATTTCTGCATAATACAACTTTTCATAAAAGATAAAAGTTTTCCCCGAATATGAATTAAAAACAGCACTTATTTTATATTCATATGTTAATCGAAACGAAGCAATTTGTTCTGGATAATAACCAATAAGATTTTAACTGGGATAATCAACCATAAATATTTTTTTCGTCAACAAACAGAACTAACTCGCCTGATGGTCTTTGGAATGTAAAAATATTATTGAAATTGATCGGTCGAAACCGAAACCAATTTCTTACGAAAATGGCCTAGTGATTATTTTCTTGTCTCACATACATTTTGTCCAATCATTTTTATTGTAAAAAATTACGAGTTCAACATCAATTATTAAAAACGTTTTTTATAAATTCGTCTCTGCATAAATCAAATGGTTCATCATCATTGAAATTAATTTGTAGTGGTGTCCCATAAAAGTTTTCAAAATTTCGAATATCGTCTGGTTGCAAATCAACCAAATCATTGTTGAGAATTGGGTACATTATTGCATTTTTATAATTTCTATGTTAAAGACCTAATGCATGTCCTATTTCGTGGATTAAAACTGCTTGTAAATTAATGTTTTTTTCCAGGAGTGTTTTCCCATCAATATACCAATATTCCTGCTTATTGATGTGCATTTCAACAAGGCTATTTTGTTTATTTGGAAAATATGCATGAGCCAGTGCACTACCAAATTGATATGATGTATAAGGACAATCTCCGCGCAACCTATGATAATTATGTAGGCCTTGTTTATATGTAATAAGTATATCTGGAGAATTCGTATCATAAAGAAATTTCAAATTTGTGCTTTTATGCCAAATGTTAAAATCCTCTTTTGCTAAATTTGTAATTGGTTTATTTGCATATGCAAAATTCCAATTTAATGAGTTTTTAGCCTATTTTACTGTTGATGAAAGGTCCACAATTATATCACCTTTAACACCACATCTTGACTTGTTGATTAAATTAAATGTTTCTTAATTGAGTTTCCATAAAATGAAGAGAGTTTGTGATATTCCTGAAATATTCTTAAAGAAGTCTCATACTTTTCAATATCAATTTCTGAAAGCGAATTTGCATCACCTTCTAGGTATCCATATTTATTAAAAAAATTTATAACACATTTTGTCTGATTCTCCTTTTTGGCTAGTGCAAAAATTATATTTGTAATAGCAAGAATAATTATATAAGTCTTCATTAATATACAACGTTAGTATCATCTTGTCTAAACATACACAAAAAATTGTATTGTCTCTTACCAATTTTTTAGACACTCTGGAATAAGTTTTAGCCAAACAGAAACATCAAAATTTTTAAGCCAAACTCTAGTAAAATTTCACAGACTACTTAAAATATAAGCCATTATTTCATTAACTTTTTTGGATATCACTTCAAAATCATCTTGTAATTGAATATATTTTGATTGATTCAAACTTTTAGAGCAAACTAGAAATTTAATAAACTTTAACAACCCCATATTATAAATAATATATTTCATTAATTTTTTTTTGCTCTTACTATGACCAACTATCAACCCGCGAATATTCCCGGGCAATAACAAACTTTTTTTTTTCATTCTTGTAATTTTCATCAGAAATTAAACACCAACATCACAGTCAACTTTTTTCATTTAATTACAATAATTTTTGTAATAAATAGATAATAATAGTGCTTTTAAGTTAACAAAAATAGTTCTATTCTAAAGAAGAAACTTCACTATGATATAATTCATAAAGATTAATCGACATCATTAATTAATCTGCATGCAAAATTTTCAACTCCAAATGTGGAGAACAACACTAAAACCACAATTGGAAAATAGAGTACTGTTGATAAAAACACCATTATAAATATTCCCAGAGGCCAATATGATGCTGAATCATTAAATGAAGCTATAAATTTAACTGAGCCATTTTAAACAAGCAACAATTAAATAAAAACAGACAATATGAAAAAAAGAATTGCAATTAAAAACAAGTTTAATATTAAACTTGATGATCCTTTGTCTGATATTTTCTGTTTTAAAAGAAAACTAACTATTGAAAAAGATAACATTTTTATATGCACTAAATTGCCTAATTTAAATCCATATAAAATAATCAATGTCCATTGTAATTTGGCGTATGGCAAGTTTAAAAAATATGACGTATCTAACCACTTGTAAACTAATATAATTACCAGTTTTCCTCCAAAAAACCATGTTTTATTTTAGAGACTATGTTATTTATGAGCCCCAGTATCCATTTTTTTATAAAATTAATAATGAGCAGTTTAATAACATTGTTTTTGAAATTAGAGATAGAAATGGAAATGTAATTGATTTAGATGATTCTGATATCGATGTTATTTTATGAATTAAATAAATTAAAATTTTGCTATTTTATTATAAATTAAAAATGACGCCATGTTTTAGGGCCCCTACTATATATCTCCAAAATATAATACTTTCCTTTCAAAAATGGGTCGTATGTAAAATGCATACCACCTCGCATTAATCAAATATAAAACTTTTCTTTCAAAAATTGGTGTGACGAATAATTTTTGTATAGCACCAAGTGTCAATGATTCACTAACACCGAATTAGCCATATGGTTTTAAATATTTTTTTCTTACACATCGCACCTCTCTTTAATAAAATTATGAAGATTTGATTAGCAGTGTTTCACCACTAGTTGAGAATAAAAAAATTATAGATTTTGATATCCATATGGCAGTGTGTCAATTTTATTTTCTAGTATAATTGTCTTGTCATCACAATGACTTAAAGCAATTTTATTAACTTCGACTGTATATATTTGGTGTTTCTCACTTCTTATTAAATTAAATGATCTATATTGAATTTTCTCATCAAACAAACATTTCTAATAGTAATTAAAATTAATTATCTTATTGACAACACATTTTTTTAAACCTTTAGATTTTTTGTTTTCTTTATCGCCATCTCTGTATTCATACATTTTTGCTCGTAAACCAACAAATTCTTTTATTTTTCCCATTGAATTTGTCTTCCATAAAAAAAGTCGTAAATTTACTTGATTTTGGGTTAAAAATTCTTGATTTTCGTAGAAAATAGCTGGTTTAAATTTAAATCGAAAATTGGTGAGAAATTGAGCTTCTAAAAACTTGATAAAGTAGCTTGAAAACGGGACATTTGCTTGAGTTTTGGGGCAAATAGCTTGATTTTTGATGAAAATGTGGAGTGAGCAAGAATTCCCCTTTTATATATAGTGTTAAGCGCTGGAAATTGTTTCATCCGTACCTATCAGCCTGCTTCTTGACCTGATCACGACTCGCCGGGAATTATAGAAAATCAGTATAACGTTAACAGCAGTTAGTAGAAATATAATTTTTTTTCGTCGAGGAGAAGCTTTGTAATGGTTAAAACAAAGCATAAATGTGAGTAAAATTCCAACAGTAAATGAGGACAGCACTTATATTGTTTTGGTTTTTTATTTGTATTTGCTATTTTATCGTACTCTTTTATTTGTCTCATTTCTTATTTAACTAATAGATTAACCATATACATTAATTTTTTTATGTACCATACTTATAAGCGAGGGAGAAAATGTATAAAAGAAACCCCGCCGTAGATTCTCCACGCCTTTGGTAGCACTGGATAACAGCATTACGATTGCTAGGCCAGTGGCGGAAATAATACTATAGTAGCGACTTGGCGTTACTAGAAAAACCTAAAAAGTGCGTAATTAAAATTGTCGGTTACTTAGTTAATAAATAAGCCCAAACAATGACCCGTAACTAATATTAATCTTTAAATATAAGGTTAATTTTGATGAAATTCTGTGGGTAGCGGTAATAGAAAAAATGTACTCCAATATATTTCAAAAATTTAGGGTGCATTATCTGGTAAAATTTAATTCGCAAAACATACTCGAGTGAGAGAAACTCTGAAATGACCAAATATCAAGTGGATATATTTTAAGAAGTCTCCTTCCGTTACACTTCTATTTGTCACCTGCTGTGGTTTTCTGTAGCGGATTTCTAAATATAATGCATGAAAATTAAAAACCTGCTATTATTTCAAATAAAATATACCGTCCCTCAACTGTAGCTGTAGTAAATAAAAATTACGCTTTCACAATTACCTTTTGAACACATTGAATATTTCGGCAGCCTTCAAAATACGTTCGTAGCCTATACTCTGCAAGCGTGTAGGTAGAGACCCGAGAACGTTGCGAGTTCGAGCTATGCACCTATGCATTTAAAAGCTTTTACTTCCTTTTTATAGTCTACTAGCGGTTTCTTCGCAGTTTTTAAACCAAACCTTTGAAAAATCACCTCCATGTATGACGTGTTTGGCTGTTTCCTAAATATGTCACGTTTCTCAAACAATTTATAACTACTTCTGTTAACTTAGGAGTGCATAATTTTATTGTTAAACTGAACTGTTACTTATAATTTACTTATAAATTCAAATATTTCATTCCCAAAAAAATCCGAATAAAGACAGTGTGAATATTGGTGTGTTGGTAATACCTCGTAAGAAATAGTTCTTGTGCAGAATTGTATTACAGTGAGAGCGCACGGATGCAGTGTGTTGTCCATTTGTAGTAATTTTCTAGACATGGTTAAGCTTTATTTGCATGAGGCGGAGGAATAGTGTGACAGTAGGACTTCAGCAGGGCTTCAGAAAAGTTTGATGTTACATGACTTGCCCTGCAGGACTGTGAACCAACAATACACATTTAGAAAGATACGGAGCGAATCACGCACCACAGGATAAAATGTTCACGATGAAGGCTCCAGCCAATGAACGAAGGTTACCTACGGGCTGTATACCAAACCGTCGAGTTAAGCCTCGCCGTCAAATCAACTCGTTGATAGTGGAGAGGGGTGGGTGGCGCTTAACATCGAGGTCTTGAGAGCCGATGAGAGTGAAGCGAGGTGAGTATGGAACAGCGCCGGAACACAAAGGCAGGGAAGCGAGAGACCCCTCCCCCCCCTCGAGAAAACCCGCCTGTTATCAGTTTCGCACGGCACGATTCCCACGTGCCAAAATCCGGGGGCGACCCCTCCGGGAATCGAACCCGGTTCGCCTTGGTGAGAGGCGCATGCTATAGCAGCTGAGTCACTGAACAGTTCGGTAATCGGGTATGAGGGTAGCACCTCGGAATGTTTTGTTGTGTTCTTACAAGCCTGGTTGTAGTGGGAAAATATTGTTGAAGTTGTTCCTATTGGAGGTATTATCTTTTTTCTAGTACAAACGCAGTGCTTTGGTGCAGCAACCATATGCACAGTAGCAAATAAAATCACAGACAGGAAGTTTTGTTGGTATTTCTATCTGTGTAAACATTATTTAGATGATACCTGAAACGCTTCAGATAGCTGTACCTATTTTAACAGTCTCGTTGGTTCCTAACGCCATATTTTGTTCTCAGTTATAAATTCTTTCTATACGTATGCTTTTCAGGTGAATGGCAAATTTAAGGCGGTGCTTAAACGATTCTTTCAGATTGTTGTATATTTGCGTCACTTATTATTAGAAAAAAAATTGGCATGTGACTAATAAACACAGTGTAAATATTTTACATATCTCAGAAATTAATGTCAGAAATCACAATAAAATATAACTTTTTCGTTATGCCAGCTGGGAGAGCCTAAAAATGCGCTCACTTTACCGTGAATAACCTATAACATGAAGAGAGATGCGGAGAACAATCGATGCCCCAGTTGTCATGGGCCGCGAGTGTACACACTCATGTGATTGAAGAAGGGTGCGAGGGATGAGAGCGTGGAAAACCAGCACTGACCTTAGCGACGACAAGCGGCCAGCATTATGGCAGGGCTTGTCAAGTCGGCAGCGGCCAACTATAGCCGATAAATCAAAGGCGCAGCGATTATTTACTAAAGTAGCGGGAGCGTGTGGGTTCTGGTGCACGTGCCGGCCACGTGGGGAGAGGGAAGGGTGTGTGTATTGATGTACGCGCACGCCTGCCTGCTCTGATATACTGCCCCACTCAATAGTCAATACCTACCCTCTACCCCTCTCTTCAACCACACCTATCATCATTACAGAATCATCGGCCTAACTGCCGACTTAACGACTGTCTGCTGGGTCCAGCAATAAAGGGAAAATTTGCAGCATGTGTACCCAAGATGAGCGGTAGTCTGTCTCCATGTCCCAATATTAGAATATTTTTCCTATATGACTATCATAAACAATGTGGATTGGTTGAGAATTTATTCAATTGTTTATATAAACAAGTTCTTTGAAATGTCTGTTTAGTTCCTTTAACGAATTTTAATTCAATTACACTGACTTAAAATTAGTATTAATAATTTACTCATATAATAAAAGTTTGTCATTTAAATATCAACATACAAACAAACCTGTTCAAAACTATTGACCATGTGACTTTGACAGTTGTATTGGTATGGAGAAGGTCAGTGTTGAGTGTATGCACATAATACAGAAAACGCTCTTCTTCATCTTTAGTCACTGAGTCTAGGGGCATTAAAAAAAACCGGTTCTGTCTCAATTTTCGTTGCAGCTAGAGGTATGTTACATGAATATTACAAATACTTTTGGAGGCATGCTAGACTTTCAAGAAAGTATGCCCTGGATTTTTTTATTGAAACAATATGGTTTAGACATGTTGAGTACAACTATTTAGCCAGTTATAAAACAGGAATCAGTAATGTGTGACAGCATTGAGTATGAGGTGGTTATTTCTAAAAGAAATCTCGCCCTGTGGAAGAACTACCCATAAATAAACAATTGTATCTCGTGTATGTAAGGGACTGAGAAGTTTAAGATGCTTGCAAAATCATTTGTTAAATTCACACATTTCTTGTTATAGCTCTTGAATGTAACAGATATATATATATATAATATAATAAAAATGTTTGACTTCTCTTTTCTTTTTCCCTCTCTCTCTATCTTTCTATGTCTGTGTATACCAAACATGATGTTACTGATATAACTAATGAGAACAGACAGGAAATTTTCGCCTTTCAACGACCTGTTTGCTAGATATAATCCACCGTCCTGTGTATTTTTGAGCCACAGCTTTATATTCATTGGACCAGGTAGCTGGAGGTTCGTTGTTTCTTTGCTTGCAGGTCTGATATTTTACCTCTGGGAGTGTTTAATAAACTGTGATTCAATTGTAAACATAAAAGTGTTATACATATATTTAAGGTCGTGTTCATCCTTAAATGAATTCACGAAATGTTCCAATCCCTACTAAAAAGCCTAATTTGTTCTACACATGTACAGATAATGTATAAAGCATGCAATTAAGTGTACTACTGAGGTAGAATTCGGAGCATCAACTCGAAAAGTAATCAGTATAATTTCTGAGTGACTGGATTCATCGCTGTCGTTTTGAAAATTGGTGTCTTAACACTTTCATACCCACTCAAGTGTTAAAAACAGACACTTTTATGATGCGTTCTGTACTTAACACGACAACACTTGTTTCGTTGTCACAGCCAACGAGTTGTAGGCTATTGTTCGGCTACTGTTATACGAACAAATTATCACCTTACCAGTAAGACAGTCCCGAATAATTTGCCCACAGGCAGAGATGGGCAAAATACATGCAAAAAGAATTTTAGATACAAAATACAAAATACCTCTTAAAATATATTTTTAATACAAAATACGAAATACATGTTGAGAATATACTGACAATACCACATGCAAATTAGTATTTTAATTTACACATCAGAATACAAAATACAAATGTGAAAAAAATTCCATGTTCATCAGTAGAATGATTGGGTGAGTCGGGGGCAAGGGATCTCGGATAGGATCCTGGTGCCGGCTGGCCACCATGTTGTGATGTCAACCAGCTGCCATTGTATATGTCGCTGACCTAGACCTTAACCCAGCACATCGATCTTGACCTTATGCCCATGACCTTGGCTAATACTGATTCCAAAATATTAAAAAAATCCAAAAAACACCAAAAATGTTATGAAAATAAGTAAAAAAAAACATTAAAAGATTAATTAAAGTGTCAAAAAAAAAATTTTCGTTCCAAAAAATTACCAAAAATACCCTTGAAATTTTACTAAAAAACACAAGACCCAAGACTGAAGCTTTAATTTTACTACAAATTTTGTTATTAGTCTATCAAATTTCTTCTGGCTTGCAGCATTATTTGAAGTAGGCATATTTGCAAAAGAAAAACACATTTGCTTTATATTTTCTATATGATCATCATCTGCAATATGAGGGAGTTCTTTCTTTTTTGAAACTCCAACTCCATTCCTATCCCACTCAAGTTTAGAAGTTCAAAATCCATTTATCTCATTGGGATGTATTCTCTGATAAAGTACAATAGAATACAGATTTTTGTATTGTAATGCATTTATTGGAGATAATTATATTCATTGCGCAGTAGTTAAGCACAGCTGTAAACTTGCCTGTAATGTATTTACTTACAATACAGTAGATTATTTAACTGGCTGTTGCTGTATGTGAACCTGATTGACACCACTCACTCCGAGTTTTAACATGTCCTTCAATTTGTTCAACATCTGTGAAGTGTTTGTTATCTAAATTAATACACCTATGAAGCCCAAAGCTTTTATTATCACTACCCACCTTTCCATTTACTTCAATTCAAACAAGTTAATAACAATCCACACTAGGCTTACACTCAACACATTCAACATCCTTGCCAACAAACAACGACGTGCGTTAGAACATTGTATATTATCGAAAACACTTCATACAGATATGTATACTCAATAGGGTCCATTACTTTTAAATATCTGTGGTGCTGGATGGCATGGATATTAGATGTACCCAATCATAGGTGCAGTAAATAAGATAAAGAATTGTTATTAAAAATACCTGTTTTGCATGAATAAAAATATATATCACACAGACTGCAATGTAAAAAACTGATTTTTGGGGGATTTTTCATCACTTGAGAATGCAAGCAAATGTTAATAATATATTCATTATATCAAACGTGTCCCGCAAGGAGCGCTAATAAAGGTGATTTCCAGTATTCTTGCAACCTATAAATGTATTACGAGAGTAAAGGTGTTTTTCAAATACAAAATACTTTAATTGTTTTGATATCAATGTAAATACTTAGCAGGAAATGTATTTTCGTTTCAAAACACAAATGTATTTTAAATATTTATTTCAAATACTTGTATTTTCGATACTGCCCATATATGTTCACAGGTGAGATTATTGATCATTAGGATTTTCTATGTGCAGTATAGAAAAAATTACCTACACTTACACATATTTGTACACTGGGTCTGAGTGTTTTAAAACACTTAAGTTTTCATTACTTACCATAGTGTAATTTGTGTGGGGAATTAGGTGGAATTTGGTTCATTGGTCCCCTAGATATGTAATAAACACCCGACATTCTTATTTAATTTGTTCTTACAAAATATCCTAAAAAAAGTGGTTCTGTGCACGATGCTATTCCGAAAGTAAGTGTCCTCCCAAACTCAAAACAAATTAAATTTTATTGTCTGCCGTAGAGCTATTTGTTTGGCAAATTTGGTAGGTGTCTTTTATATTCCATACATATGACAAAGATTTTAATATTTCATGTTATGGTGTCCTAAAAAATGGTAGCCAGTAGCAGTATTTGTGTGTAAATATACATGGCTTTAACGCACTTGCATACTAAGTTAAAATATCCAAATGACCATTATTTTCAAAATATGTGTCTGAATTTAGTAAAAATTCTAGTACTGCAGTACTATTTGTTTGCCATATTTGATTGTAATCTGTCAATACTTTCTCAAGATAATTTTTTATTTAATCAAGTAGTGCTATCTAACAAAGTAGCGGACAGAAGAGGCTTGGTTGATATACATTTGATAGTAGAAGATATACAGCCAACATTCATAGGCAGTTTGGAATTAATTACATGGTTTTGAAAATGTAGCACACTAAGCTAAATTGTTTACATGACAGCCATTTTTTTAATATGTGTCTAACCTAATTAAAGCACTTCATATTACATCACCTTGCTCAGTATTACATGTGTGCTAAATTTGGTAAGAATCGTTATATTTTTATAAGATATGACATAAAATATTTTTAATTTGATGCTCTCTTTAACAAAATCCTGGGGGAAAATTGCTATTATCCACATACATAATGCTTGTTATAGAAGCTGTTACCATACAAAATGTAGTCGAAATTGGTAACATGTTATGGCGAATCTATCAACTATGCCTAAAATACTTTTTATGGCCTAATAAATGTTAATTACATGTGTTTACATAGGATAATATTATATTACTTACTTGCCTAATTTGGCGAGCATGTGTTTGAGCAATTTACGAGGCAGGGGGTAGCAGGAAGTAAGGTGGGGGTAGTCGACATTTTTCGTGATGGTTAAGGTTTGGGCGGCAGTGGAGGGGTCAGCATAAATGGTTTTTTATTTCAAAATCATTCAAAGTCATTAGGTCAAGGTCGAGTTACACTGCGTCTAATATGGTTGCAGTATTCGGTAATGTAATATGCTCATTCACATTTATGAATTTTCACTAGTTTTTGTTTTCAAGGTATTTCAATTTCCTCGGGTAAAAAATGAGGTGGTCTGCATCTACTCTGGTGGCAGGAGTCTGTTATGTAATAGGCTTGTTAATATTGATGTATTTTTCTCTATTTTTTTCAATGTCTTTCAAGGTCATTGGGTCAAGGTTGAGTACTCTACATCTAATATGGTGGTAATATATTATGATAGTTGCCTTCTAACCATTTTTTCTCAGGTATTTGTTTTCAAGTGCATTCAGAGTCGATGTAGTCTGCATATGATATGTAGTAGCCTGTAGTGTATCATGCTTACTAACTTTTATGTTTTTCCTTGAGTTTGGTTTTCTAGGTCATTCAAGGTCATGGGGTCAAGGTTGAAGTTGTCTGCATCTAATATGATGAATGTAGTCTGTAATGTATTATACTTAGTGACATTTATGTATTTTTGTCGAGTTACTGATGGTGTCAAGGTCGAGGTAGTCTGCTTGTAATATGGTGGTAGTAATCTGCAATGTAATATGCTCGTTGACTTTTATGTATTTTTTCTAGAGTTCTTTTAAGGTCATTCGAGGTCATTCGAGGTCAAGGTCGAGTTAATATGCATATAATATGACAGATAGTTGATGTCTACCTAGATAGTGGTCGCCTACCAAGCTGGTTGAATGGGTATATGTGGTAGGTGTAAACTCTGGAAATTGAAATATTCTTAAATTCATAAAAAAATAATAATTTTTAATAACACATTTTAATAATAAATTTTAAATAGTATTTTAGTTATTTTTATTTTCATTATTTTTTTTAATTTTCTGGAATTTCTTTTTGGACATTTTTGTGTTTTTTTCAGGTAAAATTTAAAGGTAAAATGTTAACTGCGTTCAATATAGATGCAAGATGGCTGACAACCAGGAGAGTTCATGGTTAGGTCTAACTTAGAATCTGGATTCCTTGTATGGATTTTACATACACTATGACTATAAAACCAATATGGCTGCCAATGCTCTGTCGGTCCTAAGGAAGGCCTTCAAATTATTTAAATTGGTCGAAAATTGGCTTTAAGGGGCTTCCTACTTCACATGAGGGGCTTCTACCTTTTTTTGGGGGGCTTCTTCCATTTTTGAGGGAAATAACAGGAATTTGTTAGGTATTTTTTAGGGAAAGAAAATAATTTTTTCAGAAAAAGGGAAATTCCAGGGCATTTTAGTTGATTTTGAGGGGAAAAAAGTAATTTTGAGGAGAAAACGATAAAAGATGGCGGACGATTAACGTAACGACATAGCGGCCGGCCGAATCCGAATCCTACGCCCCATGTCCTTGTGTCTCCAAACCTACATTTCCGTACTACTTTGTTGTATGCTTCCCGTGATATAACATATCACTCAAATTTTAGTATGTTCGCCATTTTGAATGCAGGTGCCCACTGTGGACGAGAACTATAAAATTCACATATCCATACTAAGTACTATACATGTACCGAGTTTAGTGAAATTCGTTTCACATATTCAAAAGTCAACAAAAGAGTGCAGACGCAAGCACAGACACACACAGACACATACACACACCTACACACACAGACAGACTGACACACATAAAAGTGTTATGACAAAAAAACACTTCTTTCCTTTGGAAAGTAGGATAAAAATATCTCAGTTAAAGGTGGATAACATAATTTATTAGAAAATAATTCAAATACCATCCATTCGCAACATTTCAATTTCTTTAACTCCAATTTGACCAATTATAGGAAATCACCATGTGTTATGTGAACAGTAGGCCTATAGGGCGAAATTCTACTGAATATGACGAATGCAATAGTAGTGAGAAATTAAATGCATAAAATGACATAAGGTTTTGCTATATGAATTTTGGTATTTTTTGACTCGCCCAAAGAAATTTATAATTACAATAGTAGATATTTATCAAACAGCATAAATACAGTATAATATATTCCCCTTCACTTCTTTTTAAATATATCAAAATATATATAACAAATTTAAATATATGTGGATAGAATTTATTAAAAACATATCTTCACGACTATAAAGTAAGATAATAAAAATCATTTACCAAATACTGTGCATATATTTTATTAAAGCCTGATATAGTAACCCCCATGCCTGCCCCCGTAGTTCTCCCTGATAAGCAGTCAGGTATCCCCATAACTAATACAAGGCTCTCCCAGTCTTCCATGTCCAGTGCATTTCAGAAGCTCCGAGAAAGATTAAGAGTCTTTGGCTCAATCATGTTCGAAACTTGCATGAAGTCAGGACGCGCCAAAAACGTCTCCATGACGAAGACCTTTCGTGCAGACAAAGGGTGAGGTGAAGAGAGGGGTATGGGAAGGCCCACCTCACTTATGGGCAAGTTAGTAACGATGTAGCACCATGGCGAACCAGATGCTACCGCTTGGTAGGTGTTCAACACACCGTCGCTGCAACTTGGTAAGTCATAAATATATCCTTTTTGATGTATGGAGACTCACAATGTGGTGACACCGTCACATCCTCCTTATCCTCAAAGCACAGGCAGGAGTACCGAGGCAGATGCTTGGGTACAGCGGTGCAGGAAGGCTAGTCCATTGTCAATACCTCAACCTAAGTGAAGACTCAAAGAATCACAGATCTTCAGTTCTTCTTACAGTAGGTGTGTTCTTAAAACACATCATATGGGAAAACATAAGAGGGCTATTGAACTACCCATGAAAAGGACTAAGAACTCTCAGAGAAAGTAGGGCATCACAACTCTAAAGGCACCAAAAACTATGTTTTTTATCTGCTACCAAAATTAATTGCTTACAAAGTGAATATAATTGCATTTCATATTTTAAAGATATCATTAACATTATTACAATGTATTTAATAATAATGGGATATCTAATAAAGCTATGTTACATCCTCATAATGGAGAACTAGGGCTGGGTACATATAATTCACTAACCATAAAACTTTTCAAATGACTGATTGTACTATAAACTCTATTTGTGGAAAGTATGGATCAGACAAGAAACGTGTAACAGGTGTTAAGAACTGAATAATTTTATATTATCTGTCACACTGATGCAAAATTTTCGAGGTAAAGTAATCTACTTTGAACTTAAACGATATGTTTGTACTATCACTAAATCTCCACTTCGTAAACTTGCATGTTAATTGTGCATGTTCACCTTTTCCTATAATTTTTTGTGGTGCTCTATTAAGTTATGCGATACTTCTTCCGATACATTTACCAATAATCTTAGTGCACGAATTTCCTACACAGAAAGGTTACAACGCCTACGTTTTAAACAGGTGAAATTATTTTCTTCCTAAAGTACCTCTACAGGGGTGTGTTTATGGCTGCTCTGCACAGCATTATTAAAGCACAGAAGAAGGTTATACAGCACAAATCCCATTGTCTTTGGGTCCTTAATTGGAAACATCGGAAAGAAACTTTGATGTTCCGGTTTAATCTGTTTAAAAAATTACTTTGTGAGTAATACATAGAAGTCTGTGCCATTTTAACTCCCCTCGTAAACATTAAATGACAACATTCACGTAACAAAAGTATGTTATATCGTCGGTAACAACGAAAACTGGTGAACCATAAACACAAAGTAATCTTTGCATAATGACATAACAAATCTCAACTGTTGTAATTGTATGCAAAAAATTAAGAATACGGAATTTTTCTTAAACTGTCAATACCGACTAAAACATTAACATAAACCGCTTTACTGCGTGGCAGGGGGCGCATTACATGAAGATATCCACACTCCCAGGGAACGGTAGCGAAGGATCATGAATATTTCCCATCATGTTTCTTTTCTTGGGCCTGCCTTGTTCAAAGGCAATACATTCCTTTACCCATGTACCTGGCCTAACATAAGGCCAGGTAAAAATCTCCACAACTCGAGACATCATCTTGTCGCTTCCTGGTTGACCACCAAAGAAAGAGTATTTGAATGCCATGGGTTGGAAATTCATCAGTACAAACAGGTAAAATTTCACTTTCTTCGTCCTTTCGCCTACAAAACCTTTATATCCAGACATTGCAGCATTTGACAATAACTGTTGACATATATAATATTTTTTCTGACGCTCCTTTAAATATACAAATGTCGTGGGAACATTTTGCAAGTTATTTGACATCTCTAGCCCTCATATGCTATCCTGATATACTTTATCAACAAAGTTTAATTCCAGACCTTCACACGAACAAACTTATCCTGCTTAAACTCTTCACTGTTAAACAAGAGGTAAAGGGCATCAGCGACTGAATTTTCGATTCCATTAATATTAATATGGTGTACTTCAAAATTAAAATCTGCTAACCTTACTAGCCAACATGCTAACCGACCAATCGGTACATCTGATCAGAAAAATGTTCAATGATCCATGTACACCTTAAACATAATTTTTCTTAAATTGTGTATTTCCTTTCCATAGCAGTCGACAACTTACTCGTGTATGCAACTAGAACTTACATGACCTCTTTTTTTGACTTAACCTGCACCCTAAAGTAATAGAACTTGCATTGCGATGCAGATAAAATTTGGCAAATATAACACCGGAAGCTGTATCAATTTATCTTTTAGCTTCTGAAATAATTTTTATTGCTCAGACTCCCATATAAACTCGATATTTATTATTTTCAATAAATTCAGAGTATCAGAAAAAAATTTAAGAAATTCTACATAAATTTACTGAAATAGTCACCATTCCTTAAAAAATTCTCACCTTTTACATTTTTTGGAAACAGGAATTGACAATGGTGTTAGAATTTTCAGGATCTCTCCTCAAATGTCCTTTGGTTATAATAAACCCCAAATATCTTACAAGTTGCTCAGCCCAACATATTTTATCAGCTTGCCTCAAAGTCTATAACACTTTTCGGAAGTGTTTCAAGTGCTCCACTAGGGTGCTGCTATATATACACACAGCATCTATACATTATAACACAAAATCAAGCACTAATTTACCTCACACATTAAAAACACATATGCTACATTACTTGTGCTCCACAGTTGAGACCCGTTTGCCAACCTGTCAATTAGTGTAATCCCCATGGGATTTAAAAAGCCAGAGATTCTTTCGAATTAGGGAGGAGCGCGCACTGCAAAAGTTTAGAATTCAAATATAAAATTGTGAAGTACTTTGTCTTACACAAATATTGAAGAACAGTCTTTAGTACTGGGACTGGTACAAATCAACGAAATATGCTCGTTCACATTGCCATAACCGCAAATCAAATGGAGTCTTTATGGAAGGAAAAGGAATTGACAAGCATATGCACTACAAGATTCGTCCACTATTACTTGCTCTTTCAATTCAACAATAATCTGTTAAAAAATGGGAAACCTAGGTGGTGCTATGATGCATGGAAATGATACTATTGGTTCATGATTTTTCAACTATAACACAATTGGGCACCAAATATGACCCATTTTTGTCATTATTACATCTATAAATTATTATTTTAAATTTATAATTTTTTTTTTCAACCGTTTCCATAACTGAATCATTTGCACCTCTCTACTATACGATGGTTTGTTTACTAGGGACACAGGGACTCCCAGGGACACAGGAGACTCCTGAGAAAACCTAACAACGCAACATATTTTTCTTTACATCAGTGCAACAGTGCGTCTTCCCAAGAAAATCTATATTGAGTATCACGGAGTACAGCGAATCCCGCAAAAGTTGAATTTTTTTTCCATACAAATCCTTCTATTTTGATCTTCATAGTAGAGAGTGCCTGTGTTCTTGCTAAATGACCGTCTGAAAGAAAAATTGCTGCCATATGACTTGTTGACATATTAACTGGTTGCACATGTTATGGCTCATTAACAATACTATAGCACCCGAGTCTGTTAAGGTGGTCACAGTAGAATTACCTTTATATACAGCAACGAATAATAATACTTTTGTATTCTTATTTGCAGCAAATTGGTTCACACAACCCACAAACAGGTTTTTTTTATTTTTTCAAAATGGACAAGGAACCTGGTAATGATCTTGTTTACAGCATCAAAATCATACAACAGGTTGGTTCTTGGCCTTGAATTTGTGGAACTGTTCTTATTCGTTATTCAATCAGTCCTCACCAACTATGGCTGACATATCGGTGTTACTCTTTATTTCATCCTCATTAGGACGTTCGTCGGAGCTGCACTCTTTCGGGACTTTTTACACGTTGCCTTTACTTTTACAGTCAGTCGTTCAATACTTTAAGAAACATTTTCCACCCATGTGATTCGTATCAAAACCACACTTATATTGATATTTCGCATTCTTACCGCAGCATCAAATTTTTTTGTTACTATCTACTGTCGTTAGCCCTGCTTGATTGAGTAGTTGTAACAAAGCTTTCTATCTACTGTCGTTAGCCCTGCTTGATTGAGTAGTTGTAATAAAGCTTTCTAATTCTTAGTCTTGGTTGCAAATGGGAAAAATCTATTACTTCCCGGAAACTGATTAAATACATTAGCTTAGCTACATCAGTTAAAGAAGTTTCGTTATAAGAAAAACTAACACAACCGACCAACTTAATAGTTTCCTTTACTAAAAATATTTCATAGTTTGGCTGGTATTCTAATACCTACCCAATATTATAAATCACAAACGAGTACGCGCTATAGAAGACCGAACATACTGGGTGTTATAAAGCCCAGCTGTGCACCCGCTACCAAGGTTTCGCCTAAGCGAAGCGACAGTAACGAGGACACAGTTTGGAAAACATGAAAACCCAAAATTCGACCACAAGTGCAACCTGTGAACAGTCAAACAAATGCACCGAATATAACAAAATATGTCGGTCCAACTAACACAGTATTTTTACCAGTAAGCATAACACTCCCTCGACAAGACTCCACCCACAGGGCACGGTGGAGACCAATCAAATTCTATTACGAGATGAAACACTTGTGGTGGAATGAGAAGTGTGGACGGAGCTACGAGGTCTGGAGAAGACACAGCTGACGACCAGAAGGCAGACGGTGTTGCAGTGAGACCAGGCAGAGGTGGCAGCAGCTTAATTAATTAGTCTTCTCTCTTACTTCTACTAAGTAAAATTCCCTTCCTTCATCCTTCCAGTCTTTATCTTAAATGAAACTATAATATCTGGTGGAGGCGCTTAATGCTCACCACCTCATGCTACAAAGTTAAGATACTCTACGAACCACACCACATTTCATACCCTACCAGCCCACACTTAGCATAATTTTAGAACCCTATTATGTCTTTATTTTCAGGAAATAATGTTTACTTCCTTTATGACTTTCAAACCTTGCAACATTGATACTAATTTTAATTATTTGTGCCATATTTACATCATATTTAATTCATGGCTAGAAATTGCTTTTCATTCTATGGCGTTTGCATGTTAACAAATATTATATAGTAATAGTGGTATTGCATATATTCTCACAAAGAGTGTTTGTCAATCATAACAACACAAAGTGAAATGCTGTTAAAAACAACTCATTATGCACCAATTAAATGGACATGCCTAACAAATGCGATGCCTTGAGGTAATTTTTGACCACATCACAGCGAACTCTCTTCCATCAAACACACCAAATAATTTAGAGACTAATATAAACACGGACCCGAGGAATATTAGTGTTCAGCAACCAGAGAGACAGCCCACCAAAACATATTTGCAAACATTACAAGCCACACAGGGAACGAATACAAGGAACGATAATACAGCCTTTCGCTATTATATTGTATCAGAATGTTAATAAACCAATTGAAGGTGTACAAAGCCCAAAAAACACAACAGGCATTACAAAACCTATAGCAAAACACACTTAATAAATCTTAGCCATGAACCCACCACCACACTTTAATATTGTTGTCCCACAACATGTAGCATTATAAATATGCAATGGAAACCCACACAAAGATATTTTATAATTTCTACAACTTTATATCCCATGTGCTCAAATAAATGAATGGACCAATAAAACAAAAAACAAGAAATTTGCATTACACCTGTCAGGATCTGCAAAACATGTATACAACAATCTCATCAAAACAATTCAACCACGACTCCTTACATGGAGACATGTTGAACAAGAACTTGCTAAGATATTTGCAAATGACGAGAAAATATTACAAAATATAAAAGACGGTCGTATGCGAAACGGCAAAGTCCACACAAATCACCAATGGTGCATACACAAAAAAATCCTTTATCTAGTTAACATGGTTAAACCGGATATGCCAGAAGAAGAGATTGTAGATATTTTATGGAACTCACTATCACCATTAGTAGTAGATAAACTCACTGTAATGAAAAATGGCACACTGGAGGAAAAAAAAAAAAAACAAATTGAAGCTGGTTGCAGCAAATACAAACGTAATATTGAAAATGCACTGGGAACTTCAAACAATTTCTTACAAATCATATCCGAGAGCTAAAAGAGGCAATAAATAAGCTCACACTACTGCAGAGCCACACATAAACACACTCAACCTAGGACAGGGAACAAAATACCGGAAACAAAACCACACAATCACTTAATACATAAACCAAAGCCAAAAACATTTCAGGTGTAATACTTTCAGACAGACATATATTCCTCACACAAAGACATCACAACAAGGACATATCCATAACCATAGTCCATCTCATGTGTACACGCCACCCCTACTTCAAATTCCATTTTTCCCTTACATAAACCCAGCCCCACTGCCCCTATTATCACAGCAACAACCTCTTTGTGGATACCTCCCAAATTGCTATCTCACAAACGACAGGAAAGCTAAAAAAAATTACAGTGTGTAAGTGTCTCCCGACCGCCCTGTCCCACTACAGCAAATCCATTTGAGGGGGACAACAAGCCCCCACGTATACACAAATTATGGGGAAATACTGTGTTCCCGATATTAATTGTTACTTACTTATGCCAAACCAAATGAAGCCTCACGAAACAAATATCGCAGGAACACCACAACAAAACAAACAAAATTTTAACAGGCTCACACATTCACCACGAAACAGAGAAAAAAATTGAAGTTCCAAAAGTATGATCATCCATATCCAACAGATCCCTAATTACAGTGCAATCAAAACAGAAATAATCGAGTACATAGTCCACGCTTCACTCAAAATAAAGACAAGCAAAATTAGCCACACAAAAACCAAATAATAGAAGTAGATCACAAAATCAAATTATGAGCCCCACAAAACAGCAAAAATAAAACAGCATACAGGTGGAAAAGTAAATTTAAGTCACAACGACAAAATACTGAAAATAGGCCCACAAACAGAATTCATGAACACTTGTGCCTTATTCTTCTATGAAGTATGCCATGCGGATGCCTGTCCTATGTTTCCAAACAAAAACATTAGCTGGTATACAAACAAAGCCGAGACATTTAATAAATTTAAAATAAAACATACAGTTAATAAATACCAGCCACTATGATATAATTCAAAACACGAATAGGCAACCACAGAAAACCTTTCAGTCACACAAAATATGTGCAAACCAAGATGTCATGCAGAAAATGGGGAGACAAAAATGATGACCATAACAGAAGAAATGTTTGCAACACCAAAAATTAGTATCCAAACTCCCTCCACTACATATCTGGCTTTACTTGATAAAGAATGTCCGAAATCCTATGTAGATAAACAATGATTGATAACAATCGATTAAAAACCATCCCTCAACCATTGAAACTATTGGATGCAACAGAACAAATATGGACACTACAACATTATCTTACCCTGACATTCCAAATTGATGGTCACATGTAACAATCATGATTTCCTGGCCATTCAAAATTTACAGTCAGACATAATAATAGGATGTGATTGTATTTACAAACACAGGCTAATTCCGGATCTACACGCACGTATTGCCACACTTGGGCACAATCATGACAAAATTATCTCTGTACCTTTACTTGAAAACAGAGAGAACGAAAATTATTTTCTCATTGGCTGCATACAGGAAATGTAAAATATAGAACCGGACAAGTAAAATCTTCACTTCTCGCATATCAACCCTAATCTCTCCACAGAATACAAAAATAATGCAAAGAAAATAATTTCAAAGTACAAAGATCTTTTTGCCTATAAAATTCCTGATTTAACAGAAACTAAAAAGTATCAAATTAAAATAGAACTCACAACTGATAAACCCGTTCATGACAAACCATATTGTATTGCGCCAGCACAACGCTACACAATTAAGGCACAAATTCAAGACATGCCCCAAGCAAAATAATATTGAAAAATCCACCAGCCCTTACGCTGCATTATGCTTAGTAGTTTCGAAAAAGCACGGTTCTATACGTTTTAGTTCAGATTTCTGACGCCTTAATACATTTATACTGTGCACTGAAGATATTTTGCAACTATTGACAAACAACAAACATGTAACTACTCTTGACATGTTTTCTAGATTCTGTGCAATACCTATAAGGAGAGAATATAGGCATAAGTTAGCTTTGACCATCGATCAATAAGGTATAATCTAATATTGTCGTTTACCAATGGGCCTTAAAAGCAGTCGAAAATTTTTCTAAGAGTTTGTTGACACTATTAAACGATTTGTATTGGGAATCCGTAATTTGCTGTGCAAATGATATTTTCGTACTTGGTAATAATTTTGAAAGTAATATTCATAATCTTGAAAAATTGTTCCAAAGAATGCAGGCATTTCAGGTGAAATTAAATCCCAAGAAATGCAATTTTGCATTTCAGGAACTCACTACATTAGTCCATAAAGTTACCCCACGTGGTTTAAACCCAGATCCTGAAAAAATTAAAGTTATAGTAAAAATTGTTCTACCAGTAAATTTAAAACAGCTACGCTCAGTCCTTGGCATGACATCACATTTGCAGAAATTTTACTGGGGGATTCCACAACAATCTGCGTTTTTTCAACTTAAAAAGCAACAACATTTGCCCCGATTTTAGCTCCATTTAAAGAAGCTAGTAGACCATCCTAGTTTGTGATGCGTCTAAAGTTGCAATAGGGGAAACATTATTACAAGGGGATGAATTTGACAAAAGGCATGTCATAACATATGGCTCAAAATCTCTTTCAAAAAATGAATGCAACTGGTCAACAACCGAACACGAGTTAGGTCCAATCAAATATTTTGCCACACATTTTCGACAATATTTATACGGCAAGCACTTCATGATTGAAACTGACCGTACTTCCCTTAAATACTTACAGTCTATGGCAGAGCATAATATTAGAAATCAAAAATTTGCAACCACCCTGACAGATTTCAATTTTGAAACTAATATTATAAAAAGAAATAACAATATATTTATGGACTGTCTATCTCGCTTGCCGAATGAGCATGCAGAAATTGCATTCACAAAGGTTATAAATAATAACAATTATAGATTATATAGGGTAAAAGGTGCGCCAGACAGCCTATATGAAGCGTTACGAATTTTAGTTTCCTACAATTTTCACAAAATTGAAGAAATCAAATCCGTGGTTACCCGGTATATCACAAATAAATCTCGCGAATATAAAAAAATTATGTTATCCTGATGAGCCTGCAACAAGGAAAAAAAAACAATAAATAAATTTAGACATAATACCACACACACAAACACAGAGACAGACATTCAAAGTAGAAAATCCACTTACCTCCTCCAAAATATTCTTTTTCACAAAAGAAAACTCCACTATCTTCTTCCCATTTAGAAGATCAACATACCATCGACCTGGAACAAATTTCTAGTTATAACATCTGCTCTCAGATACATCGCCTTATCAAGGCGAGTAAGCTAATGACACTTTTATATAAAATATTATACAGGCTCTCACAGACTATGGCAATGCTCCAGCATCAACACGCCTCTTAGAACGCAAATATGGTATGACAGATAATGGAGACATATATTACAAAATTCACATGTCTTCTGGAGAACACCACATAACAGTTGTCCCACAAGAATATATTTAATGAAATAATAATGCCTCATCACGATGTTCTTACCTCAGCCCCTACCAATATAAGGGGAACTAAAAACATTCCTGGTACTGAGAGAAGATGCCATTAGGTACGTTATGGCAGAACCAGCGGTGACAATAATGGCGGAAGTGTGCGCATGATTTGTTAATACCATGATACTATGTTTTGGCTGCCCATTATACCTATTATCTGACAGGGGAAATTCCTTTATGAATGAATTAATATCTAAATTACTTGCCGAAGTAAAAATACAGAAACTACGTACTACAGCATGTAGTACACAAACAAACACATTAACAGAAGCCGCCAACAAGACATTAGGTTGACTTTACTGTTTACGCTATATCTGACTCACGAAATTAGGACAGTTACATACCATACATAATATTTATATACAATATAACTATTAACACATCCGCCGGATTCACTTCCTTATTCCTGCTGCATGCGATAAATGCTACACAATCCTCCAACGTAGTATTATCCAAACTCCCTATACGAACCCCGGATTGGCAAAAAACATTAGCAGGTGCTTGGAAAACAGTAGAATTAAATGTCTTAAAAAGTCAAGGGAGACAACAGAAATATTTTAACAATAAGTACCAGCTCACTACTGATAAGGAAGGGCAATATGTCTGGCTGCGAAACAGAAGCCACAAAAAAGGGTTACAATTAATATTTAAATGGCCAACCGTATACTCAAATAAGTATCTCCTTACACCATCAATTTGACAAATAAGAAAAAAAAAAAAAAAAAAAAACGACGGACACAGACGTCATAGCACGCAACACCATAAATCCGCATGTTTAACCAGCACAATGTGGATTATCAAAGGAATCTAGGAATTATCAATTTACACACAAACTGTTTGTGTTCAAATATTCTACGTAATTGAGAAATCTGTTAAGTAAAAAAATACAAAACAGGTGGTTTACCTCACATGTACAAATTTCGTTTAATTATAATTTTGTATTATTAATTAGTGTTAAAAGGTAGATATTTCATATTTTACTATATGGGTTACAATAAACAAAATTGATTCAATATGGTAGTGTATTTAATATTAAATAATCCCTCGCTTATATGTTAATTTAACTATTTATGTTATTTAGTACAATTATCTATTTCCCAGAATGTCAACTGTAAAGATTACTTTTCTTTATGGCTAGGGCATTTGAATATCGAATAGTTTCCTTGTTTATAGGTACCAAATTGTAAATTTCCATAAACGTATTGTAATAGTTAGACACTGCCAATATCCCTATACCCAGCTATCCACTCCACGCTTACCAATGCCTTGCGCGTATGCCAAAGAGGAAGTATCCTGACATCCGTGGCAACACATTCCACAACCAATACCTCCTTGTGTTCAGGTCAGTGACCTGCACTCCAATATCCGTATGAACAACACACTATTGTTACCACTGTGGCACAAAATTATCCTATTAAACTTATTGATTTTTGGAAGTTCGGACCGACATGTCAGTATACATATACTTTTCTGCTTCAGTCCAATATGCTGCTTTATACCATTTCTCTTTCTCACCCAGTTATTTTCTATATTTTCTGTACTGTCATTGTGTTCCTCTTCACCCCTTTAGAGGAGGTGACACCTTTTCCCGTGGCTCTGGGGGAGATTTTATGCAATCTTTGCCTTGCACCCATTACACAAATTTTCGCCTAAGCGAAGCAACAGTAACGAGGACACAGTTACTTTGGAAAAAATGAAAACCACACATTCGACCAAATAAATTCGCCGAAGATAACACAATATGGGGTTCCAGTTAACTCGGTAGTTTTACCATTAAGCATAACATCCCCTGAACAAGACTCCACCCCCAGGGCACCGCGAAGACCAATAAAAATATATTACAACAACTACACATGGTGAGGTGAGAAGTGTGGAGGAAGGTACGAGGTCCGGAGAAGACACAGTAGGCGACTCGAAGGCAGCAAGGCCAGGTGAAGACGGCATCATCTTGTCCAGGTGCGAGACCTGGTGAGTCTCTTGTACCCTGTTTCAACTTCTATATCTTTCAATTAGCTTTGATAACTTTATCCCTTCCCTCCAATTGATCAGATCAGTAGTGGGAACGATAGGTTTCTGGATCAATAGTAGAATGACATAGGGATGGAGCAATCTAAAATATATTTTCGTATTGATTGATTAATTATCGGATTAATTGTTTGGATTATCCTTTTGGATAATTTAATATATATTTTTGGTAAGTGTAATTGGTGTCATTAGGTTTATTTTGGGAGAGTAGCATAGGTCTTTACCCTTGGATGTCTAGCAGGCGATGAGCTCTGATGTGTGTGTGCAGCATTATATTTGTGTCGATGTTGGTGCAAGAGTAGCATTATGGTCATTTGGTAAAAGATTGGTATAAGAGTAAATTTGGTAGAGGAGCATCAGCATAAGTGTTCCCCCTCGGATGTCCCGCAGGCAATGAACTAGGCGAGCAGAAGGAGAAATAGTTCCGTCATCGTCAGAGTCAGAATTTATACAGAGGCTAAGGAGGCAGAGTTCGAAATGAGGTCGATGATGGGTGAGGGGAGGAGAGGGGAAATGGCTTCCTGAGAAGCTGTGATGTATGTTGAAATGTATTGTTTGATTGAGATGCAAGCACTGAAATAAACATAAATTCCCGGATATGAAATTATTATGAAACACACAAACATTAAACAAATACAGATTGAATTACGAGCATGAACTAGTTCATGTGCAAATAAATACACTTTATTACAAATAAATTAAAAATGCAGAAATGTGCAATTATACAAAACGAAATAGTACCTAAAGCCAATTAAGCAGAAACATTAAATAGACTTTGGAACCAAAGGTAAAATTACACAAAAATCTACTAACCATAAGCACTTAGATAACTTACATTTAAAACACAAACAAAGAACAAAATATGAAAACGACTTACCCTTATTAATGCTAGACATCTACTATGCACAGGCAATGAGATATAATAAATGAAGCACGCATTTAATATATAAATGAAATATTAAATATGCACAAAGACAGTTTACCAACCCACCCAAGAATATAAATGTTATTAAAACAACTCATAGAAACAAAGACTGATTGAATTACAAAAATACTATTTGTATTAAAAGATACATAATTTAACAACAGTATAAATCAATTTTAACACAAGTAAGGAACGAAACAACAAATTCTCAATTACACTGAAAACCTAATCGCACACAATAATTTAACTACGAAGTATACATTAAAAATAAATGAGATGTTAAACATGCAAAAAGTCAGTTTACCACCCTACCAATATAAGCATCACAAAAACTTATAGCATTGAAAGATCATGCACAACTTATGTTTAATCCTAGCGCCTGGATACCTTTTTACTAGGGCATCGTGTGCCAGTGCATCCTGCCCGCAGAGACCCCACTAGTGCCACAGCGACTCGTTTCAGAATGTCACATGAACCTCGCTTCATTGCTGTAACTGTAGTGCTATGTCAGGTTTCCAGCTAATACACATTTAATTGAATTAATTACACCCAATTTCTCTTATGATACGGCCTTGTGCAAATATGTATGATGTCACTATCTATGTTTTCCGCTGTTGTGTGAAAAAGTAGCTCAGTGGACCTACCTTGTGTGCTCTGCCCAGACTGCCTACTGACCAGCCTGCCCAAGCATGAAAAACTGAAGGGAACCATTATAGTGGTAGAGGGCACCTCCTCGCTCTCTCAGTCTCAGCTCCCTGTGACACACACAATATCCGTGTGAGGGTGGTGCTCATTGAATCATTTAAATATCGCATCTCAATTGCTATTACAAAATTAGTTAAGTCCTGACAAACTTAAAACATGCACAATTCCAGGAAATGTATCATTACAAGTAAAGAAATCTAATATGTGGAATATAGCACGGAGCTGAACATATGATTAATCTCGCATTATACCATATCCCAAAACATGTCCCTAGCTTGTGTTACTTTATCACATATAGTATGATTCGCTGGTCATGCTCATTGTCTCCCAACACCCAGTTACCCAGACCTATACACTGTGTGCATTTAAAAAATATGTATAATTGATGTTGTTCCAGCATAATTATTCGAAATATTGTTACCATTTAAAATTAGTTTAATGATATTCAAAAACTGATCTCCAACTGCCAGAGCATGCAGTGATACTATTGTTAAAGTATCATTTCAAGCCTTATAGGTATCTGCTAACATATATTTAAAACTCATTCATTATCACACATTGTGTTATATAATTCCTAGTTTTGACATTACTAAAACGTGTAATACAATTACATTAATTTCGAATGATGGTACATGGCAAGATTCGTATTTGTCAAATGAAACCATACATTATATAATATTACTGTAGTATGTAATTTATTAGCTCGTAAAATTTTTCTTGATATTCCGAACACTCAGGCCGGTATTCCAGAACATTTTTATAAGGGTTTTGGTAGACCTCAAGCCATACCGAGGCCTTATCAGTATTCCAGAATGTTAAAATGGCAGCTAAGGCCTTAGTTAGACCATGACCGAAGCCTTAATCATAGGGCTCCGATTTTGGTCAGTTATCCTTGGCACAAACAAAACCTATGCATGCGCAAAACTGCAAAACGAATGTCAATTTTCTTGAGACATCAGCATGACGAACATCCATAAACAATACATCGCGTCCAGAATGTTATACATCGCAATGTAATTATTTATCTAAAAATCATGAAACTAGAACAATTCAGTTGGTTTGCGAATAAAAGTTTCAGGTAGCAAGATTATTGTGTTGTACGTACTACATGTTTTAAAAACCTTCATCATAAGAAAAAACACAACACACATAAAATGTTTAATTTACATATATATTATCAATTCACCTCTGACAAATGTGTGTCTTTAAAGCACAGGTAGTAGTAAGTCTGACTCCCACCCACATGTTTTGGGTTCGAGTGCTGGTCGACACAAATGTTTTAAAGGCTTTAATAATAACTAGAACTGCCTTTTTTATACTTACATTGGGTTCAATACCAGTGCTATATAATGATGTATTGACAATAGGGCTTGTATATTTGTAAAAATTATATGTCTCAAAATTTATTCAACAAAACCCACTATCTACATTTTAAAGTCATTTTGTGTTTCTCCCTTTTTATTTGAAGACATTTCATTGCAAAATAAAATAGTATGTCATGTGTGCAAATTATATATTTGAGTCCGTTTTCTACAGTGGTAAAACTATATCCGCTGGCTGTTAGGAATATATTTTGATCCTGCGTGTAACTCAATTATGCATTGCATTTTAAAGTGTTTGCATGATTTACAATGTTGCATTTCTAATGTTTCAATGTTTTCGCCGAGGCTCATATGTGCACATGCATATATGAAACTGTGGACACACAGAGTAACCTTTTAATTTCATTTGTGACAGCAGGAACTGGATTGTAAACTGTGAAAACCGACTATAGTAATTTTTTAAAAGGTTACATATGAATGTGTATATCACAACTTTGCAATGTTTCCCTGCATGTTTGAAACATAATTCATACATTTCTCTTGTTGGCGCATCTGTAATTGTAACTTTTGCCATGGCTCAACAAGTTGCAATAATTCTAACCAGTAAAACTAATAAAATAATAATGCAGTAAATCTGAAGTATGCAGTACAAAATGGTTGAAATGTGTATTTCAGAGAATATTTGAAACTGCACATGTCAATCAGTATGGGTGGCTAACAAATTTTAATACCAGGACCTAAAATAATACTTTGTTTAGTTATCATGCTTCATACTGCACAAATGGAAGGCTGCAGTCTTGTTCAGTGTTTTCGCACTGGGTTTATAAATGAACTTATGGAAGAGTGATTTTAAATATACGTACCCCTATTAAATTTTTCGTCTGTAATTTCCATATCACAAACACAAAACATAGATATCATAATTGTTCCATAAGTTGTCGTGTAATGAATTATGAAATAAACACATATCAGACAATGAATAACAATTTTTGTATTTATTGTTCTATGCACAGTTATTTCAAACTGCCAGCACTACATATAATGCAACAAACAAACTGTACAGGTATTAATTTTTACATAAGATATTGTAGATGAACCCTTCATTGTTACCTTTCATTTGTTTATAGCCTCGCCCAAGGAGGCAAATAATAAACTGCAGTACATACGATACCATCTCTTGGCATAGATAAAACACGTTCAGAAATGCGTTCCACGAGATAAGGATTAGTCATGGTTTTTATATCGCCCGAGATGGTAGCCCATATGTGAAACCAAAGTGAACATTCTGGAATACTGGCCTGAGTATTGTAACACCATCACATAAACGAATTATCGTAAATATATTTAAATAAAAAATGTTTGTTACACAGAGTGTCACCAAACTCCATGTGTCGCAGCAGCAACAGCAGACATCTTCATGTATATTCACTCCCATAGAAAGTTTTTAAACTAAAATTATTTTACATGTTCGGTTGGACAACACTCGATGTGGCGATTTATTCAAAAAAAACATGTTTAACCCTGTTAAATCCTGGTATGGTTTATGTAAAGATAATCATCTAATTTCCTGCAGTAATCCCCAAACACCTGTATACCACAGTCACAACATAATATTTTCTCATTGAATTTATTCTTGGGTGTTAACTATTGATCTGTGTGTTCTCCTGCCATATCCGAAAGTTAGTTTTAATTTAAATATTATATTATTAAATTTATTATTATATGTTCTTCATGACAAATTATTACCTATTCCAAGTTTCTTCTCTAACTGTCATCACCAAGGTATAGGAGCTTAAATATCAATGTACATGGTCAACAATGTAACAAACAAAAATATCACTAATTTTAATATTCCTCGACTCTCTTGAAAACACATTACTTAAAGACACTAATAGTAAGCTACATTGAAGTATACTTTCCTGTTATGGACATCAAGCAGATATTTAGCAATCTGTTTTGTTTTTGGGAAAGAAAATATTTAACCAAAGATAAGTGAATGACAGTCATCAATGTTTTATATCCATTATGTAACTCTACCCAATATTTAAAGAAAACACATCTCTTATGCTATAATGTTTTATTGCATAACATATTTACAATCATTGTCTTACAATCTCTTAAGATCTTGATTTTTCATCTACGAATCATGAGCTTTTGTGAACCCTTAGCAACAAATCAAGGACTTATATCTTCCCTCTTATTAAATTTATCAACGAAATGTTCATGTAGAGAATTAACATTCTACAGTTCAAATTCATGAAAACCACCTTTAATGGGTTCGCCATCATAGCTTTAGAGGTAATTTACTCTAGGGAATACCTGTCTTCCTGAAATAAATTTAAATACTTCATGCCACCAATTAACAGTATATTGCATCTCAAAACACCTTTGACGTTGGAAATATGTACATATTCCCCAAAAGTAAACTTCTGTCTTCTCTTGTCGACTACCTTATAATTATAATTACAGTTTTAATCAATCTATTGTGTGTAACCTTTTCGAGTGCCATTTTGATAGTTTGGTGGTATCTCAAATTATAAAATTTCAGTTTTTCAGGTGAAATGTCCACCTGCTTGTAAGTCACGTGTGAAGTCATGTTTATATATTAACTGTGTTAAACTTTTGTTGGGTCTCTCGACTACAGCGGCTTCTATTTCAGAATATGTTACGTAGTAATTAATACCATAATCTGTCATTAGTTTCTGGAATGAACTACTAAAAACTCTGTTCCTTTGATGTGTGGAGGAGTCTTGAGTCTCTTTCTTCTAAAATTGTTTTCATTGCAGCAGTAACATGTTTTTTAGTCTTGTTCTTCACAGGTACACCTCATGCATATTTTGAATACACGTGTATCACAGTTAGAATATACATTTATCCATTTTCGTATTTCGAAAGCAATGTAATTTCACACAAGTCAGCTAAAAGAAAATCGTTCATTCCTAGAGTAATAACCCTTCTTCTCAGAAAGCTTTTTCTTGCAGGAGCAAGTGAATAATTTTACTAAACTTCATTACAAATATACACTTGTTCAGTAAGCTCTTCAATAATAGAGACAATTTTGTTTGTATGTAAATTATTCCCAGACTGTTTCGAAGCAATGAGAAGTTTTAACAGTAGAGAACTGATCACGACTTCATCTTTATATATTCCACTTCAAACAATATTGTCTAATAAATGTAGTTTCCATGATGTTCGTCTCCTGAACAATTACTAGCTTTCATACATTTTTCAATTTCCTTATATAGATAGGTGTCAGATTTGGAAAGATTTTTTTTTAACAATTATTTAAATAATCCTTCACTCACATCAGTTACATTATCGCATAATTAAATTTTTTTCAGATATGATTGTATTATGACGGAATCATCAAGAAGACATATGTTCCCCTGTCGATATACACCAAATGTCATATCGCATTCAGGCAAAAAATGTTTTAAAGCTAAATAATGTTGTGTAACGTGAGAAAGGATTTCTTTTCCTTCTTCTTTAAAGGTATTTCTAATTTAATTTCCAGTGGTGTACCAGTAGACATAGTTAACGCGGAATGCATTGTATCCATTCTACTAGTAACAGGTTTTAATATTTCTTTGATTAAAACATACCTTTCCATTCGTGCTCATTTAGAATGCAATTATTTCTCCTTTTGCATCAGATATAACATTATGTAATTCTGAAGCAGAGTTAGGCATTTTTTTAATTGTTTACATTAATGTTCCAGTATTTATTTATAACTTAAGGCATTGGTTTTCCAGCTGCAACACTAGGTCGAGTATTCATTTCCTTGTCACTCTCATCGACTTTACTTAAAGCTGCATCTAATTTAATTACAGTTTTATCACTCAAGTCAATAAAAACCACAGTAAATCGTGATTCAAAACCATAATTTTGCTTTCTCAGATCGGTTTGCATTACTAAATGTGATATTTTATTCATCAATTCCCCACTAACATATTTTCACATTTCTTCCATTCTTGTTTCAAGTTGTTTTGCAATATTGGCAGTTACAAATTAATTAATTCCACTTTTTAAATGTTCTATTTGTTTGTGTGTTCTAGTTTTCATGTGCTGCAGTGCAATATCACATTTGTCAATATTTCCGAAATGTAAGTAATCTTCGTAAATACTATTGTAATAAGTTCAATTAATTTTACTAAATTCAAATACGTTTAAGTGTATTTACCGCATCACTGTCTTTCACAGCCATAACTATATTTGGAAATATTTATGTCTATTAAAATCATAATTCTGATGACAATTTTTGGTTTAAGAGGCATAGTAATAACTGTGTCTTGTGCCACTATGACCAAACATTGAAATAATCATGAATCTTTGTCTGAAAGTATAAAACTATCAAATCGACGTCGATATCTGACTTTATATCAGGGAAGCACAGGCATAATTACTAGAAAACCATATTTGTCTTTCGAAAAGTAAAAACACATATTCTAAACTTTATAAATTACATATCGCCTTTTATATGATCATTGTAAATATGTTGTAGATTAAAATTGTATATTTTAAAAACAGTTCAAATATTTGCATTATTGTGCAATTTATTTTTTGTAATATGTGTGTATCTTTGGTATAGGAGGAAACACTCAACTATGAATATCTACCAAAACTAAAATATTACTCTATTTCACCTTTTGTTCGCTCCAAATATCGTCAAATATAAATATGTAATTGGGTTAAGCTTCAGAGACACAGTATTGTCTTTATTAGTAAAAGGGAAATATGGAATTATTTCAACTGATGACAAAATGTTCACTAATCATCTTGTTGTATTGGTCTATAAAACACATACACATTTTCAAAATTAAATCCATTCGGATGTTCTAACACTGACATATTAGCACAAGTTTTTCCACATAAAGTATATTTGGTGGTACAAGAATTTAATGTTTCTGTTCAATTATGTTTTATTTCATAGATGCATCCTTTCAACAAGAAAGATGGTGTTAACCAACGCCCTAAAAGCAAGTTGACAAACAGCTTCTGTCATTTATATTTGTTCAAGTGTAACATCTTATTGGTTGTTCAAATTTCTGTCATTTTCGAGACAGCCTATATATAATTTGTCATGTGTATATCAAACCGATAAGACAACAGTGTGTCTTATTTTCTTTACTAATTCCTTTTTAAAAGTGTAACATATCAGTGTGAAACATACTGAAAATAAGTTGCATTTGTATCCTTTGTTTACCAAATCCCTTTAAATGTATTACCTAATAGTGTGAAAATTAAATTAAAATTTTTTTACAATAATGTTGGAATTTAAAAAGTCATTAGTGGAATCATATATTTTATACAAAAGGTTAACTTATTGGGTTATATAAAGTATTATATTTTAAATAAATAAAGAGTGTGTCTAAAGACTTTAGTCTCAATTATGTATACATTTCAGAAAACCATATAACTTACTCGCTCATACCAAACTAAATATATTTCATTGTGGAGCAGTACTGGAATTAAAATACAGGGAAAATGAGATACCTGTGTGAAAACCCGACGACAAGCGTCGCATTTCATTAAAAAAAAATTGAGGGCATCCCGACAGTGAATCCAACAAACTAACCGCTTATTTTTGTCAAAGTAATGGTTAGAATCACTGATGGTAAAACAGTCCTGCTGCAGTTATTCATTTTAAACATAACTGTAATATACACGAAAACTGTTTTACAAAAGCATTATTTACTTCATTCTTCTTGTGTTCTGTGCGTAACAGAAACGAGTAGCCCTGGAAGGTACGCGGACTAGCCGTGGTGAGGAGGCGGTATGGTGTCTGGGCCGGCGGTCGAGAGCACGCTATCCTGCAGATAAAAAGTATTTACTCATATTTCTACACAATCACTAAAAATATGTCGTAAGTAAAAGTGTTTTTTAAAATCATATTTACAAAAAGACAAACATGGAAATAGACTTAGTAATTTATTGCACTCGCTAAAATGATTATCCAGTCAAAGTAATTTGCAGTTTCATACGCGCAAGTAAAAATTAATTTCATCTTTAAAAACAAGCTAAAAATATCGAACCGACACGGACACACAAACATATAAACGTGCATACTAAACAGGAATCTGAACAATGGTGTCAAAGGCCTACAGTTTTATCTACAGGCAATAAATTTTACTTCAGAATTTATAAAATGAACCATTCTAAACTTTCACTGGACGAAATCGCCCAACTATCTGTCTGCAAAACCTTCATAATGGCCGCGCAAGTTCTGAGTCAGAATCAGTGTTGTTAATTGATGCTGCACCATTTGATGAGACTTCACTATCCGAGTCACATTCACTGTCGTCGCCCAAGTTAATTATTATGCTTTCTATCACATCATGAATAATTCCATCCTTTCGCCAGTATTCATCTTCGACGTTTTGAACATGGCTACTATATCCTGCCCAGTCTTCTTTTGTAACAGATGAGATTGAAGTTTCAGTAATTTCCTTCATTTTCGTAAGTTGCAAGTTGTCCGTAACGTTTCTGCCCCTACTAGCCTCCTGATTTTACTCCATTCTAATTCGATTAGTTTTAAATCATTCATGTAAGGTGGAAGTCTGAGAACTGTGTGTCCAAAACGATAGAGTATGGTAAGGTGCATTATTCATTACAACAACGAAATAAGCTGGGAGGTTAGGTAGTAATTTCCTATCAATCTATTTTTTGAAGTTGACATGGTTCATCTGGCCATGGTAGTCTCCAGTGATAGTTCTGGCGCTATGCAGAAGTATTGCAATAGGAAGGAATCCATCCAGACTACCTGGGTGCAGCACTATTAGTCTTCTGCCTGCACTTGAATTTGCTTACACTACAAATTCTTCGTTGTACTTTCAGCACATGGAGAAAGTCAAATTACTATCAACCCAACTTTCATCAAGGTCAACTAACTCTCTGCTAACTTCAGGGTAGTTTCTTATCTTACACAATTAGTCATTACGCAATGTCACGATGTCGGCTCTTTCAACGAGTATTTTCCTCTTTGACGTACACTTTCTCCGCTTAAATCACATAATTCTTATTAAGTGGTGCAGTGATCTTGCTCCCCATTGAAAACATATCTCATTCTTGATTATTGGGAACAGTTTTGAATTAAGTGGTACATTTTTCTCGCGCATAGAAATCGTGGATAGTGTTTAAAATAAGTGTGTCTTTTTGCAGTGGAGTAGTTTTTTCCAGGTGCATATTATCTGTTGGGGTCAGTTTTAATTCTAATTTTGTTTTATTTTCGGATCAGTTTTATGGTGGTGACACCAACACCCATGTAAAAATCCGCGCGACGAACTGCTTGATTTACTGGTAATTATATAACCCGTTGTTTTGCTTCGTCATTGCACTTCTCTATTACAGTATTTATCATTTTGCGTCCCTCACTGTAAATTACTTCCCTCTTTTTACTTGAAGCCCTGGCCGGAATAATATATTAACCCATAAAATTCGTTAAATTTTCTAAAGAAAAAATATGCACAATTATGCAGGCAAGATTTACTAATGATCAGATGGGTCACTGACAGATCTCAAGTTTCAACGAAACCTTGGAAACGTTAGATCACGGGGAATATGTTTTCGCGCACGACTTTACTACTGTCTGGCGACAGGTAAACGACTGCTACTTAGATGGGGTTTCCCAGGAATTCTCTCCAGCCTCACCTTAGCCCCACCTCCACACCGCCAGGGCCGCTCATTTCAGCCTCACCTTAGCCCCACCTCCACACCGCCAGGGCCGCTCATTTCAGCCTCACCTTGGCCCCACCTCCACACCGCCAGGGCCGCTCATTTCAGCCTCACCTTAGCCCCACCTCCACACCACCAGGGCCGCTCGTTTCTGTCACGCACAGTAGTACACCTTAAGTTATCGTAAAACGATATACGATAAAACACATAATACTTTTCCTGTTATTAAAAATGCGTTTGATTACAAAATGATAAAATATCTGGTATTTATTAACAACACAAGTTACACTTATTCCTAATGTAATATTGCTATCTTAGATCTGGTAAAAGCGAGCGTCATAGGAGGGCGCGGTCACGGGCATTCGGAGTTGATATTTACACAAACATGTGATCATGTTGAAGGTCGTATTTGGGCAAGCAACACTACAGCAGAGTCGGAAATAGTTGTTTTCCCCATCCGAGTGGTGAGTTCATTGACTCGCCTTGCCACGTCCTCGCTCACACCCGGCCGGGCGGCCCTAAGCCTTACCAACACACCCAACCACCATGCGTGACATATTGTATACACATGCAGTTGTTAAATAATATATGTTTTTGAATTTATTAGACATAAAAATTGATAATTAAAATATATGTTCCTCAATAAGTTTCCATGGTAAATTAATAATAGAAAATTCCCTACTAATGGCGCGTATACATAGAAAGATTAATTCGCCACACTTCTTATGGCGTAAACTACTCTCGTTTTACTATCGCGATATCAACTCGAGTTAGATAGTTTATAGTAACTGTTGTGACAGAACATGCAATTATCGTAGTGTAAGACATATAGCATTGCTATCATAAAAGTGAGGATCACAAGTTTATACATATGTTTACTCTGAAAGTAACATACGAGAATTAAGTTAATTCTGTCATGTTTCTTACATTATGCAGCTGTATGACAGACCATATGTAACCAAATAGATATGACACAATAGTATTTATTGTCATACAACAAACCCTGGGAACAATATATGTTAAAATGTCTTTAATATTATGGCCTGCTATTTAATTATCCTAACAGATATCACCCTCTTGGCAAAATTATATAAATGCAAGACCTCCCAATGTATTTACACAAGAGTTGTCGAACATACCCCTTTTTATATTAATTTTCACATCATGTCTCGATCGTGTGTTAGTAACTGTCGCAACAGTTACATTTACAGACCATCGTGATAACTACTATCGTGATGGCTACTATTACCATGCAAACACATCGTATAGTTCTTTAACGAACACGTATTAAAATTTATTAAACCTAGTGATTGATAATTAAATATAACTTTTTCTAACCCGTATCACAATATGCTTTCCTCGATGTAATTCTGTACAGAAAATGGCTCGTTCAGAAATGAAAACTTTTAATATTGGGATTACTTTGTTATATTTAATTAAATAATAGAGAAAAAACATTTCAGATTGGTATTTCATTGCGGAAAATATATATAAATGATATTTAGCCGATTTTCCATATGCGTAATACGTAAAGGGGCTGGGGAGAGGCGGTTTATCAAGAGATATAAACCGCAACCCACTCGCGCCTCAGGTCAGTTGGTCACCGGCGGCCGTAGGTGGCGCCTAGCATTGTTAAAACACTGGGCTATGAGCTATAGTGAATCCACCACTGTTCGTAACATGAACCACACTCACCAAGCAACTTCCGCGATACCTCCGCTGCTTGCATAGTGCTACGAACCATGCTAGCTCTGCTTTAGTGCGTTCCCCATGCAACTGTCTCCGGCAAACCGCTCGACAAAGTGCTGACAGCTAATACGAGGGATTTGTGGTAGTAAATAAGAATAAAATTTTAGGGCTTTTGTATTCATATTGTGTTTTAAATTTAGCGTGGTTATAATATAGTTACTAAACAGTTGGTTGGAATTTTATTAAAATTTTATATTATTTATTTGTTAAAGCCTTTTGAATTTCCAGATTGCTAGCAAGTTTCCTGGTACATTCTAAGTCTTAAATGTGTATATAAGGGGAACTAAAAAACAATTAAACTGTGTTTGTTGAGTGGGTGTGTGATTGAGAGTGTGTATGGATAATGTGGGGTAGATGCACCACCACGTTCTCTGTATCTAGGACGGGTGAGTATCCCTTGCTTTCCCTTGGAGCCAGTGATTCATAGGTGCTGGATATATGGATTTGAATGGTTGTGTATATGGAGTGTTTGTTGTGTGAGTGTGTATGTGAGGGTTGGGTTGGCTAATTAATATTTTTTTTGTTAGCTTGCATTTAGTATTTAAGGACACATTAAAAAATATTTACAAAATTTTGAAAATGCATTTAAATGCAACCCGGGGGGGGGGGGGGATTGTGACTTGGGTTTGAGAGTGTGTATGGATGAAGAGGGGAAGATGCACTACCAAGTTCCATGAATCTAGGAAAGGAGAATATCCCTTCTTTTCCCATGGAGCCAGTGTTGTTTATGGTGCTCGATGTATGGAGTTGAATATATGTGTATATGGAGTGTTTGATACTTGAGTATGTATGTAAAAGTGGGTTAGCTAATTAGTATTATTGTTTGATTAGAAATAGCTATAATCTAATTATTTCATTTGTTGTGTCTAGTCCTTTTTTTCTCTTCTAGGCAAATTTGTATCTTTACACAAACTATAATGGTGTGTTCTCTCTGTGTTGTTTCAGATCACTGTTAGTTAAAACTGATGTGTGCATGTGTAAAGAGTGGGAGAATTGCATCTCAATGTCAGCTCCTTGATAGTTAGCTCGAATATATTTTTGTGAGAAATACGAATTCTGGATTACACACGGTAACTTCTCCTATAGCGAACTGTTAAGATTCCGAAATAATTACGCAACCCTTGACTCATTGCCATAACAACGACAGTCTGACTGTGTGCCACAACTGTATCACATATGTCTGTCTTCATTATACAAGATTCTGTACATAAACACCTTAGCGTGTCCGCTATATTAACAACATTTGGTCTTGTCTACCAACACAGCTCACTGCCTTTCTGTGTATCTACCCAAGTAGCAACATACATTGGTCCAACGGTTGACATTTGGTTGGAGATGTTGGCAATATTTTGGGTTAGAAATCATCATGAAAACAAATTTGCCCTATAGTAGTATGCTAACAGAACTATTTTATTTGAAAATTTTAATTATGTAACTTTGTAATACATGCATCAATATTTCACTATATCAAAAAATGTCACAACATGTTGCAAGACCAATTTTTTTGTAAACTTTAAAATGGTTGATTAAATGTTGACAACAATTTGTTAGACTTACTTGGTTATGTGTATATGTATATTTCTGTTGGACCAATGTTGTAAAATCAACATTTTATAGCAAAGTTAGGGAAGAGATAGCATTAATTTAGACGATTTTCCATCCCTGAATGTTATGAAATGCAATTGTTATTCACTATAATGCCAATTTTTCTTTGAAATATGTGTAGTTGGTTTCATGTTGGGATAATGTTCGAAACCGAAACGTTGGCAATTGGTTATTTTTCTATGTTTGGGCTAACATTGTGAAACTAACATATTTACAACTAAGCTTAGTAATATTTTTGGAAAGAAAAAAACATGTTTTTAAATGTTTCTTTAAAATTTAGGTTTTTCAATATATTAATGTGTTTGTTCCTTCAAATGTTATCTGATTGTCGAATTTGGCTGAATGTTGGCAATAAGTTGGTATGTAATTGCTTTAATTTTTATGTTGGGCCAAAACTGTATAACCAATAGTTTAATTTCAAAGTAAGGGAATATTTATTCTTAATTAAAACAATGGCTATTTTCTGTATTGTGCGAGCTGTTAATATTGTTCACGATACTGACCATTTTTTCTGTTAGAAATATTCAGTTGATTTTATGTTGGAACAATTTTGGGAACCAAATGGTTGGTGTTTGCTAATTTTTCGTTAGTTGGGTCAATGTTATGCAACCAACAGACTTCCAAGAATTCTCCATAGAAATTTTGGGATAAGAAAAATATATAATCCTCCATGTTTGCTTAAGTTTTTGGTTTTTTAATAAACTATTTGTATTTAAAATATATTTGAATGGTCATGATTGGCTGATTGTTAGCAGCTAGACGGTAAACATACAGAAAAGTTTGTTGGCCCAGCATTGATTAAACATCTGACTAGCATTGGGCCAATGTTGGAAAATATAAGTAGGCCCAATGTTAAAGTGTCACTCAGGACAGAGTTGGCCAAACATGTATTTTTTCGTTGGCTGCCAACTGAAATGCAATGCAAAACCAATTTATTGGGCCAATGAAAGTTAATGGTTTTCTACGTGCTTCCTAAATTCTCTTCCTTTCAAACATGTCATATCAATCATAAAACCGAAATGCTCATTGGTTGCACTACATTGGTTTATTGTGTGTATATTACAGATCACCAGTCTATTATGTCAGAATCCCATATACTAAATAACATTGGTATTATGTTGGTTATTCACAGTATTATGATAATTCGCTAAATAATATTATTTTCTCTTTCAGAAAAGCTTTCACACAGTCATTTATCCACAGTTAGCAATGTTTTACGAATATGTGTTATTGCATACATAATTCCAACTAATCAACGTCGTTTTTTCCAATTTAAATAATTTTAAGTCAATATTAGGGAATAGGTATTCTTAATGAAAACAATGCCCCTTTCCCTTAATAATGAAGTGCAAATAATTTTCACATAAATTAGTATTATTCTTTGAAATAAGTTTTGTTGGGATAATGTTGGAGACCAAACCGTTGTTAATTAGTACGTTTTCTTTAGTTTACTGTCCGGTTTGACCAATATTATCTAACTAACATATTCCAACAATTCTCACTATTATGTATGCTATCAAAATATTATTAATAATAGTACTCTCTTTGATTACCAGTTAGAATTTTAAGACATATTACTTTGTTTCAAATATATATTAATAGTAATGGATGACTGATAGTTGGCAGCACTTGTTGGTAATTAGCATGAATTTTGTATGTTTGGCCAACATTGTATATTCGAACTGGAATGAGATACATAACTATTTCTGCATTGGAGATAGCAAGTCACAGTAGTCAATTGGAAAACATTTTTCAGCAGTCTAGTTGATAAGTTGTTGGACTACTAATAGAATGGTTGTGGATTCAAATACAATATCTGGCAGTGGGTTTTTAGGTTGTAATATGGAGTGGTATGTGTTCAGTAATAATGGGGTTGCATTTTTTAAAAATTTATTTTGTTATTACGTAAAATTTATTTAAAACAATGGCACCAATGTTGTCAGAATGTTGTTTATTGTTTGGCACTAGGTATGCAATAACAAATTATCGCAAAACATTGCTAAATGTAGAAGAGAAAGTGTATTATTTAGTAAATGATCGAATTACTACTAATAATTAACGTACTACCAACATTAATTAGTGGTTAGTTTTCCGTCTTATTAGATTGGTGATTTGTAATATACAGGTTATAAAACAACACAACGGCAGCAATGAGCATTTTGTTTTTTTTTTTATTGATATGGCATATGTACGAAAGAGAGAGAATATAGGAACGTGTGCAGAAAACTTTAAATTTGCATTGGCGTAATAATGTAGGTTGAGCATCTTATTTCAGTTTATAGCCAACGTAAAAGTGCACGTTGGGCCAACATTGCCCCGAGTCACATTTGACATTGGGCGAACATACGTTTTCCAACATTGGTCCAACACCAGACAGAGCCGTTGGGCGTTGGGCCAACAAATAGTTGCTTGTCGGGTATCTGCATTAGGTAACATTTTCCTACATACGTCACTGCAATTTATCTTCTACAGAGCAAAGAACAACACCACGCCTTCGAAGATTTAATCTATGATCACATCGCTACTTCACCCTGGATTTTTCTAGATATGTTGAAATGTTCATCAAGTGTAAAATCAGTGGAAAAATCGATTATAACGAGTGAACATTTTCCAGATTATGCTCTGAAAAGTGAAATTGTTTATCGGTCTGTTAAAAAACAAGGGAAAATTAAAGCTATCATATATCCTATAAAAAATTGAAAATGCTTCTGATCAATTATATATAAAATGATTGGTTTTTTTGTAAATAATGTTGGATTAAACCGGAAGATAAAGGTGTGTAATAAATTAAGGTGTGAACTTAATTTGTACGTTGGTAATTATTTGCTTTAGTTCCTCTCAGTGTCACATTGCATTCATGTTAAATGAAATCCACCTCCTTTAAGTATGCTAAAGCGAATGAATGAGTGATGAAGTGTGAGCGATACAGAGAATGAGCGATGAAGTGTCTGAGCGATGAAGTATCTGAATTATCTAATGATTGGCTAAATATTTTACATATCCATATCCGTATATTACACTTGCTTTTGTACTAAATATTACAATACTGAAATGAGTTTTTTTTTTTGTATCCTGACTCACTTGCTCTGTTGGTCAAACACTTGTGTTAATTTAACTATTTAGTGCATTTCTCGACATAAGCATTCCTTTTTGATGGGCCAACCTGTAGTTGTTTAATGCGAGGGGTTTACATTTGTATGTACATTGAAACTTATGAGATAAGTAGTAAGACTAACACTTTGCTTGTTTCGTTGTTACATTTATGTGTGTATAGGTTAGGTAAGTAGTTGTTGGTGGGTGTTAAATTTTTTCAAAATAAAATTAGTTGACCTGCTCAGGAAACGAACCCGGTAGTATGGATTCTTAATAGAAATGCGTGCGTGGCCCAATGTGAAATTGGTAGTTGCTAAAGATGGGAAGTTTTCTGGAGAGCGTCCAGGAGGAGGTCTATCAGTATACTTACAATCATCATGCGGAAGGCCAAATATCTACTGAAGCTGTGCGACGACTTTCGCCCCGCTTATCCTTTAACATTAGCTGATGGTGTCGACAACTTTAATCCTGATGGCCTTTAACATTAGTAGTAGTACAATATATACATATAGATTAAACAAGTGGGGCATCAATTATTATTAAAATACACAAATAGTTAGCTAAATATGCAGTTCACGTCCGTAACACGAAAGTACAGTACAATATGGATTACTATTAGTGTCTTTAGGTAATGGGCTTTCAACAGATTCATGGAATATTGAAACGAGATTTAGTTATGTTGGTTACATTGTCGACTATGTGCAGGAACATATAAGCTCGTCTAACGTGTTGTTGAAAGTTAGCGACAAAACTTGCAATAAGTAAATATTTATCACGAAGAACGATTATTAATTAAGTTGAACGCCCAGATCAATAGTTAACCCGCTAGAATAAATTCAATGAGTATCTATTATGCTGTAAATGTAGTATACGAATGTTTAGGGATTAACACAGGGGATTGTGGTTATCTTTACATGAAACATAACACTATTTAACAGGGTTAAACACGTAATTTTCAATCACTCTCCACATCGAGTTTTGTCCAAATAAAAATGTAAAATAATTTTAGTTTAATAGTTTTCTATGGCAGTGAGTCTACATAAAGATATTTGCTTTTGCTGCTACACTTGAAATTTGGTGAACCTCTGTGAAAGACACATAGTTGATTTAAATATATTTAAATTATTCGTACATTAAATGGTGTATCACGATTGATTGTTCTGAATATACAAACATATTTTACGAGTAAGGTAATACCATACTATGTTAATACTATATAATGTGAAGTTTTGTTTGACAAATTCGAATCGTGCCATGTGCCAACATTTTCTTTAGCATACTTTGAAACTGATGTAATCGTATTACATATTTTAGTAATTTCAAATCTACTAGTTATGTAACACTGTGTGATATCAAATGAATTTAAAACGTATATTAGCAGATACATATAATGTTTTAAATGAGACTTTAACGATAGCAACACCACACATTTTGGTTATCGGAAAACTGTTTTTGAATATAAGCCTATACATCGTTAAACTAATATTAAATGACTACATTTTTTTCAAATATTTGAGCTAAAAAACAGTAATTACATTTTTTTTTTAACACACACAATATATAGGTCTTGGCAACGACATGTTGGGAGCGGATGAGGGAGACCAGCAAATCGCGCAATATGTAATTTAGTAACAATAGTTAGGGACATGTTTTAGGATATGGTATAGTGCGAGATAAATTATATATGTTTAGTTCATTGTTATATTTCATAAAATATATTTATTTACTTGTAATGATACATTTCCTGGAATTGTGTAGGCTATAGGTAGTTGGGAAGTAATTAAAATTTTAATAGCAGTTGAGATGTGATATTTAAATTTTTCAACAGGCACCGCCCTCCCGCGTACGTGGTGTGCATCACAGGGTGTTGAGAGAGAGAGAGAGAGAGTGTGTGTGTACAAGGAGGCACCCTGCCCTCTACCACTGTATTGGTTCACATCAGTTACTCAAGCGTGGGCAGGCTGGGTAGTGGGCGGTCTAGGCAGAGCACGCAAGGCAGGTCCGCTGTGCTCCTTTTCCACACAACTGCGGAAAACGTAGTGACAGTATCCATAGTTATATAGGATTTGAAATTACGTATATCTATATATATATATACAGTAATAGATAGAAACAATAACAAAATATAATCCGATTATTATGGCCAAAATATTAATTATGTATTATTATACAATTCAAGAAGACCATGAATATGCATGTCACTTGTCGTACCAACAAACTTTCTATACAACCAGATCTGATTACTTATTTCAAACTTCATATTCTTACGTGAAAACCTCGAAGCGTTACCAAATACACTAACAGCATATGTATTATCAGCCTTCCCTTCTTCAACTGTAAAAGTCTTCCAACATATTATATCACGAGTTGAACACATTACATTAACTAACTATATGTTGGTCCATCAAAAAGGAATGGTAATGTCGAGAAATGCACTAAACTGTTAAACAAACACAAGTGTTTGACCAACAGAGCAAGTAAGTCAGGATACAAAATACTAATTTCAGTGTTGTAACGTTTATTACAAAAGTAAGTGTAATATACTTACATACATATGTAAAATATTTAGCCAATCACAAGATAATTCAGATACTTCATCGTTAAGACACTTCATCACTAATTTTCTGCATCGCCCAGACATTTAATCACTCATTCTTTGCATCGCTCAGACACTTCATTATTCATTACATCACTTTAGTATAATTGAAAGAGGCGGAATTTACTTCAACCTGAATGCAATGTTGCTCTGAGAGGAACTAAAGCAAATAATCAACAACATACAAATTAAGTTCACACCTTGATTTATTAAACACCTTTATTTTTCGGTTTAATCCAAGACTATTTTCACAAAACCAATAATTTTAAAAATAATTTATCTGCATTTTCACTTTTTTTTTAGAACACATAATATCTAAAATTTTCACTTTCTTTATGATACAACGATAAACAATTTCACTTTTCAGAGCATAATCGGGAAAATTCGCACTCATTGTAATCGATTTTTTTTACTGTTTTTACACTTCGATGAACATTTCAACATATGTAGGGGAATTCGGGGTAAAGTAGAGATGTAATTTTATATTAAAACTTCCAAGGCTTGATGTGGTTCTTCGCTCTGCAGGAAATAAATTGCAGTGACATTTGTAGGAAACTGTTAACCGTTGCAGATATCCCAGTAGCAACAATTTGTTGGCCCAATGCCCAACATCTGTCTCTGGATTTGGGCCAATGTTTGAAAAGTTGGCCCAACGTCAAAATGTTACTCCGGGCAATGTTGGCTCAAGATGCACTGTTACGTTGCCTGCCTACTGAAATATGATGGAAATTTTAAGTTTTCTGCACACTTTCCTCAATTCTCTTTCTTTCATACATATGCTATATCAATCAAAGACCAAAATACAGTTTTTTAGCATTGCATTGGTTTATCACATGTATATTACATATTACTTATCTGATATGACACAAAACATAACCACTAACTAGTGTTGGTAGGACATTAGATATTCGTAGTAGTTCGATCATTTACTTAATAATGTACTTTTCTCTTCTATATTAAGAAATGTTTTGAGAAGATTTGTTATCGCATACATAATGCCAACTAATAAATAACATTCTGCCAACATTGGTTGCCATTGTTTTAAATAAATTTTACCTAATAACAAAATAAATTTAAAAAAATGCAACCCCATTATTACTGATCACATACCACTCCAAATTTATTACAACCTGAAAAATCAGTTGCCGGATATTGGATTTTAAACCACTTCCATTCAATAAGCAACCCGATATCTTGTGAACAAGCCTACTGAAGATTGTTGTCCAATAGTCAACTGTAACTTGTTACCTGCAGTGCAGAAATAGTTATGTACTATTATATTCCAGTTCGAATAAACCGCGTTGTCCCAACATAAAAACAATTTATACCAAATACGAACTATGTCTACCAATGTGCTGCCAACTATCAGACATGCATGATCATTAAAATCAATCTGAAACAAATATAATATGTATTATAATCCTAACTGGTAATCAAACAAGAACAATTATTGATAATTTTTTATGGCATACATAATATTGGGTATTGTTGGAAATATTTTGGGTACATATTATTAGTCAAATCGGCCAATAAACTAAAGAAAAATTAGTAATTATCAACTGTTTTGTCTCCAACATTATTCCAACATAAGACGAACAAAACATATTTAAAAGAATAATGGAAATTTATATGATAACTTATTTGCACTTCATTATTTACCGGAAAGGGGCATTGCTTTCATTATGAATACCTATTCCCTGATGTTGACTTAAAAGTATGTGTATACAATACGTTGGTAAAACGATGTTGATTAGTTGGCATTATGAATTCAATAACACGTATCCGTAAAACATTGCTAACAGTGGATGAATAACTGTGTGAAAGCCATTCTGAAAGAGAAAAGAATGTTATTTGGCAAATGATCTAAATACTACGAATAACCAACATATTACAAACGTTAGGTAGTAATTTTGGATCTGTCATAATAGATTGGTGATCTGTAATATACACACAAAAAAACCAATGTAAAGTCACCAAAAATCATTTTGGTTTTTGTTTGATATGGCATATGTTTGAAAGAAAGAGAAATTAGGGAAGCATGTAAAATACCATAAATATTAATTGGCCCAATAAAATAGGCTGAGCATCATATTTCAGTTGGCAGCCAATGGAAAAATACATGTTGGGCCAACATTGCTGTGAGTGACATTTTGACATTGGGCCAACTAATGTTTTCCAACATTAGCCCAGTGCCAGAGTCAGATGTTCAGCCAATGTTGGGCCAACAAATGTTTCTGTATGTTAACCAACAGTGGCCGACAATCAGCCAACCATGATAATTAAAAAAATATTTTTAATTCAAAAGTGGATCGAAAAATCAAACGCTGAAGCACCATGGAGAATTATAATTTTTCTCATTCCAAAATTTCTATGAAGCATTGTTGTTATTATGATGGTTCCATAACATTGGCCCAACTAACAAAAAGTGACCAAACACCAACCGTTTGATTCCCAACATTGTTGCAAAAGAAAACAAACTGAACATATCGAACAGAAAAATTGTCATTATTGTGAACAATATGTATATCTTATACAAAACAGGAAAAAGCAATTGTTTTAATTAAGAATAACTATTCCCCAACTTCAACATTAAATTTTTTGTTGTACAGTTTTGGCCCGACATAACAATTTATACCAAATATATACCAATTTATTATCAATATTCAGCCAACCTCGACAATCAACTAAAATTTTAAGCAAATATTGAAAATTTTTTTTCATTCAAAAATATTACCGAGCATTGTTGGGAATATGTTAGTTTCAAAATGTTGAACCAACGAAAAATAAGTACCAATCACCAACTTTTTCGTTTCGAATATTGTCCCAACATAAAACAAACTACACATATGTCAAAGTAGAATTGCATTATCTTTAAAAACATGTATATATCAAAACATGCAGGAAAGGAACATTATTGATTTATATCTTTTTCAAAAACTTTGCCATCAAGTGTTGGTTTTACAACATTGCCCCAACATAAATATACTTACACATTACCAACAGTATGTCTGCCAACTTGTTGCCAACATTTAGTCAACCATATTAAAGTTCACAAAAAATTGGTCTTGTAACATGTTGTGGCTTATTTTGATATATTGGAGTATTGATGTATGTTTTTCCAAAAGTATCTAATTATAATCTTCAATATAATAGTTTGGTAAGCATACTATTTTCAGCCAAATTTGTTTTCATATATGTTTTCTAAAGCAACATATTGCGAACATTTCCAACCAAATGCAAACCGTTGGACCAATGTATGTTGCTACTTGGGTAGATACACAGAAAGGCAGTGAGCTGTGTTGGTAGACAAGACCAAATGTTAATATAGCGGACACGCGAAGGTGTTTATGTACAGAATCTTGTATAATGAAGACAGACATCTGTGATGCAGTTGTGGCACACAGTCAGACTGTCGTTGTTATGGCAATGAGTCAAGGGTTGCGTAATTATTTCGGAATCCTAACAGTTCGCTATAGGAGAAGTTACCGTGTGTAATCCAGAATTCCTATTTCTCACAAAAATATATTCGAGCAAACTATCAAGGAGCTGACATTGAGATGCAATTCTCCCACTCTTTACACATGCACACATCAGTTTTAACTAACAGCGATCAGAAACAACACAGAGAGAACACACCATTATTGTTTATGTAATGATACACATTTGCCTGAAGGAGAAAAAAATGTTTAGACACAACAAACATTATGATAATTATATTATAGATAATACTAATTAAACACTAGTCCTAATTAGTCCCCCCACCATTTGCATACGCACTTAAGCATCAAACACTTCATATACACATATATTCAAATCCATACATCTAGTACCTTTAACAACATTGGATCCATGGGAAAGCAAGTGATATTATCCATTACTAGATTTATGGAACATTGTAGTACACCTCCTCCTCTTTACCCATACACACTCATAAACTCACCCACACCAAAAAATCCAATTTAAAAAAAGAAAATTTAATTTTTTTATTTAGCCTTAAATACTAAAAGCTAACTATACCAAAAATTATTACTGATTAACAAACTCAACCCTCACATACACACTCACATATCGGACACTATATATATATATATATATATATATATATATATATATATATATATATATATATATATATATATATAATCATTCAACTCCGTACATCCAGCACCACTCAAACATTGGCTCCAAGGGAAAGCGAGGGAATTCTCCCTTTGTAGATCCACAGATCATGGCGGTGCATTCTCCACTTCACCCATACACACTCTCAACCTCACCCAACAAACATCCCCACCCAACAAACACAGATTAATTGATTTATAGTTCCCCTTATATATATATATATATGAAAAATTTAGACGATACCAGGAAACATGCTAGCTATCTGAAAATTCAAAATGCTTTACAAAATAAATAATTTAAATATGAAAGAAATCCCAACCAACTACTAAATAGCTATATTAAAACCCTGCTTAATGAAAAACATATTATGATTACAAAAGCCCTAAACAGCTATTATTAATTAATTACATTATGTCTACTAACACAAATCCACTCGTATTAGCTGTCGGCACTGTGTCGAGTGGGTTGCCGGCAGATAGTTGTGTGGCGAACGCACTATAGGAGAGCTAGCATGGTGCTTAGGGCTGTGCAAGCAGCGGAGGTATCGTGAAGGTTGGTTGGTGGGCGCGGTGCATTTTGCAAACAGCTGTGTTCTTACTCTAGCACAGAGCCCGGTGTTCTAACAACGCGAACCTCTCCCATGCTCTCCGGCGGACAACTGACCTGAGATGCAAGTGGGATGCAGTATATATATATATATCCCGATCACCCCATCCCCATTCCCCTTCAGGTATTGTAAATATAGAAAATCTGCTTAAATAACATTTATACATATTTTTAGTAATGAAATACCAATCGGAAATGTTTATATTTACAATGTAATTAAATATATCAAAGTCAACACAATATTATATGGTTTAATTGATGTACGAACGAGTTTCTGATCAGAATTATATCGCGGAACGTGTATTGAAATGTGGATTACAAAATGTATATTTAATTATTAATCAGTATGTGTAAAAAAATTTTAACACATTTTCGTAAAATAACATTAATATGTGTTTGAATGGCGATAGTAGTTATAATGATAGTAGTTATGACGAAAGTTTCTGAAAGTAGGTTTTGAGACTGTTGGGAAAACACGATCAAGACATGCTGTGATAGTTAACATCAAAGGGACATATTAGACAAATAGTGTGTAAATATATTGATAGGTTATTCATTAATATCCTTTTGCCAAGTGGTTGAAATTGGTTGGGGTAATTAAATATCGTGCCATAATATTAAAGACATATTAACATATATTGTTCCCAGGGTTTTTTGTATGACAATAAATACTATTGTGTCATATCTATTTGGTTATATATGGTCTGTAATACAGCTGCATAATGTAAGGAACATGACAGTATCAACATAATACTTATATGTTACTGTCAAAGTAAACGCATGTACAAATTTGTGGTCCACACTATCATGGTAGGAATGCTATATGCTTACACTACGATAATTGCATGTTCTGTACCGACTGTTACTATCAACTATCTAGCTCGAGCTGATATTGTGATATTAATGCGAGAGTATCTTATGCCATAGGAAGTGTCGCGAATTACTCTTGCAGTGTATATGCAGCCTTAGGAAGGCATTTTCTGTTAATAATTTACCATGGAAACTTATTGTGGATTATCGATTTTATCTATGAATCTTTATGTATAAAAATTAAAAACATTTTCTATTTAAAAACTACAAATGTAGACAGTATGACACGCATGGTGGTTGGGTGTGTTGGCAAAACTTAGAGCCGCCCGGCAGGGTGTGAGCAAGTACACGGCAGGGTGAGGCAATGAACTTATCACTCGAATGGTGAAAACAACTATTTCCGACTCTGCTGTAGTGTTGTGTGATGGCCTTCAACATGATCACGTGTTTGTGTAAAAAATCAACTCCGAATGCCCTTGACCGCGCCCTCCTATGACACTCTTGTTTAAAAAATCTAAGATAGCATTATTACATATCGAATAAGTGTAACTTGTGTTAATAAAGACCATACATTTTAATAATTTTGTATTCAAACCCATTGTTAATAACAGGAAAAATACTATGTGTTTTAACGTATATAGTTTTGGGATAACATAAGGTGTACTGCACAAGAAGTATTAAGTAATTAATGCTTCTGTAAAACTGTTTTTGGTATATATAACTGTTATGGTTAAAATGAATAACTGTGGCAGGACTGTTTTACCTTCAGTGATTATAACCATTACTTTGACAAAAATGGGTCGTTAGTTTGTTGGTTTACCTGTCATGATGACCTCAAAATTTTTTAAATGATAGATGATGCAGCTGGTCGTCGGGTTTCCTCAGATATATTCTGTTTTTCCCTGTCATTTCATCTCCGTACTGCTCCATACTGAAACATATTATGTTTGGTATAAGCAAGGAAGTTTTTTGGTGTTCTGAAAAGTATACAAAATTTAGATAAAATACTTTTGACACACCTTTGTTTATTTAAACTCAAATGTTTGATACAAGCCCATAATTTGCCACTTTGTAAGATTTCACTTGTGACTTCATGAATTTCACCACTCTTGTAATTATTTCTAATTTAATTTTCACACTGTTACATAATACCTTCTAAAGCGATTTGATAAACCAAATGTACAAATGCAATTAATTTTCAATATATTTCACACTGCTATGTAACACTTTTAAGGGAATTGGTAAAGACAATAAGACACAATGTAGTCCATTTTCAAACATATTTATTTTACAAAAAAAAAATAATGCAAAATATATGGTGAAAGACTCGTTATGAAATTAACATTTTGGTCTGATATACACATGACAAAATATATACAGGAAGACTCGAAAATTACAGATACTTTAATAACCAATAAGTTGTTTCACTTGAACAATAATGAACACTATAAGATGCTGCCAACTTGCTAATCATCAACTTTCTAGCATATAGGGTTTTTGTTAACTTCATATTTTTTGCTGAAATATTTATTACTAATTCTTTCCTAGACATGTTTTAAACGGTTTACTCCAATGTGCAATCAATTTGCTAATATTTAATTCATACTTGGATTTCTGGATGCACAAGCAAGTGATGTCGTTTTCATCTTCTTTAGTTTTTAAACTGAATAGGTTTACACAAACAAATGATGTGTGTATACACACACACACACACACACACATATATATATTTATATACTAAATTATATATGTACACTAAATTACACTCATTAGTCCAAAATCTACCCTCACCACAGGTATTGCCAACCAAAATAGTATTAATTGTATATTATCTATTGTAGACTCTGGCGAATTGTCGATTTCCATTTCACCCCAGTCAGACTTCAATGATCATTTCAGTATTAATTTGTAATTTTTGCCAGCTGAGCAGAATAACCATATATAACCATACATTTGACGTAGCATTTTGAATGAAGAACAATTGTAATATTTCTGTCTATCTGTTATTTCTCCATTCTACACACTCTAAAATCATTTTTTGTCAAATCCACACACATATCTCACAGTGTTGTGATTAGTCCTTGCAAATATCTTCTATATTCCCATACTCCATATACACACTCTTCTGTGCTAGATCATGGAAATTTTTACAAAGCAATCTTTTTGTCTTTTTATACTTTGGATATAGCTATTTCTAGTCGTAAAGCTGAAGATGATCGTATGTGCTTCCATATCCGTAATTAAAAACTCTTTTATAATTATATACCTACATTCAGTCTGAAAACAATGCACATTGCAGAATCTTCTCTCAACAATGGTGTGCCTCCTAATGATACACATTAGTACCATAACCAACTTCTTCATACATATATAATTGATGATCAATTCATAAGTTTGAGTATTTCGTGGAATAGGTGTGTGCAATAATTTCAATTCGAGAATCAATAGCATTATTTCTAATGCTGTTGTCTTGTTTGCTGTCATCAAATACAAATAGATGTCTTCTGGTCTTAAATAATTTGGGTTCTAAGATTGGTGCACTACTTTTATTGTAACATAATTCCTGGAACTTTGTGTTAATACTGTAACCAATAAGGCATTTACTCTTACCAAAGTTTATATTGAATCAGATAGGGACATGCTTGACTGTTAGGTAAAGCTTAATGTTCTTCATATTGCATTGGTCAAACACTGATTTGTATGCTCCTAAATAATTTTGCTAGTTCGTTTGAAAACATACAATGACCTACTCAGTTTTTTATTTTAAATACGTGATTTCACATTCCATACGACTCTTTCTGAACCTGGTAGTAATGGAAATGTTTCCAATCACCATGACATAAATGCAAGGAATAGGTTGTTTCCTTTTTTTTTAATATACTTTAGGAACTTTTATGCTTTCACAAGTGTTAATTTCAATATGTGGCATCACTCATTCAACACTGCCAAATTAAAATGTTACTCCTTCCCTGTTATTGGCCATTTTGTATATAGTGTTCAAAAGTGTATTACCAAATAGAACAACTAATTCTTGTTTATAATTTGCTATAAAATGTTTATAGTCTTCAGTGACCCAAAACCCATACTTAATGCCATTACAAATGTTTTCCCTCCTGGTTTTATTTCCAGCTTGTGATTTTTAGGTTGGGGCCAACCTGCCATAAGGCATGTAGAAACATCATCTGTAGTTTGCAAGAGAGAGTTATTTATCATGGAAGTAATTCAAACATGTCATGTTTGGTCGATTTCATGTCAATTTAGCATATATACAATTCTATCGAATAAACTAAGAAATCCTTTCCTCAATATATCTTTAGTTACTGGATTATTTGCAGCGACTGTCTTTTTAATTGTTCCTATAACTTTAAACTTGATTTCGATGGTAAAGTATAAATGTAATGATTTTGTATAGAACATCTTATATCCGATGGAAACGTGAAAGGTCCTGCTCAGAGTGGATCATACACATGTAGTGTATTTCTTTATTGGTGATTGCATCTTCATAACTTATGGGTTGTTCAACATTAAGTATGTCTTCCGTTTCTATTAACTGTATTTACCAAGTCCCTTAAAAACAATCTCTTGCCCTGCATTAACCTCACTGGTAATTTAATAGAAATGAATGTTAAACGCTTCCATCTACAATGTTGTATAGATGTTTTCTTAGAAACATAGTTTTTAACTGAACCACCTACTTGATGTCTGTATTGTATATAATGTAATTTCTTAGTTTCTAAAACAATATATTAACAGTTTTGATCTACAGATCGACTATTTTAGCAATGACTAACTATCACTGGAAAAAGGATTAATATACTCAGGTTTTCAATTATATTATATCCTGGAGCAACTGCACACATGAATTCATGCATTGTGTTTGTTGTTGTTCCATTTAAATATGAGCCACCTACAACATTAACATTTACACATCATACATTTTCTGACAAAATATTAACCTATTTTAATTTGTGCAATTAATTAGTGGGAATCACTCTCAATTTTTAAACTAACACATTTGCAATTGAATTATTTTCTGTGAATTCAATATCGACGCTACTCTGTATCACACTAGTTAATTTATTTGAATGTCAAAGTAATTAAAAATATATATTTTCAGGTAATGCTATTTTAATGCATTTTTTCAAATCTTCTAGCTTGTCAGAACCCACTTGTATCACAACCCTGTAGTTTTCTTCTCCAATGATGAATGTAAATGATTGGCTGTACATATCAATATTTGGTATGGTGTTGTAAGTGACGAATTTGATTAAGCTTATTTGCCACCCGCCATCTATCTTCAAATCTGGGAAATGTACAGAATTCAATTGCTATGATGTACCACTTAATATCAATATAATTGACATATTATTAATTGGTTATAGTGCTATGTGTACTTATATATCATATTTATAGTCAGAAATTGTAAACATAAATTGCCAGAATTGATAATAATAAAGGGAGGTGGTTTCATTTGGTAGTTGTGTTTTATTTGTGTTTTTTAAATATTTACGTATTTCAATTGGGGGTGTAAAATAAACAAAATTGTTATAATACAATGATTGATTTACATTTTTAATTATTGCAACCCAATGGTTCCTTGTTTTTTTTAAAATCTGAATGATCACTCTTACATTCAGATGGTTTGTTTTCTTTGGTAAATAATATCTCATATACACAACTCGTAATACCTTGCTAAGGTTGAACCTATCTATTTGAATGATGTGCATAAACTGACATTATAATTGTAAATGTTCCTGTATTTATAGCTCTATTTCTCAACATAATTTGTAACAAAGCGGTCTTGGTTATCATCCCAAGAATGTTGGTACATATATATCCTTAATGCTTCACTTTTGCATTGAGAACAAAAAATTTTTCGAACATGGATGATTATTATAAAGCTCTACAAGAGATTTGGTGCTTGGACATTCGTAATATATATTCTTATGTTTATATCTTCTCCATTAGTTAACATCTTCATACGTTCCTTTTGCATTTTCCGAGTACGTATATGGGATATTCTTCGAGGAGTGCATCATTATGTGCTGGAATATATCTTCTTATTCTTAAACACCCCAATCCCATTTCAAATCATGTAGTTCATATGTTTGACAACGAAACATCCTTTCACTTTAGAGTTTAGGTCAGACCGCAGCTTGGAGATTTGTAACTTAATACTTTAGTGTCAATATCACCATTGACATATGATATAGCAACTTCTTTTACAATAAACGACTTATCTTAATGGTTTTCAAAAATTTGCACATAACAAATTATAGTTAGACTGTTTCAATCAATACTACATCAGAAATTAAAGACATAACATTTATTTGCAATATTATATCACAATTTGCTTATAGGATATCCATTGTTGCTTGAGAATCAACTTCAATAACCCCAGAATCATTCATTGGTAATTCGGGACGATTATTACTGGCAATTTGCATTATCTGTTGCCACCTTAACACAGCACAATCCATTCTCAAATGAGGTATGCTCAGATCGTTGAAGAATGCTGGTGTAACATATGGACAGTTTTCAATACAAGGTAAATAACTAACGATATCTTTGCCTGCCCATTACTCCTCTGGGAGAAATGGGTACACATGTTTAATCTCATGTGATATGAATGTAATTATAATACTTTAGGAAGGAACCATGATTGCAAATGAATGTCCAAGGTTAACAACGTTTTGCTTCGCCCATAAGCTGATATTCCGTTGAAAACATTCACGCACTCTTGATCACAATACTCGCAGCAGTGTCCTTAGTGCATATTACCTGGTTGAACAGATGTACGTCTCAGTGAAGCTTGTTGAACGTCATTGAAGTCTGTTGCACATTTTGGTGATGTAATCCAAAACCTTGTGGTGATTCACTCCTGACACGATGTGAACTCGAGAACTGCTGACTTGAAACTAGGAAACAATTAATTGATTCCCTTCTTATAAAGTATTTGAATACAAAATGGCCACCATTTTTCTTGGATTTTGCTTAAAATATTGTCGTTTCTAAATTTTTGTTGAATTATACTTGAAATTGCCATATTTTAACTCTGATAGACTTCATTTCAGGCTAGAAAATAATATGTGATATTTCTTTAATAACATATCGCTGAAATGTAGTATTTTTAAATAAAATAGCCTTATATTTGTCTAAATATACACATGTATGATATATATGGCATATCTGAAAATCTTAGGTGAAAACTTTAGGAAATCATTCTCTTTTTTCATGTATATAAAAACATTGTCGTCTAAATTTTTTCTTGATGAGAAATCCATACAAAAATCTTATTTGAAAGTTTGAATATGTATGGCTGTTTGTTTAACATATGTTAGCGATCATATTAGTTCGATGCTAAACATGTTACTTATGTATCGTGAACATATACTTTTATTAAATTATATGTGTTTGATAACTGTATTCTTTGAACATATTTATTTAAAAATATTTGCTATACAATATTTACAATATAAATAATATTTAAGTCTTGGAATCGCATATCATTTAATTTTGTCAACTTCTCTATAGCGTTTGGTGTTGTTGTCTTGTGCAAAAAAAATTCGTTGATGTAATTTCGTTGAATTTGTTTCACGAATTATATTTCTGTGGGATTTTGTGTGTTTAATGTTATATATCCTGGAAACGGGATATACTTTTGTGTATTAAAAATTGGATCCGTATATAATTCCTTGGAATTTTATAGCTAAAGGCATCTGGGTTCTAATTCTTTGTGATTAGGGAAGAATTTTTCCTCTAGAATTGTTCAAATATATATATTCCTTGACCGTAATGTTCAAAGTCAGCTGAGACACGAGGTACGAACATTTGCAAATGGTCACAAAGGACAGGTTCAACGCTCTGGTTGCATCTTGCTACAGGCTTTTGGCTGGAGGGTGGGTAGGGCCGAGTGGTTCAAAGCAGGGGGTAGGGGAAGGGCAGAGGGAGGGAGATGCATAGTGGTATCTTCAAAGCCCACCTGCTCGCTCGCCTGCAGCCCAGCGAGTCCATTTTAATTTCTCGACAAGGCTCGGCTCGGACAGAGGGCAGAGCTCTGGAGACCATACTTAACTTCCCTTCATAACATACATTGTTAAAGGGCCCACATTGATAATTCCAGTTTTTATAAAACGTCTGATATCGGAAAGTGTACACATGAAATTTGTTTCTGAAGCTGTTCTACAAGTATTCACTACTAGAGTTGGTAGGCTTTCAACTGTGTTTGTGTTAGGAAGTGCGATTCCGTAAAGATATTCAATGTATATGTGCGTCTATTATTTACAATAATAATGTGAGCGATTTTTCATTCAAGTAGTTTGGATAGTGCGTGATCAACTAGTGTACGTACATTTTCTCACAAATTATTTGCGATAGTTTCATAATTTTTTATAAAATGTCTGATATCGGAAAATGGTGATTATCGAGAAATATTACTGCAAAGTTGCTAGGCTTTCAACTGCATTTTTGTTCAAATGGATTTTAATATGTCTTCCCAAGGCAGGGAAACTTATTCGATCTGGTACTCTACATTTGTAGATACATTGTTTGTGAGTTAATTATTTCATTACAAATTAAATGATTTTTCGAGGAAATGGGGTAAGATGTTCGTTTTCTTTGTTTGTTTGCCTCGTTGATTTTACAGCTAATATTGCTTTCTGAGTGATTCAAACATTATGTTATAAAGCTGAGAGCTGATGAGGGTGTGCTAAAATGGTATCTAGTACATCGTCATGATTAGCTTCAATTGGAAATATAAACCAGTGTTTTAAATTCGTAACCAATGATAAATAATTTTCATTATGCTTTTCATAACTCACCTTTGTTAATTACTTTGTTGTAGGATACGTCGTTAATGTGTTGTACGACTTTATGTATTCACTCAGATTACCTATTCTTGAATCTGTGCACTTTTAATAAGTCACCTTCGTTAATTGCTTCATTGTACATATACTTCAGAATGAGTGGTTCTTGTGTTTAGGACTAGCGTGGTTTAATTCACGTAGTTTGGTTAACAGTTTATAATTAAGATTTATTCTGTCATCAGTTATTGTCTTACAGAAGTATAATATCTCTTTGGTTTCATTTTAGGTATAATTCTATTATGGCGTTCTTTGTTTGGTTTCTTTGTAACAACAGGATATTTGGGCCATTCATTGAGTTTTCATGTGAAAATAGTCTCTGTTGTCCGTAATTCTTCTTAAATTGACATAATAATTAAATATGCACTATTCGAGAAGTGATGCAGATTTTATTTAATTTACAACTTATTTGCATCGCAATTGGGGTAAATCATTTATTTGTAATATGTTCTATAAATTGTGATGTTTCGTTTAGTTACATAATTGATTTAGTCCACATTTCCTCCATTTCGCATAAAAACTATCATATACCTCAGTCAATAGTTACCTCATTTTATTTAATATGTTCTGTTTGTCGAGAAGTGAATATATTGTGTACGAGTCTCTCTTGTTTGTCATAAATTTTATTCCTAGAATGCAGGATGGGTTAATCAACTACTATTGTGGATTTCAGCATGTAATAAATTTTTAATAAAATACACATTTCCGTCATAAACTCAGTCAACATTCAGACAGTGAGTGCAATGCACATGACTTGTTGCCCTCTCCCCTCCCACAGTCGCCTGCCAGATGGTAAACAAGAAGGAACTCCTATGATCCCCTTCTCAACACCATCATTAAATATTACACAAAACATATATATAATACCCCTTCTCCAACACAAACACCTCAGTACAACACTAGGCGTCCAAGGGTGAATATCGGTGGGGCCACTTTCTAACAAATAATATAAATAAAATGCACTAACCACACATGCCATATATATACATATACATACACACACATGCAATCACACGAAATATTTTCGATCATATTTCTTGAAAAAATAAATAAATAAATAAATGTTTTTTTAAATACATATATCAATCGAATTTCATCGCATTAAGATTAACTTATTAACGACAGTAGAAATTTTTATCTTAATAATTTCTGGATTAATTGGGTTAATAAATTCGATGTCAATCGATAATCCTATTAATCAAACGTGGGGTAGGACCGGCACGCCCTTACTGCTCTTGACAAATTCGAACCACGGCGTCTATGGGCTAATATAAACAATAATCCCAGTAGGAATATGTACTGTAAATTCACTTAGTATTTTTTTAATTATTTGAAATTAACATAACAACACCGGGAGTCTTTTACGTACCTGCCTTTGCAAGTTGCATATCATGAAGGCGAACGGAACACGCGCGCCAAGCGGAGAGCGCTGGTACGTAGGCCATTATAAAGTCGTGGTACGTGGGTGCGGCTGGTGGTTGTTTGTTAGTATGCGTGTGTCAAACCACATGAACAATGGGAGATTATCAATTGAGAAGTAAAGTAAAGGCTGCCAGAAGTGACTTCATATTATTACCAATAACACACAAACAGCAGTACAGACGATGTAGGGTCTGCACGGAATTTCACTGTGGCCTGTGTGTAGGCGGGTGCCACATGACGCGCCAGTTTCGTTTGGCTTTGTGATATGCAACTTATAGTTCACGCAGATGCGTGCAGTTGCGTATTCCCGGTGCTGTTTTCCTAACCTCAATTTAAATTTTAAAATGTTACACGATTCTCCCAAACATTTGGCGTCTAGGATTTATTGTTTATAGTACCCCATAGTTGCCGTGGTTTAATTAAGACATGTAGTTTAAAAATACCTTTTTATATACATATATATGTAAATAAGCAAAAGTAGTGATGTTATATAATGCACATCACGTAGATATAAGACTCCCTCTTGACGAGGGGGAACAATTCTTGATAACAGGTCAGCCGCAACACTTTCTCTACTCCGGGCACCAAGTACAACCCAAAAAAGAATTTTAACAGATATAAACGTTTGCCCACTTCAGTCGTATATGTATACGAAGCACTTTTGAAAACTCGAAATAAACCTTCGCGGTGTAACTGGCCTTACATGCGCGCACTTTAATGGGCACACTGACCGACCTGCATGTGCACAGTAAATATGTTAACGACGAAGGGAAAATAGTTCTATTTCTTAACGTTGAAAGACAAGTTCTAGGTAGACATTTGTGAATTCTGAAATTATTTAATTTGTTTTATAATCTTTTTTATCCATGTACGTTTAATAATTAGCAAATCTATACTTTTTTTTCTAATAACGCCATGGTTTCACTTGGAAGGCGCATGAATAAAGTAATAATGTCCATTTCCATATTTATTTATGTACGGTGGAAGAATACACAAAGTGTATAAACGTAGATCTTAAGCAGGGCTTTCGAAAGGGCTCATTTCATTGTGAACTGCATATAAACACACACAGCGTGGCGCCACAGTGTGTTAACATTATCGTTGGGTCGCGGCGTGTCGTCTGCAGTTCGTCGAGGAAATGCGCGTCGCTGCGCCGCGACGGAGAAAGTAATGTCGCGGGACGTCGCGACGTCTGGGGCCGCCCCCTCAGACTAGGCAACACGTCGAAGCAGGGGTTGGAGAGTCCCAAGGTGGGGGGAGAAGGGGAGTTGAGCATCAGGAGAGCACATCTCCCCGGGCCACTTTATTCGAGCTCCGTGATCCTCTTCTGTCTCTGCCGGGCGCGTTTTTCATCTCCACTGCGGCGTGGCCTCTCACCCTACCACCCAGTACTGCCCTGAGCTTGCAGTGGCGTGGAGGGGGGGGGGGGAAGCGTCGTGCCTGGAGCAGAGAGGCTCACGAGGAGCGTCTGTCCTCTCCCCTTCTTTTCACAGTCTTCCACCCGATGGGCAGGATCGCCACTGTTAACACTCTAGCACTATGCCTAATAATTTTTAGAACGGCACTTTTTATTGAAATGTAGTACCAGTTTAAATGATTATTTTGGAGGTTATAAGTTCATGGTGCAGGAATTCAGTAGATCCTTTTGACAAGAAGAGGCCGCGGTAGTTTAGTGGCTAGACTTCTCGCCTCCCACCTAAGTGACGCAGGTTTCGTTTTCCGGAGGGGTCGCTACCAGATTTCCGCGTGTGGGAATCGTGCTGGTCGGCCTGTTTCCCCGGGGATATCCCATTTTCCATTCCCCATCATTCTGGCGCTGCTCCATACTCACCTCGCTTCACCTTCATCGGCTAACAAGTCCTCGATGTTAAGAGCCACCCAAATCTCTTCAGCCACTTGCTGTTTACAAGGAATTTCAAGGGGACATTAATATATTTCCATCAACCTACGTTTTCTTAAATCCAGGTTCTCCCCACCATTTATTTCATATATCAAGGTTTTGGGTTAAGCAAAGTTATATGTACTGTAGAAATTTAACTGTTGTCTAGCTCACAATTGCTTAAACGTATAAACAGTTGAAATTTATTTTTCCCAAACAGGTTGCGACAAATAGGCTACTGTATGTTCCATAGAGACAATTCTGAAGAAAACCTAGGCATATTACATTCACGAAGTTAATGGCGTTAGCCTGTACGAAAAGTAGATATAAAAGAGAAAGGGAAATGGGAAAAACTATACTTACATAGAGTTAAAAACTTTCCCTGCACAGAGATTTTTGCCTGAAAAATTAAAGGTCCTCAAAATTATTTCCATAGAGAGAGTTTTTCTAACATAGTGTTTCCATATAAACAGGCTTCGCTGTATTTATAATAATCAAACAAATTCTAAGGCAACTTAAATTATATCCTACTTGTTCATGTGTTAGTTGAATGCAGGTTTTAATTACGGTATGTTGTTCCTTTCGATGCATGGACCTGTAGTGAGCATGCCTCAATTTAGAATTTTGATTCCCGAATATTTGTTTTCTGTAATGTTGAGTGGGTATCTAGTGCCTGTCGATGTTGGATAAACGCCACCTAGAATAACTTCTTGCCAACAGTCATGTCGCAATGTTTAACTCTTCACTTATGTTACATAGCATTTAAAACATAGTAATAACTTAATGTACGTTTGCAAATTTAACAGCCCCCTCAACCCCTATCAGGTAAAAACATGTAAAAATTCGATCAATGTTAAATGGCAGAGCACAGATCAACATGGAGCTGCCCATTTGATGAGTTAAGTTTTCCTTTATTATAATGGATGTTTTAGATACGCAAATATTAAAGTTTAAGAACATTGCATGCCAATTATATCATTAACGTACGGGATTATAAAGGAAATTTGATATATTTACTTCAATATCTAGAACCTTATCCACCAAAAATATAGTGCATTAAATTTTTCCCTCGTGGCAATCCTGCGGTTGAGAAGAAGCCGGAAGAGAAACTCCCTCCTTACAGTCAGTCCTAACATCTCTCACGGAGAAAAAGCTGCGTGTCACATTTTTTCCCTTCTGACCTCACGCGCCCTCCAGACTATAAAACACTTTTAATTTTATCGCCGTAGTTAATCTTCGCCAGGACTCGTAAAAATGATATCCATGTAAACCTCTCTGGCCGAGACGCCCAGGAAGGCAAGATGGCGTGGAGTTAGTTCCACTCCACCGTGTCGTCGGGTTTTCAGACTCGCGAGTTCCACACGCCGTAATTTCAGTTCTGACGTAAACAAGGCTTTCGCATCATCACTACGTTAGTATCGAGCAGAGAATTGATAAGTAAGCAGCCGCTAAATGGCATAGATGTACATTCAACCCTCCCAAACCCACATTAATTTACGGTTTCAAGTGTTCCAACAAAAAATTTATGATGCGTGCTGTACTTAATTTGATGTAATACGTGTCTCGTAGTCGCATCCAATGAGTTGTAGGCTACATGTTTGGCTACATAGGTATGAGCCAATTTTAACCCATGCCGCAGAAAGAAGATGGTTTACGAATCATTTTCCCACAGGTAACAATAAGGTTCATTGCCCTTCGCAGTGTGCAAATAAGACCAAAAATAATCTACATATGCGTAATGTACACAACTGTATTCACTTGGTCAGAATGGGTTAATGTGGGCCTACCCATCTTCTAAAAAAATTTAGTAATTCTACTCTAAATGTGTGTGGCAGCAGTGTCTGCGCTAACTTCGGTGTAGTTTTACACCTACATATTATGTCAATGTTTCTTTACTTTACGTCCAAGTAAATTTATACAACAAATTAGTAAAATAAAACGTGCTTTTAACAGCTAACTTAACAGAGAATTGTGTAAAATTACTATTACTATGTACCAGATAATAAACTGCAACATTCGTGTATTTTCTCTCCATGGCAAGTAAATTTACACAGACATAGTAATCGCAATTTCACTACTGTGTATGTTTATTTTCTCACAACCAAAAGAGCAAAGTCGCAAATTCATTATAATTGTAATTACATAATATCAGTAAATTTTTTTATGTTTTACTAAGCAATTTTTTCGTCAGCATATGTGATTTTTCAACTGCGTCATGTTAATACACGTACTTTGTGTGTGTATTTATATAACTTTCGTGTTTTTTTATTCCGTTTTGTGTAACTAGTAATTTATTAGAGAGCGCCCATAACTCGGTTGTTCCAATCTATATTTAGTTACATACAAAAGCCAGCCTTTACATTAGCGGGATTTAATATTAACTTTTGAACCCACAAAAGGCGTGCTTAGTCGTCCTACTCGCAACCTTTTATGTCGCATATTTTAAACAAACACCTGTATTTATATTTTATTTCGCAAGAACATTAGCGAAACATTACAATAACTGTGCTCGTTTTACCAAATTACACATAAAAAGGTAAAATTGCCGAAAATTTCCTTGTTTAAATATACGCTCACAGAAGTAGTAGGGTCTGGAAGGTTTCAATTCACTTTTGATTAATCGGAATAATCATTTTATTTCAAATTCATATCAAATTCTTAATCCAATCTTAATACGACGAAATGTTATCAAAGAAATATGATGATAAAGTTAGATCAAATTTATTTAATGGCATTTTTGTGTTTATTTTGGAGTAAGTGTGTGCTAAGGAAAAACTGTACTATATTCTTTCTTTCTTTTTGTGGGCAGGGGAGCGGCTCTGGTGGATGTTCATCCTTGCAGACCTGTCTTCGTACTGAGGTGTGATGTGTTGGGGAAAGGCGACTCTGAAAGATACAATTTACAATGTGTATGTTAGTAATGACAAATAGAAGAACATAAGTGTAAACAATAAAATAGATGACGACTGTTTACGAATCCAAATAAACCAGCAATGTTACACATGGGAGAAATTAATGTAAATACAAACTTCAAACGAATACAACTACGTGAGTCTCCTGAGGTCAACAAGTGCCAACTCACTAAAAGATGACAACTACGTAAGTATCCTCTATGAAATTAATTAATGAGCTACAACAAAGGAAAAATGTCCCTATAAATTAAACTGCAGTCTTCCTAAACCCAATAACAAGGTATTTGAAAACACGTAAATATTACACTGCTTGATGCTTCCGAGTTTTACAAATACCTTACTTGATTTTCAAAAATGTCCATCCGCCTGTGAGACTGGTGAATGAATGACGTCAGTGTGGGATTTGCAGACTCCTATAAACTGTTTCGAGCGCAACTTGGCAGGTGACCTATCGCAATAAAAGCTTAGCGAATCCTGTAGTTAACACTCGTAGAGAAATTTTTAAAACAGAACACGTGTTGAAATAAATTATTTTATTAAAATGCATAAAAAAGATAACGTTTAACAATCAATGATTTTAATATACATTCATTAGCTCGGGTGGTCACTGTAGCTCTGACTTGGACATACCACTTACATCGATTTATAGGCTGAACGAGGTTTTGAGAGCAAATAGAACCTGTGTGTGCATCGGCTTGCATTTGATTATAGACTGAGCTGAAAAACTCGAGAATGAACGATTAGAGATGTGAATACGATTAACATGACAATTGGATAAAATTTATGTTTATAATGCACAAACTAACATATAAATTACACTAATTGAATTAAAAAACACATGATGAAATCGCATAAGCACCTCTCCCAAAATATGTCTGGTCGGCTGCGAGTTCAGTAAAGCAATGACTGCAGTATATGACGTGCGGAGACTTATAAGCATGGCCGACATCTGTCCAGCTGGGAGGTCAATCAATGAATAAGACATGGAGCTCGTGGCCGAGTTGAAATTACGGCAAAACTCTGAATTTTCAAAGTAACTAACATTTCCATTGAAACATCATTTACTGCCTATTATGATAACTTAAAGATGAAAGAAAACAATTTGAATACACTACATCCTACAATAGACAATGAAACTATTTACATACTACTCATATGCATTCCGAATTATATCAAGGAAAAAACCCTCCCTACCAATTTACTATTAACGATGAACAGTTTAATCACGTCTTCCTGAACAATTCACATGATATTTTTTAAAAAAATTTACCGAAATTTTAAAGCCAATGTTACTGTTTTAAGAAGAAGAATTAACTTTTAACACAATTTCTGTCCAAGAGTAAGGAGACTTAATCCCACAAAGTGTAATCCTGCTATACTTTAAGGAAACTTACTCGAAAAAATATTATTTGAAATAGCAGACATACTACATCGACCGAAATTAAGGTTAACATAAATTTCTGTTAAATATGGAAAAATTCACCGCACTTGGTAACACAAACACGAGTTGAAAATCCAATAAACTCTCATCGACCAAGCTCAGGAAAGGGGTTTACATGATAAATACTTATAAAATAATTCAAAAATAATGGATGCACTATATCGGCTTAATAAGAAATAAAGCCTGCTGACTACCTCCCCTTTTGATCGTTGCACATGACCCCTGCACAACACTGCACCCTCTCCCCATACCCCTCCTCTACACCAGACCACATCTTCAGTTTGCTCAAGGCTTGACTGCAACACTTGTCATGCCGATGCATCCTTCTGCCCTGTCCAGCCCAAAACGTTTCATTGTCCAAAATGACAGGTTCTCAACACTCACTATCGATACAAGTCCATGCTTCACAAAACATGCATAGTGCAAAGTACCCCACCCCTCCAACTATCAGCCCAGAACGCATCTTTGTCCAAAATGACAAGTTCCTTGCCCCTGCTATCGATTCAACACAATGCTTCGCAAAACCTACCTAGCACCAATTTCCTCACCCCCATGTTTTCCGAGATGAATACTGTCTGCCTCGGCTATCCCTCCCCCTCATCCAATCCAGCCCAGAACTCGTCTTTATGAACCACACTGGAGACTCTCCAACTACCAAACACCTCCTCAGATCAGTGAATTTTGAACAAACCCTGCATGTCAAGTCCCCCTCTCCCCTCTTCTCGACAAACTTAAATTTCACAAGTCCTGATGATGAAATTTACATCCCTGAAATTAAAATGAAGTTTCATTAATCATCCAAGCTAATCCCCAGATTTAACATTTCAACAACTTTTAATTCTTAATCCAATAAACATTATCCCATTTTCCAGAAAACACCATTACAGTTAGTGTATCAAAAATACAACTTACTATAAGTTATATTTTCACTCACTAATTATTTAAAAATTGAAAGAACACTTTATTCTAACACACAGCTTTCTATTTAAGCAATACTTATGTAAAACATTTTCTAACTGTTGAAAACTACTTTAAACAAACTCATTTAAAAACCAAATGTTTTTAAATTCAGGGGAATAGTAAATATACAAATTCAATCCTTTTAAATATTTTTTCACATTATTACATGTAGATTTGTACATAAGTTTCACAGCCAAGATTTTCAACTGTAATATCGCATAGGAAAAAATTATACAATTTTGTTGAAGCTTAATATTCTATGTTAAGTAATAATTTGTTCCAAATGTATTGTAAACAAATAATTGATGTGTTTAAAAAGAAGCACTCTCGCACAGTTTTCAACAGCATGACTTGTTTTTACAAAAGATACAGGGGATAAGAGTAGAGACAGGTAGCAAGCTGAGGGTTTGGTTAGCGGGCGAAAGGCAGGTAACAAGAACTAAAGAGGGAAACCCTCACAGAGTGGGAGCAGTGTAAGAAAATAGGCAGCGTACGGGATCTTAGGCCACACACGGGGCGGGAGCTGTGTACATGTTAGGCGAGAGAATGATACGTGTTTCATAAAAGCACCGCTAGTACACCACTATCGAAACCTGCTCCCTTCTCCCACCGACTCCACTGCACTGCTGTCCCGGCTGTACATGCGCTGCTGGACTTGTATGATAGAGCTATGAGGAACACTGGCCACTTCTCCTCCACCCCCTCACAAAGAAGACTTTAGTCCGTGATGCACATTGCCTTGGACAACAACTAGTATTCTCAAATATGGTGTTTCGCTACCTGGCTCGCCTCGCCTATCTTTCCCAACACACAGATATTTCATTTGGAGCATGCTGATTTAATTTGGAATACAACATCTAAACTCACACTATTGCTATAAATTTTAAGCTTAGTTTACAAGAAAAATGTTACATCTTAAAAGTAATAGAATACACTTTCAAAAATACTTGACACCATTACAAAATTAAATCTTGCGTACAATATCAAAAATAATTTATGCCATCAAAAAATAAAACTAGTGTACATTATCAAAAATAAGTACCAAGGTACACTGAAAAAATACTTTACAACATCAAAACTTGTTATGAATTTAATAATGAATTTCATATAAACATTTTAGCTATAGATTATCACCCCATATTTAAAAAAAACAGCAATTAATACTAACTAAACACACTCACACATAAAAATTAATTAAATTAAACAGAAAAATTCTGGAAATGTTATCCTGTTTCCTAGAACTATAGCATCAAAACCCAATATCAGGTATAAATCAAATCTGAGAAATGAATTCTGCGAAACATTATTCAAGTTCCAAGAAATATGTGATGGTTCAAGCACATTTTAAATAACATTAAAACTGAATCATGCTCTAAATGTTTTAAGCTGTAAAATTTCCAGGAAATATTACCCAATTTCCAAGAAATGTAATATTAAAAGCAATTAAAGGACATGCACAAATAGAAATTTCAATTACAAATCAAAAGCAACTATTTTACACCTAAATGTGACAAAATGAATTACAAACTAAAAATGACAAATTAACACCTAAATGCGAATTTCCAATTGAACCACTCTTTCACAAATACCAAATGAATTAAAAATCAAACACACAAAAACCCACTAAGACTGTCTTACAAATGCGAACCTACCACAGACACTGATAGAATTATTCATAACATGTAATGTATTATCCCTTAATGTGAATTATGTCTCAATTAAGAACTACCAAACACAACAAATTATGTCACAAATAAAAGCAAATAAATGCAGTGCATCATTGCTTAAATGCTTATCAAATGAAACTATAATCCAATCAACAAGCAGATTCACCGCACAATAAATTGCACATTCTAACAGTATTTATAACAACAGGTTTATTTAATCAAACAACACATAAAACATTATTTTAAATACCTATTTATTTAGTATCATAATGTTACAATAACTGGATTACGATCTTTCAATACATTTATTCTTAACCCAGGAGTTGTGTGCTTTTGAGAAATCCCTCTGTGAAACCAAGGACATAACTTTTTTCCTTTTAATAATTTTACCAATCAATTATTCACTTGGAGAAATAACTTTGTTTCAGTTCATGTTCGTAAAACTGCCTTTATGGGCTTCCAACATAAGTTTATATGTAATACACTCTGGGATGTGTTTGTCTAATTGAAATAATTTAAAATATTTCGTTAGACCAATTAAAAATACATTTTTCTCAAAGATTTATTTCTGCTTCGATATATGTATATATTTGCCAACTTTGAAATTTTGTTTTCTATCATCGATAACTTTAACATTATTATTAATGGTTTTCATTAAAACCATTATATGTAACTTCTTTGGGTGCCATCTTAATAGTTCTATGATGTCTGAAATTATAAAATTTAACTCATTCAGGCAAAACATCCACCCAATTGTCAGTTCCTTTCGACATGAAATGTTTACATTGTAACTACTTAATTGATTTGTTGTATCATTCCACAACACTGGCTTTAATGTCTGAATAAGTTGCATAGTGATTAATACCATAATCTGTCACTAGTTTTCGGAAATGTCTAAAAACAATTCGTTTCCTCTGTGTGTTTGGAGCGAATTTGGTATTCTCTCTTTCAAAATGGTCTTCATTTCATTGCTACCATTTTTCGCAGTATGGTTTTTCAAAGTTATAGCCCAACCATATTACGAATAAATATCTATTATGGTTAAAATATACCTGTATCCTTTATTTCAATTGGAAAGCAATCTCATTTCACACAAACCGCCTTGAAAGAGATACTTTAACCCTTCAGTAATAACTCTTCGTCTAGGATATTATATCCTTGCTGGAGCATGAAATTCTTGATAAATATGTCTAAACTTCATTGGAAATATAACCATCATCTTTAAGGTCTTCAATAATAATAGAAACAATTATGTTCTTATGTGAATAATTACTAGATTCTCTCGAAACTATATGAAGTTTTAATCTATCGACCATTTTATTAGGATTGTTCCAATATACAGGAGAAAACATGGTGTTAATTTCGTCTTTACATATTCCACTTCCGACAATATCTTCTATTAAATGTAGTTTCTAGTGGTTTTTATCTCCTAAATAGTTATTTGCGTTCATGTGATAAAATGTTCTTTATATATTTTCAAATCAATCTCTGGATATCTATTTGGAAAGTTTTTAAATGATAATTTAAACAAACCTTGACTTACATCAGTTATATAATCACCAATTTAAATTATATTATCAGACAAAAATGAAATTACCGAATCTCTCAGAAACCATATGTTTCTATTTCGATATTCACCAAATGTCGTATCGTGCAGAGGTGAAGAATGTTGTAAAGATAAATAATGTCGGGCTAAAAGAGAAAGAGTTTGATTATTCTTTATTAAATGTTCTTCTTCTGATTTAATTTCCAAAAAATTTTCGTTAGGCGAATTCTACACAGAATGTAATGTATCCATTATACTCATAACAGGTTTAAATATTTCTTTCTTCATATAATTTCATTTGGCTTGTAAATAATTCTCCTTCACGTCATGTATAACATTATGTTATTCTGTAGCAGAGGCAGACATGTTTGATTATATTACATTAAGTTTTAGCTATTTATATATGAATTAAGTTGTTGCTTTTCAAACTGCTGCAGTAACTGATGCCCTAAATCGATTAGTTAGCACTTTTTTAATCTTATCGATTTTACTTAAGAAGTATCCAATATAGATATAGTTTTAACTCTGAAATCATTAATAAAATAAGTTGATAATGTTTTCATATAATTATATTGTTTTCTTAGATCTGTTTGTGTTACTAAACCATATTTTTTATTTAGCAATTCATCACTTATATATTTTGTTATTTCTTCAATTTTTGTTTGAAGTTGCTTTTTCATACTAGCATTTATCACTTCATTAATTACAAATCTTAAGTTATTTTCCATTTCTACAAGTTGTGTTGTTAATAATTATGTTTGACATATCATTAAAAACATTACTAAATCCATTTAAATGTTCATATTTTCTAAATTCATTACTCTGCAAATCATTACTAATATTAGTTACTATGTTTCAATTCTACTTGTGTTTTTACAAACATTATCATTCCCATCATATAACTATAATAATTTCTCTTGTATATCACTAGATTGTGATATAAACAAGGATAGCGTGACGGTGTTTAAGTCTTCTGTGTAATGTTTATTTACTGAATCAGTATCTTTCACAGCCATACCCACATTATGTAATATATGTTCATTCAAATTGCAATTACCATCCTGATTTCTGGTTAAACAGCTGTTGTAATGTTTGCATTTAATTCCACTATGTCCAAAGTTTTAAATACTCGTTTTTTGCATGGAAGTAAAAAACGGTCAACTCCAGAAATCCAGTCACCTGAAATACGTATTCATTTTTCCAACAGTAAAAACACATACCTATAACTTTGAATATGTTACACCACCTAAAACATTATCATTGTAAATATGTTGCAGATTCATATTGTGCATTTTAAACACAATTATGATATTTGCATTATTGTGCAAATTAAATTTTGGAACCCAGGCTTAAGTTTGTGATGTATAAAAACAATCAACATTTGAATGTTGACCAAAACTAAAACATTGCTCTATTTCACCATGTGGTTCACACCAAACATCAACAAAAATAAATATGGAATTGGGCAATGCTTCATTCGGAGGCATGATATATTATTTATTTTAAAAGGGAAATATACATTCCTTCAATTAGTGACAAAATAGTTGCTAAAAATTTATGTTTCTCTTGTTGTTTTAGAAAACAAAATTATGCTTTCAAACTTAAGTCCATTTGGATTTTCCAGCAGTGAAGTAATAACATATTTTTCCACTTGAAGAAGGATCTCTTATTATATAACATATATTTGATGGTAAAAGAATACCATGTTTCTGTTTAATCACATTTTCTTTCATATTTACAATTACAGAAAGAAGTAAATTTTCTTTTACAACCTTCATTTTTTACACAAATACACAGTCAAACATAACATCGTAACATAACATAACATACTGATGTAACATAATGTACTAACATAACTTACTAACATAATTTACTAATGTTACATAGTAGTGTACTAACATAAAACTATTAATGAGAGGCTATTTATAGGCTTGTGTTCTGTTGAAAATAATTCCTCATTCTAAATGTATCAAAAAATGATGTGGAATATTGTATACATTGTTTAATAAATTACCATTTCAGTTGCATTTAACAAAATAAAATTTTTGTGGACCTGGTACAAAACTTGTAAAACATCTGACATGGTACGATCAAGGAATAAACTCTGTAGATAGTGCTTGTAAAGAACAAGACGTAGTTTATGAGAGAACAAAGAATTTGAAAGAAAGGCATTAGCAGATACAATTGTAGTCAATAAAGCTGCAAATAAAAGAAAGAATACACCTGGTGAAAAGCTATGTGCGGACTAGATTGAAAAAAACTACAAACGTGAAAAAAAAATGCAGGAATTTCTAAATCATCTTCCAAAATACGCACTAACACACAAATGGATTAATGTATTATTAAAGAAACTGAATATCCCCTATTTCCAAGGTGTGTATATGAGGGACAAATTACCAAAGAAACAAAGTCTTTGCGAATATAAGATTGTTAATTTAGATTCCAAACAAAACAAAGGAACACATTGAGTTGCATTAATTAAAATTGTACAATGCCAGTTCTTTAAAACAGGCCCCTTGGGACATCTGTGTAACAGAGAGAGAATGATGAAATATTGACCACAGAGCCTCTTTTAAAGGACTCAACCTATATTATGACAGTTTTGGTGATTTACAACCACCAATTAAAATGCACAAATATTTGAAAAACATGTAATTGAGATGCAATTACAAAACAGAAATATTACCAAATACAGTCAATTGTGGTAATTTATGTTTACATTTTTTCGACTGTAAATATGATATGTGAGTCGATGTGTTAATAAAACATAGTAGTAATTTGTCAATTACGTTCATATTAAGTGGAATACACATCACAATTGCAATCTTTATATTTCCCAGCTAAGGAAACAGAGGGACAATGGCAAATAAGTCTAATCGAATTCGTTACATACAATAGCATACAAAACATAGATATAGACAATTATACCTTTATGGTCAACATTGATGAAAAAACATGTAAGATTGTGATTTTGGTAGGATCTTATGAGTTGGATGATTGGAAATGTTCATTTAAGCAACATTACCTGAAAAGGTACATTTCCAATTATGTGGAATTCCAAATATTAAATAGCATGACTTATAGTAATGTCAATATCGATTTCATGGAAGACAATTCAGTTGGAAATATGTTAGGTTACAAATGGAGAGTATATCCAGCTAATCAATTGCATGAATCGTCAAAATATGTTAATATATTTTCGGTTAATGTAAGTCATATAAATGTTAATATTGTAGGCAGTTCATACTTGAATGGGAAACCGACAAATGCACTACGCATATTCATATTTTCAGTGTCTCCATGATATGTAATAATTGAAAGACCAGATACACTGATATTTCTTCCAGTAACAGCAAATCGTGTTGATGAAGTAGCTGTTACAATTTTCGATCGATACAAAAATTGATTAATTTTTGAAACAAAGAAATTACCATGGAATTACATTTAAAAAAGTCATATAAGCCATTGCAGTCAAAATGGGTATTGTGTATAACATGCAACATGTATGTAAATTAGGCATTTCTTTTAAGAAGTATCTAATTAAGTAACATATTTCGAAGAAAGGAAATTAAAAAGATGTAAATGAAGGCATAAAACACTCACTTCTAATAAGTCACCTGTGAAGTTAACACATGGCAACAAAATGATTTTAAAGGAATTATGATATATGCTAAATAGTAATGGAAGACCTACTACATGTTGAAGAACCAATCAAAATTGTAGATTCAATGAATAATATTTAAATACATGGTTATGAACCATTTCTAGCAGGTCCATATAAATTATCATTGGAAATAACAGTTGCTATACAAAATCACAATAATTTACACATTACTATTGATATCAAGTTTAAGGTTTAGAGGAACAATTAAAAAGACAGCCAATCCAACTAGTCCAGCAATTTTAGGAATATTTATGAATACTTCATTTAATCGATACAATTCCATATCTGCTGAATGGTATTCAGATATACCAAACATGAGCTTTTGGAATTAATTCCATTATAAAGAACTCTCTCTTGGGAACAATTAACAATCTTTATACGGGGCTTATGGCTGGGTGGAACAATGCTGATAATTCTACACTACAAATAAACCCAGGCAGCAAATACGAAGTTTTTATACCATTAATTATGGTACTTGGCTTTGCTAAGGACTATAAACATGTAATATTAAATGCTAAACAACAAATAGTAATTCTTTTTGCTATCATTTGAATATAACTGCTGAATGGGAAATGCTACATATTGATGTTAACACCCGTGAATGTGTAAAGTTTTAAAAATATATAGAAAAAGGGAAGTATCTAGATATTGCTTTCAGATTGTGAGGTTTGGAGATATTTCCAATGCTACCAAAATCACAAAAAGTGATTTGGAATGTGAAATCAAGTTTTCCATCTGAGAAAACATGTCTTGTTATCATTTGTTTTCAAACAAATCAACAAAATAATTAGAAAGCTAATAGATCAGTATTCAATAATTGCGATATGAAAAATGTTTAACTCTATCTAAACAGTGAAGTTTATATGTATATGCATTTAAATTTGAACTTTGTAAATCTTGAATTCCTTATTTGCCTCTATATGTACCCAAACTTCCAGAAAATATATTATAACAAAATAGGTTCACCGATCCTAGAACTTGAATCATTTAAAACCAGACGATTATTATTTGTATTTATGTATGCAATCAAGGCAATACAATTACTAATATAGTATTCGATTCACTAATTGAGATTATTGCAAATACACCAATTGCAGCAAATGCACAAACATATGCTCTGATAATTCATGATGGAATAGTGAGTTACAATGTAAGAGATATTCTGGGTAAATTAATGAATAGAGTCAATAGACAATGAGACACAGCTACGATGATATGTTTTCCAATGTACAAGGATTTAAATCTCCAGATAAATTTATCATTAAAGAATTAGATTTTGCTGATATGGAAGAACATAGAACAGTGTTCAGCTTCAAAGCACCATTTGACCAGAAATATCTAACTCCCAAATACAAGAAAATTTATAGGTGTGTAATCAAACACCACCACTGTTTAAAATGGGAGAGCAGATGTATGCAGTATGAGAATAATATTCAAGATATTTGCAAACAATGCATAAATAGTTGTGAAATATTTGTAGGTAGAGTTGAGCAAAATAGAATTTTAGAAAGTGTGTGGAATGGGATAGTAACAGATATGCTAAAAGAATATAATTTTCCCTCTTAAAAAATTTAAAAGTCACGGATAAAATTCAACATTCTTGTCTGCAGAGGAAAACTCTAAATTAATGCTAACTTGGGCAATGATGTCTGATTGGGGTGAAACAGATTATGATGATTTTCCTTTTGAATCACCTGTTGATATTATTTGGTCTATATGGAACTTTTTGGAATGAGAGGACCAATGAGTGAAAAATAGTATAAAAAGTATTTTATTGTATGTAATCCAATATTTCTTAAAGAGGGATCAACAAGACAACGAAATCACCTGTTCATGCATAGAGAAATGTAAGTGTAAATTGAATATCAGCATTTATCAAATATCAGTAAGCCATTTACAGTTTGTCTCAGAGAGAAATCATTTTAGTATCATTCTGATGATCCTTCTGTAAACATGTCTTTCTTCCACCCAACTGCTATTTATGTATCTGCCACCCTTGGAAACTCAAGTGTGAATTACTCTTATTTGTTTAATGGAATAATACATCATTTTGGAGAGATATGTGATGTGCTGGTTCATTTCAAATGTATCCAATGTCACTGAGAGGGTGAGATATGTAACGATTTAATATATTGTCCAGATCTGAAAACTGTCTTGTATACCATATGTGGCGGAATTCAAGTCTACCAGTGAGCATCGAAGAAGTGTATTAGCACATTTATGAACTTTTCCTGATTTACCAGAATGCATAAAATTACATGCACCCAATTACAAGAAAATATTATAACAAATAAACTGATGAAAATACTATAAGTATTGCCAAGGAGAGAATGGAAAATATATGATGTAAGAAAAGTGTTTTTGTAAGCACACAGTGATGAGAAAATATATTCTGTGAGTAAATGTAAGAAAAATGTAACAAAATTAATGGTTTGAAATGGTTTTTCTGTTTTACTGACTTTACGATTGCATCAATTGTGTCATTACCATATTCTGACAATCAAATGTTATGTAAACTTTGTATACATGCATTTAACAATGAAATCTAATGTGTTTGCGCATAATGGTTTGTGTGTATGATAATTATTAAGTTAACCTTTAGTTATTTTAAAGCAATTTAATACACAAAACTCTGTAAACATTATATAATTCAGATGAATTGTGTTTAAACCAATTAATATAATAGAATTGCTTCCTAGAATTGTCTGTAACTACTTACGAACGGTGTATGTCTTGCAGTTTCATTCTAGCCTTGGAATAGTACAGAAGCAATTATGTCTTTGCTGTGTTGCTTCTGTAGTAAAGAATTTACAGTTCTATGGAACTTATGTCATGAAAGTACTAACTGTGGGATGACATATTTAAGAAAACAGTTTCAGTGCGATATCTGCCAGAAGCAATTTTCTGGAAGTGATACTTTAAATATACATTGTAATACTATCAACACTGGTTCTCCACCTCCATAATGTGCTCCACAATCTGCTTCACATATTCCACATGCTCCACAATCTGCTCCTCAGTGTGGTCCACAATCTGTTCCACAATCTGCTCCACATAGTCCACATCCTACACAACATTATTCAGAGTCTGCTCCACAATCTGCTTCACAGCCTGCTCCACAATCCACCTACTGCAAAACACTTAACATTTCCAGCTCTACCAACTGAATTACCTCCACAAATTCGATATGTTATTACATGGATATAAAGTAATTTGATTTCCGACTATCCAGTTTCAGTTAAAAGATCATCATCTTGTCTCAAACATGAGAGACTTTTCACCAGTAGGCTAACTGATGTGCGGATAGTTAACAATAGGCTTAACAATGATGCAGGTTTGTTCTAATTTTTTCGAGAGGTGTAAGAAGTCTATATTAATATTTATATTAACATCACCCAGGCCTATTATAATTAGTATAATGTAATGTATAAGTATTAGAAATCCCTCATGGTGGAAGCTGTTATAGAAACAGTAATTCAAGTTTATTAGCTATAAGAAAGCTTGCAATCTAATACTGATTCATTATTCGCCTTGCTTTACCCTAATTGGATCTGCAATATACTCAAATTGGTCAAAAATGAGATTTTGTTATAGATAAACTTTTAACTAAATATCAACTTGAGAGAAAAAAAAATTATAAGAACGAAAAGGTTTCTTATTGATTTTGCCAATACCAATACTAAAAAAAAAATATTAAAAGAAAAACATTAAATGGTTTATATCATGGAGGATAGTTATGTATTTTATTTGCCGCATAAGGTGCACTTGGTGTTTTAGCTAGTGGAGCTACACCAATTAGTAATTCTATTGAACAAACTGAAAAATATGTAACAAATTAGGAGAACAACAAAGACATAATTTAGCAATGGAAAATAAATCAGGCAGTTGTTTAGTTCCAAAAATGTGGATGATGAAATTTTTTTTATACGTCTTCACTTTCTAAAATTAATATTGAAAAATGTGTAAAAATATTAAGTATTAAAATATCAGAAATGTTTATATGATTGTTGAATTACCAAAAAGAATGCCTAAATATAGTGCGCTTTGATTAATTTTGACGTTTCAACTAATCCTAGTACTCATTATGTTTCTTATTTTAAAGAAAACAATTATGTTTGCTATTTCGATTCATTTGGAGATAGTATTCCTAATAACTTATTTAATTACTTCAATGATAGAAATGTTTTTATGATGATAATAGAATACCGAATTTTTATTTACTTATGTGTGAACATCTATGTTTAATTGTATTTCACAGTTTCGAATGGTATTAATTTTAATGGTATAATTTCTTTGTTATTAATTACAGATATATTTACAAAACCATTAATCAAATCTTTAAATAAAATTTTTGACAATAATGCTTATGCATTAAAATCATATGTAGATTCACAATGCAATTTGGGTGTTTCTGCTTTACAAAGTGAACTAAGCACTTGTTTTGCTTATACAAAATGTTATGTTTCTTTTTTAAAGATTGAGTTTTTTTATATATGATCCTAGTGATGATTTTTTCTAGCAAATATCTGGTTATGCTTTAAAATAAGATATACATTTACAATTCAGTTATATTATTGTTGAGTATACTAAATGAATGAATAATACAAAATAGGCATTAAAAAGATGTAGAATCAAAATATAAACCTACAGTTTCTGACTATGCTTTAAAAACATATGTAGATTCAAAATACAATACTATTGTTTCTGATTATGTATCAAAACATATGTAGAATCAAAATACAATATCATTGTTTCAGCTGTTCAAGATCAACTTAGTAATGTTTTTGTTTCTAGAAAATATTGTGCTTCTATTAAAAAACCTAGAATTAATAATACGGTTAATCCTGTAGATGGAAAATATGCAGTCAAAAAAAGTTTTTTTAAAGATAAATTGCTAAAATTAAACCAATAACTTTTGAATTATGGTGGTACAGTTGTTATCACAAAAGTTGAAAAAACCAAAGAAGCTACTGATAAAGAATTAGGTGTTAAATTACAGAATTTAAACCAATAAGTAGAAACATTTAAGGAAGAAATACTCATATATTTTATTTTCTTGTAAAGCAGAATAAAAATAATAATATTTTTCGCCTAGACAATGACGTAAAATTCTTTTCTTTTTGATGAATTGTACTGATTATAAAATAATTTCAGAAAATTTTTCCGATGATACTCTAACATATATTAAGGGAACTACAGAAATGGATTACAGTAAGCCTTTTGATGTTAACATGGGTTGAAATTTACTTAAAATTATCTAGTTATTTTGTCGATGGAATGTTGACTATAATAGTAGTATTCGTGAAATATAAAGAATATATATATAATCCATTCGTGATTGTAAGTGACTTACGAAAATCAACCTTTGAAAAAACTCTCTAGGCATAACATGACATCCGTATTATCAATAACGTGTATTCCACAATTAAATAACAGTATGGTAAACTTTGGAGTACTGTATTACTGAGTAAATGAACCTTTACCTTAATATCTTCCATAACTTGTAATATTTATTTCTATTTTAAATATGAATTAACAACAGCGAGTGCAGCGACATGTTGGCAACGACCGGTAAGAAATAGTTCACAGTTAAAATATTATTTTAACCTCGTTTTTTCAGTATACTATTTGTAAATTAAACTGTGCCTATCAAAATATTTAAGTAGCCCTGATTGCAATATATCACATTTTTGCAGTTTAAAATAACAGCAGAAATATAGTGAGTAGGCCGTAATGATACTGTATTGCTTTGTCGAGCAAGAATGCATTTGAAAACTGTCTGTTGCGAGGTTTGTCGCCCTCTTTCTCTTTCTTTGTCTATTTCATACTCGGAAAATTTCACTTCGGTAGTAAGCAATGAAATTATACATGTTTTCAATTGTAGAATATTTCATACTCATTACAGCATAATAATGATTTTTGAATATGTTTTACAACTGAAAAGAAATATTAGTGTTTAAAAATGTTTTTAAATATAATTTGATATAATGACAGGGCAGAGACATGACATGGTGTGTTGCTTTTTGTCAGTCAAAACGTAAATTATTTTTACTCTGAAAAATTCTTCAAATTAATACATCACATTTGTAGATGCGTTTTTTAAACCTACCGAGACAAATTACGATGTTGTGATAAATCTGTGTTTCCACAGCATTAATAAATATACTGTGAAGTGTGTTTTGTTAATCACTGCATATGTGAAATGGAGTGCCTTGGTGCATCGTGGTTGATATGCTTGCCATGCGTGTGCATGATTACAACTATTTGATTACCACTATTTATACATTTTAAATGTAAACTGTTTTTAAGTCGAATTTATTAGTTTACATCCACGTCTCTTTATTTATCACAATGTTGTACGTTTGCCCTAAGGGGTTTGAAACACAGTCGTGTAATATAATTTGCCACAATCCTGGAAGAAAATACTAAGCCCAGACTGATAAATTTAAATAAAGATAAAAAACAGAAAGTAGTAATAAATAGATATGTGAGCAGAACAAATGTTATTGTAGGCTTATTTGTGTGCATGTTAACCTCAATATTTTGAAGTTTGTATGACAAAAATGAGCAACAAGAATTGCGTGCTTAAATTTAATGTCCCTTTCTCATTTGATTGATTTTTCCTTCGTTTTAATATTTATTCCAACTTAGGTCATCCTTTTAAAGAAATGACCGAACACACATCAACAACAAAAGGATAATTAGTACAGCCCTTTACCTCGCAGTTGTAACGGTGTATAACACAGTTACGGCAAAATACTAACGTTCATTACATATATTGAGCTATGATGTTGAGAACAAATATGTTAATGTAAAATAACCATAAGAACTGTCATCAATTCAGGCATTTTCAAAACATTTTAAAGCTGACCTAAATGATGTAAGAGGCCTAAACTGTTATTCATACGGAATTGTTTTTGGAATATGACTGAATTATTTGAAAAGTGGTAAATAGTAAACCACACATTTGACAGGTATAAAAGTAGAAGTCATGTTTCAATGTTTATTTTTAGGCGTAGAGAAAGTATACGAACATATGTACACATACAATGGAATGTAAACATTGATTTTGACAGATGCTACACGGCAGTCACATGACAATGTTTGTTTACATTTGGTAGAAGGATACGAAATGGGCTTGCAAGTAGATTTTAGCAGGGCTCTGAGAAAGTCACTTCCAACATATATAACTATTAAATCAATAACACTTAGTATTTGAAGTGTACAACTGTCCCTAAATATAATAATAGAAAAAGTGAAAATACAAAAAATGAAAAATTACTTCAGAAAATTAAATGCTCAATATGCAATTCTAATAATTCAGCATAAAAAATTACTTAATATAAGGAAAGGCATAATTAATGAATTTCATAAACCAGTAATATGAAATGTCCCCAGAAGAAAAGTAATTTCATTTGGAATTGATGATTTATGGAAAATTGAACTTTTTGATATGGACTTTGGAAATTTTAAAGGAATATCGCATATAATGGATATAAGTAATAATGACAATTATTGACGTTTTTTTCTAAAAATGCATTTACAATACCTATAAATATAAAAGAGCTAAAAATTTAGCACATGCTTTAGAATATTAATTGATAAAAAGAAAACCATTTAATATTCAAAATTATAATGGCTTAGAAATTTATAATAAAAGTTTTGGAGACCTTATGCATAAAAATATTATCTAACATTATTCTACATTCTGTGGAATTAAATCCAGTGTTGTAGAGAGACATAAGCATATAAATATAATAAATGATTTAGCAAAATATACAATACAAAACATAAAACTATTGGTATGAAGCCAATTAAAGTTAACAAATAAAATGCGAATTTATGATAACAAGATTTTGTGAATATGGTTACTAAATCGAAATATTAAGTTCGCTACATTGTTCATGTTAACAAAAATTATCAAATTTTTTAAAACTTTTTTATACTGCTAATTGGACAACAGAATTGTTACTATTTTTCAGGGTTTAAATTGTGATGTCCCAATTTACAAATTAAAATATATAAATTGAGAAGAAATATAAGGTAGTTTTTATGAATACCAAATTATGTAAATGAATTATCCTGATGAATATTTGTTTGAAAAGTTTTAAAATTTAAGGTAATAACATTTCTGTTAAATGGTTGGGTTTTGATAATTCGGGTAACTTGTGGATTATTAAAACAGACATTTTGTGAATTTGCATAGTGTTTTATTTATTGTAAGTAAGGGGGATGCATATTGTGGTACCTAAAAACTATATTTTTTTTAAAGCATATTTTTAAATAGTAATATTAGTGGCATCTATCTCAGTGCCCTCACAAATATTCAACTTTCTAAAAAAATTAGACATTAATAAATGGGAACAATTTAATCAAGATAAGAATGTTACAAGAGAGTTTTAATAACATCTCTAAAAACTATAAAAGTTATGAAATAATGAATAATGATCTTCTTGGAATAGATCATAAAGAATTAAGATAAATGGCAAATAATTCAAATTTAAGAAGTTATTCTTACAAAAGGAATCATGTTTTAATGCAATGTATAGATAAAGTACAAATTAATCACCCAGAATCCAAGAGATTGTTATATCAGAACGATTTGGATACAGAAACTATAAATATTAATCAACTTGGAAATTTAGCAAAGATGATAAAGATTACAAAATATTATAGTTAGCAAAGGGAAAAATTGATAGAATCGATTAAAAAATATATAAACACATGTTAGATAATTCATTTCCAGATATAGAAAACCAGAAACTTTCCGAATTAAAACATATTGTGAAGGATTATAAAATTGGAAGATATTTGTAGATTAATGGAAGCAAAAGTATTTGAAAAACTATTTAATTAATTCAATAATTCAAAAGGAAGAATGATTAATAAAAATAAAAATTTTTTTTTGGAGAATCCTTAGGCAAATTACTATAAAATCAAAAATTTTTACATACTGTGAGAAGGTTATTCATTTCACATGCAACACCATTTTATGTGTTAACATCTGTTATAACTCTTAGATTAATAAAAACAGACATTTTGAAATTTTTCTTAAATCGATATTCTTAAAAATTACGTAAGGTTTACAGATATTTCTATTGTGCTCGTGACCCATTTTTCTTATTTTTTGGCGTAATTTTAACACCTTCAAAACTCTACTGAATAAACCCCTTACCTCTTGACTTGGGCAGCCTATTTTTTTTTTAGCAGAATGGTAAGAGGTTTTTATTTATTTTTATATTTTTATTGCTTTTGCTTCCTATGATATATTGCAGGCACCTTACACCATGTGAGAAACCCCAGGTTTACATATGTTTTATTACAAGTGTAGTACAGAGTGCAGTTTTCTGGGGCTTGAGGAGTACAATTAAATATGCATCAAAACTGTTACATTGCTGTTTGAGCAAGAATAATTTAAGTTATTTAGTTCCCATTTTGAGCATCATGGGCGATAATTTAATAATGTGGGTTCCTTCACAAAATTAAATTATCTGCTCTGACCGGGGAATCAATCCCACAACCTTTGAGTCTGAAGTTTTGCATTTTTTCACTGAGCCTTTGTGACAATATGAGTGAAGAGATAATTTTAAAGCATCTTGTGGCGACACGTGGACTGTTTGTCAGACCACAGCTAAATAGCAGCAAGTATGTGATACCCTCCTTCCTGTTGCGGCAAGAGTTCGCTCTGGTAAGATTGAGGAAAATTGTAATGAATTTTATTATACACTTCCCAGAGTTAAGAGTATAAAAATCATTAATTTTGTTTCAATAATTTCTTCTTTCATTTCTTACTCAAATCTAAAGTAACAAAACTTTATTCTTCATTCCAACAGTTTGCACAAATCTCTTTAAATTGTTTATGATACATATCTCCACCCAAAAAATTATTATATATGTGCCTAAATTTGTATCATCTTGTCTAGATATACACAGAAAATTCATATTATCCCTTAACAAATGCTTTGGCACTTTCGAATAAGTCTGTTCTAAATAATAAAAACATCTATATTATTGTGTCTCCCCATAGTAAAATATTCACAAATTATATTTTGGTTGTCTAAAATCATCAGCAAATACAACCAGGGAATTATTTTCATATTTATCTAGAGAAATCAATTTCTCATTGTCATAAAAAAAAATCACCCATGTTTTCTTTTACCTTTTGGATGACTCATCCAAATAATTTTTTAACTGAATATATTTTGGTTGATATAAACTTTTTGAGCAAACATACAGTTTAATAATATTTAAACAACCATTCTTATAAATAAACTTCATAATCATATTAGTTTTCACACTACTACTCGAACCTACAATTATAGGTCTTATGTTGTGAGAAAATTTTTGCCATTATTTTTATTCTTAGATTTTTATTTAGTATTAAAACACTGACACCCCAATCAAATTTTTCCTTTGATATCATATTTTTGTAATAAATGCATTTATTAATTCTCATGAAAAATTTGTATAACCTAAATAGAAAACAATACTATAACAACAATTTAAAGATTCAGTACTGTTGTTAATAAATATGAAGTTATAATTATTCTTAGAGGACAATACAATATTGAATCATTAAAATTAGCTATCAATTCATTTGAACCATTTTAAACTACTAAAATAGTATCTACATCAGACAATGCAAGACACGGAAAATTGATTAAATCTAAGTTGATATTAAATTTGATACTGATACTCCAATATTTTTGGTAGATTTAATTGCGAATAATGAAGAAAAGTTTTATTACTTTTGGAAAATAAAATAAATCATAAAAATGTGATATGTAGGCACATTTAAATTTATGGCCAGCAGTTAAGTTAAATTAGCATCTAATTTAACAAAAGAACAATGGAAACATACTCGAAAACATTTTCCAAAAGATAAAGCAGATTTAATTTTTTGAAAAAGTGTTTATCCATATCATTATATGGAGAGTTAAATTTTTTTTTATGAAACTGATCTTCCTCAAAAAATTGAAGTTTACAACAAATCAAATATTTCTAACATAAGGGACGATGATTATGAACCTGCGAAATGTGTATAGAATCAATTATATATTAAAAATCTTGTTAAATAACAGGATTTATATTTAAAAAGTAACGTATTCTTTTTGATAGATATATTCGAATGTTTTAGAGATAGGTACATGTATAAATGCATATGATCTAGACACTCATGGTATTTTATAGCACCAGGTTTATCATCGGACGCAATGTTAAAAATGATTAAACAACCATTATATGTATTACATGATTGTGACATGATTTTAGTGGTAGAGAAAGGCATTAGAGGTTGAATATCGCAATGTTGTAAACAATATGTTAATGCCAATTATAATTTCCTCGATGCAAATAATTTATATGAATGGGAAATATGAGTATCATATCCAGCAAAATTAAGGAAATAAATTGCAACACAATTGGATAATTTTAACTGTAAATTACAATTGTCACATACTGGGATAATGAATTTCCTGTTACAACATTGTGGTGGTGTTGTTTTTTATTTAGCTTTGTATATTCACATTCACATGATTAGAGAATAATAGTTAAGTATACTTTGTAACTAATGAATGAGAAACAAGTTTTTGTATCACATAGAGGTTTAAAAGAAATGAAAATGGAAAATTTACACAACCTAGAATTCTCCTAAGAATTTTCAAATAATTTTGTGATATTTTAATTTTTGATTAAATGATTTGCCTTACAAATTTAGAGTAAATTTGGCTTATTTGACTGGAGAAAGACCCTGATAAGCGAGTTTTTTTAAAATTGATATATGAAAATGCAGATTTGGTTTAAATTAACTAAATTTTGGCCTTATTGGCTTGATTTTAAGAAAAAAATTGAAAAGATATATGATGTCTCCAGAGGATTAAAAAAGAGTAGTTCGAAAATGAGAAATTTACTTAATTTTTAGGAAATTTTTTTGCGCTGCACTAAATTCGCTTAACCTAACTACCAAATTTGTAAAAAAAATAAAAAAATAAATAAAAAATAAATTTTAAGCATTAGTTTTTTTCTTCTCAATAAATGTATATATTTATAAATATAAAAATGGCTCTCCTTTATCGCCATGCAGCCCAACTAACATTTTAAAATGTGGTGGTGGTTTAATTACACCTTCCTAGAGATTATACAATGCATCTGATGAAATAGGATAATTATGTTTTACAAGTTTAATTTAAATTTACAAAACTTACTATTATCACTCTTAGTAAACCTTGATGATAGATATGACCATAGAGAAATGGTCTTATTAGTGAGCAAATAGATGAAGTTTAAAAAAATGGTAGAACATCGAATATAAACTATAATGAATAATAACATTATGTTTGATATTTTTATCTTGAATTGCTCGTTTTTGGCACAAAATGGAAAAATTTTGCATGGCTCTTTTGAAAATATATAAAATTTGCTTTATTTTGCTTGATTTTAGCTTAAATGTACTTGTTTTTTTTTTTAATTGGAGTCAAATGTGGTTTCTAGAAACATGAAAAAGTTGCTTTAAATCGATAACTTTACTTGATTTTAGCTTCGATTTGCTCGATTATTCGTCGAGGTTCAGATTTTAAGTGAGGTGTGACAGCTCTCTCATTAACATTCAACTCACTTGTTTGCTGGCAGATGTTTTTGAGAATTTCAGGACCGTATGTTTGTCTCAATACTGTCTTGATGCGACCATGTACGTCATAGCTCTGTCTCCTTCATGGAATGCTTTTTATCAAATACACGTGCACAGCTAGAGTTTTTGACTGACACATACATGTACTTTTTTGTAGAATGCGGGGCTAGGGGCTGAATTACCGAGGTTTCCAGAAGGCGTGCGGAAGCTTATAATATTTACATGGGTGAAAATTAGGACCCCAGCGTTGCATCGAAATATATATGCTATTTCGAGGTAAGTAGGCTGTACAGTCACATAATGAAGTGAGTGCTTCCTATTGGCAATTTTAATTATGTTGTGTCTGATGTGTTTTCATCATGCGATTTTGCAAACACTGTGAATGATGGTGTCACGTGCTTTTTCGCAGAAGTGAATGTTCTTTTCGAGTAACTTGAATGCCTCGGAACGGCTCAAATGGAAATTTTTTTTTTATACTTGCGCCACGTAAGAAATATGTCATAGTTACGGAAACACTAAAGCAATATTTGATAAATGGGGCCAAACTCTACTCTATTCATCGTGTTCTGTGATTGGAGCAGAAGGCATGGAAGGTGCTGTACATCGAATTTAACATTGACAAGCATTCTCAGGCTGTGAACGAATTCGAGAAAAGGGTTTTTTAAACTCATGAATAATTCCATATATGGAATAACTTAAAATAATGTCTGCCAGGAAAGGGACATACGAGTTGTTTCCAGGTATGACATGATATATGTGACTGTGGAGCTGTAGGTCATCCTGCAGTCCAGGCAAGGCAAATAATCGATGAAAATCTAGTCGGGACTGAGATGTCAAAGAGTTCTGTCACGTTTAACTAGCCTTTGTATACTGGTGTTGACATTCTTGACCTTTACAAATTAACCCTTGAAGAAATTCTTTATCTGTACTTGCATAATAATTTTCCTCCACCAGCCTTGCACCTTTTGTATTACAATACAGAAAATGTGACCAATTATATTGCATATGATGTCATGTATAAAGTAATTACACCACATTTAAAAGCGCAGTTTGAAATATCTAACTGTGCCTTCGATAATCCACAAAATTTCGCCCGAGAACGAAGGCCATAATGCAGTTATGAAAGACGTATGTGGTACCCTCATAATCACACACATTACATGTTTACGTCCCAACCTTTACACTTACAATGTTGTGAATGAGTAGTGTATACGTAAGTTGAAGGGTGTAAAGTCTAATACCTTGCAGAAACTCTGTTATGAGGATTATCGAGATTGCCTGGAAAACTGTACCAGGGCTCTGGGGACCCAATATCCTTTTCGTTCTCATAGTCATGATGTCTACACCGAACATGTGACCAAAGTAGTGTTGTTGGGTTTCGACAATGAGCACTACATTGGAGCATATGAATTACTGACCTTACCCTGGGGGAACTACAAAATCGCCTCCTCATATTTTTTCCCAGCAACACTAGTTTTTGTAGCACACCGCCAATGATGGCCATCTGCCAGCACCACACCCTGCACCTCAATCTTTTCTGCAGTTAGCACTATAGCTGTCTGCAGCATCTACAGCATCTTGTAGTGATCTGAGCGAGCCCTTAGTTAAAGCTCGTGTGAATCTACATTCAGCATTGAAGCAGGATGCCAAGAATTGCCACAAACTGTAGCTGTAATGGCAGCTATTTCAAACCTCAGCCAATATAGGCCAGTGTGAAGTTTGTCGCGGGGTCAGTCGTCAGCCAGACACGTGAGTTGCCTTCGAAGGTTAGCCAGTGGCCACCCTCTCAAGAAGGGCCTGGAGAGGGGTGTACTGGGGACCGCCACTGCCAATAAGACGGAGAGACGCAGCCTTCCACAACAAGAATTAATGTAAACTGGTTCTAAATGGCTACGACTGAGAGACTTTAGCTGGTAATTAATAAACATGGCTTTACTGTAATTGATTACAAATAAAGCAGAATAACTCTCTCATTTATTATAAAGTATTTATTTTAAAGTGTTGTAATTCATGTGCGTTATAGAGAGATTTTATATAAATACGATTAAGGAGAATCCCGTTTTTGATATCCACAGGCTCCCATTTACTTCAAGGCTCATACTGCACAGGCGGAATTGGCTGCTCTACAATCAGAATATTTTATATTTGTCTGGAGTTCAATCCAAAACACTGGTGGAGGTGCTGAACGCTCCTCCCCCCTCCAACCCCCTCTGTGTGAAGCATGATTAGTAAAGATAAAAATTTCACTTAATGTAAAGATCACAAGTGTATCAGTAATAGAAAGCTTGAGATCGAGAGGCATTAAACCAATTCCTCCATCTAATATAGATAACCCTTACCGTCCGCACAGATTTATTTTACAAAATAAACTACGTGCTCATGTATAAATTTTATTATACACTGATGAAAATATGTATAATGCCAAAAGCTATAAGGTGTGTTACAAATAACATTTTCAAAACCCACTGTGAGCAAAGGGCTTATTAGTAAATGTAATTACGCTAAATATTAAGCATTAAGATGTAGATCATTGTAGTGCATTCGTACATAAGTGAAAGCAGATTATAATATTTAAGAATCATAGCTTTTATGCACATCATATGGTAGGTACAGGTGCAGGCACAGGTAGGTACAGCCACAATTATGCAGGGATTCTGCAATGCAGCAGAGTCCGTGTTCTGCAGGTACTTTGTTTGCTGCCATACTGTCCTCCCTCAATTATCCGTAGTCGTCACTCATTTCCCTACTCACGTTACGGACATATCGAACAAATCCCGACATTAATTGTTTTGTGCCTGAGTGCAGAAACATTTGCACGCATGTCGGAGGAATTGAACTTACATTCCGAGCCTGCACTATACGCCACTGTCACCATAGATATTTCCAACAGTATAAGGATGGAACAGAAGCCAGTGAATTCCACTGCAAGCCACGTGAAAATGTCCTACACAATTCTAGACAGGGTGCCGCAGGATTGGTGCAATTAGGTCGTGCAGAAATGATTGTGGGCCCCAATAGGTCCTCACATGGCAATAATTTCCTCTCAGCTGAGGGAATAGGGAAAGGTCTGAAAATATATGTTTTAATGTAGATGTTACATTATGCTAACAGGCATTTTCAGCAACTGAAGGAATAAGTGGGTGCCAACAATATATTACAAATAAAAAGGATTCAGTAACATGCTTGGGCTAGTATAGAATTGTTTTTAATTAAAGATTAATATTAGACTGAGGACTTAAATAAGCTAATTGCTGGGTGCAAATAGAAGTCAGTAATTGAAGTATTTATTGTGATGAAGTGCATGAAATTAGAAATGAGATGAAGAATACAAATCCCACATAGATAGTTACAAAAACTCTTCATATAATAATTAAATATATGTAATAGAAATAATTATGTTTCAGTTCATTTAATTAGCATATACAAATGTAGCATTTTGATAACAGGACATATACAGGAAGCTATTTGTGTGTGTTAGTAACAGTACCCAATGTAAAATATAGTGTTTTATACAAGCTGTAAATACATAAGTTGTGTAGTAATGCAGTCTTACACTACAGTTAATATGGTCCCAATAATACACAATCGCGCACGCTGGCAGGCTATCGAGTCTCAATGATACGGCAGCTCATTGTAGCCCCATTTTGGTGCACATGTGCCACATTCCATGGCCCAATTCACCACCACCCCCATTCATACCACTTGTTCACAAGGCTGCATTACACAGAGACGCCTGTGGCGACACACAATTGTGCAAGGCTGTCATAACACCATGCTGTCAAAGCATGCTTCGTTGTTTTGCTAACACATGCTACATGCTAGATCATCTTGTTCAGCCAATAGCTGTTACTGTTAATTGCAAAAGAGAGTAAACTGAAGTATATTGGAAATAATGTAAAATGTATATTAAAATATGTTATTGATAAATATGCAAAAAATTGACTTATAAAAATTTTGTAAAGTTATTTCCTAGACCCATATTAAATTAAGTAAGAATTTTCTAGTATATATTGAGACAAAATGTGCATGTATTTCAAATTAAGCTCTTGTATCTGGGTGCTAAACCATGCCAAAAGTGTTTCATGGCATCTGCATAACAGCACCAAGGCCACCACATCATCGTTCCCCTCCAAAGGAAGCAACATGGTGATAGAGCAACAATGCTGAACCATTGCATCTGGAGTGCAGAGCAGACAGTGATCGACTTCACGCCCGAGGTTACAAGCGGCGTGTAAGCATGCATGGCAGCGGTCTGTATAGTGACCCAGCGAGGCACCACACATAAGAAATTTGCCACTACAAAGTTACGCTGCACAATATCTCATCCCATCACACTAACACACAGCCAGGCCAGGACATATACAAAAACTCACACAGCACTCAAGACACTTTTTAGAAATTCGCGATAAGTTAGAAGCAAGACACAAACATGTGTTGTTCAGTGATGTGTATATCATTATATTCTATGCTAAAATTATACATTTATATAATATATTATTATTATCATTATTTCTAAGAAGGCTCAAGTTGTGTCAGTGTCATAACATGATTGAAAATATTATATTAGGTGCAGCCAATGTTCGACCTGTGTGATTAAATGTGTAAAAGTTGTTTTCAAATAACACATTGATTTAATTTTAGCTTTAATATTTAATTACAAAAATTTATTATTACTGATAATATAATGCTCTAAAAGTAGGTTGAGAAAACGTTTCTACTTATTATTTAACATGTTAAAACCACATTCTAATGGCTTATTGTGTTCAGTTAGATTTACACTTGTTAGGGATTGAGATATTTAAAAATAAAATATCCTTCATGCTTTGCAAGTCTGTTATGTAAACGAATATGTTGCAACAGAGAAAAAAATATTTCAAAAGCCACTTTTTAACATAATATGTGGTTCCATAGTGTACTTAGAGATTAATATATACTTTATAGTTAATACATTATATATAAGTAGGGTAAACATCCCTGTGACACTCATTCTATGTAATGAAATTTTGCAGGGTTAAGTATTATTGAAAGAAAAAAAAAATTATTCAAGTAAATATCTTAAGTCATAGAAAAATACTGTCTCATTATTCACATCCTTTCCAAAACCATACAAATGAGCTCAATAGGGTATATGGAAAATATTCAATTAGGTTAAGCATATATATTTATATATATTGTAGCTTACAATTGCATGTAATATAAAATTATATTCCTTTTCAGGTAAAAATTATTGAATATTGTCAAAAAAAATTCTCACTACATTAAATACGTCATGTTTTAACTGTAAAACCTATTATTCCAGGGCAGATTTTCCATTTTCAAAATATTAAAGTTGAACAAATATTAATGCAAATTTTGTTGCATTTTCTTATAGTCACCCTTTCTTAATGGGCTAATCAATTTTAATATTTTCTTAATCACAAACCACTTGTATGTAGGACATCAAGCAGGCTGAATGTGTTTGTGACTGCATTTTGTTTGTGTTGCAGCGTCAACTTAGAGGAAGATTTAACAACCCTCACCCTCAGACAAGTTCACGGCCATGGGCACGGCCCAGCCATTTAATGCAAGCACAGACTGCCATAGTAAACACAGCCAGCAGGCCTCATGTACAAATTTAAACACCATTACATGCAAGAAAGAAGGCAAGGCAGCTCCCTAACCAAATTCCCTTGCTTCATCACTTCTTCCTAACCTTGTTTCCTATCTTTAATTACGAGGGCTTCAACCTTACCATTTTTCCATTTTTGGGAAACAGGCGAATGCCATGAGGTCGATGGGAACTAGAACTTCACTAAATGTCAGTCCAAGAGCTGGGGTCCAGCTCACTTGAATCAGGACAGTAATGTGGTGATCTGAGCAAGCCCTTAAATAATGCTTGCGTGAACCTATATTCAGCGGGGAAGCAGGATACCAGGGATTGCAACAAACTGCAGAGAGTAAACAGTATGGCAGCTATTTCAAACATCAGCCAATATGGATCAATGCAAAGATCACCGTGGGGCCAGTCGCCAGCCAGACACATGAGAAGCCGTCGGAGGTCAGCCAGTGGCCACACTCTCAGGAAGGGCCATCGGAGGGGTGTACCAGCGGCTGCTGCTGCCGATACATCAAGGAGATGCAGTCTTCATTGTGGTGAACTGGTTCCAAACAGCTACAACAGAGCAAATTTTGTTACTAGTTATAAATGTGTCCTTAACGTAAATGATTCCAAGGATAGCATAATTACTCTCCAGTTTATTACAAATTATTTATTTAATGTATTTTAATTCATTTGAGTTATAGGGATTTTGTATAGAGATGTTTGAAGAGAATACTGTATTTGATATTCCGCATGCCTCCAGTCACTTCAAGGGTCATATTGCACCGGCAGAGTCGCCTCTATTGCAATTAGAACATTTAATATTTGTCTGGAGGTAAATCCAGAACAATCTGCTGCATATATGTCGATGTCCCCCTCTCCACTTGAGATTATATTCCTACCTGGAACATGGTACTGTTTGCAAAACAGCAAGACATATTAACAGCTACCTGTTAATAAATATATCTCTTCAGAAATCCATCCAAACTATCTTCGATCCAAAACCCCCGGCGGTCCTTTTCGTCACCATTCAACAAAGATAATTCTATTCTCTATGTTACCCCTTGTGGTTTTCTTCACAGCATGGAATCGCATAACTTGTGATATTTTTTTATCAAAATTTTATGTATTAAAGGCCATCATTGGTGTGTGCTTGGCAAAAAAAATTATAACATACCCGGGCCTCATATCAGTGTGATGTAAATTGTATAGTTTTAAAAATGTCCACCACAACACGAAGTGTTTTAGTTTTAATAATTGTAGGAAGATTGTAGTTTGTTGTACATATGTTTTAATGAAGTGGATGATTGTATATTATGTAAAGAAGAATGATTTTGATTGATGTGTAAGAATGTTGTTAATTGATTGTATGAAGAGTTTTTAGATATTTTGTGCATGATTTAATGAACTGTCTGTTTTGTAAGTGTGTCAAATTGTTTCAGAAGAAAGTTTTAATTGTGTTCAGAAGTGTTTGTAAATATTTGTTCTCGATTTTTAATGATCTGTCTGTTTTGTAAATATGTCAAATTGTTTAAGAATAAAGTACTTAATGTTTTCAGAAATGTTTATATGAAGTGTTTGTAAGTATCTGATTTATATGAGTATTTTGGAAAATTTTACTAATGAGATGTTTTGTTGAGTTAACATCTTTACTAGAATGTTTGTAAGTATATTTTTGTGTGTGTAATTGTTTAAGTATGTTTTCGCAATATTTAAAAAAATATATTTCAATGTTTGAATGAATAATGTGTCTTGTTATTAGTCTAATTCCTAATGTCGTTTTTTATATTCTGTTTACACTGTTTAACTTTGTATGGATGGTGATTTCGTGAATCTGAAGACAAAGTGTTTGTGAACGATTTAGTTTCTACACGACGCTAACATTATTTGAAAACCTAAGAGAATGAAAGAACACTGAGATAAAAAGACTGTGGGATCTGGAGAAATCCCAAGAAAACCTCCAACACTGGTGAGAGGCAAAAAACACTCACCTTAAAATTTACATATATTGCCTGGGAAGAAAATAATCTGGTATTTTGTAAATGGATAGGGTGAGCTTGCCAAAAGGTGCAAAAGCTTTGAGAGAGAAATTTATGCTAGAGGCCCAGGTATATATTTAACATCTTCACAGACAACAGGGCTAAAAACTACAGCTGCCCCAGAACGTCCTTTGCCCTGCATCACTAAGTGATGGCATGCAACAACTTTGTCTGGTAACAAAATAAAATATTTTAAAATACTTTATAATACTTTAAATACTTTAAATATTATATTACATACTTAAAATACTTTATAATATTTCAAAATAACTTAAAATACTTTCTGTGTAATTATCAATCACATGATAGAATCTATTTTTCTGAAGATTTAAACCTTATAAGTTACCAAATTTACTACGGCTGTGAGTCAACACGAGGAAGCCTGCTGCTACTTCTGGTCTACCACATACTTTATACAAACTCCGAAAAGCTAAAGTTACTTAGGCCTAAAAATTTATTTGTTAATGGTTAACATTTAATTTCAAATATTCCGATCAATTTTTCTTTTTCTGAGGTTTTTAAAATATTTTATAGGTTAGGCAAACAAATTCGTATGTATTTAATACATTATGATGTAGAGCTGAGAGCTAATGAGTGTGTGCTACACGTGTGTCTAGTATGTTATTGTGATTAGTTCACATTGGAAATATAAACAAGTGTTTTGAATTCATAACCAGGATTAATACTTTCCATTGCACTTTTCATAACTCACCTTTGTTAATTACACCGTTGTAGAATTCATCGTTCTTGTGTTTAGGACAAGTGTGGTTTAATTCAAGTCGTTTGGTAACAATTCATACATGTAATTTATTCTGTCGTCAACTATAGTGTTACAGAAGTACAATATACTTTTAGCTTCATTGTAGGTATAATTATATCATGTCATTCCTGGTTGTTTTCTTCCTAACACCAGGATTTCTGGGCCGAACATTGAGTTTTCACATGGAAATAGAGTCTGTTCGCTGTAATTCATCCGGAGTTTTCATAATTAATTAAATATGTGCAGTTAGAGTTGTGATCCAGATTTTTTTTTAAACATTAAAACTTGTTTGTATCGCAATCGGTGTAATTCAATTATTTCTGATATGTTCCATAAAACATAATGTTTCGTTATTTTAAACCATTAATTTAGTCCTCGTTTCCACCGACTCGCATAATACCTGTCATATTCGTCAGTCAATACACTAAGATTAGTCATTCGTTACCTCACTTTTATTCAATATGTTCTGTTTGTTAAGAAGTGAATATGTTGCATACGAGTCTCTCTTGTTCGTCATAAATTACATTCCTAGCATACAGGACGGGTTAGTCAACTGCTATTGTAAATTTCAGTATTAATTCATTTTTCAATGAAATATGCATTTCTGACATAACCTCAATCGACATTCATATACCGGGCATGCTGCACGTGTCTTGCTGCTCTCTCCTCTCCCTCAGTCACCTGCCAGATGGTAAACGGGAAAGAACTCCGATGCCCCCTCCTCAATTCCATTATTAAATATTACACAATACATAGACACATACCCTTTCCCCAACATATCACAGCTTAATACAACACGAGACATCCAAGGGTGAAGATCGACGCCGCCACTCTAAAACAATAAAAAATTAATTAAGGACATTTATCACACATACTATATAGATATGTACATACTATGACAAAAAATATTTTTAATATTTTTTTAAATCCTTTATCAATCAAATTTTATTGTATTATGATTCGAGGATTAATGATAATCCAAACCTGTTGATAGAATTAATTACTTAATTAATTGAGTCAATAAATATGATATCAAATCGATAAGAAGGCCTGTGCTGCCCTATTCGACCCCCTTCCCCCATCTTTGGTTCAACCATTCCGAGTTGTACGCCCTTACATCTCATGAGCCGTTTTTGGTGCAGAGTGGTGCCCAGGGCACAAAAGTAAGCACTAGCTAATGGAGTGTTGTTTCCTTTGATGTGGGGCTTTCCTCTGATTGGCAGGGTGAGTCTCTGGGTACGAACGTCGTGTCTATTGGCTGGGATGCTGGTTCACGAGTGTGTTACCCGGCACATATTGATGAACGGCATGTCGTGATACGTTCAAATCCAGTGATGCCATTTTACTAGCGTGTGCTGTAGGTCATCGCGGTGTAAGCAGCTGTATAACCCATGTATTATCATTTACTCTGTATGGTAGAATGGCGTTACGACATGGATATCCTTGTGGGTCGGCAGGTTCAGTGACCCACATGTGCTTTATTGCGCACCACATATATGCGATCCTAGACGACCCTTACAAGCAGCCTTGCTGTTGGTCACTGTCTCTTGTTGGGTGCCATGGGGAGGGGGCAGGTACCCTGAGATCACAGTGTTTAACTCCCCCTACTACAGGCTGTTCGCGGCAAACTGAGCACTTTTAAAAGCCCTGCTTAAGTTATATACGGACACACAATCTGTATTCTTCCACAGTAAAGTACAATTGTCGTTTTCATAGCCCTAATCACATTATTCGTGCATCGCTCTAGTAAAAACGTAAAATTGTTAGAAAATTATATTTTAAACATATGCTGAATCCCATTAAAATATACAAGAGTCAGGACAGAGATTTTTTTCAAAAGTTGCCTCCAAGAGTTATAAATTAAGTACCCACAGCTTACATCTGATAGTAAAATACCTTCAATGTGTTCAGCAATGCAAACATGAATTATGTTTTAGAGGTCAAGGTACCTATGAAATAAATCTATTTAGTGTTAGTGGTGAAAGCAAAGACAGGAGCGATGTTTTCTCTTCGGCAGTAGTCGATGGTTTAACAAATATTGAATCAACATAAACGATAATCATTCACAGCAGATGTTTTCTGTCACTCTTTAGATAATGCGACATAACCTGCTTAGCCACACCCCACACTTCACTCTCTGTCTGGTTTATTCCAGGAAACGCCAGTGACGTTGCTATTCCTTGAGACATTGCTCAATCTCGTATATAGGATGTCTATTAATAAGTATTACACATTATTAGGGGTGGTACATGAGATAAATTGGAACATATTTCGTTAGTATACCCAAGTCTGGAAATGCCTCCTTATACCAAAAACCGCGATACCAGTGAACAGGGTTAATCGGCCACCCGGTGGCAACCACCCAAGTAGCAAACAACAAGTAGATAACAGTTGGCCAACTGTTGGCACAGGTGGTACATGTTCGCCCACATAACTGTAAGTGTTTTATTATGTGGTAGACAATAAGGCCACATGAACAATAGTGATTGTATTTGCTTGGGAAGTATTTTTTGGTGTGTGCCATTAAACACAAAATTACTGACAGAATTTAATATATGACCCACAAGCAAACATCAGTGAAACACCCACAGGCATCTTAGAATATGCAAATAACCAGTGGCTGATGTTTGACAAAGAGTATAATTATAAGATCATGTTTGTGCATAAATCCCTCGCGTGGTAGAATGGTTCATTACTGATATTTGGGGAATATCATGTGGAATATTGTAAGCCATTTAAAACAAAATGACTGACAGAATTTTATATATGGCGTAAAAGCAAATGTCTGTGAAACACCCACAGGCATCATAAAGTATGTAGAGAATGTGCGGGTGATTTTTGCCAAAGAGTACATAATATGAAATCATGTTTGTACATAAAGCCCTCACATAGTATAATAATTCATTTTTGATAGTTGGGCACCAAATAGCAAACAACAAGCAGTTAACAGTTGGCCAACTGTTGCCAGTGGTGACAACATTTACATTTATGACTGTTAGCATTTGTTATATGGTTAACAATCATGTCATATAAACTAAAATGACAGTAATTATTTTACAAATACTCGTAATGTGGGCCTATGCTAGCACGATGATGGTTAGATTTCAACAGACTCCCCACAAGCAGATTATGAAGGAAATGCTTACTGTTACTCACTGTTGGGAAAATATTAGCAGCATGTTTATGGGCCATTTACGTCATGCCAACTGCTGTTTACTGCCAGGACAGAATAGCAGCATACTTGCCTCATTTTGTGGTATGCTAAATGTTCCTTATTACTGAGGAAACCTGACCAGAGAGTTTATGTTCTATTTATGGCATATCGACTATATGTTGTTGTGCAGTTGCAAATATCATATGTGTTTTCAATTAATTTTTTTATTTCATGTATATATGAAGTAAAATTATTATGTGGCATTTATAGTAATAGTAAAAAAAATTAAGACCAGAGACCTGCAAAACATAACATGCAGAAAAAAATCATAAATTTGGATTGTAAATTCTACCTGAAAATTGTCCGAAACCAAAATATTAGCCTTTTAAACAAGCCACATAAATCCCAGTATTGACTCGTGATACTAATATTGTGTATAAAGCAAAGCTAATAATGCATAATGTATTGAAGTAAGTAGCCAGATTGATTAAAAGGCCGTACATGAATGCATAGTAGAGTAGTTGATAGCATACTTGACTGTAGACGAAAGGATTGTGAGATCGAATCCAGGTTTCTTCAAATAAATATATTAATTGTAAAATAAAGCTGAATATAACACATAAAATATGGTAAATTTTATCTGGGGAAAACACAATCATTTCTTTGTTTCGAAAATGCATTGCAAGCTGTGTTTAGTGGGCTACAAGTAGCCAATAGCTGGGCCATAAGTGGCTTACTCACAGTTGGCTAATAACATTTGGTTTACTTACGACAGGCCAGAAGCAGAAAGCCGGAAGTAACTTATGGGCAAATCTTGTTTTGCCAGACATCAGCTGACAGTACATCCAGGAGTGTCCCATTTGTGGTTAACTTACGGGGAATTCTGGTTTTGCCAGACATCTGTCTGCTGACAGATAAATATCCATATGTGGCCCACGCATTAACACATCATACCACAGTCATCAGTCATCATGTATGCCACATGCATCTGTAGGTGCATACCTCTTCTTGGATGCTTGTGGATGCCGCATTTGGGCTGCTTGTTCACAATTAGATCTGCACTTGAGGGCTAACTGTATTTTGATACTTGGGTGAGCATTATAATAGCACGTAACAGACATTACGTGCAGGTTGAAGGTGTTTTGCACTGCCCCATTTGATTTCACGCACAGTAGGAGGTCTAATTGTCTGCTCACAACGCACCCCCGACCCAATACGCTTTTGGAATTCTACCTTTGCAGCCCCGTAAAACACAGGTGTATGACACTTCTCTTAATACCAGAGAAGAAATTGAGGCCAGCTTTCTTGCAGCATTGTAAACCATCAAGAATACAAAGGCCATTTTCAATTATGTGTTCCGCAACATGCTGTGGCACTGCTGAACACGCATCGAATGTAGAGGAGACCATTTTGAACAGCTACTGTAGTCTCTATGTGTGTAAAAAATCAGTTCACGATACTGATTCTCATGTACATTTCGTAATACCTGACGTAAACCTTGCACACTCTAATCGCTATTGGGTTTTTCAGGAGGCATTTCCCGACATGGGTATATAATAAAATATGTTCCATTTCATTTAATGTACCACGCCTATTAATTAGTAACATTCTTTCATTGACACCTGTATAAATATGGCGATCAGCATACAACGAACTGGGGCCAAGCATACAGATTACATCTAAAATTACATTGTAAAGTCTCTGATTTTTTTTTTTTAGAATAAATTATTAGTTGTGTGCCTATAGTATCTAACCATGAAATAATATACACTTCAGATGACACCTTGCCAAGTGCTTTCAAGATATCAAGCACACTAGAAACACCATTTAGGAGCACTCCGACTTAAATGAAAACGCCTTATTCAACACGCCGTATTAAACAAGGTACTTGTACGGAAAGTAAAAAATATTCAAGGGGCCTGCATTTAACTTGCTATAGATTTTTTCACCAGTAAATGAATTGGTTACCTCTTAAAATCCCTCACGTACATGTTGCACAAAGAAAACACTACACTCCAGTCCAGCGACTCTGTCTGGAATCGAACCCGGTTCGCCTTGGTTTGTGTCTAGCCGCTACGTCAATGTGGCCCCACGGGGCTTGTAGGTTTTGACCTGAACTGGACTTCACAGCGGGTCCTTGTTCAAGTAAACTGCATCCGTTTCGCTTAAGCAACGCAAACCTCGTCGGAAATTGAATGTGTGAGATACTGTAGTGGTGACCCTACCATCTTACAGAATTCTGCAGGATTATTACCTTTCTCACCTCTTTATTTGGGAGAGATAATAATTTACTCATGTACCGTCTTTTGTTTTGCTACTTAAAAATAACTGCTGCTGTGGCCTAAAGTGTTTTGCAAGTTCATTAATTTTCATATTATCTTTTAAGGATACTCTATTTCTTGGTTAATCAGCTTGGCACACATCAGACCCTAGCTACGCCCTTGAGTCCAAGGACACAGCAAGGATGGAATTAATCCAAACATTCCAGCAAACAGTCTGAAGAAACATAATAGCCAAAATGCTAGCAGTGTAAAAATCCATTGAGCAGTGAAGGGAAATTACTATGTGAAAAGTGTGAAAACTTAGAAGTATGCAATAAAACTCTATTATTATCAATTTTTCGTTTTTGGTTTGCCTTGGAATTATAATATTTTTGTACCAGAAAATACCTCATCTTTAGAGAAAATTCTTATATGCGAAACATTTTTAAAGGGTAAGACAATATTTAATATATGTTTCCCTATAAGGAATATCTTCACCAGAAAATTCTAGAGTATTACACGCAATATTTACTGTCACACACAGAATTATTAATATCTTACAATTTCTTTCCATGAAAATACTAGAAATATTCAGGTACATTTATGGTCTTATCAATAACCAGTATAATAATTCTAGTTAAAATCATGCAAATTCCATAAAACTTTTAAAAGTGTAGTATGTTTTTGACTTGACAAAAACATCTAAATTGCAAATAGTAACATGTGATATATTTTTCACGTGACAAAACTTTTAATTTCTGGCTAACAGGCCATCCGAAAGCCACATTAAAAACTGTTTTTATGACAAGTGAAACTCGAAATTCAAACATTTATCTTGGTCAACCTGCTCATATTTCGAGCAGAAGGCCATTAATTTAAACAGCCATTCAAATTACAATTGAATTTGCCATTTAATATTACGAGATATCTGTGTATGACAAGAGGAAAAACTTTATAAAAATTTACCTGCAGGCTGGTTTGCCATGCCTTCCTCTAAAAATTATTCATTAAAAATGCATTTCTTTAAACTTTCCTCACATCCAATAGACCAAGGAAAATGTTCACAAATAGTGCCCCTAACCTCCTAGGAGAAATTATATTTTATAACCATCAGGTTCGTACTCAAAAATTACTACTAATAGAAAGATTCTCAACACTTAAGTCGTCTTTTTTCAAATTCGGATTATAAGAGTATTTACAAAATAATTGAAACTTTAAAAATTAAGACCTTGCAGGCATATATCCTTACATCACAGTGATTTAATGACCAATATTGATTTAAGAACCTGCTATTTTAATGTGGAATAATTACCAACACATAACTTATGCGAATGCTCCCTCGAGGCCGATTATCTGACCCCGACGGAACATTTGCAACCCTTTTTAATTCAAAGCTATCCTAATCAAAAGTCAGAGGGGTGAATATAATTCATTACCCTATCACAATACACTAATATTTTTCTTTAATAAAATCATTATATGTGAATATGTATTTTTGTTTTGTATAGCTCTTTACAATGTAAATAATTTGTTGGGAATCGGAAGTTAATGCCCGATTAGGTTTTTTCCGTACTTATTTGATAATCAAATAAAAATGGCGGCTGTCTCCCTTGGATTTTAACTAAAATACTGTCTGGTCAGACATTTTGTTGTAATATCATTAAATTAGGTATATTACATATCTTAGTGAGTTATTTTCGGGCTGGAAACATGGTATGATGTATTTTGTTCTTCAATATATTACCGAAACATAGTATTTCAAAATATAATAGGCATATATTCATGGTATATTATATTGTGTGAACTGTTCAATAATATATATACATTGAATATATAAAAATAATTTTTAGAAATTTGTTCAAATATTTTCTAAAGCTGACTGGTACATCTGTAAAAGAACATATTATAACAGGCAAACTTTTGTGTTAAATATGGGATTTTAATGCCACTTACACAAAAGTTGTGATATAAGCAAATATTTTAATTTTTTCAACTTGCATCTCGTAGAAAAATTTACATGCACATGCGTAGAAAAAATACTTGCTTTTCTTGTTTATAGATTAATATTTGAAAGCATGAACGGTATTACATACGAATATGTATGCACGTTTGTTTAGCGTCTTTTAAAACTTAAGTGACAACCCATTTGAGTTGGCTATATTAAACCTTCAAGGTATGTTTCGTGAACATAAATTTTATTAAATCGGACTAGAGCATTATGTGTTGGCTAACGGTTTTTGATTATCGGGATATGTTGATTTTAAAATTGTTTTAAGTTATTTCAAATTGTAGATATGATAGACAAACATTAGGTATGATTTTAAAAGAAATAATATATATGTCCTGTCGACTGGTTTGTTGATAATGATGACTCAGATAACTTTATTTATTCTTTTAGCAAAAGTTTTCCTTGTGCGAGCTTATTCATTCTTTACTGCTGTATTTGACATGTAATTCAGTGTGTTTAGGTGGTATGTCATTATTAATTTTATAATTTTTCTCTGAATATATTTTAATGTGATTTCTTCTCCTGTAAATTTATATTGGTTTTTATTAAGTTGGTATGTTGTTAAATTATATTTTCCAGAAGTGAGTGTTTAAAGACAGTTGGGCTGTAATGTTTTACAGTTTTTCTTTTGGTCTTTGCGATAAAGAATTGGGTCATTACCTCTAGCAGGATCACTGAAGATAGAGAACAAGTGAGACACACAGAGAGTGGCTGGGGGTGGGGTGGGCAATGCTCTCCCAAGCAGGCAGGTAACAGGTTCTTTTCTGCTGTACTTGGACACCCTTGCTGGCTACCTGCTGGAGAGAGCTCGTGCTATTCGTAACCTACACTACATATCACATTCATATACCTACTCCAAATAGCTACTTACGAATGTACATTTTTATAAATGTATACTATCGGGATATGTGAATATAATGTGTGTTTGTAGCATTGAGACAGTCACAACCAGCATGTTTCTAAGGGCACTCTATGCCTGGATAGGTATGGCGAAGCAAGGTATCGCTGGCTTGGATGTAATCGGTATCAGTAAGGAACCTACTGCCCTAGGTTTCAACACACATTGTATTTTGTATTAGCAGTGAAATGTTTTAAAATTTGTTGTTTTCAAAAATTAAATAAAATATGTTTCTCACACTAGGGAAAAATATTCTACAGAACGGAAAGCCATATTTGTGCATAATTAATATATATTTAATTTAAAGCATGTTGTTAGCTTTTTCATGGGAATGGGATATAACTGTTTATTCGCATGTGTTTCAATCAAATTTTGGGTTTATATTAGTGTGTTTGATTAATTTATATTCAATATGTGTGTGGTTAGGTGATTCATGGAATAGGAATAATTCGTTCCTTTTGTTTCATTAGCAATTTTTCCAGTATTTCTTTATGTGCATGTGTGTCGCAGACTTGATAGTCGATGGAGATGAAACTTGACTTCCGATTTTAATAAACAATTACTAGCAAGTGTAATTATTCTGGCATTTCATTACAAGTGGTTGTCTGTGCATTGTAACTATAATTCAGGGTACATCGTTCCTGTGTTTAAATGAATGTCTATGAGTGTTTTTTTTGTGTGCATATTTTGAAGGTGTGTTTTTCATTTGCTTTTGCGATTCATACCATGTGACTCCTATTTAAGTTGTAGATTTATAGGGTTATTTGTCATAACTAAAATTGGAATGGGAAATATCTTTGCCAGTCGTTATTGTTTTGAACTTGTTTGTTTTAGGACTTTGTGTAATTGTTTGCTTGAGGCGATAAGTAGATTGCGAGTTTGTTTGGACATGTGCATTTTTTCGGATGATTTATTGTGGTTTGCTAGTGTTTCGTTCTGTGTGTTTGTACATTTCTGAGACTTAATTGATTTGTGACAAATTATATAGTAAAATACTTATGTTTGCACTTCAAATATTGTGTTTGCATTGTAGAACTGAGAACCAATGAGTATGAAGCGAGTTACATGTTTAAAACTGTCTCTAGTCTATGCTCTATTATTCTTAAACTGAATTGTCATGTGATTTTCGATTTTATTAATGAGTTGTTTTTTAAAATTCTTCAGTTTTCTAGGAAAATGCTATACATGTTGGAACGCTAACTTTGTACATGTCTTATATTTTATAACTTCTTTGGATGTGAAGTGTGAAATGGTTAAATATGTTAAAACATTGCATATTTAGTATTAACTCATTCCTTTTGTAGTAGTCAATTAGTGATTATGGCATGTATTTTTGTTTCAATAGTAAGGATATTTCATTGTGGTTAGATAGTAATTCGTTATGCGAATGTGCATTTTGATCGGCTTATTAAACTATATTTGTTATGTTGTGTATTTGAGCATGAATTGTATTTTATCTCTCTTTGCATTTTATTGATTTGTAATTAAATATGTCCTGCCTGTAGCATCTCATGGTTAATTTGTTGGTATATATTTCATTTCGCCGAAATACATTCAATAATTAACTTCGTTATTAAAATAAACTTATTTATTAATAATCTCATATTATGCATTTCCGAACTAAACTGTTACACATACCTAGAGTTTAAGGTACTTCCAGACAGCAAGCTGCACACGCCTCCACTCCTGATATGCAGCTTCCCGTCATCCGCCTACAATATGCCTAAGGGTCAACTCCTCCTCACTCCACCTCACCCTCAGTTATATACCGAGTTCCCAAGTGGTCCAGAATGGACATGCCCCGCTCTTAACAACACCTCCTCTCTCCCCTTATCACCCCTCATCATCCTCAATACAATATTTAACACAAAAAAAATTAAATTTATACCACCGTTAAACCTAACACATATATACCATTACCTGCACACCTCACACCTCAGTCGACCGCCAAACATCTAATGATGAACTTCGTTGCTGTTGCTGATGCTCTCCAAAAATAAATGAGTAAATACCCATGGCCATCATGTCACACTTGCACATAGATACCCTTACGGAAAATAAAAACTAAAAATTGAAAAAATAAATTTTTTTATAAATTATTTTATTAAAAAATTTAATTTGATCCCACTAATTGAATCTGATTAAACAAATTTTATCGAAGTGCCTTAATCCGACCATTTGAAATTCTTAATTATGCGGAATATCTAAGACGATTAATTAAACCGATACTATAATCAATCAAAAGTGGACCAGAACATACACGCCACTACTACTGTCGTGGCGCGTGTATGTACAGGAGACGACAGTTGCACGTTCCCCACAGAAATGTTTATTGCCGAAGTTAAAAACCGTCCAGTAACACGGGACACAATATTAGTCCAGTACAGCAAAAAAATTAAAATGCCGCTTGGAAAATGTACCAGAAAAAAAAGTTCTTTATTTTTGAGGGAATACACCAGCCGAAATGAATGCTCACAGTCAATTGTGGCAGTGTGGCGCAACCTAGTCGCGGGAAGGTTTTTTACATTGCGTTTAAAAATGGATAACAGATTTGTTATATTCTCATTTAAAAACAAATGATATATTTGTTACATCGTTTCCATTATATTAAGGTAAACTATTAACTTGCATTCATAGGCGGACGGAAATTTTATTACTATCAATCAGGCGAACTACTTTGCATTCACAAACACATTGCATATACATAGATTTGTATTATTAAAGGAAACCTCTCCTCTTACTATGAATTCATAAATGGATGATAGATACATCACTTTCCCTTTGATAGATTCATTAACACGTATTTATAAACAGATATCACACTAAGCCAACCTGAGGAATCTGTTGTCTCCGTCTTTACTTTCACCTCACCGAGCAATTCTTTTCTTTCTTGAAATGCCATTTCAGAATTCACCCCTTTTAATATATATATATATATATATATATTCTGTTGCGAATTATTTATGAGTACGTTGAATGTGATAACTCTAAAAACGTAATGTAATACTAAAATAAATTAATACAGATTATAAAAATAAAATTCTGTACAACTGAAAACTTTTTCTTTTAATTTTATGTAACATTCCGAATAAAATATTAACCATAAAACGAGTATTTGTACTGCATTTTTTTTTTCTGAAAAACAATGTTCTCTTCTCTATTTTGAAATATCGAATTGAATGTGTTTTTATAGGAAACGCATGTTATGTGTGTGCCAAACCCATTTCCTTACTAGTAAAAGTAAAAAAAAAAAAAAATAATTGTCTGGTTTTGGAGCTATATTACGGTTTTCTCTTACAATTAAAGGGGATTTATGCGGTGATATTTCGAGCTGAATACATCAGCTTCTATGCCACGTGTAGTAAAATCAGACGTTTGCAGATTTAGTTTGAAATAAATTCGCCCTAGATGAAAGAGTGTGCAGCAGATTGCTCGCATCCCACTGTGCTGCCAGAAGATAGCTGTTTCTCCCGCGTTCCTTCGGTATGATAAACACTCGAGATAAATGAAGGCGGTCCACGTATGAAGAAGGGATATCCTAAGGGACCAACTAAGAAGTTTCACATCACCCTCTCCACCGCCATTGAAACACTCCGGACAGACGACTGCTGACATAGCGAGAAAGATTTCGTACGACTTGGGAAGGAACTTGATAACCCCGCACATGAAACAACGCCAAGTTTTCCTAACAAAAACCTGTTAAGATAAGCCCCAAACAACTTGCTGCGAAAATACAACAAAACCGCTATATACATGGGCTAGTGCCAGGCGCGAATTGGTGAGCTACGTTCCGATGCAACTTACCAATTTTCCTGTGTACCACACCCTAAAATTCCGGCGCTTCTCCATACTCACCTCGCTTCACCCTCATCGGCTCTGAAGACGTAGATGTTAAGAGCTGGAGAAATATTTCCCCTCCATCGGCTCTCAAGGCCTTGCAGTTAGGTGCCGCCCAAATCTCTTCCCTCACTCACCCACTCACTGACTTTCCACTCCATTCACGTCTGTGTACTTAAGTAATCTTTATCAGCATTGTTACTAGAAATAGTTCCCAGTTGGCTGAGCAGATCCACAAACAATAACTAAACGAAATTAATGCAGTGCACACCAATTTTAATACCGCATTTAATATCGCCAGATCAAGAGATGTAAACAATTTTCCCCCACACTTGCCAACTTAAAAATGAACTTTTCTGTAAGTTTGTCCTTTCCGACATATGTGCATTTATGCGTAGGAGCGTATTCTGAAAGTCAATTAATTGTCGAAATATGTTTCCAGAAATTTGAAATTATTATATGGAAACGTGCATTTTAACGACCAGGAGCTCAGCAAAGCTCCGTACATAATAAATATGCACTGCGAGAAAGGACAATAAACAATGGTTTGTATGGGGCCAAAATATATTTAGCTTCCTCGACCAAATATTTTGTTGAGTAAACGAAACTTGTAAACCAACAAAATTAATTTGATTAATATAACGAAATGCATGTTTTAACAAAACAAAACCTCTGTGCTGGGCCAGAAGAAATAAGACTGTCGACAAAATATTTTGTTCAATTAAATGGTATTTGTTTGGCTGCTCGTAACATTGTCTTCGTTGAAATATACAGCTCGAGAGTTTGTTTACATTTTGTGGCAGGATAGTAACAGTATTAGTAACTGAATTTGTTGATGCTTAGTAATCTTATGAACGCCTTGTAAGACAAGTTCAACAGGAAATTAACAAGTATGTTATAAAATTTCCATTTGTTTTGCGCGCGTTGTACAGTATTTAACATTTGTATTTATTTTAAAAACATTCCTTTTCATTCATAGTCACTTTATCTGTTGTTGATTTGGCGCAGCGCTAGGACGCAGGCTATTTATATTCAAATCGCTGTCAGATTACAAGTTTTTCATCCTTACCGAATCTGGTTAATGTTCGAAAAGCTAAAACAATATTCAGTTGTTCCAATAATACTTTTGCTTGGAGCAACCAAATAAGAACAACAAAATATATTGCATACAACAACAAAATATTTCATTCCCTTTACACAAAGAATTAATTCGTTTGCGCCAAACCAGCTATGATTCATCAATACATTTTCCACAGAGTGAAACATCTCCGTTTTTCCTCTGGTTTAGAGTTTTGGATACGAACAATGTCGAACCTACACAAAGCGTTATTTGCCATTTTAACCATCTAATTATCTTTCCTGCGGAAATTAGATCGCCCTAGCTACTTAAACATATTATTTCTGTCATTAAACTTTTCCATTAGTTTCAGTTAAAGTTCCCAGACAGTACTAGAAACTGAAATAATTCCGTTCGTAATTTTTATAAATAAAATTAACACATTACACACTACTTCATAAGTGTATGGCAGGGGAAGAGCAAAGTTTACTGATGGGGCATATATAGAATTATTTATACTTGTTGAAGTTCCTCATGGGAAAGATATAATGTAGCCTATTTAAAAATTTTTATAAATGGTGGAACACCCACATATAGGAAATAAATATTTAGGCAAACTCTCTACACAATCTGGAAATATACACAATATTCCTTACAATTTTTTAAAATGTAATTTGAAGCAAATATTTTTCTAACAGTGTTTGTTGCTAACATTTTCTCATCTTAACTTGATCAACGCCAAAGAAAACCGTTGAGTCTCTGTTGAAGTAAACTTTATTTATCGTGTAAGCATATATTATACACAGAAAGGGGCACAGTAAGATGAACAGATAAAAAAAGGGCTTTATTGCAGCTGAGGGTGAAGCCATAAGGCACCCTTCACTCTTATTTTATTTTGTGCGTCTTCGGGTTCGTGATTCTTACCTTATTAAAGGATATCGTTAAAATGAATCACTATTTGATATTGTGTAAACTCGTCAGCATTTTTGAGGATATTTATATTTTTTTAATTTTTTTGTATACTTTAGTAATACGGTGTAGTGGTAAATAACTCTTGCGACTTATAAATAATAACGTATAAATCACAAAACATCAAATGAAATGAAATTTACCAACCTTGTAGCTTTCCTTAGTGATTAAAACATTTTCCATTCTAAAGAATGCTTTTCCCAAAAAATTTTCTGTAGATTTTGTTTTATGTGGGTTATTCCTTTGTATTATTCGAGTGGGGATTCCTGTATATTCCATGGCCGAAACTCATCGATATGATTTCCACGCTGTCTACTAAAACTCTTTAAACAAGAAAATACAGTTAGAATTCTTGAATTTGGTAAATAATAATCAGATTGAATATATTATATATAAAATTTGGCCACAGACAAGTGTAAAAACACATTTTCAGTCTATCAATTTAATGCTTGAACTATACATACTCATTGTGTCAATTATTTCGATAGCAATATTTATGAAATAGATATACAGAGTAATCACTAAACCATATACGTGTGTAGACAGTGTATGCTTCTGGAATTTCTGTGTTCCTGTGTGCATATTTTCGTATCATATAAGTCTGATCCAATGCATTCTTAAATATTTAAAGACTTTTGGTAAATCTGTTGAAAACTTGTCGTTTTGGTAACAGCTGTCTGTAATTATTGTGATATTCATAAAATAAATATCAAATATGGTGAAATTACAGCGGGTATTAGTATTTTTTGGAAACCCATACAACAACATTATACTTGTACAGATTTTCTAACGAGTTGGCTATTTACAAGTCCACACTATATTAATCACGAAGATTTAAAAGAAATATTAGTCTATGTCAGGCAAGTAGATATATGGCAAAACCTCGTTTGCTGAAATTAATTTTGTATTTAGCGTTACGATTATCATATAGAATATTATCAGGATGATGAACATATTTCCTGCCTGTGTCCCAAACGCCCTTATAACGAACAACAAAAATTTGCTTCAGTTTTCATCCGTATTACAGAATGTAGTTGTCCAGCTAGTGTATAGAGAAGAGCATGCCAGATTCCAGTTGAATTAAGAGGGAACTGCCCGAGCCTGTCGTAGACTACATATACAAATGGTCGCACGCTTTTCCTTATGTGTACCAACCTGTGCTCTTATTTTACGCAAAAAGCGTCAAAGAAAAGAGATCTGCTGATCAAATATGCTCCAAACCACTAGTGTTGAAATTATATATCGGTTCACCTGCCGGTATGGTGACATATTATTTTCAGCATCCTTCATAAAGAGATTGCAAATACAAATAAGAAGAAAGATTGGCAGGTAGCAGGTATGCACTGTTTATTTTCTAAATGTAAGATTTATTTCTATTTCTGGATCTCTATCAGACACCATTGACACTTCAAGTTTTGTATTTACTTTTTATCTGACTTAAAATTACAAAAATGAGGATACTGTAAAACTTATTAAACAGAATTAATATGAACAACATTATAACACAATTATTAGCATATTAACTATGTATTAATAAATAAATTAATTTAAATGTTTCATCGCTAACCTTCAAAACATAATCATTCTGCCTTTGTAGAAAATAATGTTTCCACAAGGAAATATTTACGATCAAAAATAACTTTCCCAGGAATGTTTTTAATATATCCCATTAGAACATATTCTCGATATGGCAGGCGCCTGGTATTTTAGGCTACACTTCAGCATACACCTTGGGAGATGAAGCATAATCAGGTGATTGCAGGGGTATACGTTCCTCGTTATTGTTTGCCAACTGCATGTTGTAAATGAAAATTTCGGTTCATTTATTGAACGAGTAAAATTTATATACTTCCATTTTTATACTACTTCTATGGATGGACTATTGTCAAATAAACGTGCCCTGATGAACTAAGGCAACAAAAAAAAAAACGCGAAAGAAAAAAGTAATGAACCAAAATGCAAACACAGCAAATAATGTTGTGATTTCTCGTAAGTACAGCATGAGGTAAGTGAATAGTTTCAACTCGAGTATCCATCAGACAGCGGTATATTAAAGCCGCGTTATTTTCCAGGACATAAAAAATAGTCTCGCTCACATCTGGAAAAGGTATTTATGGTGTCTAATAATTCGTTGGGGGCATACCAAAGAGTGGATTAACATGTGGGCGGTCAGTGAACATTTGGTTGGTGAATGGAGAATGGAGAATGTCGTTATCACTTAACTTTTGATTAATCGGATTATCAACATGATATAAAATTGATTTATCGGATTAATCCGATCTTAATCCGAGTGAAAATTTAAAACCGCTAATATTAACCAGATAAATGTAATGGTATGAACATTTGATTGATTGAACTAATTAATTTTATTCAATTAATCAATTTTTTTTTAATATTTCTGTTTTAGTTTTTAAATTTTGTGTGAATTGATATGTATAGTTTGGTGCAAGAGTGTGCTAAGGGCGTTTCTTTTATTTATTTTTCTTGTGGGGGAGGGGTGTTGGAGAGAGGTCTTCACTCTCGGAGGTCTGGCATTGTACTGAGGTGATATGTGTTTGGGAAAGGGTGTGTGTGTGTGTGTGTGTGTATATATATATATATGTATATGTGTGTGTGTGTTGAGGTTGGTGCAAGAGTTTGCTGAGGATATCAATTTTTGTTGGATGGGAACATCATGGTAGATCGTCACCCTCGGAAGTATGGCGTTGTACTGAGGTGTTATGTAGTGGGGAAGGAGTGTATATAGGTATTGTGAAATATTATTTTTTAATTATGTTTTTGAGTGTTTCGTATACGTGCAGCGATATTTGATGGTAGACTGAATAAATGTTATATTTAATGAAATTATGAGGAAATATGTAATAAATTAAACAAAAAGAGACAAGAATACGATTTATGTCTGTTTCCTAATGCGTCCTGTATGGTAGTAATGCCGAACAAGAGAGACTCGTCGACAAACAGAAGATATTAAGAACAATTGATGGTCAAATAAACAACGAGTGTTTCAAAATCCAATTAAAACGACCACATCTACATGACTATCCTGGTGTCATAAATAAATCAAGTATTGAACTATTTCTCTACAGAGCCCAGCTATCCTGGTGTTATAAAGAATGCAGCGAGTTAATAGAATTAAAAGCACATACCAATATATAAATTACTCTAATTGAATTAAACCGTACAAGACACACTAGCATCTTCCCTCATAGCCTCTCATTTCTACACTTTTTATAATATACAAGTACCTTACAACGATAAATGTTTTTAAAACACGCCTGCTCGGCTGGGAAGTTATTGTAGTAATGAGTCCAGTGTAGCAATTTCAGCGACTTATAAGCTGTGTGTCGGAAGTAAACAGAGACTATGTCTACTTCAGGCGGCTGTCGACTTAAGTTTTGGCGGAAACTGCTCAACATTAAAATAACAAAAAATTACGTAAATAGAAATTTTCCTGTTTACGAATTCACCTGTCTATATTTCCACTGGGAGCTATTCACAATACTAGACATGTATCGCTTATAATTTATCACGGAAAAATAAATATTTTCAACTATAGAGAAGCTTGCATTCTGAATTATAGCAAAAAAGAAGTCAAATATTTGCCCCATTTCCAAGATTTAAAAATTAATTTTTTTAATCACAAATTTCGTCGACGCTTAGCGAGACTCGCATCGCGTTAAGTACTTAATATCACAACACTTTATCCAAATGTAGGATATAAAAAAAATCACAAAACTAATAAATCTACGAACGATTTGAATTTAACAGTCCAAGCACTTCGACGAAGAAAAATTTTCTAAATTATTTAAAATCAATATTAGAAAAAACATAAATGCAGTGCATCTGTCCGAACAATTTTGACGCAAATTCCGCAGAAGCTTAAGGAGATCAGCTTCGGAAATTCATCACGCTTCTTAACAAAAAGCCGTTGAAATTCTTCAAATCTCGAGTTTCATACAACAATTTTCCTTTTAAACGACGCTTATAATAACAGAAAGCTTTTAACAAGATGCGTGGCTAGCAGTCAGCCATACGATGGGTGCGAGATCCGAGGTCTGTTGGCCGGCTACCACTCCAATATCGTGTGAGATGTCGCCAGGCTGCCAAGCAAGGGCAGTGAGTGAAATGCTGTCCTTAACAGCGGAGCTCTGCGATGCGTTTAAGTGAAGGGTAATGGATAAACTAAAAATGACCTCTCTGTGGGCTGCCCAGCAAGAGTGGTTGGAAGGTACTGTTAGAAAGCCCCTTCTCCTTCCATGCTTCGAAGTGTGTATTTGTCCTGCCTACCTCCCTCCATCTGGGAACAGAGCGTTGAACCTGTCCTGGCGACCATTTCCAAAGCCTCCAACAGTTACACTTGCATGATTGAAACATTTATTGAAAAATTTTACAAGTCCTGCTGAAAAAGGATTATAACAACACTTTCATTTTAATATAATTTTGATTAACACCCCCCCCCCCAAAAAAAAAATTACAACAATTGAATTTAATCCAGAAACTTACAATTAATTTTAAGTATTTCCCATTTTTTCAATAAACTTATTAATGTTATGTTTAAAGTATTTTCAGTAAACTTATTAATTTTAAAATTCTGCAGTAATCCAGGATACTACGAATAATTTCAAACAAGTAATATTTTTACTGAATTGATCTTACATGACTTTTGGTATACAATTTATGTTTAAGAAGATCTTCATTTTCAAACGCGCTTCATTTGATTATATAACAAGTAAATGTTTACTATACATAACTAATATGTTTTCAGTATGGAAAACATACATATTCAAATAATTGAGTATAGCAGAGAAAATATGTATTATGCATGTAGAGTTCTCTCAAATTGTACTTATAACCAAATCTTCCCTGCGAGATTTTCCGTTACACCGTCGTAGAGTAAAACATAATAAAATCTCGAAGTTTATCAATTTATGTTAAGTAAAAATATATTAAAGTTTATTGTAAACAAATATTAAGTAACGTTGAAAATTATACTTTACTATTATGAACTAAAAAAAATAACTGAATCGTGTCAGAGTTGAATATTGAAAACATGTTTCTCTCAGGAACAAGGAAACGGGCTGAACGCTATCTCTAAGCGAGAAATTTCTATTTCCTGCGCAAGGCAGCAGACACCCCACTGCGAATATACCATATGATAATTCCTTTAAAGGAAAAAGTTTAGTTGTTTGCCATCACTGCTAGTGACCCAGTCCTTCCATAATTACCAACATATTTTTTCGAAGTTCTCTGCAGGAATGTAAAAATTATATTTAAAAACTTTATAAACAAACAAGTTTTTAATGTAATTAAAAGAATTTCATTATACTATTGAAACTTTCACTTCATTGTTCACAAATACTATAGCATTCCAAATACTTCAACATTTGGAGTCATGCAAAGTTTAATAGTGTAAACACATTATCCAATAAAATAACATTAGGAATTAAATACTATTTAATAAAAAGATATATAATTTATTTTCACAATAAGTCAGGTTTAACTTCCAAAAAAAATACAGCATTCACAAATATAAAAATATTTATAACATATTGTTTGCAATTTGTTTTTAAAATAACACATAAAATACTTCTTAAAAGACTTTTTTAATTTCAATACCACTTTTTTGTTTTAAGAAATTTCGTAGTAACCACTTGTTCTCAAAACATTTTCTAATAAACACTTGTTTTTAAGACATTTCCTAACAACAACTTTTTACAATGACATTTCGTAGCAACTACTTGTTTCGAAAACATGTCTTAACAACCGCTTGTTTTAAAGGTATTTCTAAATAACCAATTGTTTATTTTTTAAATATAGTTTGTAGTAAACACTTGTTTTCAAGACATTTATTAATAATCACTTGTTTTAAAGTCATTTCTTAATAACCACTTGTTTTCAAGACATTTATTAATAGTCACTTGTTTAAAATACCATTTTTTAAAGTTAGTTATTTTATTAAAGTACTTATAAAATCACTCACAAGACAAAGACTGTGTGTAAAAACCATATCATGTTATGTCAAAAATCATTACTAACATCAAATCATGTTACATAAAAAATAATTTAAAACTTAAAATCTGTAAAATCATCACATCTTTTATGATTGAAATTAATTAAAAACCTCACAACTATTACGTTTGAAATTATTTTATCCTGAAAACCTCACAACAGTTACACCTGAAATCGAGAAAACCGTCATAACTTTTCACCATGATACATCAGAAATCATTTAATCCGGAAAAGATAAAATCATGCTAAGTCTGAAAAAAAATTATTAAACCATACTACATCTGAAAAACCTTAACATTTAAATTTTGCTATGGAAAATATCATCACAACCATATTCACCTAGAGACGAAACTTAAACTCAATTTACTTCTCTCTAGATGAGCAATAGGTGGTGGTGGTGGAGTTGGAGGTGATGCAGGTGATATCGGTGATAAGATAGGACTATATCTTGTTTGTTGAGGTGAGGCTGTAAAGGAAGGTGGAGGTAGGGAAACTAGATTTCGTTGTAATAATTGCTGCGATATCAGATACGGGGAAGGTAGGTTTGGAGCAGGTTAACGAAAAAAAAATTAAATTTAAAAATTCTTCCAACTCATTAAAAAAATCATTGTCTTAGATATCTAACTGCGCATCATTTAAGGGGGCAACCATTAAGTCTGAGGGTTTGCAACAGCGTCTTTTTTTGCTTCGGTATTCATCGGTCACCTAATTTTGGCAGTCTAAGATCTATAACTTGTTGTGAGAAGGATGACATCTAGCCTGTTAAAGACGATGTCGAGGCTGTTGAAGACTGCATCGAGGTTGAGAAAGACAGTGTCGAGACGGGAGACTGTATTACTGATGTCGCTGGAGGCAGCATCGAGACAGTACCCGGCATAGGAGTTTGAGGCGGTGACGAAGCTGGATCCCGCATAGGAGCTGGAGTTGGCGTCGAGGCTGTACCCAGAAATCCTGAGATCGTTGGAGGTGGCGTCAAGGCTGGAGGCGGCGTTGATCCTAAGGAGGGCATTGACAACATCGTAGAAGTTGATTCTAATGTGGGAATTAATGACGAACTAGTGGAAACTGTGGAAGGGGACGTAGAGGCTAAACCCCTATTTATAAAAATTAGAAATTCCCATGTAAATGGGCTAGAAGCGACACGAATCCCCCCTCCCACTAGTCAGAAAGCCATAAAGCTAAACATCCCTTCCCTCCCCACATCCACAACTTTCGAACATCTTCAACCCCGCACCCTAACCTCTGAGATAAACGTCTCTACTAAGTTTTTTACTTTAATAATTGAAAACCAATTGATTTCAATAATAATTCAATAAATTCTGGTTTTATGCATATACATATGTTAGGGTTCAACATAGTTAATAAAGCAATATATTAATTTATATGGTGTGCATTTACAGGGAAAGAAAGTAACAGTAGTATGATTCGTAAAAAAAATTCTTCCACCATTTGCGATGTTCCACCTTTACGGTTTCTAGGAATAGTATAACATTTTATAGGAAAAGTTTTTTATTCTTTTGGAAATGTATCAATTGCCTAATTACACTTTAATAACATGAAATGTTACATTTCTTAGTATTAAGACATCACACAATATATCTGCAAACCTTAAAATAAACATAAATTATTTTTATTTATAACCTTATTGACTTCAATAAATGTGATACAAAATAATTTAAGTAAATATATTCCCGTTATCTAATACATATTTTAGTAATCATATTTGCGCTAAACATTTACACATATCTTCCGTTAATGTAAATGCTCATATTTTCACTACAGTTAAAATTATAATCATCTTTGATATAAAAAAATTGTCTTCTGATATTTCGAAGAAAAAATATGTTGTTAATACTAAAATAAAAGGTTACGTTTACAATTTTTTTGTATAGGTTGGTGTGTGTGTGGAATAAACCTTCTTTAATAAAGAATACTATATTTTAAAATTTTATGCATATATGTTTCGATATAGTGTTAGTGTAAAATTTCGTGGATTTAATATTCTGTGTATATTCTATCGTAATAAATTATACTATGTTTAATCAGACTGGAAAGTGTTTATATTTTTAATTCGAAAAAAAATTCATTGCTAGAGAGTTTACGATCAGGTAGGAAGACATTTTTACCTTTCTGTGGTCAATGGTTAACACGATGACCTGATCACTAGCAGGGTGTTCCGAGACTACTGGCGGCCTGCTTCATGAAAAGTTATCCAAGAGACGTCTCCAGTGTATTATGAAGCAAAAGTGTTTTCGGAGAGTGTCATTGGACTCAAGCATACACTCTGAGATCTCGGTTATGTGGTGGTAACACTGGAATAACATTGAAGTTTAACCTGTACACTTTGTGACTCTGGCCAAAGTTTGGTAACACTGTTAAGGTCATAGACCTCTAAATGTAAAATTTTTTGCACGTTTTGGAACATTTGCAAAGGTTATAAGTTTACCAATCCGAATAGAGTATAAATTATTCACCTAACAATTTTCCATGGGAAGTATTCCTGGGGATTCATCTAGGTTAAAGTATTTCTGTCTTTTTCATTACAACAGTCGTTCGTTTTTTTTTTATAGAAACCCAACATCTTTACTAGAAAATTGAAGAATATCAATGTTGAGATATTTTATTTGTCAATATTAGTCGTTTCTTAGGAAATCCAATACATATTGTATTTTCTTAAAGAGGTGGGGTTAAATAAACATACATAAGGAATTCACTTTACAACATGTTTATTAACAAAATTAGGAAACTACAGGTCGTTTCGAAATGCACACAAGTAAATGCAGGACATTACAAAAATATATACACAATTTAAGGAGCAAACAAAAGTTACACAAGCTGTCTCAAATATATATACTATAACAGGTTGTTCCAAAGTGAACACAACAAAGAACAGGATATTTCAAAAATATATACACACCCTTTTTAACTTATCCAAACATAGTTACACAAGGTGAAACATATCACAAGTATCTATAGGGAGTTTGACAGATGTATGTACAATGTTTATTTCACTACAGGATATTACAAAATATTTAAAATTATTTATTTCTGAAAGAAGCTCTAAACAGTTTACTCTAACATGTTAATAACTTACTAATATTCAATTTATACTGTGATTTCTGTATGCACGAGCATGTGACTTTGTTGTCTTCTTGATTCATCTGTACGAAATATTGGTATACATAAAACCAAACAATTTTTGTATTAAATTTCGCTCATTAGTATACAATATTCTCTCATCCCAAATAGTGCCATATTAATTGTATAATATCTACTAGGGACTCATGAGGAGAATCATCATCTACTTCACCCCAGTGAGTCATCAATGACAAAGTTAACATTAATTTAGGGTTTTCTTCTGCAGAGAAGAGTGTCGATATATATACATATATTTTACAAAAATGTTTGAACAATGAACAATTATATTATTTTTAAATATCTCTTACTTTCCCATTCCATGCAATTTCTAAAAAGTATTTTGCTCGAATCCACCTACATATGACTCACAGTTATTTAGGTATTTCTTGCAAATTACTTCTATATTCTCATACGCCATGCATCCACTCTGCCATTTAAACCCTGGTGGTGTTTGGTAATCCATCTATTTAATCTCTAGTATTTATAAGTTAGATATTTCCAGTCGAATGGTTCTTTGAAGCTGAATACCGTCGTGTGTTCTTCCACATCAGTAAGAGCTGATTTCTTAATGATTAATTTATCTAGAAATTGAAATCCCTGCATATTGCAAAACATCTCGACTGAATCATGGTTCATTGTCTACTGACTCAAGTCATTATCTTCACTAGCTTATCTCTGGCATTATAACTTGCTAATCTACATAAATTATCAAAGCAAAAGCTTGCATATTTTCTGGAATGGGTGTATTTGCAATTATTTCAATTTGTGAATCAATGATAATATTGGTAGTTGTATAGTTTTGTTTGCTTATATCTAATACAAATAAAGCTCCTCTAGTTTTAAATGCTTCAGGTTCCAGTATCAGTGAACTTATTTTGTTATAATACATTTCCTGAAACATTGAATACATATTATTGCAATAAGGAATCACCATTACAAATGATTGTATTAAAATCAACATAGGGACAAGCTTGACTGTTTAGATGTAATTTAATATTCCTCATATAACAATTATCGAATAATGGTTGATCCACTTTTAAAATGTTTTGTTGGTTTGTTTGAAAACAAATGACAACAAATTGTGGTTTTTCACATGAAAATGTTGATTTCATAATCCACATTATTTATTTGAAAATGGCAGTGATGGAAAATACTCCAGTTCCCATGATCTGAAAGTAATATCAAGATTCTTCAATTTTTCGATATATTTTTAAAAACTTTACACATTAACAAGTGTTAACTTCAATATGTCGCATTAGCCATTCGACACTGTTTAATACAAAAGATACAATTGTTATTAGCTGTGTTGTATATACCATTGAAATGTGTATTACCAAATAGAGTAACTAATTTATGTTTAACAATTAATATGACTTTTTATAGTCTTCAGCGAAGCCAAGTACCATACTTAAGGGTATAATGGCTTGGTATTTTCCACCTGGGTTTATTTGTGGGGTGTAATCACTAGCATTGCTCCATCCAGTAATAGTCCCTGAAAAAAGGTCGTGTACATTTTACGAGAGATAGCTCTTCATTGTGGAAGTAATTCCAACATCACTTTTTTGATCGATTTCAAACCCATTGAACAGATTTGCAATTCTATCATTTAAATTAAGTATTCAGTTTCTGACTATTTTTGTAGTTATTGAATTACTTGCATCTGCTATCTTTTCAATTCTACCTCTAAACCTCAAACTTGATTTCAACAGTAATGTGTAAATTATGTGATTTTGCATTGAAATCATTATAACTGATGGAAATGTGTACGGACCTACTCGGAATGGTTTATATACATGTATTTCCGTATTGGTGATTGCATCTTCATAGCTTATTGGTTTTTCAACATTAGGTATGTCTTCCATTTCTGTTAACCATATATCCTAATTCCTTTAAAAACAAATTCTTTGCCTCGTGTTAGCTTCAAAGATAACTTATTTGAAGTGAGCGATTTATGTTTTGTTTATGTCTTTGTATAGTTCCTTTCTTCGAAATACATTCCTTAGTGACATAGTTCTTAAAAGAACCGCCTACTTTAGTCCATATTGACTATTGCACAATACCCTTTAAGATAGCCGTTTTAAATGTAATCGAACAGGAATTTCTTCATTTCTGAATTTTATAAGTTTACCATTTTCATTGACAATTGAAACAAATATTTCATCAACATGAGTAACTTTAACTGGAAGATAGATCAAAGTATTCGAATTGTGCATTATTTTGTATGCTGTAGCCACCACACACTTGAATTCATCTATTATATTTGTTGGATTTCCATTCGCATATGAACTGTCTATATTATCAACATTTACATGACGTATTTCAACCAACAATATATTTACCTGTTTTTATGATTCGTGTAATTGATTAGCAGGATACACTCTTCATTCGTAACCTAACATATTTGCAATTGAATTGTCTTCCGTGAAATCGATATCAACGTTATTGTACCTCCAACTAGTTAACATATTTGGATTTCAAAGAAATTGGTAATGTACATCTTTAGGTAATGCTGCTTAAATGAACATTTCTATGTCACCCAACACATATTATCTTACTGGTATCACAATCTTGTAGGTTTTTTCACCAATATTGACCGTGAATGATTGGTTGTGCATATCAATGTTTGGTATGCTGTTCTAAGTAACGAATTCGGTTAGACTAATTTGCCATTCTCCATTTAACTCGAACTCTCGGAAATATACCACACACAATTGCGACGAATTTCCACTTAATATATATGTAACTTAACATATTACTAATATGTTTTAATATTACACTTACTTATATATCCTATTTATAGTCAAAAAACCTAGACATAAATTATCACAATTGATTGTATGTGGTAATTGTTCTGTTTAGTAATTGTATCATAGTTGCATGTTTTTTAAATAATTACATATATCAATTGGAGGACGTAAATCACCGAAACTGTTGTAATACAATGATCATTTTTTGTTTTTAATTAATGCTACCCACTGTGTTCCTTTGTTTTGTTTCGAATCTAAATTAACTATCGTACATTCACAAAGGTTTGGTTTATTTGGTAAATTGCCTCTCATATACAAGCCTCGGAAATAGGGAATATCCAGTTTCTTAACAAATAAGAGAATGTGTTTGCTTGTAAGTGCATGTTTTGGAAGACTATTTAAGACTTTCTGTATTTTTTCTACATTTGGAGCTTTTTGCCCTTGCCCAACTTGATACGGTTTTCAAATACATTTCTTTGCCATTTGATTTAACTGCTCTACTGATTGCCAAAACTCCTCTGAGGAGCGATTTGGGAGCTTTAATGCTGGAAAAACGAAAGGAATTATACCTCCTTTTCCTAGCATCACATTGCCCACAACCCAAGCATCGAGCTTTTCACCTGTTGAGGTGGATGGATTCTTCCTTATATTTGCTTCTTTATATACTAGAATTGTATCTGCTATATGGCTTTGTTTCAAATCGTTTGTTCGATAATAAACTATGACATGTTCTTAACGAGCATCAATCAAAAGACTTCATTCCTTGTTCGTTCTGTGCCAGACATTTTACAAGCTTTGTTCCGGGTCTGCAATAATTGTATTTCGGTAAATGCAATAAAAATGCTAATTTTTTATTCACTGTATTCAATTCACCGCATCCTTTTTTGATATGAAATACAGTGTATACCTGAATGTTATAAAACAAAATGTACATTTTCTGGTGATTTTAAATACTAAAGAAAACTTCATCGAACAGAAACATGGAATTATTTTACCTCCGAATATATGTTGTATAATAAGTGGTCCTTCCTCGTGTGGAAATCTTGTATTATTATGTATCTGTTGGAATGTCCAAATGGTCTTAAGTTTGAATACATATATGTGTTTTCTAAAACAATATAACAAGATAAATATCAACGATTTGCGATCATTTTGTTGTTAATTGAAGAAATGCGATACTTCACTTCTACTAATAAAGTAAAAAATAAGATATTGTGTCTCCTAATGAAGCATTACCCACTTCCGTATTAATATTTGACGATGTTTGGTGCGAACTACAGGGTGAAATACAGAAATATTTTTGTTTTAGTAGACATTCGAACTGTGATTGTTTTATCTATTTGCAAAGTTATGCACATTTTCTAAAACACAACTTGCATGATAATGCAAATAAGATAATTGTGTTTAAAATGGATAACAGAAATTTACAACATATTTACAATGATCATGTTTTGGGGGATATGACATTTGCAAAGTTTAAAGATATGTGTTTTTACTGCTGGAAAAACAAATACAGTGTTCTGGTGATTATACCGATGCTTCTTCTATATAAAGGCAGTGTCAAATACGTCTGTATTTGACACTTTTTACTTCCTGACCATTAATATTGAGTAGTTCAAAGTTTGGACAAAATGGTATAAATCATAATCATTACAATAGCTGTTTAACTCAATATCGCGATGGGAATTGTGAATTGAATGGACATATATTATGTAATGTGGTTATGGCTATGAAAGGTACAGATGCAGTAAATAAACATTACGTGAAAGACTTACACCATTATGCTAACCGTATTTAAATCGCAATCGACCAATATGCTAAAGAAGTTAACAAATGTACTTCATGGGATTGACAATGTTTAAAATTAACACAGGTGTAATTGTAAGCCTTTTAAGCAATATTCGCAATGAGCTGCAGAAAAATTAATTTAGAATAGAAGAATGTTTAAATATATTTATTTAAGACTTCGATGCTATGATAAATATAATTTTTACAACAAGGCTTACAGAAATGCTAGGTGCTCTAAGAGTTGTAATAATGAAGTGGTAACCGCTGCTATTATAAAACAACTTGAAACACGAATGGAAAAAATCAGACAATAATATATAAGTGATTAATTGATTAATAGAAATTTGGTTTAGTAATGCAAACTGATCTGATGAAACAAAATAATGATTTGGAAACACAAATAAATTACTTTATTAATAATTTGTGAGCAAAAACTGTAAGTAAATTAGATGCAGTTTTAAGTAATGTCGATAAGATTGAAAAAGCAGAAACTATTCGATCTACTGTACCACTTAGAAAACCAACACATTAACTTATATATAAATAGTTGAAAGTTGCTGCAACAAAATAAAAAAAAAATCTGATTCTGTTTTGGAATTATGTAATGTTATATCTGCTGTAAAAGAGAAATATTTACAAGCTTCATGAGCCCATATAGAACAGGATGTTTTAAATGAAGAAATAATTAAACCTGTTACAAGTAGATTCTATCCATTACATTATGTGTTGAGTATGCCTATTGAAACACCATTGGAAATTAAATCGGGAGAATCTTTAAAAAAGAAAAGCTAAACCTTTCCCATGTAATATAAACTTATTTAGCTTTAAAACAATCTTCACCTGTGGCCGATACAACATTTGGTGTATATCGACATGGAAACATACGGTTCCCAGGAGATTCGTAAATTGTATTTTTACCTGAGAATACAATTAAAATAGGTGATTATATAACTTATGTGAAAGGATTGTTTGAATTACTATTTAAAAACCATCCAAATGGATATTCCAACATCGATTTGGAGATATATAAAGAACTATTTCTTCATATGAATGCAAATAAACATTTAGGAGATTAAAGCCATCCAAAACTAGATTTATTGAACAATATTGCCGAAAGTAGAATACATAAAAATTAAGTTGGCGATCAGTTTTCTCCTCTATATTATAAAAATCCTAATGAATATTTTGATAGATTAAAACTTATCATCGCTTCGAGAGAGTCTGGGAATAATTCACATACAAAAATTGTTTTAATTTTTGAAGAGCTGAAGGAACGTGGTTATATTACTAATGAAGTTCAGTAAGATTTATCAAGATCTTCATGCCCCAGCAAGTATAAGGTTTCCTGGAAGGGAAAGCTATAAATCATGGTTTTTACGATATTTTTTCATGCCGATTTCTGGGAAATGACATTGCTTTCCAAACACAATAAGGGATACAAATATATTTGAACCATACTAGAGGTTTATGCAAAATATTTATGGGGTTTACCTGTGAAAAACAAGACTGGGAAATAGGTTTAAGATGCAATGAATATCATTTCGAAAGAAAAATGCCAAATTTGCTTTCAAATCGATAAAGGATATGAGTTTTTTAATGTAAATTTCCAGAAACTATTGTCTGATTATGGTATCAATCATTACGTAATGTATTTAGACATTAAAGCCAGCATTGCAGAACAATTCAACAAATCGATCAAATAGTTTATATACAAGCATTTCGCATCGAAGGGGACTTACAATTGGGTAGATGTTTTTCCTGAAATATAAAAATCATATAACTCGAGATATCATCTAATCATCAAAATGGCTCCCGAAAAGGTTAGGGACATTAGTTTGATGGAATCTGTATATAATAATGTTAAGGTATTTGACGAGATAAAACATAAGTTTAAAATTGGTCAATTAATGCAAATATCAAATCAGAAAGGCATGTATGAGAAAAAATGTATGGTTAATTGGTCTTATGAAGTACGTAAAATGATTTCAGTTGGACTTTCATATCCCAGAGTGTATTACCTCGAAACCTACTACAGATAGCCTTAAAAGGAGGATTTTAAGAACAAGAATTGCAAGATGTTAGTTCTCCAAATGAATATTTTGTTGATAAAATTATTAAAAGCAAAAAACATAGGTTTTTGGTTCGATTGAGAGGTTTCTCAAAAGCACAAAATTCGTGGGTGAAGAATAAAAATCGTAAAAGTTTGTAATACAATGTTAGTAAAATTATGATACTAAATAAAATGGCTCTAATGTATTTGATGGGTTATTTCATTTAGTAAAACTATCAATATCGATTGTCTAATCATTATGCTTGTTTGATTGGATTAGCATTTGAGCGGTAATCCATTAGATTTATTTTATTTTTATTTTTTTTTATTTTATGCAAAATTGTTTAAATTGAAAAACATTTAGAATGTGCTTATTCATGTTTAGGGGAAAAATCTATACTTTTCCTTCCGAAGTGATTTACTTCCTAAGTTATATTTTTGCCAGAAAGAAGTCTTTGCGGGCGAGGCAGCCAAGTTTTGCCAAACGGTCTACATGGCAAAGAACAGGTGTTATTGCTCCTTCGACAGCATTCGGCTTCAGGGTTGAAGAAAGAGAGAGAGAGAGAGAGAGAGAGAGAGAGAGAGAGAGAGAGAGAGAAATGGAGAAGAACGAGTGAGATAGGACAAAATATACCTGGGTATTCCTTAATGGCACTTTCGAGAGATTCTCTTTACCACTGAGGAGTCGGGTGTCTTACATGCAGGGTATGGTTCCGGCGATAGAAAAAAGTTGTTCTTTCATATCCTTCTTAAAATTAATTGCAAAAATATTTTCATTACTTTACATGTGATATTAAAATAGTTTATATTTATTAGAGTCGATTATCGGGAAAATTCTCGTTTGAAATACGGGAATTTGTAAGATTTCAACTGCTTAGTGTTAATAAGTGCTGCGTATTTGCGAAGCTGATATCGCTAAGCTGCGACGGAATTTGTGTTAAAATTGTTCTGGCCTTTGAACTGCATTTCCGTTTTTTTCTAATATTGATTTTGAATAACTTTGATCTTTTTTCTTCGAGGAAGTGCCTGGACTGTTAAATTCAAATCTTTCGTAGATTTATTAGTTTTGTGACTTTTTTTTATATCCTACATTTCGATAGTGTCGCAGTATTCAGTCCTTCGCGCGATGCGAGTCTCGCTAAGCTTCGACAAAATTTGTGTTTAAAAAAATTATTTATTTTTAAATCTTGGAAATTGGGTAAGTGTATATGCATATGTATATGTAAATAATTATGTATATAAATATACATTACATTGAAAATTATTCTTTATTTAAAGACATATATGTACGTAACTATTTACAAAAATTAAATTGAAACTGATTTTATATTTGCTAACTTATTTACCTACACATATTTATGTAACTATACATAATTACGTATAGTCCTTTCACATATATATATATACATATATAAGGACCTGCGAGTTTATTTCAAGGGTAAACGAGTATTTTGGTTTTCTCAGAGTTCTCCTATAACACGAAGATGGATTGCTAACATTAAGGGCTGCCTTTTGACCTCAACGATTATGGAGCCGTCAGCCTTTATGATCGCTAACTGGTTGTCGCCAGTGCTGCCGATTCTGTAATCGAGTTTTCGCCTATGATCAAAAATTCCTATCGGCATGAGAGGGCAGTCCATACGAGGAGTTCTTTTCGCGCGACGATTAATAGGAAAGCATGGTGGTGGCCTGTTGTGGAGCGGCATTGTTCAGTACAATGTCCATGTTGCGCATCGACCAATGGCGAAGCGTGTTGGCAGCCTGCTGTAGCTCTGGCCACTTTTATTACAAAATAAAAATACAGTTTACATAGGAAGCGGAGAAATATACCGAGGAACATGGATATGTACTTCTTTAAACGAGATTATTAAATAAAATGTTCACATTTCAGCTTTTGGATATGGGACTGTATAATTTTATTTAAAAATACACTTGGCATTTGTTTCACTTGCAACCCATACACACACCGCACTTACCACCGCATTTAGCACCACAATCTTAATTATCAATGCACTTAGCACCACCCTTAGCACCACAATCTTAATTATCAATGCACTTAGCACCACCCTTAGCACTGCAATCGCAATCTGCACCAGGTGTCCTTGGTTAAAATTAATAGGGAGAATTCTGGCTGAAATTAATCTCTCCTTCTTTGAAATACATAGATGACGTACCTGAATGAAATGATGTACCGTGTAATCTGGTAGGTGCTGAAGATCTAGTACATTTGGTCTTAGACAGGAGCATCCCTCTGAATGGCACAGGACGACTTGTTAAACTAATAAAATTTTGAAAAAATATCTCAGCACGTAATTCACACACAAATTAAAATAATTTATGTGCTAGTAAAATAGCAGACATGAAATAAAATTTCGTCTTCCAATTACATAAACAATCAAATAATAATCTGCATGTGGAACATATTCACGACATTACAACTTTAACACATGTAGTTCTTTATATTGCATATAACCACGGATGATTTTCAATCTGTCAGAAGGAGTTAATTGTTATCGCACATTTTTGAGTGAGTAGTAGCAGGATTGGTGGGAGGGGGTCCGGACCAATTTGATTAATTTACTATAGATCTGATTGATTGGATTAATTAAGTAATTAATCGATTTGATCAATCCAATTATATGATCGTATGAAGAGTAACATAATTTTCATATGATAAAATTAATTGGATCGATTAATAAAATAATTTTAAAACGTAAAGTTTTTTAATTTTTGTGACCATACCAAAGGTATGTCCCAGAGTCTCATAAGGGCAATGGGTGTTTATTTTATTTTATTTTTGGGGAGCAGCAGCATCGATGTTGACTCTTGGACGACTGGCGGTGAAAGAGGTGTGATGTGCGGGGGTAGGGTTATATATGCTGTATGTTATAGAGTTATGATTTTTATTTTGATGGTTTAATATCTTATAGAGAATGGTGAAGAGAAGGAAGGTGGTGTCGGGATCGAGACAGAGAGATTCTGGATCACTTGGGAAGTCTTTATAGGACTGAGGTGTCGAAGAAGCTTGGAGGGGGGGGGGGGGGAAGAGCGGCAGAGGAGTTCCATCCAGATCGCTGTCTGAATGTATACAAAACTTTAGATACTTATAACAGCAGATTTCAGAAACATGTAATTATAAATAAATGTTAAAAAATAACAAACGATAGTATTTCGGCGAAATGAAATATATAGCAACTTATTTAACAATGACATGTTACAAACAGAACATATTTAATTAGAAAATAATAAAACATACACACATGTAATGAATTACTAGATAAGCAGAATTAAATATTCTTAGTATCAAAACGCAGGTACCTTCGCTCCTCGAGTATCACAAAAGAAACGAGTTAAAAATATGCATTGAACCACCTAACAAATCAATAAAAATATTTTCTCTGCTTACTCTGCACGTGACGACATACTAGATGAATGTCTAATTAAACAACAGGAAAGAATTGCCCTAATTCCACGAATCAACTAACCGCAAGCATATCAAATCAATCAAACAAACTAATATAAAGCAAATATAATGATTGAAACACAAACTATCCATAAGCACAAAAACGATGTGTCCTGAATTATACATAAAACAAAGTAATTAACATAGAAAAAAAGGTATTTTACCGCCCAAGAATTTAGGTGTCATAAAAATTCATGAATGAAATGACTTACTAAATAGAAACTGAAAAACGCACATGTCCTAAATGAAAACAAGGATGGAACTGATAAAATCTACGAAACGATTCCACATACAAAAGTTATATTAATATCCTCTTTCCTTTCAATATCTGTTAAACAAATACACCAAGTTGTAGCATCTCCCTCCTGAATGCCTATTCTCCTCCTGTGTCTCAGCTAGTTTAGTTCTACCCTTAGATATTCCAATATCACTTAAGTCAATACAGCACAAGTGGAAGACGTACATGGGGGTTCGTAACTCATTAATAAATAAGAATAAGCGACTCAAGAATTATCTAAACTACAATACACTTTTATCATTAGAATACTTTACATTAATTGGAGCTATACAAAACATTTACAGTTACTCTAACTATACTCGGTCTGCATTATCGTACTGGATGATGTTATTACACTAAGTAGTCCTGCCTATCCTTGCCTGAAGGCTAGAGATTAAAGTTCGTATGGCAACTGACAGAGTCTCACGTGATTGCCTTACGTCCTACTGCAAAACTGATTATGCATCCCAGAAGTGTAGAAGTTATTGGCTATGAGATCCTCAAGGCCTGGACAGCTGTGATGCCTTCGTCTTTAGCCTCGCTGGGACCTCGGGAACGTTGGCTCCGACGAGTATCACACAATGTAACCTCTTAGTCGTCTTGGCGCATCTAGGGGGAGGGAGTGGGGGTGCGTTACACTATGAATTTATACTCCCACGCGAGTAGGTCGGTATACGCTATTTATCAAACATTGTGAGCGGCCAAGATTGGCTACTACCTTGGTTGAAAAAGCAGGCCTCCCGGCTGATGTAGTGGAAGTGGATTGTCGGAGATATCCTGGAGAGAGGTCGGAGGCAGCAGAAAGGCCGAGGAGCTCATGATTATCGAAGACAGGCGTTAACAGCAGGGTGGCATGCGCGAATTGACTGGAGGGCAGTATTGAGGACGCATGACTAACTTCGAGACGTCGATGTACTCGAAGTATTTGTAACATAGTAAGTCAACATTATGAATGTGTATAATTGATGGTCTTTGTAGTGGCAAGGAAGGAACTAGAATGTAACTAAGTTGTATCATGTTAATTAATATATATGATATTACAAATTACAAAAGGTTTATGGTCGACCATTAAATAGTGATAGCTGTGCACGTTATATTGCGAGACCACAAGTGAGAAGGAAGTATGTCCAGTGCCACATTTGAGCTTGAAAACCAGTATCAACCCGGTGATTAGGCCTTGGACATGTTTAGGTGGAGATTTGAAAATTGGGCACTCATGGTACTATTTTGCTCTACAATGTGCCAGTAGAAGGAAAATTTGTTTTTGTTAAGAATAATGTATACATAAACAACATGGCATGCCTGATGGCTTAACTACCATGATGCTATCTTTAAATATAGCATAATAAATAAATAAGTACTTATTTAAATTTCTATTAATTAGAGATGAAACGAAAGGCATTAATAATTACATGGTTAAAACATTACGAATATGCTTGAAAGATATACTTGTCCACACATTTGGTAGCACTGAATCACTATGCCTACTTTTGTCAACGATGGCACATTGGAAAAACACTTAGGTTAGAAGTCTATGTTCGCTGTGTGGCACTGTTACTGTCATTTTTATACTTCGAATTTTATGCTCGCAGCAGTGAACAAAAGTTACAAATATCCTTAAGGGAAATGGATTTACACAATATTTTATTTGTGTTACAAGCTGCAGTGGTTAGACAATGTCATGTATACTACGGTTAGCACCATATGGTAGAGTGCAGTTATATTAGGCAAGGTTACACGCTCGTTAAACAAAGTAAGTAGTGCATATTCTTTTATAATACAAAGTACCCTAAGGAGAGAACAATTAAAGAATTATAAGTGTCATATGTAAAAATTTTACCGTAAGACGTATATGGTTAGTATATTTGCATACTTATATTGTCTTTGAAACTCTTACGTAGTGGCTCTAATGCACATAACAATAATAATTGGTGATTGTTACTCTCATGGTATCGTATTGCTACTGAAAAATGACTTTAAAAGCAAGTAACCCTCAAAACGAAACATTTCGTATTTTTTGTATATATGCATTGTGTGACATGGTAAGTTTTCTAAAACACAGAAATAAGTTGGTCATAGTTGTTAACTGCCTGTCATGATCGCTGGACTTACGCTATTCTTACTAGAAGAGATTGATATTTACACTGTTGTTTGCTTTTATTTTCGGATAATCGTAACATAGTATTATACACAAAATATTAAGGGATTAAATTCAAGATATAAGATATGCATAAGATCGATAATCATTATGAGCTATAGCTACAGTGCGACACTATGTATAATTTGAAGTAATATGAGTAACACAATATGGTGGGTCTATGTTGTCCATTACATTAATAAATTTACTATAACATCAGCAATTGTATTATACAAGATGCACTCACATCAAAATAACATTTATTCATGGGATTGTTGACCGGGACCGGGGGGGGGGTCTGGCTACTTATAATTATCCTAATAAGGTCCGATCTGCTGGTCCTTCCTCAGTGCCTGGTAGCTTCACCTTTACTTGCCTATGGTAAACTCAATAGCTACATAATATTGGCGGTGAGATACCATGCTCGCACTTAACTTAGTTTTATAGACACTGATACGTGTTATAGTTCATTTATTCAAGGCTGTATGTAAGGCCAACTCTATCGTAGAGTTTACTCAATTATTCATCTGTGGTTAGGAAACCAAACGACAGTAGTACTAACGATGTTGTGTTGACACTTGTCAACAAAAGGATCGGTAACTTAAAGAGCTTAATGTACATTTTAATAATTGCAAACACAAGAACTGTTATGAATGCTAAAGTTATGTAATCAAAAAGAACTGGATCTAGTACTGAAAACAATTTGGCTTGGCAAATGTTACTATGTGTTCGCAGTGCGTCAACAGTTGGCAGCACAGACTATGCAGTATGGGTCAACAGTTGGCAGCACAGACTACGCAGTATGGGTCAACAGTTGGCAGCACAGGCTACGCAGTATGGGTCATTTGCCAGTTGGGGTCTAGAGCTGAACAAATGTTATAAGAATGAATGCAAGCAGTAAATGATAACTGGTCCTGATGAAAGGACTTCTGATTTAACATTTGAATGGGTATTACTGTTTGTCGCAATGGGATAGTAGGAGCTCGAATGTCACAAAGATGGGTGGCTTCAACAACAATTTGTTGTGGGGTAGCAAGCTGGCAACCACATGGTATGTATACTACAATACTACCGAGATTGTGGTTTGTGACTTGAGTATCCGAAGAAAATTTCAGACATAGTAGGCATGTTCACTCTGGGGGATTAGTGAGCACATACTGGTGGGGTAGGATATGGTTAATGGAGAATGAAGTGTTAATGGTGTAATGATACTTGCATTAATAAAATAACATAGTACAATTGGAAAGAAGAAATTACCTTAATTATTACGGTACTTGGATCGATGGCAATAGTGGGAAATGGAACTTTAATGGTGCATGATTAATTGTTGAAATGATGTGGTACTGGAATGATTTTAAAAATGTTCCAGTTGGATTTGGATCGCGAAAATGGGATTAGAATTTTAATCACCATCTGGGTATTCGAAAACGAGCATTCAGTGAGTTCATGGGTGTAATATTTTTGATATTATCCTTAATACTAATGCTTAATATAAACTGACGTTTGTTCAATTCCCACTTAAGTTTTTCAAGATCAAGGATACATTGAGTTTTGTTGACAGCCGTTAATGGCAATTTGTTCAGTTGGCAATACTAAATGTAACATCTTATTAGGTCTTCAAGGGCAATATTGTTCATTAAATGTAGGAGGCAGGTAGATAACAAATTTATTTGGGCCTCAACATTATCTATTATGCCTATTGCAATATTCTCTGTGTTTAAGACTTGTGAGATGTTATTAATTCTTGCAGCTAATGAATTTACTTTTGTTTCAACCTGGTGTTTGAGTTAAGTCAATACCTTTAATGTTACGCTCAGGTTACAACTTTGTTGGTTGTCATAATGTTGGTAGCAAGTTGATTGATCTGGCTGTCAAGTTGCTCGTCGTTGATAAGAAGTGCACGGAGGTGCTTATTGTGAGTACATTGTAACACCAGCTGGTCACATCCCCTATAATTTGTATTATACAATTACTGCAGAATTTTGTGTTGACATCGCCAAGGTATTCTCAGATCACTCCTCGTTCGACTACCTGCATTTATTCATAAAATAACTTTCCTTTCGTACAGGAGAGAAAAATTTTGTTCATGCATGGGACGTGCAAATACTCGTTAAGCAAAGGTGGTGAGGTAGGGAGGTGTAGGGGTATTGTGTAGCTTAATTGGATACTGTCTTCGCAAGCGAAGGCCACATCGGCCAGTAGCCAGTAGATAACGGCATGCATTCTGAAGGTGACAGGCGCTGTAAGTATGGCTGGCAGGGCAAGGCAGACTGCGATTAGGACCTTGACTGTGCGCCGACCACAGCAGGCTCCTCAATCCTCGGCTGCTACTCGTCTGCTGATTGGCGTTACCGTAGCGATACTACAGCACATGAACAGAGTGTACCTCATGCTTGCGTACCTCTACCAACTGTGTCTGAGCTGTGGGAGCAGCTCGTTGGCTCTGCCAGTGTGACCTAACATTCGGACTGGGGTTGGCGACAGTGGATCCCTTCTCTTCGACTGCATTGCTCTGTTGTGGCCCATCAGTGTGACAACTGCGAGGAAGTGCAGTCCAGTGCCTCGTGCTGGCTGAATTCTGCTGTGGGGCAGCCACATGCTAGACTTGGAGCGAAGTCAGCGCACCCCAGTTGTTGAATGTACAGACGACACGGGTATCCTCTCATATGGTAGTGGCACAGCAGTTCATGTACCCTTCGTATGGTCAAGTTACTCACACACTGTAACCCATTTTAAGATATTCTAAACACTAATCGATTTATGCACTGATAGTACACTAACATTACAAAGAACTGAGGAAATTTTTTACAAAGGTAGGTTTTGTGTGACAGGTGCAGACAGTGTCAACCCTTAAGGGGGCTGGTTTTGTTTACTTGAATACACTTTAGAGTTTCCTGCAATGTCTGCCACCTGTAGGGACCCCGGTAATTATGTGTAAACACCTTCTGTCTACTGTAGTTATGCACACATATGTAATCATTAATGCGCAATGTGTTTTGTTTGTGCGACTTATCAAACTGGTTTTTCTGGTGTCTTTGGGCATGAAGCAAATTGACTTTGGCAGTGTCCCAATCTTGGAGTAATTTATGACACCAGTTGTTAGCACACTCAGAGTACTTTATTGCTATTACCTATGCTGGGTGTGCAGTTTGTACACCATTTAGCAGATAGAATGGTGTATATTATGTGGTTGTATTTATACAGGTACTATAGTTGAAAATGATAAAATCAACAGATAGGTCCCATTTACTTGGTCGGCATTGGCACAAGCAGTTAACTTTCGCCTACAATGTGGTTCATGGCTTCGACTAAACCGTTGCATCTGTGGTTGTAAGCAGTTGTGTTTAACTTCGTGATGCCTAGAATTTTCAAAAGCTGACTTATTAAATCATTTTAAAGGCTCGTGCCACGATCTGTCAAAATCTGTCCGGGACAACTATATTTCAAAATGACTTGTTTAATGATTTTGGCGAATGTAACGGCATGGATTGAAGGCACTGCTAACAACAACATATCAACTTAAATATTCGGTCATTACCAGAATATACTTTTTTCCATGTACCATTGAGGAGATAGGTCCTTTTGCATCAAGAGCCCAAGTTTTGAAAGGTGGATGAGGTGGAATGGGAGTCATCTGACCCATAGGGTTAGTGTTAGATGTTTTAGTATTACAACATACTGGACAAGCATATATGTAGTTTTTGACATCAGCATTCATTGTGTCCAGTGATAGGCTTTTTCAATTTTGTGAAGTGTTTTGAAGGCACCGAAGTGTCTGCCACCAAAGAATGCATTGCATGAGCTGGGATTATTTTGTTCATCTAAACTTGTGGTACTTATGTTAATTTCCTTAGACCTTGTGGTGTGTTCAGTTTGTGGTAAATTTCACCATTCGCAGTATTGCTGTATCTGCTACTATGTCTGTAGTATTTGCTGTCTGCCTGTTGTGGGTCTAATAAGGAGAGTTTCGAGTGTTGGATGTGAGGGTCATGTTAATACTCTCCTGTGAAGGATGATGTGTAGACAGTTATAGGGCACAAATGTAAAATGGAATTATCATAAAGTTTAATGCATTCCTGCTTGTGGTGGTATATTGGCAAGAAGTGTGGTTTTCAATGTCTGTTTATGATTATAATTTTGCACTTTAAAAGGGGGTTAATGCAGTGTGTCTCTACTTTGTTAGTGTTGTTTTCCATTATTACTTTTATATTTACTTGGTATAGTGGCATTATTTTACAGATATTGTACATGGGGAAAATGTTTTCATCTGCTATAGCCTTCGCTACCCTAGCATTCTATTTTGATTGTAAGTAATTTTGGAAGAAGCATTTTTATTTCCATCCCATTGTTTGTTGTGTATTTTGCTATGTTCCTCTTTATTCCCTCATGTTTTGTCGGGGTTCTGTAATACACCTTCTGCTGTAGCTTTGTAAAATCATTACAGTTTAGCATATTGTGTTTATCTTTGTATATGGTGTTGAATGTAATGTTTTGTGTTTGTATTTGCCAGTAATTTTGGTTATGCGGCTTAATGCATCTGGCAATGTGTTCAGTTTTCCTTTTACAATGTGGGGTTTAAAATCATATTCACTGAGAGCAATGGCCATCTTCTGCATATGAATCTTGTGCTCTGTCATTGTTCGTAAATACCACAGGCTGGTGTAATTGGTCTCGATTATGAAGTGACGACCATATAAATAGTGTCTAAAATGGTTATATAAATAACAAATAGCACAAAGTTCTCTCTTAGTCCATTCCATCATAATTTGTTAAGTGATAGTTTTTTTAGAAGCAAATACAATTATACTGTGTTGTCTGGTTTGTGGGTCTTCTTGCATGAGTGTACCTCCAACCGTACCGTTACTCGCATCACAAGTAATAATGATAATTTTGTGCATGTCAAATTTTTGCAAAATATGCACTTCTATGATTGCTTGCTTAAGTTGTATGAATGCCTTTCGATGTTGTTCCTCACATTTGTATGGTAGTTTTGTTTAATAAGTTCAATGAGAGGTTGATATATTTTTGTGTAGTGCAATATGTATATTCGATGGTGGGAAGTCAAGCCCAAAAAACATATATATGTGTTAATGTTAGCTGGCGGCATCATTTGTTCAATCATGAATACCTTATCTGCATCTGTAGTGATCCCCTCTGGTGTGATGATATGACCTAATACTTTAACTGATAGTTTAGCAAATGTGAATTTTTTTATATTCACCTTAACATTAAACATTCAAAATCTTTCAAAAACTCTCTCTATATTGGTGATATGTTCTTCAAATCAGTTTCCTAAAATAAATATATTGTCAATATATGCTATGGCTGTGGTCTATCGAAGAGTCCCTATCATAGAATTATTGAACATTTGGAAATATTGTGGGGATGTTGAGAGCCCCATAGGCATATGTTTGTGTGGGTAGAGTCCCATGCTAAGTCTGTTAAATGCTAATTTATAGCAATCCCATTTCCTGGTGGGGATGCTGTTTAATCTGGAAAATAAATCTTATCAGGTAATATAGTGTGAATTTTGCAAGTCATTTAGAATATCCTCAGTGCATGGTAAGGGATTCTGAATTCTGTTTATGTATTGGTTAAGTTTTCTAAAATCTGTTAAGAATTCCAATCTCCTGTCCTTTTTAGAAATTACGAAGCTCGGCATGGAATATGGTGAGTTAACATCTTCTATTATATTTGCATTTAACATCTGTAACTTGTGTCAATAATTTTCCACAAATTGTTGGGCTTATACGATAAGACATTGTAGCTACAGGCTTGTCTGTATTAAGTTCAAGTTTAATTTCGAAATGTTTTGCGTCTGTCAACTACAAAACACTATTTGCAAACCAATCTATATATTTATCTATAATATTCTTGAAGGCTGCTGTTTGTTTGCTATCTACATTTTTGTTGATCTTGGGCTGTTTGTTTTGTTCATTTTCTAAGCTTTCTAATTCATTGATGCAATGTTTGATAGAAGTAGCATTGTTGTATTTGGTCATAGCCAAATGTATCGGTACCTGTATTAATTTGTTAGAGTCGTGAGCATGTATAAAAAGAATATTGTTTTTAAAAATCGGAAAAACATCATACTTCTTAATAAAGTCGACTCCTATTATTTTAACTTGTTTTAAGTTATCAACAACTAAGAAGTCATGCAGGTAAGTGTGACCTAATGAACAGAAGTTAAGATTGGTTTTAAATTTGGGTGTTGCCAATACTGAGGTTTCTCCAAATAAGGTAATGTTGTCTCTTAAGGTTATATTTGGTGTATTCAAATTGAAGTACTCGCTAAAATACTGTGGGAACACCCAGTGTCAAATAATACATAGTATTTTCTGCCTTTTATTTTCACAAAAACCTAAGGTGTCAAAGTGTGGAGGCTGGCATTCTCACAATCCAGATTTATTGTGTTGCACGAATGTTTATTTACTCTAGATGGCAGGTTTGCTCTTTACATTCAGGTCACTGTGTGAATTGAATTTGGCAGTTGCTGAATATGATCTGTTTGGAAGAACTTTATTGAAAATTACCTGGCACACACCTTCAACTTTGTGGTTATTTTCATCTGTGGGGAAGACACATTTGTCCCCTCATTTAGATGTTTTTTAACTGCTGACTAGAGCCTGGCCTTGCACTATCGTAGTTACGTTCTTGTGTATTGTAATTTTTGTGTGTTTTGTAGTGCTGGGAGACATAACTATTGTGTTGGGCATTTCTACATTCGTAGGCCTCTCTATGGAAGTTAGATCTATCCCTCTGATACTGGTGTATTCCCTGATTATGATGTGTGTCTGGGTGGCTTTCCTTAATAATCATTATGGTTTGTCTGTTCCTCTGATAACCCTGATGGGGTTGAAAGCCACAGGAACCTGTGTGTGTGAACCTGTTGTGATTGCTGGTGGAAGTTAGTTGGTGTGGTTGGTATATCTTTTTTTCTATGAGAGTTGTCTGTAGTTTTTTTGGTTTTGCAGTGAAAGATGCACAATTTATTCCTTCAATTTTGTTATTTTGGATTCGAACAATTCAACTCTAGTTTGTGGCAAGCTTTTGATAGTGTCTGATTGTAGAATTACATTCATATTTCAATTTTGTTTAAGGTTTTCGATCATTTATGCCAGTATATCATTAGATAATCCTGTTAGTTTATCTGCTATTGACAGAAGCAATGACTTCCACAGATCATTTGAAAACTCTTGGTCAGAAATGTTGGAATTTTACATATGTCTGTAGTATTTCATAGTTTCAATGCACCCCATGGTGTTTTCCCTGAAGTTATGGCATTTTGTGTAAAGGAGATGATTGTATTATTCTGTGTCTTCGATTGTGGTGAAAGTGTTTCTGAGTGTGGTCTGAAGTTCTTTCCAAGTGACTTGAGCAGGGTAGTTTATTATGAGATTATCTAGTGTGTGCTTGACTGTTCCTAATATATGAAATTTAAGACAATGGCATTTTTCTGCTCTGTTCCTCTGATTTATATCTGCTTCAGCCTCATATGACTCGTGAAAATCCACTATGTTTTCACCTACTGCACCTGAGAATGATGAAGTTATTTCTGGGTGGTGTACAATTTGAAGGGGCTGTTGTGAATGTGGGTTTTGCTTGTATGTATCGTGTGGGTGGGGTTGTTTGTGTGTCTGTGTTAATATATGGGTGTCTGTTGGGTGGGGGGTGTAATGGTGTTTATATGAAGTGATTCTGATTATACCTTGTATTTATTAAAACTATGAAATTCTGACTGGGGTCTTAAGGTCCCTGACTGTGATTGTTCATTTTCTTGTGTGAGTGGTGGTGTTTCAATTTGAAAGTGTACTGGGCTTGTATTAAATGAAAATTATAGTCTCTGATTTTGTTCTGTTGCAGATGTGTTTTGTGCAGTTTCTTTTTGCAATACCTTTAGTTTTTCATGGACTTTTGAGGCTTGTTCTAATTCAGTTGTGTCTATCAACACATGTTTAAGGAATTTAGTGACTGTTTATTATGTTGATATGCTGTGTGTTTCCATGAATATACTGTATAGTTATTATATGGTGTATTGGTTTATGGGTTTTTGTGATGCAAAATGTGCACTTTGTGTAACTTAGGATTACTTCTAATTACAATACAAGAAAGAAGTTTGAAAAAAAAGAGAACACACCAAAACAAGTGGAGTCTTTATTGGTTTACATGGAAACAGATGTTCCAGATTGCAGGGATAAGCAATAAGCATGCATGAATATGATAGCAGCAAGATTAAGCTATTGTAATGCACAGGAGGTGGGCAGTGTGATGTCAAAAGTGCTAGTTGGCAAGGCCGTTGTCATGATATAGCGGACTGCTGACTTACAGAGGTGGAATAACTAACCATGTGTACTCTCGGAAACACCACTTACCCTGACCAGGTGAAAGTTAACAGCTGTTACATGTGTTGGTGCTAATTCATTAATATTACAGGCAATCTTAAAATATATTATGGCAATAAAATAAACACCCTTATTAATAGACAGTGATGGAGCTGATTAATGCAAATATACATACATAGAAGGACAATAAAATATACTGAGCTGATATACTATGTCTAAGCACATGGTACTTACCTGACTTGCAGCTATGAGTAAAGTTCTCACTCTACTGACTATTTTCTGTTGCTTGCAATGGGATGGCGTAAAGCACAAACTGACTAAAATGACTCATAAATAAAGCCTACTCACATAAGCACGAGGTGGGACAAGAGGCGTCTGAACCAATATAGCATCTCCCTCCTGCCTGCCTATTCTCCTTCTGTGTCATAGATAATTTAGTTGTACCCTTATAGATTCCAATATCACTTAAGTCAATGCAGTATAAGCAGAAGACGTACATGGGGTTTCATAACTCACTAATAATTAATAACAAGGAACTCAGGAATTAAAAAACATTGTCTTGCAATCTTTTAAGATCTGGATTCTTCACCCATTAATTGTGAGCCCTTAAGAAACCTTTTCTAGCTAACCAAGGAAGCATGTTTCCCTACTTCATGATTGTATCAACTTAATATTCATTACGAAATGTATCGTTCTGCAATTCGTGTTCATAAAATATGCCTTTAATATGCTTGCCATCATTACTTTCAGTGTAATATACTGAAGGAAACAACTGTCAAACTGAAATTATTTTTAATATTTCATACAGCCAATTAAAAGAATATATTTTCTCAAAAACACCTTTAATTTGGAGACAATTATATATTTGCCAACTTTAAAATATGTCTTCACTCATTGTATACTTTAGGAATATTAAATAAGGTTTTTATACATTTACTGTCCATAACCTTTTTGAGTGTCATCTTGATAGTTCTATTGTGTATTGAAATATAAATTTAAGTGTTTCAGTCAAAATATCCACCTATTTGTAAGTCCCATTTGAGGTGAAATGTCTGTATATTAGCTCTTTCATGCTCTTGGCTACAAATGATATAATTTCAGAATATGTTACCTAATGACTTATCCCATACTCCTTTATTAGTTTCTGAAAAGACCTATAAAAAAAACTCAGTTCCTCTGTCGGTTTGAAGCATTTTTGGCATTCTTTCTTCTATAAAGATTTTCATTGCAGTGGTAACTTGTTTTCCAGTCTTGTTTTTTACAGGTTTACCCCATGCATCTTTTGATATGCCATCTATAAAGGTTGAAATATACTTGTATCCATTATTGTATTTTGAAAGCAATGTCATTTCTTTCAAATCAGCTTGAAAAAATATAATTTAATCCATAAGTAATACCACTTTGTCTAGGAGACCAAACATGGGCAGGAGCATGGAGTTCTTGAGCAATCTTACTAAACTTCACCACTAATATTGCCATCTTCAGTCCGTTATTTAATAACAGAAATAATTTCATTTGTATGTGAATTTTTCCCTGACTGTTTCGAGGCAATGAGAATCATTAATCTGGTCACAAACTCATTAGGATTGTTCCAGTATAAGGGAGAAACCAATAGTCGAATTCATCTTCATATATTACAGTTCAAACTACATCTGCTAATAAATGTACTTTTACATGGTTTTCATCTCCTGAGCAGTTATTTGTGTTTATGTGATGGATAAGTTCCTTATAGTTCTTTAAATTAGTGTCGGAGTATCAATTTGGGATGTTTTAAAACAATAATTCAAACAATCCTTCACTCACATCATTTCTGTAATCACCTATTTGAATTATATTGTCAGACAAAAAAAAACGCACTGAATCTCCCAGGAACCATATGATTCCATGTCCATATACACCAAATGTCATATCGTGTAGGTGAAGAATGTTTTAAAGCTAAATAACGTTGCTTTAAATGAGAAGGATTTCCTTTTCTTTTTTTTTTCTCCGTCAAAGAGTGTTTCGATTTAATTTCTAGTTATGTTTCATTAGAAGTATTTAATACATTATGTAGTGTGTCCATTCTACTTGCAGGAGATTTAAATATTTCTTTATTTTTATAAAACATTCCATTCCATTTATGATCATTTAGCTTGTTAATATTTCTCCTTTACAGCATATATAACGTTACATAATTCTAAAATGGAGTCAGACTTTTTGATCACATTACATTAATGTTCCATTATTTATAAGAATAAGGGCATTGATTTTTCTAGCTGGCGCACTAGATCGACTTGCTCCTGCACTATGTCGAGTATTTGAGTTTTTGCAATCTTATCGATATTACTTATAACCTATATTTAATTTATTTACAATAACATTTTGCAAATAGTTAATTGCTACTCTTTCATTATTTTGCCTTTTTATATGTTGTATTGTAAAAAATGTGTTTAATATAATATTGATGCCTGTAGTTAACCAATCTTAACATTCGCCTATTCTAATGTTATTAATTTGGAACTCATTAAGAATACTGTTTAAAATGTTCCCAATTATATGCGTGTTCTTATAAAATTTGTCATACTCATCAATTAACTACATTATTTATCTTGTATATCGGTTTATGGATGTTTAAATATACATTAAGTGTAATAGTGTTTAAGTCTTCCACATATTCTTAATTTACCACATCTCTGTATTTCACAGCCATACATACATTACATTATATATATATATAATGTAATGTATGTATATATATATATATATCTTCAAATCTATATATATCTTCAAATCACAATCACCACTGCGATTTTTGATTAAACAGGTATTGTAATTACTATGACTTACCGCTATGTCGAAACTTTGAAATACTCATTATTATACTTCTTCTGGCAGTATAAAACTGTCAAATATCTATATTCCTTTATGTAGGGGAAATGCGGGCATAATTACCAGAAAACCATACTAGTTTTTCTGACAGTAGGAACAAATTCGAGTGGGGAGTGAACCCAGGGAGAGGCAACACTCACCGAGTGACGGCATTTCCTGCTGAGTCCCATAGATGACCGTCATCCCTGGACATAACATTAAATGAGACCTCAGGGTGGAGCGGCACTGAAATGCAAGGGCGGGGAAATGATAGTTCCCGGAGAAAACCTGCTGGCAAGCAGCATCCGCCAGCACGACTCCTACATGGCAAAATCTGCGAGTAAACCCACCGGGTATCGAACCCAGATCGATGGTAGTGGGTGGCGAGTTCCCTAGCCACTGCACCGTCGTTGCCCCTTCCATCAGTTAAATCAGATATCTTTCAACTTCTGTAAATGACATATCACCCAAATCATGGTCATTGCAAATATGTTGTAGATTCATATTATCTACTTTAAACAAATTAACATATTTGAATTATAATGCAAATCATATTTTGGAATAACATACCTAACTTTGGGATATATATATAAAAAAATCCATGCTTGAATGTCTGTCAAATCTAAAATACAGTTATACTTCACCCTGGATTTCGCACACTCCATCGTCAAATATATATACGGAACAGTGTAATGCTTCCTTTGGAGGGACAATATTGTCTTTAATAGCAAAAGGGAATATCCCATTCCTTCAGTTAACGACAAAATGTTCGCAAATCGTTGATATTTCTCTTTATGTATAGTTTTAGAAAACACATATACATTTTCAAGCTTAAATTATTTTGGATGTTCTAACATCGAAATAATAACACAAGTTTTTCCAGATGAAGAAGAACTGCTTTTTATATAACTTATATTGGGTGGTAAATAATTCCATGCTTCTGTTCAACTGCATTTTCTTTCATAGATACAATTACCAGAAGATGTAATTTGGTTTTACAACCTTCATTTGTAAACAATTTATAGCATACTGATGTAAAATAATACATGCAAGCCTATAAATTGGTTTATATTCAGTTGAATATAATGGTTCATAATAAACACATCAAAAAGTGTTGCAGAGTATTAAATTATTAATTACAATTTGAATTGCATTTACCAAAAATAAATAATTGTGTTCCAGGAACTATGCTTGCAAAACATCTGGCACAGGACGATCAAGGAATAAGCTATTTGGATAATGCTTGTAAAGAGCATGACATAGTTTATGCTCAAACAAACAATTTAATGAAAGGCACATAGCAGATACGATTCTAGCCGATAAAGCAGCAAATATACAGAAGGAACCATCCATCAACATGTATAAAGCTCGGCGCTTTGGTCGAAGACAGTGTAATGCGAGCAAAAGCGAAAAGAGATTTGGGTGTAAAACACAAAACCAAATGACAAGCAAAGAAAGAGGGAATACTGCCATTCATATATCCAGATTTGTCAGCCCTTGGTCCTTAATAGATGGCCTTTCAGCTCTTGCTAAATCAACTAACAAGGGAGTGTATTTAAAACCATATAAAGTTGTACAAGTATTATAATCTCCAAACATGGAAAAAATGCAGAAAGTCTTAAATAGCCTTCAAAATGTGCACTCAGAAACCAAGACATTAAAGCATTAGTAAAGAAACTGGATGTTCCTTATTTCTGAGGTGTGTATATGAGACTAATTACCAAAGAAACCAAACCTTTGTGGATGTATGATTGTTGATTTAGATTCAAAAAGAAATGAAGGAACACCTTGGGTTGCATTAATTAAAACCACAAATCATTCATTGTATTAGACCAGTTTCTGTGATTTAATTCATCTGATTGAAATATTTAACTATTTAAAAATTATGCAATTAAGACACATTTACAAAACGGAACTATCTCCAAATACTATTATTTATGGCCCTTTATGTTTGTGATATCTTATTACAAAAAGATTATATACGAAAGCACAATGGTGAAGCATATTAGTAATATGCCAATTACATTGATATTAAGTGGAAAGCATCGCAATAGCATTCGGTATATTTACCAGCTTTGGAGTTAGATGGGCAGTGGTGAATGAGCCTAATAAAATGCTTCATCTACAACAGCATACTAAACATTAACATTAATAATCAATCATTTACAATAAACAGTAGTGAAACAACCGATTGCGTGATACCACTTGGATCTTAAGAATTATAAGATTTAAAAACATTCATTAAAGATACATTACCTGAAGTTCTACATTTACGATTACATGGAAATCAAAATACATTAACTAGTGTGATTTGCAGAAATGTATATATATATATATAGATTTCACAGAAAACAATCCAATAACAACTATGTTAGGTTATGAACGGAGAGTGTATCCTGCTAATCAATTACACGAATCATCAAAACAGGTTAATATATTGCCAGTTAATGTATATATTGTAAGTGTTGATATTGTAGGTGGTTCATATTTTAATGGAAATCCAACTACAATAGAAGAATTCACGTGTGTGGTGGCTACAGGATACAAAATAATTTAAAAGGTTGAATACTTTGATCTTTCTTCCAGTTATAGTTATTCATTTTGATGAAATAGTTCTTACAATTGTCAATCAAAATGGTAAATTTATTAATTTAATAAACTAATAAATAACCATTCCATTGCATTTAAACAAAAGTATATAAACACTTGCATACTCTGTGCATTGTAGTTAAAATGTGTATTGTTTATAATAGTCATTATGGATGCAAAGAAGGAGGTTCAGCTAAAAACTATGTTTGTAGGAAACACACTTTGAAGAAAGTATATATATATATATAAAGATGTAAACAGAAACACAAAACACTCACCTCAAATAAGATCCCTGTGATATTAACCCAGGGAAATTACTTGTAATTAAAGGAACTACGATATATGGTTAATATAAATGGAAGATATACTCAATGTTGAAGAAACAATGTGTGCTGAAGACACAATCACTAATACACAAATTTATGTATATGAGCATTCCGAGCAGGTCTGTACACATTTCCATCGGAAATAAGGATATCTATATAAAATCGCGACATTTATGCATCACTGTCGCAATCAAGGTTAAGATTTAGAAGAACAATTAAAGACAGCCTAATCAACTAATCCAGTAACTACAGGAATAGTGAGAATCAGAATACTTCATTTAATATACAGAATTTCATATCTGCTCAATTGTGTTAAAATTTACCAAACACAAGGTGTTGGAATTACTTCAACGATAAAGAACTATCTCGCAAACTGTAAACGATATTTATTCAGGGCTTATGGCTGGATTAGCATTGTTGTTATACCATTAAGTACGGTACTTGGATTCGCTGAAGACTATAAAAATGTTACTTTAAATGCTAACAAGGAATTAATGATTAAATTTGGTAAATATATAGATATGGCCAATAACGAGGAATGTGTACCATTGGAAATAATAGCGTTGAATGGCTGATACCACATAATAAAATTAATGTTCGCAAAAATGTAAAGTTTCTAAAATATAACGAAAAGGGAAGAATCTAGACATTGCATTCAGGTTATTGGGGCTGTAGACATTTCCGACAATAACAACAACCCCAAAAGTCATATGGAATGTAAAATCAAGTTATTTGACCAAAAACCGAGATATGTTGTCATATGTTTTCAAACAGACCGACAATACTGTTTGAAAGCAGACAGAGCATTAATCAATAATTGTAATAAAAAAATATTAAACTTTTCCTAAACTGTAGAGCATTACCTACACGGATTTCAATGCAAACTTTGGAAATGGGGAATTCCTTATTTGCCACAATATGTATGGGATGTTCCAGGAAACTTATTACAACAAAATCAGCTCACCAATCCTAGTACCTGAAGCATTTAAGACCATAGGAAAATGTTTTGTATTTGACGTAAGCAAACAAAACTATAGCATTAACAATAATGTTATTGTTTGACAAATTTATGTAATTGCAAATATACCCATTCCAGAAAATACTCAAGTTTACACATTGACCATCGATGACAGAATGGCAAGATATAATTTAAGAGATAAGTTGTTAAAGATAATTACTTGAGTCAGTAGACGATGAACCACAGTTGCAATGAGATATTATGCAACGTTTCAAGGATTTTAGATTCCTGATATATTTATCACTAAACTATTGGCTATTCCTGATATGGAAGAACACACAATGGTCTTCAGCTTTAAAATGCCATTCAATCAGACATATCTAAATCCAAAATACCAGAAGACTAATAAATGGCTAGCAAAAACTACCATGGCTTTACATGGGAGAGTGGATGTATGGAGTAAGGGAATATAGAAGAAATCTGCAAGAACTACTTAAATAGCAGTGCTATGTATGTGTGTGGACTCGAGCAAAAAAGGATTTTATTTAGTGCATGGAATGGAAAAGTACTAACAGATATTCAAATGAATACAGCTGTCTTTCATTCAATCAGTTACATAAAACAAGTGGATATAAATCGCCATTTTTCTATTCAGGTGAAAACACTAAATTAATGCTAATTTGGTCATTGATGACTGTTTGCTGTGAAGTGGAGGATGATAGTCCTCCAGAGTCTCCAGTTGATGTTATACGACTAATATCGCACTGTCTGTGATGACGTAAGATTGGAGATAGTGGAGAAACGTGTCATATTTAGTACTTAAAAGTACTTGGTTTGTGCAAACCTATTCTTTTTAAAGATGAAACAAGACAAGAAGAAAGTCACATGCTCGAGCATACAGAAATCAAAGTGTAAATAGAATTTTAGCAAGTAATTTACACTCTAGTGTTAACTGTTTAGAGCCGGTTTAGGAAATTAATAATAAACATTTCAGTCAGAAAGATGTTTTTAATCAATAGCCAATAAGTCACTGGCATCTATCGAGCTGCAAACTCTGTATTACTGAAATGGTTAACAACTTACTCTATTATGTAAATTTGAACACATTTTGTATATATTTTGTGTACGTTGTGAGAGACGGTCCTCATTTTGTAAATAAGTATGTTTCTAAATGAAATTTTCTGTGTTTTTTTTTCCCCAATAACCTTCAAAAATACCCTTAAGGTACAAAAAGTGTTGGTGTGAAAATTTAACTTAGAAATCAAACTTAATACACAATTTCAAGTATGTTGGAAAAAGATTTTTAAAATAAAAAGTCACGAGTCTCATCTCAGATGTTACATATAAAGTTTTAAAATAATGTTTTCTTTAAATATGTGTGTAGGTCAACTAACGTATGCCTCAGTAAAAAAAAAAAGAGGAAAAAGGGAGACTTCTAAGAAAATCAAAAGATATAGCCTGTCATGACAAACAAATCTGTACAAATTCATTTAATGATAAATGTCAACAAATTTTACGATGCTTTCAAATAAATTAATTGCGAGGAATATTTAAAATGAAATATTGATAGCTGAGTAGCTTATACTCCGTTCTGGCTGGTAAACTTACACTCTTGTAAGAAGTCTCAGGGCATGTAAAACCTATATGGTTGGATTAAAATGACTATGTCAGTGGTACCAACCCCTGTCCGAAGTCTCAGGGTGTGCAGGCTTGAGTTCTATGACTCTCTACTGATGCCAACCCCTAATCAAAGCCTCGCGGTTTGTAAGCCTGGGTCCAATGACCGTATCCAGAAAAACACCAGCTCCACAATACCGTGGAGACATCTCTCTGCATAGCATTTCATGGACCACGCACAGCAATGGACCACCCTACCAGTACCAGGTTAACGACGCAGCCTCTGTCCACACTACCCGAAAGACATCTCCCACCCTGTTAGCAACCGCTCAACTCCGAGCATTCTGCTATGCATTCATATAAACGTATATTTTAAATTTATTAAATATAAAAACTTTCCATTTCCTAATACAGTCTTAATCCTAATCCTAGTATATAGGGTTTGATATATTACAATATAAAAACACGCAATAATAAAACCAACGAAATGTTAACTTACAAACAACTTAGTCGAAAATGTAATATTGTACATTAAAGAGGAATAATTCTTAGTAGTAATGACTTACAATGAATTTAACATATATTATTTACCGGAAAACACTCAATGAGCTTTGGTTTATTCAGAGCGGAATACGTATTAGGTGTAACACACTATTTTAACGTTAAAAACATTTTCACACATACTTTTCAGGAATACACATTAACGGAAGATATTTATATATTTTTATAGTAATACACGTTAATGTGATTGACAGAATTCGTATAAAGATAATGACGGGAACATATTTACTTAGATTAGTTCGTAACAGATAACAAGTTTCATGAACTCTATGTAAGGTTTAGTGGTTATGGAAAATATATGACATTTTTATGTTATTTCCCTAAGATTTTTAATGTTTATAGTTAATTTACATGAATATTAGAGGTAATGCCTCAATATTAGGGAAACGTAACAAATCATATCTCTGAATAATTGTTATTTGAAACCTTTCAAAAAGAATAAATAACAAGGATTCGTTTAAGAATGTATTACTATTAGTATAAATCCATAGAGGTGTCATATTAAAAACCGTGAAAGATATCTGAATGTTTTGTAATAATAATAATATATTTTTGTATGAATGTACAGATTATAATTTTTATCTCCACACGGTATATAAAATATATTAATAAATAATAATATCACATAATTGTATATAAAATGTGATTGATTACGTTGCTAGCTAACACGCAAGTTAAGACTTTTTATTTATTTATAATGAACATATATTTATTTATTTAATATGGAAATGTTTTCGTTTACATTTGTTAGAAAGGAAATAATTACAAATGCTGCAGAGAGATGTGTCTCAAAGAATGTGGCGAGGGGTGGCTAGGGGTTGGAGACATTTGAAATCCTAGAATATGGAGAGGGGAGGAGACATTTGAAGCTATGGTTGAAGAGAGGGAATGGGTGACGCTTCTTAACTGTTTAGCCAAAATTTCAAATTTATTATATGTACATAGGGGTCTAACCTCAACGCACCCTCCACTGTTTCAATCAAGTTTTAGTGCGGTTAAGTCAGGGATGCCGAGATTATACGCAGATTATTTTCTTAGATTTGCCTAGTCAAGCTCTTGAATGGGGATTCAAAACATTAATTGGTGTAATTCTAATGACATCATGGATTCCCCGGATACATTAATTGACAATTTGTTGGATTCTTTGGAGGAGTAGGAGGAGAGGATACCTGTATTATAACATACGTCAATGGTATTGTCAATGCACTCCTTAGGGCTAACGTCTCCTCCAACGCCATCAGGTTTGCCGCTTCCACGGCCTCAGATACCTTCGATGCCGCCTCCAACAACATCACCTTCGCCATCTTCACCGTCATAAGCTTCGCCGCCCCCAACGTCGCCAGCTTCGCCGCCTCCAACAACATCATGCTTGCCGCATCCACTGCCTCCGACACCCTCGACGCCATCTCCAGCAGCCTCGATGTCAGCCTCGATGCCGCCTCCGACGGTACAAGTTGTTGACTTATCTCTGAAAAAATCAGGTGAGCGCGACTGGAGTAGACGGGAAGGTTTTGTTGTTCTAAGCCTTTAGACCTTTCGATTAACATCTTAAATAATGCGAGTGTAGAGGATGGGGCTCCTTTATTATTGTTTAACGAGTTGGCGGAATATTTACAGTTTATATTTTGCGATCACCTTATCCACCTCCAAAAATACCTTCATTCGATTTATATCCCCTGACACACCAAAGCCTTTCTTAGGTTCCCTACCCCCTCCTCCGTTCATACCTTCACCTATAACCATATTCTATACCTTAGTGGTGTCTCCTGTCTGCCCTCCCACTCCAAAGCGCAGAAAATTGTAGTTAAGCCTTGCTTCTAGGCACAGATTAATTGTTTAAATTAGAGAAATGTTTTCTTCGCGTAAATGTTTTCAGAATAAAGTTTGCATAAATATAAAGGGTTTCAGAAGATTGTTTCCATTAATTATTATTATTATTTAATAACAGTAGTAAAGATCAGAAGTGTTTTCAGAATAAATTTCTGCGTAAATAATTTTAGTTTTAACAATGTAGAAGAATCATGATGTTTTAAATAATTTTTTTTTTAAGTAAGTGTTGTTTTAACGAAGAAGAAGAATGTCTGCATATATAATGTTTGTTTCAAAGAAGTGTTATTTTAACGTTGTAGAAGAAACATTATGTTTTCAAAATATAAAACCCTTATTAGTTTGGAATACTGATTTGGAATGTTTTGAAAATATAAAGAATTGTTGTCAAAGGGAATTATGTGTTTTGTTATTTATTTAGTTCCTTATGTCATTTCTGTGAAATATATTGTTTGTTTAAATGTAAATGAATGGTGATGACGTGAATGAGAAGATAAAGTATTTTAACGATGCCGCGATTGTTTAAAAATAAATAACAAAACTAAAAGAAACTTTTATATTACGTACATGAGTAAAATTTTCTAATGCTTTAAATAGTTATTACTTTTTAAACAATTTATATTACGTATAAGAGTTAACTGCTTAAAAGGAAAGAAAGGTTTTAATACTTAAAAAAAATATATTTTAATGGCAAGAAAACAATGTTGAAACTGTTGGTTGGTAATTCTGAAAAATTTTTTAATGGAGGTGTTGGCAAACAGCTGAAGTTTGCTCCTTCAAAGTCCTTCCTCTCAGGCACCAGAAAACTGTCTACATGCTGGTCGCTGCCCTATGCGAGAGAAAAATCTCTCACAAACTCTTCTACTCTGACCCCTAAACTGTGACACAATTCAGTTAGCTTTTGTTTAAATATCTTGTTTACATACGTAATATGAAAGTAAAGTTCAATATCGTTTACTATTAAAACGAATTATATTATTTTATCTTTGTTCACAATTAACGACAAAACATTTATTACGAAGAACACACATCATTACTTAACATGTAAGAATAAATTACATGGGTAGATATTACGTTTTTATACATGCTGATGTATGCTGCTAAACAATGAGTTTTGTGAAACTCTCGTATATCTAAAAATATTTTACGCTTTCATGAAAATATTTAACTGATATGTTATAATCATAGTTTCTTAATATATGATTTTAATGCAATGTACCCAAAACTTTGGATGTTTTATAACGAAATATATTTGAACTTTTCGTCTCGTAGAATGCTCTACAAGGATAGCAAAAACGTATTTTATATTATCAGTTAAAGAAAATTACTTGAAAGTATGAAATTGAATGCATGTTTGTATAACTTACTTATAACTGACGTCATCGTACTGTTTAACAAACACACGACTTATGTAACAAAATGTTATAAAATGCTACTTTTAACGATTGCTCCATGTGAAAAATATATGAAACAGCACATGCTCTGGCGGATGAAAAACTGTTTTTTAGTATTACTTTTTAATGCTTATAGTAATGAAACATTTCAAATATATTTTATCTAGTTAAGTTTTAATTAATTTTAAAACACAATGTGTATGTCTGGGCAGCAGGTTGCATAACATTATCTATTGGTTTTACAACGTGCGAGATTATTAGTATTTATTGGTGTAATTTCCAGGTGATAAAATTATTTGGGGCGTAATTATTCGTGTTTAGGGGATCATTTTATACTTTCCTATGAATATATTTCAGTGAGATTTATTGTAATTATCGTGCATATTTATTTGATAAATGATATTTACTAGGAGCTAATGTGAATTAGGACGCAATGTTTGAAATTTTTTTTTCCAATGGTTCCACGCGGCAAAGAACTGGGGTTGTTTACCCCACCAGCAGCGCTCTGCTCCAGGTCTGAACACAGAGGGTCGGTGGAAGGGCGTGGGTGGACGACGCTGTCTCACAGGTAACAGCGCTCTTCCAGTTCTGCGACAAACATCGGGCTGGCTAGATGCTGTCTGCTGGGCAGAGCTCCCTATAGTGCTTGTCTCCTAAACTTTTCTTGTGTACTGTACATTTCAAAATCATTATAGAAAATCTACTCCAATATTTGTTTTATAAAACGTGTATTACCGGGTTGCGTGAGTGTGAGTTAAGGTTCTGAGGCTGACCCACAGTAGTATATGGGTAGGTATAGCACAATCCAACTTTTCCTTAAAAATTCCATGAAATTTTAAAGGTTTTCTCGTTAATTTCCAAGGTTTTTTCCTCTTTTTTATAGCCAAAACGAGCCTCAAAACAGATCCAAAAATGGGTAGAAAAAGTTTACAAAACAAGTGTTTTCATGTTTTTTTCAGCTCTTTCAATACAAGAGTATATGAAAGATAAAAAGCAGACATATTTTCCCTTAATTTTCAAGTTTTATCCTTAATTTTCTGGTTTTTTCTTTAATTTTCAGAGCTTTACGCTGTTTTTCAAATTTAAAAAGTGACACGAAAAACACACTTTAATTATATGCAAGGTAGCTGCCATACTAATTTTCAAAAATTAATTAATCTTTATTTTATGCAAAGTAAGCCAATTTAACCCAAATCTAAAAGCGAAATCAAACAAATTTGAGCAAAAAATTAAGCAAATTTAAGCTAATCATGCAAGTTAAATCATGCAAAGTTAAGTAAAATATAAAAAAAAAAGCCTGAAATGTTATTTAAAAGATTCCAAATGTATAATTTTTAGATTTTAAAAGAATTCAATATAATGGACAGATTTTCCATTTTTAATTTTTTTAAAGCATTTATATGCTATAAAAACTTGTTTCTCATTTATTAATTTCAAAACATTTTTATCATATCTATTTACATAGCGACCTGGTAACGTAATTTTATATTTTTCATATAAAATACAATTAATTTTTTTACCAAACTTAAATTCTAAAAATTTGAAATTCTCTAGCAGCTAAACCATTTATTAATTTCAGGGTCTTGTAGTTTGTTTAATTCAAATAAATTGTTCAACTTTTTGAGGAGCGATTCCATTTTTGTTTATTTATAAATAAAGAAATTTAATAAGATAAGGAAAAACAGAAACGGTTACATTATATTTAAAAATTATCAAATTGAAGTGCAATCAATAGTTTATATTTTTGGTATTCTAAAAATTTCAGCAATTTTTTTTCTTTTTAGTAAATTTCTTTCGTTATAAAAATAAAAATGGGAATTAATATAATAAGCAAGCATTGTAAAAAGTGTGGTAAAGTATTAAACATAGAAAGTTTTTCCTAGCATAAAAACACAAAAGTTAAACATATTACCATCTGTAAAAAGTATTCTGCTGAATATGGTAGAAATTATTATGAGTTAAATAAAGAGTAAGTACTATGAAAATGTGGAAATTATATTTATAATCTACATCTCAAAAAGGATAAATATACGAAAACACCCAATACACTAGTAAATATTCTAAATGAAATTCAACATGGTGTTTATCTAACAAAAACGTATACAATATGTAATGAGAATAAATCAAGAAAATTATTTTCTTCTCGTGAAACTACTAAGGGCTAATATACAAAAATATGATAAAAATATTTTAATGATAAATATTATCATAATTAGAAGAAAATAGTTAAAAAGAATTTAATTATCATCATAACAATAAGTTAGGTAATTAAAAGCAATTTCATAATTACACAAAAATTTAAACATTTGATTCGTTTTTATTCCTTCATATTTTAATCTTTATATTTCTTCTTTTTTATAAATTGTATTACTATTAAATACAATTAGAAATGTCTGTGGAGTATCTAAATGGTTCAAAGTGCGGAGTTAAGACCTATAGCTAAAAGCTTAAAAATAAAAATATATAAACTAAAATAAAATAATTTAATTAGAAGTATTCTTCACACACAAGAATACCGATTTAAATAAACTGCCGATAATCTAAATAATTTAAAAGTTGGGGAATTAAGAGCTAGAAATAAAAGTTTTAAAATAAAAATATACAGAGTCTAAAAAAAATATGATCTAATTACAACTCATATACCAATTATTTTATATGAGGAAACAAAGAATTGTATTACAAATTTACCTTTTAAAAACTGCAGGTTAATATATAATAAATATAAAAAATAATTAGAAGGAATATTTCCTGTTTCTTACAATATATTTGTAACCCTAAGAAATAAAATTATCCGAAATTAAAAAAATATATACCTATTTATATTACCGATGTTAAACAATAAAATTTATGTTTAGGTAAAATGTTTCCTTTTAAACAAACAATTTTTTAAGAAAGTGTGGAAAAGAGACTACAATTCGAAATTCGTGAACTCAATAGTAATTTAATTGAATATTTCAACATTGGGCAAAGAAAATACAGCATTCGAATAAATTATTTAGAAGGCAATTCGATAGAAAAAATTAACGCTTTGCGAAATGGTGTTCACGCAACAAATAATACTGTAAAAAATTGTTGTTTATAAACATGGTGATCAAATGAGAATATATGCAATTAATCAGAATTTTCACCAAAAATTTCGGCCTCAAAGAATTTCAACTTTAATGCGAAATATTTGCTTGATTAAATTGAAAGATAAATTACACCCAATGAAAGTTTAGACATAAACGAAACTACTTATGGCATCGATGTTTACAGTGTTACAAAAGGAAGTGGACAATGAGGTAAAAAAATGTTCAGTTTAGGTAAAGATATAAATGCAATACTAAGTATTAATAAAATTAACAATACTGATGATCGATGTGGACCGAGAGCAAAATTCACAGATTTAACATACAAAAGTAATATAATTTTGGATAGAGAATTAACAATGAACGAACTTAAATACATTAGAGAAGGAAGATCTTTGCAAGGAGAACTGAATCGTGAACTTTGTGTAAGAATGGGCAACAAATGGTGAATTAGGATTTAGTTTGGAAGGTATTCGAGATGCAGAAGAGACTCTGAATGTTCAAATTAAAGGGATTTCAGCTGCTCATTTTAATTCAATTATATATTCTGGCAAAAAACACCAATAACTATTTGCTCGTATTTACACAATGAACATTTCAATGCAATTAATAGTATGAAAGCATTTTTAGGAAGTGTCTATTGTTGTAAGACTTGTGATGCGCTGTACAACAACAAAGATAAATATCGCTGTATAGAAGAAATTTAAAAAAATATGTGTAATTTGTTTAAAAAAACTCAAAACAAAAAACAAAATTTTGAATGAAAAAGATGACATTATAAATACATTACCATGGGTATATTAGCAACTCCTTTTTTATGTATAATTTTATCTCATATTTATGTATAATTTTATGTACAATTCATCTAATGTTCAAATTTTATATTTTTATAATATATTAATATTTTTATTTATATATTTTATGGATTCAGAAGTTTGTAATATTTTAAACATATTAGTTCCTAAGATAATATCAATACCATCAAAATCAATTAGGTTTCCGGTTACATCATTAATTTCCTTAACAATATGATTAAATCATTCATTAATAATTTTACAAAAATTGGATATGAATATACATAAATAATATAATCTCTAAATCCAAACATCGTTTTCAGTGGAAAACTGGCGATTATATTTGTTTCTAAATAATTCGATTTATCATATTTTTTAAACATGCTATAGCCGAACTTTAAATGAACATTAATACTTTTTAATTTGTGAAAATTACATTATTTAGTGCATATAACTATTTTTATTTTTCAATAACCATATTTATTTCAAAATCCAAGAATATCTGAGTGTCGATCATCAAATTTAATATGAAACTTACATTTAACCAATATTCTATTTTTTGCATTGTCTAATGTTAGTTCAATGTTAATAGTTGAAAATTGTTCAATTGAATTTCTATTTTCTTTTAATGATTCGATGTTATATTGTCCTATATGTATATTTATAACTTTTGTGTTATAGTATATTTTGATATTAGGTGTTACAAATTTTGTATGAAAATTAATCAATTCAATCGATTTACCTTTATGAATGATATCTTAATGAAGTTTCTTATTAGTGTGGAACTATTATTTGTTAGTTCAAATATTTTATTCTCCATTTAATAAAAATTGTATTATTAAATAAAAATGTATCTTATTAATTTAAAATTCTACTAAATTAAAAAAGTATTTTATTAAATATAAAAAAATTTCATAAATTAAAAAAATAATTTTATTACATAAAAAAATTATATGTTTAAATTTAAAAAAAAATGTTATTAAATTCAAAATTATCTCATTTATACCATTAAATAAAATATAAGTGTCTGTCTGTGATTTTGGAATTTTCACCTTCAATTATTTATTCATACAGTCTGATTGATAACTAATCAATATCTAATTTAATTTTTGTGTATTTCTGTTTATCTGAACAGATTTAACTCAAAAAACCACTTAAGATATTGACATCAAATTTTCACATAATGTAGTTAAGTAAAGATTTTTTAATTATTAGTCCATATTCTGCAGTTGTTCCAACACACATCTTCCGATCGATACTTTTCCTGGGGCAGAGAAAGACAAATAAAACCACTGTTACATAGAAAATGGGCCGGGGCAGAGAGACAACTGTACATGATTTATAAGGGTACTTGTCTCACCCCCTCCCCCCTTGAAGATCAAAGCTGCTGTCGAAGAAGAGGTACCCAGAAGATCCCAAAGGTGGGAAGCTCCGAAATCACCAGGCTCTCTCCTTCTTCAAAACATCATCGGGTATGGACCTCTGCAGCAATGTCCAGATCCAAACAGCTTCATCCAAGGACCACCACTGAAACAAAAATAAACATCCTGATGTCATACACATGTTTAAAATTGAGATAAATATTATTATTCATGACGACATCCAATATTTGTCCAACATCGAAGCATGACACTCCTCAGCCGTAAATTTGAGGGCCGAATTTTGGCTACCTTAAAAAACAGACATGCTTGCTCAAAGGGAAATCACTAATAAGGGAGCCTATCTAAACTAGGTAACTATTTCTGCATATCACACTTTTAAAAAAACTAATATAGAACCCTAATGTAACCCTAAACATCTTAACAATTAAATGGAAATGGACACAACTGAAATTAAGGTGAATGGTCAGGTAGCCTGAACTCCAAGGGAACCTCCCAGATGGCAGGACAAGAAACACAACACAAACAAGAATGAAACCCTCTTAAAATTAGGACATATAAAACCCTATCTTATAAGTCTTATCCTAAGTTCAGAGGTAATTCCTTTTTCCCCAACAAAAATCAAGGGCACTTTTTTCAATTGGGTCACATGACCCTTCAATATACCTACTCCCGAACAATGTATCAAAGGAGATAAGTGACTGGAGTCAAAAACTTGATCACCATAAAGAGACCTTGAAACTTTGGTACTATTTTAGCACTGAAATTAGGTGATTTATTACTTAAAAAATGGGCCTCTATTATAACTTTATCTCCCATCTTAACATCAACAGTACCCCCGCATTGACTTTCCTAGCTGCAAATTTATGGTGGGACTTCTTCAAATTATTTGTGGCCTCAGCCCAAACTTCCTCTAAATCATTCTGGTTTATTGCTATCCAGCAAAACTTATGCAACCTCCAAGCATGGATCAATGGCTGAAAAATATTTCGTCCGAAAAAACAATTCTGCTGGAGTAATAAGAGTGACATGTCTAATAACATTATTAAAAGCTAAGGAAATCTGATATAACACCTGATCCCAGTCCTTATATGACCCTGTCTGAAAAGATTTTAAAGCGACCTTAAGGTTCCTATTATACTGTTCTACTAGATTGGCCTTCGAATAATAAAGGGTAGTATGAATTAACTTAATTCCCCAATAAAAAGACAAGTTCTTCATCTCGGTAGAAACAAAACATTTTACATTATCTGTAACAAAGGAAATGGATAAACCAAAAACAGGGAATAACCATTGACTAAATACCTTACAAATTTCCACTTATTTGATCGATCTAAGGGGAAAAAAACCCAAACTTGCTGAAGCTATCTACAGCAACCAGAATGGAGGAAAATCCCGCTGAAGTTTTTGGTAAAGGAATAAAAACATCTAAATATAGATGTTCCGACAGGAAAGAAGCTACACTCACACTTTAAGGACCCTTAATGTTTGCATTGCGAGGCTTGGCTCATTGGCAATCTATATTTTCTTTCACTAATTCCTTAATTCCCTTGGTCATCCCAGGCCAAAAAAATTAATTCTTTTGTACATGACACTGTCTTTTCTTGACCTACATGTCCCCCAAAAAAGATGTAATAGTATTGGAATATCTGGCCTCGCAAAGCAGCAGGAATATAAATAAAATTTTTTTGAAGTTTAAGGATTCTGGTATCCAATTAATCCCCTTTTAACATTATAAAGTTCACCTTTCCCATCATCTATATCTCTTTTGACATTAATACAGTCAGTTTCAATTCCCTGATGATATTCGATACTGAGAGAGGCCTGCGGAATATCTTGTAAAACATCTATCTGAACTCCATCGCATAAAAAATTGGAATTTAAAACTGAACTTTGCCTTACAGCATCCATTACAGTATTAAAAACAACATTATTAGTCTAAACACAGGAATCGATACTTACACGAAAAGCATTAACATCAATACGAACACAATAATCAAGAACATTTACCCGAAAAGCATTAACATCACTTTGAATAAAAGGATCAAAAACATTTACCCAAAAAGCACGATCAACTACAGCAGAACTAACAGCATCAAGAATAGAAGGCACTACATTTTCATTAAATGATTCTATTCAGAATTCTTCCATATCAATCATACGGAATATCATGTCAGCTACCCCATTGTCAACACCCTTCACGTGCTGCATTGTGAATTTATATCTGTCAGAAGCACTAACCATCTTGCCAAACGACCCACAGGTTTGTTTGTTGAAAAAACCCAACTTAGTGCCTTAGTATCTGTGTGGAATGTAAATTCTGCGTGTTCAAAATAGTCCTTATATTTTTCGATCCTGAAGATGGCTGCCAACACTTCATTCTCATAAGCGGAAGCTCATTGTTCGGCTGGACTTAAAAACCTACTCGCATATGAGACCGGCACCAGACTATTTTCCTTTTCCTGGCATAACACTGCCCCTAGTATCTTTGCACTTGCATCAACCAACAAGATGAATCTTTGGTCAAACTGTGGAAACTGCAGAACAGGAGGTGTAGGTAATTTTTTCCTTAAGAATGGAAAGTGCCATTCTGAGCTTCCCCCCATACAGATTCCACATAATTCTCTTTTTAACTATTTAGAAGCTCGGCAATCTGGAAAAAGCTGGTATGAATTTCGAATAAAACCCGACAAACCCCAGAAACCGATGCACATCACGAAGATTTCTGGGAATGGGAAAGTATACCACCAGGCATATTTTCTCGGGGACCATCAGTAGGTTACCATCTGAAATTACAAAACCTAGGTACATGACATATGTATTCGCCCATGTTACTTTATCTAAGTTTACAGTCAGACCTGCTTCTCTTAAGGCATCAAGAAATAGTCTAAGATAACTTAAATGATCTTCAAAAGTTTTACTGTAAAGACAAACATCGTCAATATACGTAAACAAAAAGTGATACTGATATTTACCCAGTACATCCAAGAAGATTCTAGACATAGCTTATGGGCCACAATTAACTTCCATGGCAAGACGTTTCAATTGATACTGACCCCAGGGAGTCATGAAGGCCAAAACCCCCCGCGAATCCAGAAGTAGATCACACTGTAAAAATGCTGAGTTAAGGTTAAAAACAAAAAAAAATAACGTGCCTCTCCTACATGCTGGAAAACTGATTCTATGGTTGGAAGTGGGTAGGGATCCAAGAGATTTGTTTACTGACCTTCCAGTAGTCACAAATTACTTGGTACTTCCCTGGTGATTTCTCTGGAAGTAAAAAGATCAGACTGGAAAAATAACTACTTGACAACTCTACAATATTGAAAGCTTTAAGATCCTGAATAATTTTCATAAATATTTAATTTTTGGTGGAGCTACCCAGTAAGGGATGGAAGACACTTGTTCAATATTTTTAAGTTTTAAAATTATGGGTTGCTTGGTTTAATGCCCTAACTGATTTGTCTCAATGTCCTTAAATTCCTATTTCAAAAGCCCCAATTGTTTTTCTTAATCAATACCACTATACTGGATATTTCTAGCCGAATGATCATATGACTCAAATTTTTGGGACAAAACCTCCACAGGTTAAGAACTACAAAAAGAAGAAACCAGTTCTTTCCATACTATATCTAACATGGATCATGTTTTTCCTAGAAAATCCACCCCAAGCATTAGGTGATGACTTAAACCCATCAATATCCTGAAAGGAACCCGCTACATGAAATTTGAAATTTTTACTTTGAAAACTTTTACTCGTGTGGAATTTATAATTTCTCCGTTTGCCATATAAAAACCCAATTCTTCTCCTGTATGAACCATGATCAGTCCCTTGAAGGCTAGAGAACCCAGGCCACCACAAATATTCATTTTCAAAATACTTAAGAGGGCAAAGTATATTTAAACACACGGTAATATTAGGAAAGAAGCATAGAGTTGCATAAACATGGTCAATGAAGCAGAACAAAACTACCTACTCTGCATTAAGTTGCACCAGGTTGAAACTACACTACCAAAGTGAAGCATGAGTATTTTCATATTGCTCTTAATATAGCATAATATTTTTTTTTCTTTCCCATTCGAGGATCATTACAACGACCCAGAAAGGTGACAACAATATTCAGTGTAAACCTGTTAAGAAAACTTATCGGTTACATAAATTTTGTCTCTCAGGGACTCTTTAAATACATATTTCCTTTTGGAAAAAACAAATATATGTATATAAAAAGTACTCTTTCAAATTTATATTTTATTTAGAAATACAAACAGATGTATATATAAGGAATCTTTCAAATATATATATTATTTCTCACCTGAATGGATTAAAATATTCACACTGATTGCCCATATAGTATAGCCCAAGAGAATTTTAACATTAAGATTCACAAAAATTATTAATAATAGGCAAGAGATGACGCATACCGTCGTTCCATCCTTAACTTTCCCCATCCATAACATTTACCGCAATTTAAAATTTTATCTTTGGCTTTGTGTAACATACACAAACATTTATGTCTCCCAAACCTGGCCACCTAAGATGTTCCAATGACATTAACAGGTATTTTTAAGGTAAAGTTGGTTTCCATCAGTTACATAATTCATCATAAAAAAATGTAAATCCACCACTATTTTCAAATTAAAACTGAGAAAATCTCTGGCTTCTAAGTTCTGGCAGAGGCGATTTAATGATCCCAAAAAGTCAGTTTCCAAATGTAGGGCGAATCAAGACCAAGAATGAAGCTATTCGATCAGTCCAAAAATGGCAGATAACTAACAACATACAGAGTATCATTTTTGGGAAAATATTATTATTTTTGACAAGCAAAACTCAAGGTTCCTCCTCACACATTTATTAATATATTTCAATAGAAAATTGGAAGTGATTCCTAATTATGTTGTGCAGAAAATACTTATGCGGCTCATATTATCCAAAAATATCCTGACTGTAAATAAAAAAATAGAGCATGAAAATTATGTAACTGCAATCCTTTAGGGTTTTACATTTTAATATAACCAGTGATCAAACCGAAATAACTCATCTGTTATCTGGGGAGATTCTCCTCGCAGCCAAGCGTCTGACCCCGATACCAGGTTTTAGCAATGCTTATATACAAAAATAGAGCATTGCCTCGCCATGGGGTAGTTACAATCATCCGCCAATAGCGAGCCAGTGTCGAAAAAATCACTTACTCAATTACTCCCTATTGGGGTACCCAAAAATCACTAACAGAAAAGAATAGTTCATTGCATTATCTGTGACGTCAATTCTGTTTCATTTGAAATTAGCCTTTCAAAAGTGTGGTGGCCAGGAAAGTCCTTCTGGTGCTCATCGAAGAATGAACAGTGCTGTGCTCTAGTGGTAGCCGGCGTCAACACCCATCTTGCATAGAGAATTTTCTGGGGCGGAGAGACATTGTACTTGCAATTATAAGCATACTTGTCTCGCCCTTAAGCTGATTCCTTAAAAAAAAAATTTTTAAAAGTCCTGCTTGATCAATGAACAAGATGCCCCAGAATCCATTATGGTGACAACCATAACCTGATCTGATATTGTTACAGGAAAATACATGAGACCAAATTTCCTTTCAAAACACACTAGGTGTATCGGTGGCACACCTACTATCTTATTATTTTTCAATGGACAAACATACTCATATCTAACTGAATCCGGGTTTACAAGAGATCCCGAAGGTGGTTTACCGATGAAGGTGGTGTTTCGGAATACCATGTTCCTCACTCGAAGAGGCTACTGCTTACACGGTTTGTCTGTGAAAACAGGCTTTGGCAAAATTATTTTGTTTACCACAAATAAAGCATCCCTTCACACCTTTCACTGGCACCTTTCCCTTTACAGAGTACGTTGTCTCCTGGGAGTCTATTCCTCCTGTACAATCCCTAAGGTAATTTTTCACCTTTGATACAACAGTTACTAATTCATTTAAAATCTTTTTTTGTAGCAAATCAAAAATAGTGATTATTGCAACGATGAAGATTCTGGAAAACTACATCAGTAAAATATTCCTCATCACAAGGCAATCCAAGTATTCTACTAATCCAAGGATATACTTTACAAACTCTAGCAATTTTTTGGTTTCGCATCTCTTTGCATTCCATCAAGCTGAATCGAAATTTAGTACGGGCTACCTCACTAGAAATATCTTTAAAATAGGCTGAACTTAATTTTGAAATTTCCCAATCCCCTTCCCTAGCCTGAATTTATACAGGTTGCAAACTTGCAGGCACTTTAAAGAAGATCTACCACATAGACTACACTTCTGTTACATAGTTGGCAAACTTATTACAGACTAAAGTTACTCCAAAAAACTAACAAGAGCTTCCAAATTTAACTGGCTCACCAACAGATGCAGAAGCCGATACTCAACTCCCCTCAGCGACGTCTTTTTCATGTTTTTTTTTTTTCGCCCACAGGGAATCCATCTGCTTCCCGTCCTCCACTGTGTGACACCCACCTCCTTCAACACTGGGATAATGGTGTTTTCGTCAAGCATTGTATCCAACTGGTCGCCATCATTAACAGAAAAAATGTCAGAAATGTTAGACAAAAGCAACTAAAAGTTCTTTTATACATGACCACTGAGCAAAGGGTAAGTATTGGCTCAACACTACATAAGCTTAATTTTTATGACCACCACATACTATGCACCTATGTCGAAAACTCAATCCTAAGCAGAGTGCAAGCAGGCTTACTTGAGGCCCAGGGAATCCAGGACACCTCAAATATACAATTATTTTTAATACTTAAAAAACCAAAGTATGTTTAAAAGCAAAGTTAGATAAGGAAATACATGTAAAGTATGCATAAACGTTCTCAGTGAAGCAGAAAATATACTACCAAAACAGCAATAAATTGCACAATGTTAATCTAGACTACCAAATAAAAACAGAGTAAATTTCATATTAATGTTTAGTATAGCAAGATTATTTTCTTCTCTTTTGGAAAGTATTGCAAAGATCTAAACGATCTTTAAAAATCTAAGTTTACAATTTTTAAGAAAGCTGACATTCCTCACAAACTATTGACGGTAATATTTCATAGTAACATATATATATATAGTCACACGAGGACTCCTTCAATCATGTATTTTCTTTGGTTTTCTCATCAAAATTGATTAAAACAATCACCATATTGTGCCTAGAGTAAAACCTAAGTGTTGAGCCAATAAGATATTCCAAACTAGAACATATGCATGCACCTGTGCATTCCATTGATTACTCCAAAATTCTGTTAAAATTTTTACAAAATTTCTTAAAATGGGTAACTTGTGGTAATGGGTAATTTTCATCCTCAAATTGACACCTGGGCCTAACTTTGACAGCCACTTAAAATTTTAGCTCTGGCTTCTATAATAATTGTTCTCCGTGAATTAGATTTTTCAGTGACTGAGTATTTTGAAAATTTAGCTTGGTTATTGAAGTGACTCAACTCAGTATGTACTCTCACTCTATACATATTTTAGTACACATCCTAATAAACTACAATCACCAGAACAATTAATCCAAGGGGCGGACTCAACCATTAATTGATCTGAGTGTTACTTTTCAAATCCCTCGTTTTATATTAGGAGGCATATCTAGGGAGAGGGGTTTACGGAATAAATTAAAGCTATTCTTAAACAAATAAACGACATACCAATTCATGCCGTTAGAAGGATTCAAATCTGGAACCTATTACATTGTACGGTGGTGGCTCGTATATCAGCTGAATAATGGCAATCTGGAGAGCATCTGGCAATCAAATGGTGACGTAGTCCTCGCTTAGCACTTCAGCGAACAAATGGTACTCACCAATTTGCTTACAATTTGTAAGATATGTCAACACAATCAACCACTGCCATGGTGGCAACTTCTGCATATCAAGTACCTGGCTAATTTAATTTAATTTGAACAGGTTTGCGGACATAACAGTGAAAGTACACATATGTATAAACATACAAGTACACACATTAACATTATACATACAAATACACACATACACATGTATATACATACAAGTACACACATACACATTGTATAGACATATGTGTTTGTACTTGTATGTATATACATACAAGTACATGCATACACTTCATATAGACTATTTACACCTGCACACATGCACATACATAAGCATATATTTATAAACATATACGTAATGCCTACACATTAGCACATTTAAATACATACTCGTACATACATATACACACATATATAGAAACAAAAATCTTCTGATTATTCTCTTGCAAACAAAGACTAGTTGATATTTTCGGGCCAAAATTAGAGTAAGAATGCAAACTGACGAATTAACCATAACATGACAAATAAACTGTCTCATTAGTATTACATTGGTTTCTGGTTGCATCTCAAATGATATCGCCATCAACGAGACGTCAAGACCCAACTACCATCTGACGTTTTAATAGCTTCATCAAAATTATTTGCATTCACATAACGGAAACTAGGCTCATTAGTTGTATTGATAACGTCTTGCCTTAATATTGTGTTATAGCTCCTGGTTAGAAGTTGTAAAAAAAGTAGCTTACAGATATAAGTAAAATGTATTATTATGACACATTTTTTTTTCACCGTTTGTTTGTACAACTAGGCGTGCTATTAGAAAAATTTATTACGTCTAAAAATTATACATTAATTCAATTAATTTAACAGGAAATAACAGCTGAAATATTTATTTTAGTCTAAAACGAACAATTATTTCAACCCCAACACCGCACCCCCTTCCCCAAAATCTTTGACCTTCTTTGTACCTAGTTGTAACATGTACGTAAATTTAATGTAAAATAAAATGATAGTGTACAATATCCTGTGGAAGATCCGCCACATAAATTATTAATGCAAATACAGAAAATTTAACACTATTGAAATAAAAGTAAAATTGTTGTAATGAACAATGAAATACTAAACTGTAGCTTATGACCAAGTATCCTGTCGTGTATAAATTATTGTAATGAACAATGAAATATTAAACTGTAGCTTATGACCAAGTATCCTGTCGTGTATAAAATATTGGAATAAAATGCTCTCATAAATGTTAGACCTGTAGAAAAAATCAACAATATTCAAACTAAAACATATGTTGGCATTAAAAAATGCATACAAATTAATAATATGCCACGTATGTAAATTTTACAGGAAATTAGTTTACTGTAAACGTTTTCAATCTATATTAAAATTATATTTTTTAACGCACCCGCTACGGTATCGATTTACAATGTTTGTTAATAGTGGAAGTACCTACGAAGCGCGACTTTAAGAAACTTGAAGAATGTTTTATTTCTTTGAACACGATTATATTCTGTATTATGTAGTATTGTAACTTCGTCAAAGTTGACTACTGTAAATTCTTTGATAACAAATAAATTTAATAAATAGTTATTATCTCCACCGGTATTTTGATTATAGCAATCTTAGACGGGTTTAATATTGATTGAATTATCTACCGATTTTCAGGCTCTAATAAAATATACATATAACGCGTTTTTTTTAATATTTTGTTAATGCGTCCTTAAATGTAAACCTATTCATTGTTCGTAATCGTATCTTACTAAAATTTAATATGTTCCACACAAAATGATATTCTGATTACGTAAATTATTACCTCCTGACATCTTCTACACAGTATGACGTAAACCTAGCAGACATCACTTACCTTTACGTGCATTCATTTACTTATGTTTTACAGAGAAAAAACAAAGAGGACTTCAAACTTCTATTTCAGTTGTTCAGTTTTGTGGTTATAATAACTTTATCGCCATAACGCAGTGATGATGAGAAGTTGGTGCGAGGAATGTCACGAAACCAGACCTGTTGCCTTTCGTTTGTTTGGAAAACCGGATACACGAACTCGTGCAACGTTCGTAATTCTCATTGCAATGGGAAACACAGCAGCGATGCGGTATGTTGCCAATGGAAATAGGTAAAACACTCGCACATAGTGGAACATTACCGCTGACCCGAAAGTTACCCCAAGAACTGGCAGCTGTCGCGCCAGAGAAGAGGGAGGAAACACGTGTTAGCATCTGGTCTCCGGCAGGGAGCGGCTAGGACCACTCTCGATGCCGTCCTCTGTTTTGAGAGCAGGCCTGAAGTCCGGAGGGTGTTGGTAGAGCACCCAATAGTGGGGCCACAGCTGGTCAGGGACTAGAGCACCCAATAAAGGGAACGCAGAAGCTCAGTGGCTAGAGAACCCAAAAGTGGGGCGGCAGCAGGTCAGGGGCTAGAGCAATAAATAGTGGGGCCGCAGAATCTCAGTGTTTAGAGCAACCAAAAAGGTGGCTGCAGTAGGTCAGTGGCTAGATAACCCAATAAAAAAGTGGCTAGATCAATTCTAAGTTCTAAATATCATGTTAAAATAAAACAGATGCGAAGCGATGACAGGGTATAATTTAATAACTCCATTAAACCTGAAATACGAAATATTAGTATTTTAAAAATAAAAACATATGAAACTATGGTTGGCTTAATTTTAATATTTTTACAAAAATATAATGTGACCAAAGTCGCATAGGCCAGATTGTTAAATAATAAAATATCTTCTGGAATGAAAAAAACTGTCTTATTAAATGAAACAAACATGTTATTAAATAAAAAATTCAATTATTAAATGAAAAAAATAACTTAATAAACTTAAAAAAATTCCTATTAAATGAAATATTGTCTTATTTTATACCAAAAATAATTTGAATACTAAAATTTATCTTATTCACTAAACGATATCTTATTTAATGAAACAAATTATTAAAATAAAAAAGTTGACTGTGGTGTCACTGTTTAATTTCCGAAGAAAAATGTAAAAATAAAATAATGGTACTATTGCTGACAAATATGAGGGCAATAGAGTGAGGCCAAGACGTATTTCGTTTTTTAATATTATTATTTGTTGTAACTTTTTTACAATTCATGCACCAAGTATTCTCCATTCAATATTATAAAAATACAGTTATTCGTAATATTTATTCTTTATATTTCATTAATATTCCAACCATAGCCAACAAACCATAGCGATTAAGATCCATATGTTCCTTCATTCTTAAAATTAAACTATCAACCCATTTAACATCAAAAGGCTTACTGCAATCTAATTTGATATTTTGATTCATATAAGTTATTATTTTATAAACAGTTAAATCTATTATAAAATAAAATAAAATTAGATCTATTACTAAATGAAAAACATTATTTTCTTCACACTTTGCTGGTAAATAAAATACATTAGATTTTTCGTCCATACATTTTTCTATTTTCGAGTTACCAAGCAAATCACAATAATTTGTAACTGTTTGGTTTCAAATGTGTAATTTAACATCTAATTCTTTATCAGAAACTTCTTTCCTTTTTTTCAGTTTTCGATTTAACAAGTTTATCACAATAAATCAAAACTGATTGGTTTTAATTTTTCAATATATCTGCTATTTTTTTATTAAAAAATCTTTTATTCACTTGATCTTTTCCATCTATAGGATTAGCAATTCTATTAATTATACGATAATGAAGAGAAACATAATCTTTTGTACATACCATTACTTTACTTATTTGATCTTGTACAGCAGAAATAATGGTTTTTGTATTTTGAATCTACATATGCTTTTAATGCATAATCAGAAGCAATCGTATTGTATTTTGATTCTTCATCTGTTTTAAATGCATAATCAGCTATTTCTGTATCAAAAAATACTTTACTGACTGCATCTGTTTCATTTATAGGATCTGTTAAACTAGCAATTCCACGATTTTGAAGAGAAAAATAATTTTTGTATAACTTAAAACTTCACTTACTTGTTCTTGTAAACCAGAAGCAATAGTATCGAAACTTGAATTTGCATAGTTTTTTAAAGCATAAAGAGAAGGAATATTACCGAATCTTGAATTTACACCCTTTTGTAAAGCATAACCGGAAGCAATGTTTTTTGTATTTTAAATTTACATCTTTTATTTTAAAGCATAGACATTATTGTAAAAGTGTTTATTTAGAAATTTGATTAGTGGTGTTCCATATATTTCCTTCGTATAATAATAAATAAATAATATAGTGAAACCTAAAACCTCTCGACAAAATTTTTAAAACCATTAAAAATATATGCCCACAAATAAATTAATTAAAATTATGATTTCGATTATCATTCTAGTAAACACTTCTGTTCTTGAAGCAATTAGCTAAGTTAATGGGAATATTACCTCAAAATGAGTCAAAATAGAAAAAATCATTATTTTTATTAAAATAACAATTAAAAAAACCACCAGCATATGACGAAATATCAAAATTAACCACAGCACATTAATTTTTACTATTCTTTTTAGCAATTCATATATTATATAAACATATATCACGTCTAGATTCTAAATCTTTATGATATCTATAAGCAATATCATGATGTTTACACAATTCATCTAATATATTTATTACATTGTCTCCTTTTTCCAATCTTTCGTTTAATTTTGTAAATGGTCTACAATAATTATAGCCTGGCAAATGCATTTCAGGCAAATTTGTTGTTCAGTTCCCAATTTATGATTCCTCGACCATGATGTTCTGAATTCCGAAAGGAACGTGGAATTTAATTTAAATCTCTTATAAGATATGATTGTCTCTAATGACCTCGCTGTCAACTAGATGTTAATTCCAGTTACCTACCTTACTTACCTTATAAAATAAGTAATACATTTTGGATTATTAATAAAAATTAAAGAATACTTATTGTTCAACTTATTCATTGTGCTTACTTTTCCATTGTAATAATTGTTATTTCAAACATTATCTTCACTATGAATAACTGACAACCTGTAAATCAATTATTTAACATCGCCCATCCAAACACATTCTTGTGATAAATATACTTGTTATACCTTCTCCAGATCTAGTAGTTCTTGGAAAAATCATCATTTCTGGTGTGTTTAGCATCGATCTTGATTGTGGTTCTTTTATATAATTACCATAAATTAGTTTAGTTATATTTTTGTACTTCCAACTTTTATTCGAGTTTATAATCATTTTTCATTATATTTTTTTAATGCAGTATTGGTTAATAAAATAATATATTTGTAATTTTTTAAAATCAATATCTATGTATTCATCTACAATATATGATTGTTTATTTTTTGTTAACAAATTATAAAGCTTTTCTGTTAATTCATATTCTATTAATTTATTATTTTCTTCATTCTTAGCAAAAACGCCATGTACCATTTCTTTACTGTTCCCGATGTAAAAATTGTGCTCATTTCCTCGTAAACTGTATGGCATTTTAATAACGTTCATTCCTTTGGAAATTTATTTCCCAAGATTTATAGTAGAATTCTTTTTGGGTACAATTCCCATTTACTCTTCCAAATTAGGAGATTTACATTCTGATAATAATCCTCTTTCATATTATGTTTCTTCTGGTTTTGGCGGATAATCTACATTTTTTGTTGCTACTGGAACTACCAAAGTTATTAAACTTTGATTTTCTTGACTTACTTCTTTTTCTACCTGTTTTACCAGTATTTCTTAATTTGTCAATTAAAGGTAGATCGTCCTTTTTATAATTTTCATAATTTTCTACATGATTATTTGTACATTTTTTTTGCATTTTTCAATTAGTAATTTAACTAGAGAATTTTCCTTTGATAAATCTTTCAATTATATATAATAGTTTTCCTTATAAATTGTTGAGAGTTATTTATTACAAACTTTTCCTCCAACAGATTAAACCAGATTAAATTTTAATGTTTACAATAATAGAATTAAAATTTGATATTCCTATAGGTGATTGTTTTTCTTTTCCAAATGTTGCTTATGTCTATGAACAATATAGATTACTAAAGAGAGACAAGGAAGGAAATGAAGCAAAATATGAAAAATTAAATAATATTGATATTTGTTCTAACATTTTTCCTTTTCAGTTTTCGAGAGTTAAAATCTCAAAACATGAGAATATTATTAAAGCTGTTGATAACACGGGAATAACATCAACAATGATGGATAATTTATTAATATCACCAAGTGAACAACATTATTTAGAATTTACTGGTGTCAATAGTAAATATTCAGTAAAATCTGTTCATAGTGATAAAACAAATGAAATAACTTATCCACTGAGATATTTGTTTGGTTTTATCGAGATAACAATGAAATTTACTGGAACAGTTGTTATAAAGTTACTTTTTTCGTAATTCATCACATAACAATTGTTTATTTGTTTAAGAAACAAAAGGTGCAGATGGTGCAGTTCAGAAAATGTATGACGATGCAAATAGAATTGATGTTCAAAAATTAGAAATTATGTGGCCTATTGTTTAATACAAATCTAATACGGGCATTAGAATTAAAGAAAAAATATACAAAAATCCTAAACTGCATATTAGTTTTAATTATTGGCATTTATTTTGAAAAATAAGTTCCTGCTTGATCAGCTGTTTTTAACTTTGATATGACATATCAATTTATTAATTTGTAATTTTATATGGTCGATTTTGTATTTGTAGGTTTTCAAACTAATAGAAAAAATCTCGCTGAACAGTATATGCATGCTTGTATGTTTAATCACTGTAATGTAAGAAATATTTATGTTAAAAATGGAAAAAGTGAAATTTTTCGGAAAGAAGATTTGAATCTAGATAATGAAAGCTGTCTTTGTGAGAAAATATTTCTTGCTTATCATTATTTTAGAAATTCAAAATCAAAACTAGTTACTATATATAGAAATAATGGACTTTATTATAAACCAACTGTTATCTTTCATGGTGATATAAATTAGTATTCATTTTTTTTGGACGATGATCTGTATATGTTTTTGATTGTTTATATAGGAATACTATGGTAGTTAAAAGAAAAGCAAATATAAAAATTAGTGTGGATTTTGATAAAGCTATTGAAGCAGGAACAATTTGTAATGTTACTCTAACTAGCCAAAGGAATCTAACATATGATTATTTGAAATAATGTTCTAATGAAAATATATATATTTTTAAAATAATACATGGAGCAAACATATTTTTCCGACAGTTTAAAACAAAGTTTCAGGCGTATAGTTAAAAGGTTACATATTTTAGAACTCTCAGAAAATTTTATATTTATAGTAGAATTGTTTTATAAATATAAAATTTGTTTGTTAACCAAAAATGAAATTTTTCTCCTAGTTTCAATATCATTGGTGCAAATTTTAAATGGATAACTTTAATTTCCATTTGTGTATGTTTAGCATTTTTTCTAGCTCTTAATATATTTCTTTTTATTTAATATGAAGTCGCCTATCTTACCTTCCAGCTTAACTAACATTTAAAAAGGACATTGCGACTCAACTACTCTTTCCTATACTTTAGATACTGCTTCTGACGATCTCAAAGAACTGATTATTTAATACCGCCTAAAATTACAAAACTTACAACTATTGCTGTTAGAAATCATTCATGACGAGAATTACCTTCCAGAAATATTCAATAATTAAATCTCAGAAATGTAATAATACTGGAACCGAAATAATAGCTTATCACGCTCTACCCTGACGACATGCACTAAATTACAAAGAAGTCAATTCACCTAATTTAACACAAAATTTCACTAGATAACTTACCTCATTTCCAAGCTTATATATATTCATATATATGATTATTATCATAACATCTAGTCATTTAATTCATAAAAATATAATCATTGAATATTAACTGTATTGAATAATAACATAATATTTCAATTGATTTTAGCTTAACTTAGCATGATTCAGCTTGAAGATTTAGCTGAAACTTTCATTTTTTTAAGTTTAATTTTCTTGATTTTTTGTTTAAATTTGTTTGATTTAGCTTGTACATTTCGATTAAATTTGCTTACTATTTATAGAACTAAGATTTTTTTTATATTGGCAATGTGGCTACTTTGCATAAAATTAAAGTGTGTTTTTCGTGCCCCTTTTTTAAGCTTGGAAAAACAGTGCACAAATCTTGAAAATTAAGGAAAAAACAGTAAATTTTAAATTTCATTAAATTTTAAGGAAAAATGAGATTGTAATATACCTACCCATATACTACTACCTATGTCTGGATAAAGTGTTATAATTTTTGTACGCCACGCGCTCCGAGACTCGGTAAGCTGATCGCGCTATGTTTCAACAGAAGTTGTGTTGAAAGTTAATTGTTATAAGCACGTTTATCATAATACGGAAAATATACAGATGGGTAAAATATATTTGCTCATTTACATATCTCATTCCTGCATGCAGTTGTGAATACGTCGTTTTTGGTACAAGTGAGTTAATTATTTTAAAATTATTTTTTTGGAGATGCTATACAGAACTGTAAAGTGAAATTGTGCATTATTAATTGAAAGCTTGGAAATGAGGTAAGTTATCTAGTGAAATTTTGTGTTAAATTAGGTGAATTGACTTCTTTGTAATTTAGTGCATGTCGTCAGGGTAGAGCGTGATAAGCTATTATTTCGGTTCCAGTATTATTACATTTCTGAGATTTAATTGATTCGTGACAAATTATATGGGATAGTTATATAACTTTGTACATAGTTCAAACGTTGTGTTGTAGACCAGGCAGTTGATAAGGGTGAAACATAATTTTCGATTTTACTAAAGAGTTTATATAACACCTAGATTCTTGGGTTATAAAATACCTCTTGGCTTTATTAATTATTTCGTTGTAGGTACAATTCAGGATGCGTCTTTCTTATGTTTAAAACTAATGTGTCTATCTTGTGATTTTTTGTAAGACATTTTATTCATAAGTTTTTATGAAACCTATTTTATTGGGCTATAAAGTCATTATGTTTCTTACTTCAAACGTTGCATGTTGTAGGACTTTGCGTATTTGTTTCACATTTATTAATAGCAAAATAGGATATTAATATAACCTTTATACATGGAATGGTTTACGCAGATGTTATTGTATTCTATCAGTTCGTTCCTTATTTTCATTTTTGGACGTGTGTGTTTTTCGAATTCTTTTCTATAAGTAATTTTATTCATAAGTTTTTATAACACCAATATTCTTGGGCTGTAAAATACATTTTGCTTTGCTCATTTCTTCGTTTTAGGTATAATTCAGGATGTGTCGTTCTTGTGTTTATGACTAGTGTGTGTTTCAATCAATATTTATGCATTAAATTAGCCTGTTTGATTAATTTAATATGTGTGTGGTTAGGTGATTCGTGGAATTGGTATAAGTAGATAATTTTGTTTCATTAGTCATTAATCTAGTATGGTGTTACATTCGGTGTAAGCAGGGAAAACAATTTTAATTGATTTGTGAAGTAGTTCAATACATGTTTTTAACTTGGTCCATTGGTGCTAGTTGAGGAGTGATTGTAGTTGCATTTCGATAGTAAGAATATTTCATTCTGGTTAGCTAGTAATTCATCATGTGCATGTGCGTTTCATAATTTTCTAACTAAATATTTTCTGTTTGTAACATCTAGTCATTTAATATGTTGCTTTATATTAATTTTACCAAAATACTATATTTCGCTATTTTAAAACATTTATTTAAAATTATGTGTTTCATAAATCTGCCTTTACATGTATCTAAAGTTTTGTATACATTCAGATAGCAATGTGAAAGGAACGCCTCTGCTGTTCTCGACCTCCTCCAATCCCCCCTCACATTCACACTTCATTCCCATAACGACTTCCCAAGTGGTCCAGAAACCCTCTGCCTCGCTTCCGACACCACCTTCCTCCTCACCAATCTCTACACCATATTTAACAATAAAATAAATGTATTATAATACTATTACTTACTACATATATAACCCTGCCCTCACACATCATCAAACTCAGTCGACTGCTAGCCATCCAAGAGTCAACATCTATGCTGCTACACTCCAAAAAATACAAAATAAATACCCACAACCCTTATGACATGTTTGGACATGCCAAATATAAAATCAAACAAATTTAAATATTTAATTTTTAAAATTATTTTATTAATCAATCAGTCAAATTAATTTTATGCTATTAATTTTATCGGAATAAAAATATTTTATCCTTAATCGGATCATTTGATCAGCTAATGAAACGAATTAATTAACGTAATTTATCAAATCAATCAAATCGATATTCCAATTAATCACTAATTATTTTCCATAATTGTAACAATGGGCTTTAATATTATAGGAAATTAAAATAAATTAGTGTTAGCCAAGCAAGTGTCAAATCGTGAAAGGTATGCCTGCAGGTATTTCCTAGGATGTCAAGTTAAAGCGCACCTTCCCCGTTGACGTGGCTGTCTAACGACTATTTATCGCAAAATCATTTCAGATTTCGCCATGTCTGAGTAAACTTTTCAGTCCTATACACTGGACTTTACACGTGATGTTAATTTGATGATCTACACTGAACAGGGCAGAAGAGTGTGTCCAATGAGTGTACGCCCTCACTTTGTGGGAGACATCATTCGATCTCACATCATATGTCACTATCCATAACCACCTGCTACCGATGACATCGAACAATAACACATATTTATTTTTCTCGACATATGATAAAATGTTAAACTTATAATTGTAGATATAAAAAAAAGATAATTTTTGTCACATTACCAAAGAAATTGTATTTTATGTGACTAAAAGTGAGAGCTATTTTCTTGGATTACCAGAGCGGTGCTAGGCGTAAGAGATTTCGTGAAGTTTTCATTCGGAAGTGATATCGTTACCAGTAGACCGAGGTACTTATAACTGCTGAGATTAACAAAAGTGTTTTTGAATGCTTATACGACATCAATGATGTCTCATAATTACTTCAAACATATTTATTTTGTTAAAATATTTTAGCCATCGCTTATGTAGCTACCTACACTGTAAAAACACTATCAAACTTCATGAACTATAGTAGAAGTTTCTATCTACACATTGTATGGAAATAATACCACATATCAGACTGCAATTAAGGAATGTAGAGCGTCGTTACTATACAAAGATTGACTGTGTCCTGAGCAAATGTAGGAATGCTACGATGGGAATATGGGCAAGTCTGCAATTCACAGTTTATCGCTGTATGTATACACTGATACAGTAAATTTGCAACAATTTCTTACAAATTCGCCAGTAACAACAAAGGTCTACAGTCTACCGTGTACGTGCAAGTTGTCACTAAAGTGTACCGTGAAATGAGACATTTTGTTATGTATCAGCCTCGTGAAGTGAATTCCAGCAACAACATGTGCTTTCAATAGAGTCCATAGATGACAAAGAAGAAGGAAGGTAAGGTCAAGATTTATGTAAGTGGAGTTGGATTTGAAGTGTTAAACAAATACTTTAATGAAGTGCTCCGATTTTTACATAAGAGAGAATATGTCAAAAAACAGAACAATTTGTTTGAACCTAAGATGGTCATGTGGTTATTTATATTTAAATAATATTGTTGTTTTTATCTGATTTAAATGCAAAACATGTTTTTTTTTTGTTTTTTTATTATTGGTAAACAACATTTTCAATGAATCAGTATTTTTTTGACTTAACTGGCGAAAACAAAGTTTCCACTTCCCTTTATAATGTTAAATTGTTGTATTGACACCAATTAGCACTTTAAGTTGATGCATGCTCCTATCTCGAGGGATAGTGGCTAAGATGCTGACTGCCTCCCGAGTTCTTAAGGTGGTTCAACCGCAGTGCGCTAGTCATTAATTTGGCCCAGTGGGTGGTGGAAGGTCATGGGCGGGGCCGCAACATGGAAGGATACCGTCGTAGGAGAGGGGATTCCAGCCCCAGAGTGGGTCGAACCACGATTGATTTCCATCCTGGAAGATCAATCTTCCTCACTACAAGGGCTGCCAAGATTCGGGACGCCAGCTGTCCTGGGGGTGTAAGAGAGATGTAAGGATGTTTAAACTGTAATTGTGGTAGAGGTTGTCGATTTGGCAATGGAGATTGGGGCTATTCGCAGTGGCCTCGTAGGCTGACGTGCAGGAATGTAGTTTGCCGGTGAAGAAACTCTGCGAGACTTGGGAACACGAATAGTCTTTCCCGAAGACCAACTGTATCAGATCCGAATTGTGTGGGTCTATCTTCGGGGCTACGACGGCGACGGGCTGTGGGGTTACCGGACAAGGGGGGCGTCTAGGTTCCGGTTCTGCGTCCGGCCAACAAGCACCCAGTAAAGCATCTAAGCTTGATGTGTGATCGAGAGGGATGAACAGCAAAATAGGTCGGGGTGTGTAATCGGATTGCACAGGTTGATGTGTGACTTCACTCGTAACTTCAATGTCTACCTCTGAATTAATTTGCAGTGGCAAGGCACGTCGCTCTTGGCGCCGTAGATGGCTCTTAATTAATACAACCCTTGATACAGCCATCTAACATTTCCGCTGACGAGCAGTCCTGGGGATGTGTTTTATGCAGTCGCTCCCAAGGCTCTGACGTATTAATAAGCATTCCAGTATTAGGACGACACTGAGGGTAAACGAGGGAACACCGGAAACCCAAGAGCAACGGTGTGTCCTTTAGGACTAAAGCGTTCTGCAGGCTCCATCTCCTGTGGAGTTCCGTGCACCTCACGACTAGTTCTCAGCAGGGTTTTCTATTGCACAGGTTTTACTCTAACAAGCAATTAATAAGACACATGAACTTGGATCTAATATTTTATTGTGGTAGTAAACAAATTAAAATTAACGTAAAATTGATTACTATATTGAGAAACTGGGAAATCCCGATTAGAATATAAACTAGCTAAAAGATTAATGATTATGTTATGCAATGGAACAGGCGAAGGTGAGCCTAGTATTTATTTTTAAAAATTGAGAATCGATTTTACCTTAGAGCATGTGCTTTACAGTATCTCCTGAATTAAGGGATTTTTCCAGAAGGGCACTACAGTCGCGACGACCTGCTACTGCACAGTCAAGGAATCTGAGTGAGCTAAAGGGTTGCAGGGCACAGGGCGTCGGGTTACCTATGGAGAGAGCTGTCTTTGCGGTCAGCTGTTGTGAACAAGCCTTTGCCAGCTTCATGGATTGCTGCCTTCTCAAGCTACTGGGTTGGTGCTGCCTTCTCAAGCTGCTGGGCTGGTGTTGCCTTCTCAAGCTGCTGGGCTGGTGTTGCCTTCTCAAGCTGCTGGGCTGGTGCTGCCTTCTCAAGCGGCAGGAGAGGTTGGAGCCGTTTGCAGACTGCGGAGATGAGAGAGAGACAGAGGTCTTCGCAGACCAGGGAGTACTCGCTGACCTACACAGCCGCTGAGACCGGCGTCTCTGCCTGGAGGTGCTCTCGGATTTCCATATAAACTGGAAAATCGCGTGGTCAACAATCTTCCAGGAGTACAGGGTAGAATAGCCTTCCAGCGCAGGGGCAGGTTTATCAGGGTTGCCTCTACGCCGCTCATTTCTTATCTCCCTGTGTGGAGGTGACGACAAATTTGAACACTTCGGTCTGAGGCTGGTCGTAAATGACGTTGGTAATGAGGGAGAGGATAGTGGATATGACCTTGAATGACACCATGTCATGGTCACACAAATGCCATGTTGGATCTCGGACTTCCTGCTCTGTAATTACGGTCATGTGTCCGCTATATTGGATTCCGCCATGTTTTTAGCCAGTACATCACCATATTTGTAGCCAGTATGCCGCCATCTTGGGTCGCAATCTTTGTAGCCCCTACAGTACCGTCTTGGACTGCAATCTTGGTAATGAATAAGTCACTTTTTCTTAATCTTGCATTCCGACGGTTTTATCCGAGCGCTCCAACTTTTTCTCTTTTGCATTCTTTCTTTCTTTATTTTTCTCTTCCTTCCTTTCCTTCCCCTTCTTCTTTTGTTTCATTTCCATTCTCTCTTCATCTCTCTCTTTCTCTCTTCTTCTTTGTATACATTCGCAGTTACTGGAGGCCACCATATTTGTTGCTGGAGGCCGCCATATTTGCTACTGGAGGACGCCATTCTTGTTTGCATTTACATGGAGGCCGGCATTTTGGTTTTTTGTTTGTCATTTGATTCTCCCATTAGTTATGGTTTTGGCCACTAAGGGCACCACCATATTGAACCTGGCTTTAGCCACTAGGAGTGCTGGTGTCGCTCTCGTTCGATTAGCGGAGTTCTCATCCGGTCTGCTGCCATATTGGTTCTGGATTGGCCGCTAGGGGCACTGTTTTTTGGGAACTGGAAATGCCTTATGGAAAAGTTTGGGATCGAAATGCCGGACCTTGGGTTACCTGACTTACGCCTTAGACTACTCAGCTATCGCGACATACGCTGGGACAAGCGTTTATAAGTAGTATATAGCTTTTAGATAAATAAATTATATCTTGCCTTGTATAATTTACATTTAACCTATTAATTTTTATATTATATCATTTTTATTTGTGTTATTTGGGTTAAACTTACATATGTATTATTTAAGATGTTACTTACATACTTTCATTTTTAAGAATTTTTAAAAGTATTATTTATTAAACTTTAAAGTGTATCGAGAGACGAGACTACAGATTCGTATTTGTTAGGCAGATAATAATTCGTCATCAGAATATACGATTGCATGACTCTGACAAGCGCCATATTGGATTTTTATAAGCATACATAGAAACTGTTTTAGTAAGTATATGTCAAGCATATATTGTTTATTCACAATTTTTAAAATTGTATTTATATATAATAAAAATTTATTTTATATCCCAGACCTGAGTATGTAGGGACTTCTATGTTGAAGTTAGAAAAATATTTCCTACTCCTATCTTTATATATATAATTCTTCTGTGCGTGTGTATGTCACTGAACTCCTCCTAAACGGCTGGACCGATTTTGATGAAATTTTTTGTGTGTGTTCAAGTGGATTCGAGAATGGTTTAGATTCACAATTCGGTAAAGAGAGGAGGAGAGAGAGGGGCAGAGAGAGGGGGAGAGATTTAAGACATGTACAGGACAACGTCTGTCGGGTCCGCTAGTGTAATGTAATTCTTGTAAATTTCACACCATCCCATAAATTGTTCAGTATCAAATCTACCTAACCTAAGAAAATTTAATCCAATCATCGCGCAAGAAATCTGAATATATATATATAATTCCTCTCGACTTTCAGCCATCATACTTTAGTCATCGCCAGACCCCTCTTCACCTCCCCTCGTAAAAACTTTACTTAACAGACATTTCGAATTGTAATGAGTACCAAAATTGATATATTACCTTTCACCATGACATTATCTTACCTTATTCATGCTATTAATAATGCAGGCCATATCCACCACCATACCTCAGACTTCCTGATCCATAATAACATGTTGACTACCATCTCAGCACATCTAGCTTTGCCAGTCATACACATAAACAAGCCATTCCAGCTGCCGAACAAATCAAATATTTCAACCATGCTATCATAAGATCAATGCTATTAATTTAACCATCTACGGCACTCATATCGTCTTAATTCCCATCAAACCATTCAGCTCATACAAACCAACCAAACCAGGTAAGCATTCTACCCCTCTCATACTAAATAAACATACAATTAAACCATTTTCCCCACACCATCCAAGATATGCTTTTTTCATACTGCCAAAATAACCGAACATGTGATCAGATCATACCAATCAGCCATACAAGAAATTAACTGTACAACCAAGTCATGCATGTATACGTTCCACCCCATGTCGGGACACTGAATATATTTTATTTCTCTCGACATCGACTTAACCTACCCACCAGTACATTTATTCATATACGTAATAACTTAGAAACTATATTCAAATTATGTAGAACACGGAATATTTTTAACTTATTCATGCCCGTTCTTACCCCATGTCAAGATTTCTGAAAGATATGTTAACTTAACCTAACATATCCAAGGCACCACACTTAGCACTGCATACACTAAGTGCTCCGCACTTAAGGGTCATTTAGTGGTCATACTGTTCATTTAGGGTTCATATAATGGTCATTAGGTGTCATTTAGGGGTCATTAAGGGTTATTAGGGATCATACATATGTCATTTAATGGTTATTAGGGTAATTTAGTGGTCATTTAGGGGTCATTATCGTCATTTAGGGGTCATGTTGGGGTCATTTAGGGGTCATTAGGGGTCATGTTAGGGTAACTTTGAGATAATTTGGAGTCAAAGAGTCAAAGGGTCAAAGATTCAAGAGTCAAGGTGTGAAATAATCAGTCTTGTGACTGGCAGGTCTGACAATTGTCTGCTTTATGAGTTCAATCTGAGCAAAAATAACACTAGTACGAAATTTATTTTAACATTAAAAATAATTTATTCACTGACAAGACAGTGATGATTAGGTAGCAGCTATCGTGGACCACTTTAGAACGAGTACTATAGCCCTCATACGACATGCACTCGCATAACCTAACCAGACAAAAAATTTACTCATACCTAAAACTAGAACTCAAGTAGACAACATTTCAGACATCTTGAACAAACCACTGCTAGATTTAAACTCACAACGCCCTCTTCATTTTATCTGAGGACCTGCTGACCAGAGCAGATATGTACCTGCACCGTAACTGGAGTTTGTACATGCTTTCTGGCCATGTTCGCACATAGATGATGTCAGATAGCCTCAGTCAGCACATAGCATTTCTGATCCTCCTTGTTGTCTTGCAACTGGAGTCTGTATGTGCTTACAATTTGTTTTCACACATGGATAGTGTCGGATGGCTATGTGCATGGGAAGAGCTGTGTTAGTATTTCTGCAACTGCTCGGCGTCTGGTAAATAAAGAGAATTAGTCAGCAGGCTTACCTCCACCTCTTTCCAGACATACATATTTTTTTATTGATTACTTTTTTTTGCCAATCACGCAACTTCCCCTCCCATCTCCATTACAATCATAAACCAACATACATAAAACTTTGGGACCCAGTCTTCCACCTGTTGCTGCCGTCAGCTTTGTCACCCACTTAACTTAGAGTATGCAGTTTCTTTCTTGTCTGCAGTTTTAGAAGACGCGTGCTTGTTGTCCAAGCGGACATAAAGCCCTTTCGGCCATTTTAGCATTTGGAAAGGTGCGTTCGCGGACAAACAGGACGAGTTGCCATATCTGCCGAAAAGTTCCTCTTGGCATATGTACCATATGAAATTCCGGCTGCATTCAAGTATTTACCTATCTACCTACAGTTGGACGAAGACATACGAGACTGCCTGCCATGCAAAGACTGCTTCAAAGGCAGTACCACGTCCATTCCGGACATTCATCATTCCCGGAGCTGGTGCAAATCACGACATTGTGCAGCAGCAGCCCCCACTGTGACCACTTCCATCGACAAAAGGTCTTCGCAGTGAACAACATGAACAGCTCTGCAGAGCAAGCGACCACCGACCTCATGCGACTGATCACATCAGGCCTCTGACGTATTACCTCCTTCACCTCGACTACATACGACGAATGGTTTCCAGCACATGAGGGGTCCACACATACTACAATTGCCACCAGCAGCAGTTGGTTGTCGCCTGTCAAAGTTAGTCCCATCACACCACCACCACGATCTTTCATGGTGATGTACACCAGCTCCTTCAAGTCAGCTATAGTGAAGCGTTATTCAAACGCCATTCCCATGTTCCGATAAGTGGAATACTCGCTAGGTGGCCCGCAGAATGAAGATGCTGTGAAAAACAAAGGAGCACGTGATTGTGTGAATCATTCGCGCCTCTACTATGCCCTGTTGCCTGTGTACAACCCAAGCATAATGAACACTGAAGGGCAGTCAAAAGTGTATTTTATGGACAGAATCTAGTACGATAGTTAAACCTGTGCAGTGTACAACATGAGGTCGGGTGTATCTCTACCATGCAGCGCCGACAATCTGTTGGAGCTGAACAATGGTGAAACTATCAACATTAACGAATGCATCCTGCGCAGAGACTACGAAATACGGCGAGGGGAGCAGGAAACATAGCTTCGCTTCAGTGAAGAATGCGATTGTGAGATAAATAGACTTCTAACAGACAAAGAAGCTGACACGATTCCATTCGTCGAGCGGACCACAGCTTGTCGCAGCCTGCTGTGTGAGGTAAAGACAAGCTCACCACATAAAGACGGGGAAGGCAGTGATAAATAATAAAGATATAAAGAAACAGTGTTTCTACAGAACAACACAGTGAAAATAAACTTATAGTTGCCTTAAGCACATGGTATGTTCCGGTGTGTGTGAAACATAAAAACAGCTGGGCATTTATGATTGTGTCTATAAATTTATCTATGGATGGATTAAAACTGACTCTCTCAAAACCACTGAATTAATCAGTATTTCAGAGCTACCAATGTATGTACAAGGACAGTCAAGAATAAAAATGAATGCAAAATAAAGTAAAAAACAACTTTTATTTATAAAAATTCCATATACATATCACCATGTATATAAAAACATTGCTAAGTCCTACTTCAGAATGTCTTTCTCGTCGACCAAGTTCGTCGAGATGGCTGGTTATCGGCTTCTATGTGTCTGCCCTTCGATGCTCAAGAGCCAATTTGTAACTGTTCTCGAGTAGATATTTTGCACCAACAGCTTCGATGGCTTGCTGCAACTCAGTTATCAGTTCGGTTAGGTCCGTCATCATTCATAGAATGGAATAAACACACTTTACAGGTGTATATATACATATATTCACTCTCATGTTGAGAAAAGTGAATCTTCGATCCCTTCCAGTCGGTCAATGCATGCATCCAACACCTTCTTGCTATGCCCCGCAACATTGGTTTTGACAGCCTGTTTGGACGTTAATATTTTCGAGAGTCTTCAATTCATCCTGTCTCTTCACATTCGACACATTGATAAGGTCTATTATCCATGTCTCCACGCCCCGTATGTGCAGGTCGATGGCCACCTTATCTTCCACCACTTCATTATTCACACTCTCGACTTTTTGCGGAAGAAGCGACTGGCCCCTGCGAATATCGACGAGGTGAGATTTAGTTACATAATTTACATCATCATCGGAGAGCAGACCATGTCCGAATTCGGAAATTGTATTGTGACTCATGGTCAGTGTCTTACAATAAACTGAGCGAAGCCACGCCTGTACCTGCCATTATATAGAGGCCAGTATTTTACTATCACTAAAAATATATATTTCTCTTTCCAGCACACGGCACACATATCCTGAAATTCTGCAAACGTCACGTCTGTATTGATGTGGTCGTCGTTTGCATGCCCCAAGTTCATATCATCCATGCGAAATTGGACCAACACATTAGCATTACCGCGAAGCAGATGTTTGGGTATGTACGAATAAGTCTGTCCGAGGTACACACATTCAACATATGCGTGTCGTCCCATGCTAAAGTATTCTTGAATACAACGCTGTTACTCGCAGGCGATGTTATCAAAGACAAATATCGAGTTTGTCAGTGCTTCGCTCGGCGACACGATGGCTTCATTATCGCTGCATGGGAAAAAACCTAAGCCTACCACGGCCTGCAGTATTAGTGCCAATCTTTGGTATTTCGGTTGCTGGAGTGATTTGGAGTACAAGTACACATTCTCGAACCGAAGACCGTTCGGTTCTTCCAGCAGGCTCAGGGCACCTGACTTGCCGCAACCCGATGGTAATGCGATGATACAGTGCACAGTATTCGGAAATAGGCTTCCATGTCGCGATTCGTGGGAGAGAGATTCATCTTCACAATGAGTGCGTATGGGAAGGGTAACATCTTGCTTGTCAATCTGTATGTTACAACTAAAATATTCTGGGGCAGGTAGAGTCGACTGTAGTTGTAGAGAAACAATGCTACAAGTTTGTGAATGTCTCTTTAATGCATCATGTCGAGAAAACTGCCTCTGACAGAATTCGCACTGAAATGACATCTTCGAATATGTGGTACGTCTGTACTGTTCCAAATCTAGAATGATACTGAATGAAGAAAAATTTAAAGGATGGTACTTATAAGTTTAAGTTCAGTCTTATTCAATGCTTCATACGGTAAAGACTCGAAATCCGGCCGTAGTATCATCGATATGCTGATCAACAGTCTACCATTCGAGATACACATTCTTGGATACAGGTTCTGTGGGCAAGGAACCAGGCTAGCCAAAAGGTTGGCACACGGTGGTACGGGCATCAACGTGCTGGACGAGGTGTGCAAGTGGCACAATATCGCCTATTCCCAGCACAAAGATCTGCAAATCAGGCACCAGCCAGACAAGATACTTGCAAAGAAGGCCGACGAGATAATAAAATCGTTAGATACTGGACTCTGTGAAAAACTAGCTGTGTGGGGTGTTCCCAACACAATTAAAGCCAAGATGAAGATGGACATGGGAGCGACGGAAGTCAGACGAAGTTCCAGGAGGAGAGGGAGGAAAAAGATGGGAGTATTCCTTCCTGCTTTGATACCTGAAATCAGCATTCTGGGTGGTATCATCTGGGCCGTAAACTGGAAGCTCACCATAGGTAAAAATAACGGGCAATGACCTTACATACTACGACCTTATCAAGTAGGAGGTGCGAGAAGAAAAAGGGTCGCAGCAGAAGGTGCTAATTAAGTCTCTATCGAAATGCTAGCTGGCGAACATGGATTTAGAGCTGTTTGCACGAAAATTGAAGATAGCTTATAGTATTAATTTGTATTTACATTTTCAGAAGAAAGGTTTTCATCACGTCATATGATATAACCACGATTCTTAAATTCTCTTACGATCGAAACCACTGCTTTCATGTTCGAGTATTCCCCCACATCTTTGAAGCTCAAGCAAATATCTAAGTCTATCTAAAAGTTTGTTGGGATCTTCAGTAAACATATAGTCAGTATGACCATCGTCTTCTATTTATTCACATAATTTGTTGATGGAAACTCGTTGGGGAAATGTGTGGAGATTTCGAAGAACAAATCATCGTCTTAAACACTATCGCTGCAGTCATAGTCATCATCAATGCTGTCTTTATGATAGTCTTTCACTTCCTGTTTCATCCTCTATATGAAATTCACTTTTCTTTGTAGCAGGAGTTGTATACTCATCAGTAGTTATAGTCGACATCTGTTTATTTTGAAGTTCACCTACTTCACACGAAAGTCTTGCGAGTGTAGATTCTGCGCAAACCGACTCTACTGTACTCATTCCATCGTCTGTGGAAACAATACTCATCGATGTAACAGAAGGTACTGATGAAAACACTTGATGGCTACCAGTAGACGAACCCTTTCAGATCTGACTTTCTTCTTTTATTGTAATACCTTGCACAAACTGCATGTGACCAGTGTCGTAATGCTTCATCACGAGGAAAGGATTTTGTACAGGCCGTTCTCTCATGCCGTCGAGCATGGCGGCTGTAGGCAAATATCTTGTCACAGTAGCAACAGCGAAGCCTTGGCGATGTCTTCGATGACAGCACTGCTGTAGACGATCCATTCGAGGAAATCGACAGCATTGAGCAAACCTCAGGAGTTGAAGGTACTGCAACCTTTGGTTCCATACGATATTCCAGGTGTTTACATGAGTTGAGCTGAATTGTCTTTCACGACTCCCACTGTCAAACTAACATAAATTAATCTACTTAAATATCCAAACCTACACTAACCCACCAAAGGCAAGAAAAATTCAGAAATAACCTACCATAATCCAAATTTAAAAAAATGTATTTATTCTAAGCACACATATGTCCTTCATTTCTAGCATTATTTCAGTACTTCGAATAACATTCACCTTGCACTTACATATGAACAGACGGATCAAGCATAATTATATTTAAAATCCAATATAGCCAAATAGAGAGTGAGACACCATCACTGCTTCCCAAGCAACCATACATTCAAGTTTGGCTATGTGGCCAAGGAGATCGCAGTGAACTACGACGATGGCAAAACACACACGTGCTCCTTCCGGCTCCCTTATTCGTGGGAACTCTTGTACGAGAATTGTAAGAAGACTAACGACTGGCTGACCAACTATCACCATGGACAGGAGTAAGACGAAAGCAAGATTCCCTACATTTTGGTGGGAAATGTGCTCTGCGACTTGCTGATGCAGTATCTACAAGGATTGGTTTACGTGGCAGGGCTCGAACATAAGAAATAGTTGAGTGACTTGTGTAAAAACGAAGTTTAAATCATCGATATGCAGTGCAAGTATGGCTGACCTTCCCTGCACAAGCTGGCCAAACTTTACAACGACCAGCACCAACAAGTCTGCTACAGGTCAGAACCTATCTGGACACGTACGTGGAGAAACGCACAGTTGCTGCACAAATCGTGTGCTTCGTCCTTAGACCCGTGAATCGGCAAGTTACGACTAGATACAAAGTCACCCGAAATGTATGAGAATTTTAGTTTTAGTTTGGTGGCACACCTGTTCATCATTCATATTATATATAAGTGCGAACAATGGGTGCGCTCATTTAGCCGTGGCCTAAAGGTCTGATCATCGCCATGACTCCATTATGTCCTACGAACAGTTATACAAATGCCAAGCCTAACTACGGCAGCATTGACTGCAGTTTCATCGCAGAAGATGGATATCTGTGCATCTACACCGAGACCTGAGATGGTAGCGGCATGCAGCATTGGCATTTCGCGCATTATCCAGTCGTCTACGAACCAACACAGTTTCAGTTGGTTTGTCCAGGACGATCGGCCTGCATCGTGTTCCACATGATGCTGCAGACGCAGCTGCCCTGCACCAACGACCAAATCATCGCCTCAGCCCAGCTGCCTGCTACCATCCATACACCAGATTGTGCAGTGGAACTGTTCCAGGCGGGACACGAACCTTCACAGCATCCTGGACCTAAGAAGAATATAACTATCAGTCAGAAGACCAGACGTTCCCGAGTACAGCGCCGACGCCAGTCACTCGTGATGGTACCTGCCACGAGTGTCTCTGCCTCCATATCGGGAAACTAAGGTTCACCTGCCCATCAGAGCTGCCCAGCAGTGCATATTCTTAGAGCTATGGATGCTGGATCTGCTGTTGGCGGTAGTCTCACCATAACCGAGGCAAATATCGTGGAACCAACTGTTACAGAGGAGCTATACCTACTGTGCTACTATGATGAGGTGGATGGTCAACTGGCAACCAATGAACATCGTCATGATCCAGAGACTGGCGCTGCCTTTCGCAAGAAGCTAATGCTTACAATCATACGAGAACTGCTTAGTCTTGTATGTAACAGTCTTCTAAAGTAGATAAATGTAAGAACAAATTTTTTTGAACTACAAATGTGTTTTGTATTGACTGTATACTAAATAAATAGTCAATAAAAATGTATTTGAGTGTTTTGATTTATTTCTTCCTTGTATCATTTCTTTGCAATATAATTAATTTTATTATCCTGTAAATAATTTCTTGGTAGTTAAAAAATTCATTTTTATTGTTTGTTTAGTTATATTAAATGTTTTATCTAAGTGAAGAAAATCATGTGATTGAGGTCGTTCCTGGTTTTCCGAGCAGGAAGAAGTAGCAGGATTTTCTTGGTGATGTCCAAGCTTTAAAAAAAAAGAATTTTTCAATTATTATCCAAGTAAGTTCTTTTTCTGGAATTAATTAATGATGTTCTCAGAATTATTGTTACAGACGCATTACCCTATCAAGGTATAGTGACACACACACACACACACACACACACGTAAAAATACTTACCACTGACAGCAAAAATTATTCATCTATAAGTTGAATCGTAGGGAACTTGTGGAGTTTTGTCTTTGTAATTTAAATACTTGTTTTCAGAAAGAAAAAAAAGGAAAAGCGAAGAGGTGCTTGTCACTCAATGACTCAAAGAGAACTTGTAAACTAACTCTTCCATCACAATTTGCAAAGAACTGTGTCGAGGCGAGTGGTTGCTGGTGTGGAAGAAAAATAGTCCTCATTTTCGTATAGTTACATTTGTCTTGTTTAAGTAGTTATCGCCAAAATATATGTTTTTGCATGCATTATGGATCTTAAATCAACTGTTCAATTACACCCCGCATATGCCACAAGGGTGATATACCCGTAGTGAGTTCCATGCAGGAGCTTGTATCACTGTTGATTGTCACAGGGATGTGGGTTATTCAGTTGGGGTGTATGTATGTCTGGTTAATTCAGCCAGCACTGTCGCATGGTAAACCAATTACATTTTTCTCTGGTTGACACCTGCAAGGGGTTTCCAGGCCAAGCGCTAACACTGGAAGGAACGTGGCCTCGGCAACGACCTCGGCAAAATATGTCAACCGCTGGGGGAATAGTATTAAAACAAGGTCGGGTCCTAGCATATATAAACTACGAGTAATGGTAGCTTGTGGGCATCTTGTTTCCTGCCCTGACAAGGGCACGGCCAGTATTGCTGCTGCCAGGAGTACCACCATACATTGTGGTCCTGAATCAACTCCAGATGCGGCCACCTTCGCGAACCTCCACGTTGGCGACTACGTAACACACTGTAAATATAATTCCCACTTGGGCATGATATGTGTCGTAATTTGAACGGGTAGCAAAGGCTACATATAACAGTTCCGCAATAGCCAGAGTAATCTATAACTAGTCTACTTGCTCCCCGATATTGGTATTCAAAGGTAATGCTTTCTGTACATCCATCTGCCTTAAGTAAGACGCTCCTTAAGCGCCACAATTGTATAAATTTGTATTGAATAAAAGTAGAGTTTCTTGTAAGAGTGCTTTACCTGCTTTCTATGCATGACTGCTTTAGAGTGCATGGCCTCTCCATTAGAGGGGCCACAGCAAGTGGTGGAGGTGCCCTTTCGTAAAGCCTACCAGTAAAAAATTTAAAAAAAGTTAAATTCAACACAGTAAATTCAGAGAGCCAGGAATTCATGGAGGTGCCTATCGTCTTCCACCTCCTATAAGAGTTAGCATTCCCTCTAAACTTATGGATTAATGGAACTCATAAAGCCACATTGCAATATCCCGTAATACATGATAATGACATTTAAAACTTCATTCAGACCTTGCAGCAAATAGTGGTCGCACAGATGCCCCTATGCAAAGATGCCGAGGTTGCAAAAGCCCAACAGGACAACAGCCCATTATCCAGTTGTATAGAACGTGTGTATGTGTGCTTCTGCTTTAAAAAGTTAATGCGTGCAATATAACGGCACCACTCTATGAGAGGTAGTGTTTTTGCAAAATGCAAATTCCACATTAAGGTGTGTGCTAAGTATAAATCAGTATTGAAATGCTTTTCCAGAGAGTGCATGTTAGATATTAAGATCACGCCACATAATATTACACTAACATGCAGACATGAGCAAACAGAGAAAATTTGTGTCCAAATAACTTAAGAAACTAGCTGAAACTGTAACAATCGGTATAAGCGATGCTCAGCTCACATTAGAAAACATAAGCGAACAACACCCCGAGTTATCCAGTGATAGTACATATTAAATAGACTTAGAACAGACTTTACCCACACATTAGAACTCAGCACTTGATTACTCATTTCCTGACACACGTTCCCAACACATCCAATGCTAGCATGAGCTGCTATCTTAGACCTCGCCCAATCAAAACCCTCCATTTTACAGAACCGTTTTAAATTTCAATACCAAACACAACTACTGCCACCACAGAACACCATTATAATAGTATAATTACACTACAGTACACCAGTATGTTAATTCAACAGACAACACCATCCAAGCACAACAACCACTTCAAGTTACAAATACACCACAGTACTTTCTCAAACACCCAGATCCCACCCCCTAATTCGCAGGTGACAGTTATGAAAATGTGAAAGAATTTCTAGATGCTTACAACACAGCCAGTGACATTAATGGGTGTATGGAGCTCTATTGATGTAGATGCTTGAAATTCTATTTATACTGTACATGCAAAGGTGTTTGTGAGAACATCTACTACTTGAATGGACAAGACATTACATGGCAACACATTGAAACAAAACTGCAAACAACATTCACACCTATTGACAATACAGGCAAATACAGACAACTGCTCTACACCAAAACTCAACATGAAAACAAAAGCTGCCAGGCTCATATAGAAACACACATTTTCTACAAAAATAACTGACCCATACTTGCCAGAAGCCAAGATTGTGAAAATTATTTGGAAATTGTTGTTCCCAACAATTGCAGATAAATTGATACCACTGCAGAATGGCATACTGGAGCAACTGACACACAACTTAAAGACACTTAAAACTGGAATGTTAAGATGCAAACAAGCACTGATAGCCCACACAAAATACTTATACACACAAAACTCCAACAGGAAATTAGAATGTTGAGATCAGAGCTACAAAAACTAACACACACAGAAAAGACCACCACCAAATCACCACAAAATGATGGTAAATTATTTATCAACACATTTCAACACACACACTGACACCACGCCCACAGAATCACACCAATTTATATCAGAGGAGAACATCACACGGAATTCCAAAGGATATAAAGTAGAGAACACCATAGAAAGACACCCTACCAAAATAATTTTCAGTAAGCCAAACACAGTCAGGCAGACCCCTTAAGGGAGCAATACAGACATCATAAATGCCGCAGGTAGAAACAAGCCAACCTTACAATGTAAAAAGATGTGTCCCCCCCCCCAAAGAATAGATTGCATTCGATAATCGATGTGTGTCAGGCACTTTTCTGCAAGCAGGTACCAAATAGGAAATATGCCATAATTGCCTAATTTTATGCGAAGCAAAATTTTTCTCCAGGGAAGACGGCCCCAAATACAAAGTACTAAATAAATCAAGAAGATAAAATATCAGATACAAACACCTCCCATATTAAGTTTCGCGATATGAATAGCAGGTCAGTGAAACATGAGAATTAAAGGCTGGTACATCTGAAAGTCACAGCCAGTCAGTAAACTAAACAGTGCAGCTGTGAAAGATCAGACTAACCAACACACCAAAGCGATGGTTACAGCTAAGTGTGATGGCCCAGCGGAATGCACAATTCAGCAAAACCGTGATATAAGTAAGGTGCGCACGACTTTTATCAGCCCCAGCACATAGACAGCCATGACAAGTGCCCTGTGCTTGTATACAGGTCACCAGGTGGCCACTTGCCAGCTTTTTCCGAACCAACAACACCAATTCAATTCAGACATTCCGCGAGTTTCCGCAATTTAAAAAGAAACGCCATTGGCAAAACTAAGCTCAGGTACCACACACACAGTAAGACAATACATTCACAACACCTCAAACTGAAAACATCAACTTGAACCCTCATTGCAATGATGAAAATAATCAAAACCTGAGCCACAAATTCCACTTACACCCAAGTCACCAACACAAGACACTGGTACACAAGGACAAATGCTGTGCCAAATTAACACAAACATCAACACCATGCGTCCTTATCTGCATAGGTGGAAACACCTACAATGCACTAATTGACACTGGATGCTCCCGCTCATGCAGAGCATCGACATTAATTACAAAACAAAAATGCGATATGATGACATTTTCACTTGTTGGGGCAACACAAGACATTGACATACCACAATACAAAACTAACACAAGTATTAGTATTTTGGGCCACATTTGTCAAAAAGAATTTTAACTGATAGATAATCTAAAGCTAGATATTATTGCAGAAGTTGAATTTATGAAAAAGTACGATGTGCTGCCAGTCCTTAATAAAGACATCATGTTTATTCATGCTTCAAAGAACAACAAAAAATCGAAAATGCATATAAATACATACACTATTGAATACGACATAGGCAATTCAATAGAATACCACTTCAACAAGATTGAAAGAACAAAAACACACACACAGCATATCACTTGGCAACATTAATAATAAGTTACCAGTAGAGCAATAGGACGAATTAGAACAATTATTACAAGAATACAAAGATTGGTTTGGAAGTTCCACTAAAGAGCATACCAAAACTAAGGATTATTAGCTAAAGCTGGAACTCACTACCAATAAACCAATTAATACATGGCCATATCGAATTAACCGAAAATTTAGAGAACCGGTTTTGACACATATCCAACAAATGCTGTATTCATACATTATCATGCTGCAGAATTCCCTTATGCTGCGCCGGGTCTTGTCATACAGAAATGCCAGGCCGGTATTAGGTTCTTAACAGACTTCCGACTCCTTAATCAGCATTTGGAAAAAGTCCCATACCCCATCCCACATACTGAGGACATAATTACAATGGCACTAATTTACGAATATTTAAGCTCTATCAACATGTATAGCTGGTTTTACGCCATTCCAGTACACAAAGAAGACAGTGAGAAACTTCTGTTCTCAGTAGACAGAGTTGGTCTGTACGAATATGCCTGTATGACAATGGGTTTAGCGACTAGCCCCAAATATTTTCAGAACTTAGTTGGCATCATATTACACTCTTTACAGTGGAACACGGCAGTTGTTTACATTGATTATATATTTATTATAAGGAACACATTCAAAGAGCACATACAAAACATTAAAAAGTTTATGGAAAGACTATGTAAATTCAATGTGAAAATGAATACCAAGAAATGTTCTTTCGGTCAGGAAGAAATCAAAATACTTGGACATTATATCACACCTTCTGGTTTACAAACAGACCCAGAAAAAACTGACAATATACAACTCATGACACCACCTAAAACCATAAAACAATTATGTACATTTCTTGGACTTGTGTCCAACTTACGCATGTACATTCAAGATTATGCTCACTTAGCAGAACCTTTAATATAACTTACTAAGGACACCGTACCATTAAAATGGACACCACACTAACAGGAGGAATTCGATAAATTAAAACAGCAATACACAATACCCTAGTTTTAGATAATTCCATTTAGAACCGCCAAACCATCTTAGATTGCAACATGTGACAAACAAGGATCGGTGCAGTATTAATGCAGGAAATACTGGGATCAAATAATGTCCCACCATTGTGTTTGCATCAAAAATGTTATCTATGAATGAAAAATGCTGGTCAGCTACAGACTGAGAACTTGCCGCAGTCAATTGCTTTGTGACTTATGTTAAACAATTTTTATATTGCCGCAAATTCATTATTGAAATGGACCATGCAAGTCTCCACTACTTAAAAACCATGGCCAAACTCAAAATATGGATGCAAAAAATGGTTATACTGAATATGACATCGAGGGAAACATAATAAAGAGTAAATTAAACATAGTAGCAGATGATATGATTAGATTACAGACAGCAGGTAAGCAGAAACCATATCAATATCAGTAAACAACACTTATTGCACTATTAGAAAGGCATTACTGATTTCCACATCATTCTACAAAGCGTAAGCCGAGTCTCTATTTCAAAATACAGACAAAGATTTGGAAATCATAACAATTATTACTAAACATGTCACTAACAATTGGACTGACATATAACCACTCATCAAAACCGAACTACACAGAACTGACAAGGCACGCATGTCCAAAATAATCATAACGAGGAGTATATACCCTTACAGGATATCGCCAAGAGTATCAGTAACATATACCAAGTAAATGTAGAGATCTCTATGCACACACCCAAGAACAAAGTTATTAAAACATATGTCGATCCACGCCTAAACTGCCAGATAGTCATAAATCTCCAAAACAACACACAATACTACCTTCCCGTATATTTACACGAAAAAGAGTATATCAAAATCGGGGACAACTCACATTAATTAATAGCATCTCTTATTCATAACACCACCTCAACCTTTCTCGACGAATACGCTAATGATCCTTATATCCAACAAATTAAAATTGCCCTCACTGAACCCAACAAAGCAACACTCTAATACCGCAGTCTAGCAAGACAATACTCCATTGCTGGCAACGGCGAGATATACATGAAGTTAATTACTCCAACCAGCCATAAAAAAAACTCTTGTTCCCCATGATTATGTACCAGAATTAATAAATGCCCACCAGCATTAATAAATACCGGCAGATGCCACTTCGGGCAATTTAAATCATTAGAAAAATGAAAACCTCATATTATTGGGATACAATTAATAAGGACATGAAAGAATACATTACGAAATCTCCTGTTTGCCAGAAAATTAAACCCACCAACAAGAGGCAGATGGATCAGATGACGCCCATCCTGCCATCCACTATTACATTCTTGGTGCCTTGACGCCAACGGGCCTTTACAGACATCAGCTAAGGGCAATAAATACATACTAGATATGATAGAATTTTTCACTCGCTATGCCGTCACTCCTTGGGGATGTCGCTAACTGGTGTTGCAAAGCCTCACATCCCGCCACTTTAAAACCCTTCTGTAAAATGACGAAATGTTAGCTGTACAACTGAATGAATTGCAAAATAATGTCATGTCCTCAAATGAGGAATTGAACCTCACTATTCATAGCATATCAGAGATCAAAACACAAGTAGAAGTTAAGATTAATTCGATGTCTCATACAATAAACTCTAAGTCTAGTCAAGTAAATAGACAAAAACATGAGGTAGAAGTAGCAAAAAATCAAGGGCAGATGTTGACTATCTTCTTATTACAATTAACAAATAACATTATTAATAGAATTAAGATTGTTACGTACATTCAGCAATGTCAGCAATACATCTATCATTACAAGATGTTTCACATAGGACTTTGACTATAGATTTACAAATATTGCAATCAATGCTTGGTTGTCAGAATTTAAGACTTAGTATTTACATTCAAGAAGTAATAAAATATTACATCATGCCCATATCTGAATGCATGTTATCTCCAAATCAAATAGTGTTAAAAATACAATTTCCAGTCCAAAATGTACATAATAACACCTGTTCTTTCGTACTACCAAAATACTTGATTTATTTAAAAACGAAACCTGCCGCATTGGAATGCACAGTTACATAATTGCTATGGATAAGCAGAAAAAGGAAAAACGTTAGGTAACCAACACTCCAGAACAGGTAAATGGCGTTTATTTAATTCCAGAACAGATAGCCGAAAGTACCCAGGTAAACTGTCTGAAAGAAGCCATAAAGTTAAATATAATTGAGCAGATGTACCAACATTGTTAATTTAATGTGTATTAGGTAAGCCTTTATTTATTAATGTCATTAAACCCCGCCAGTATGTGATGATAAATTCACCCAGCACGCTGGTACTACACTGTGTAAACACAACTCTCAGTAAAGTAATTCCCAAAACAGAAGTTGCCGTGTCATGTTGTTGTACACTTACATCAGGACAGTTGATAGTATTGAAGTTGCCGTGTCATGTTGTTGTACACTTACATCAGGACAGTTGATAATCATTCAGGCGACACATATTTGTGATGTCAGGAGCCTAGCGCTAGCGATTTCGGTTACAGTAATACCAATTCACTTGTTGAAGGACAGTAATTTTGAGATTAAGCAACTCAGACTTAACGATGGAATATAATTGTACTCAGTAAATAGCAGTATAAATGACAAGTGGAAAGTTTTGTACGCGGAGCTCCTGACAGTCGAGTATGTTCACAGTAATCCCACTCTAATGCATACACGGGTATTTTCTGTTCTCTCACAAAAACATCACGACTATATCAGCATAGCGATCATTATAGGTCTTAATGTCGCTTTAGCATGGCTGTACTAAAAAATTATCAATATAGGAATATTATTAAACAAGGCAGTACAAGTCCCATAAATGAATGTTTAAGCAGACTTAAATTTTGTGCAGACCTTCGGAGTAAAGCTATTTTAATAACAGCACACAGCCATTTTTCGGCACATATATATCACAGATAACATTTTGAGAGATAATAATGGCAAAGTAAAGCTTCGCGATAGCACAGTATCTTAAGAGGATGTAACTAGACTCACTTCCCGCTAATGATACATATATATAAAGCTTGTGCACAATATTACATTTACGCATGTGCTAAAAAATGATAAACGTTCGCATATAGCGCGCCACGCCGACAGCAGGTAGCCTCAGTTGGCACACATGATATTTGCAAGCAGGAAACTGATAGCTCACTCTTGCTACAATGGACAGAATGCGCACACGTATAAGATTGTGTAGGCCGCGATGAATGCAAGTTACGCCATAGAGGGCAGTAGCGTACGGCATTACCGTACTCAGTTCATTGTTTTAGTTCTAGAGAGCATCCATAGGAAGAAAATATTCCTGCGGTGAGAACACCAGTAGAATTTTTTTTACTTTTTTTAACATAGTAGGTACCTTATATATTATAAGTTGTAACTCTTACTAATTTTGATATAAGTAATAATAATTTCAAAATATGCTCAGAGAATCAAAACTGATGTACAGCAATTTTACAATTTGTTTCCATTGTAACTGTAAATTATGTAATTTCGATGACAGCCATAACGCGGCACATACATGTTCGGTAGTTCATTTTCTCTCCTAATAGTGGCAATGTTGCAGAAAGTTGACGATAATTCGGTGAACCGGAAATCCAATATCCCATATCCATGTGTTCGGCGCCAGAATTAATTTTCTTTTACATTCTGGGGGTTCTCTATAGGTGCCGAACCTTTCCCCTTCCACAATCAGCCGGAAACAATAGTTAACTTAGTAGATTAATTGATAATGTGCTGGCATAACAGCAAACAACTTGTACATAAAATATAAATGTTAACATGTATATTTGAATCATGTACCTCATATAAACCGTCCCTCATAGGAGTAAAACACCACCATAAGGTGCTTTATTATAAATGTATTCTTAACTACTTTATAAATCCCAAGATTTATCATAATACATTATAACACTGGAGGGAACGCGGCCTCGGCAACCAGCCCGCCAAGTAATGTCAACAGCCGGAGGAATGGTATTCAAAGTAGGTCTGGTCCCAGTACATATAAGCTGATAGCAATGGTAGCTCGTGGCCATCTTGTTTCCTGCCCCGCCGGAGGCCCGGCCAGGATAGCTGCTGCCAGGAGGACCACCATACCATGAGGTCCTGGGTCAACGCCAGACTACGCCACCGTCCTCCACGTTGCGGACGACGTAACACAGGGTAAATATAATTCCCGCTTGGGCGTGATAGGTGTCGTGAGGTGAACGGATTACGAAGGCTACATATAATAGCTCCAGAGAAATGTATAACTCGTCAAACTTGCTCCCCGATATTGCTATTAAAAGTTAATTATTTCTGTAGAGACGTCCGCCTTAAGTAAGACCCTCTTTGTATGTCGGAATTGTATCAATTTGCATTGAATAAAAGTAGAGTTTCTTGTCAGAGTGCTTTAGATTCTTTCTATGGGTAACATCTTTATAGTGCATGACCTATCCATTAGAGGAACCACAGCAGAGTGAAAAAGTTCCAGCTTTTAAGAAAAAATTATATTACGCCCTACACTACTATAGCGGTTTTCCCATACAGAAAAGACATAGAGCACAAAGAGTAACTATTGTAAAAGGCACGCACAGTTAATACAAAATACTCAATGGTTAAATAGTTGCATACTGTTTGTACGAGAATTCTGAAGGCCAGGTTTTCAGCAATTAGCTGCACATGACACTCTTATCCTAGGTTACATAATTGCTTCATTTTCTTTTGTAACACATGATAGTGATTAGCATAGGTTTCTTATTCTCTCTAATTCTTACAGGCTAGTGTACATATTAGTCATTTGCATTTTTCCCGTCTTCTGTACTTCGAACACAGGTTTATTTAATCGTATTGGCAATGGCCTCAATTACCTAACAAGTGTTTCACAAGTGCGAAAAGTGTACGTGTTCATGGGAGTTCTATACTCTCTCAAGAAAAACACATATAACTAGGCAAACATATGAAAATTTATCTTTCCAATTTTATTCTACGGAAAGGATAAGAGGCTTTCTCTACCTCGGTTTAACTACATACTATATTTTTTAGTTTCCTCCTTTGACAATATGCGGGGATTACAATACTCTCACTTCCTACTAGACAATTCTAAACAGGTACCTAGAGATAAGTTTACTCTCAATTTTCATTAATACAGGTTTGCGTAAAATTTTTAACATTTGTAAGGCTGCTTACTGGCTTACTAGTTGGGGGCGAGAATAGATTTCTCGTGATTTTAAAGTGCATGGCTATCAGTCTCGTGCAAAGTATATATCTTTCTGTTGCCGTTCTGACGGCTGTACATGTTACACTTACATTTGCGATCTCGCAGGGTTTATATATTACAACTCACCTTAACGATACAATCAACTTCTATAAGGCTTACTCTACATTTACCATTTTCTTTCTCTTATACTACATATAATTCTTACAGGAGTTTCCTCTTTAAAGAAATTTATTTCTCCATTACTACTGTTATGGCTAACTCATGTATATTCAATTTTCGACTCAACACATCCAACTCATCTTAATAGGAATTATCCTATTTTTACAAGAGGTTTTCACCTCAGTGAAATTACATTTATGTTCGTTGATGTAACAAATGAAAACAAAGGGGTTAGCAATGTACATGACCTCTACACAAAATACAATTTGTAATTTTCTAGGTTTTCACAAGATCTCAGGGTTAGTGTCACTTTGGCGCTAAATGCATTTTAACATTTTTGATTTTAAGAAAGTTGGGAATTTCCTGGATGGTGGTGATGGCATGCTCACAGCGAGCTCTCTCCTCATGTTCCTACTCAAGTCTACAGGTGGCCTCTAAACAAGATCACCCAGTCACATCGTGAGAAATGGCGAGGTTTATGTCGTTTGCGTTCATGGGCATACTTATAGGCTTCGATTATGCGTTCACACTTTATATCAGTGCTCACAAGATCCTGTGGTGTTACGTTAATTTCGTCGTACAAATTTCCTCAAAATAGCATCAACAAATATTTTCAGTTTCTTCTTTAATATTTACGTTACGTGAGCACATAAGGGGATGGGGTGGGGAATTTGGAGTTATTCAGACAATAACTTTCTATTCTACTTTCGGGTTTGACTCTATGTAATTTTCCTCCGCAAACAAAACTCTTTTTTTTTGGTAAACTAGGAACCAAGTTCTTAAAATATAAAAACAAATTATATTAGTTTTATGTTACTGGTGCCCATTGATAAGAGGTAGTCTCCATTAATTTCGGCACTTATTAATGTGTGAGGCCTTGTTTCCTAACAATGGGATTTTTAAATTCTCAACCTTTTGAGAATAAAACTTAACTATCAAGTTACAAGATTACACGAAATTTCTACTGGGGGTTTTGGAGGTCCTTTCGTCGCACAGCCTACTATCAGGTTAGGTATGGTGTGTTACATTGACCCCAATTCTTTCATGCCAAGCTATCTAACAAGCTCTTTCACTCTCGTTACATCAATGTTTTAATATTTCCATCACTATCACTCTCTACTATTTGGTTAGCTAAGTGGTGTCATGTGAGAGATCTTGATAGTTCGAACGCTGGCATCTGCCAGATACTCACTAAGCTGCTGGTGGTGCTGATCCTTGGTGCTTGGTTGAGGTGTACTTTAAGTGGGCCTCCTCTGCTGGGTGCTGCAGCGTGGGCAGCAGGCCAACGATGTGTGGTAGGCACCCTCCATAGCATCTCTTAGTAAAGCGCAGTGATGAGGGGCGTGCATCTCGCATGTAATGGGGTCACTCGCGATGTAGACCCTGTTGTAAGCGACTCCTAGGGATTAGCATCCTGGGTGTTGGTGGCATCTGCTTCATGGACATCTGCTTCAGGAGCAGCTGTTGTGGCTCTCGTGGCATTGAACTTACGTTGCCTCGCAGGCAGCTGCATGGGTTAAGTGAACACTGGCTGCTCACAGGCATACATTAAAACATGTTTACAGACTGATCGGCCCGGTCGTCATGTCTCTTCTCCTCTCCAGCATTTCTCTGCACTTCTCTGGCGTCGGTCGCTGTGTTGACCGACGTGTCCACCGTTGTTGATGAAGGCTGTGGCAGGCTTTCCTCCTTCACTTGCCCACTAGGAAGGATAAGGCAGCAGGGCGCGTGACCCAATTACCCTATCCTGGAGGAGTTCTGCCTTCTCTGGGTGTGGGGTTGCTGGTACCGATCCTGTTGGGAGCGGGAATGCAGCCACATCCTGGTCGTCGTCCGGGATGGGCGCTTCTTCCACTGCAGGAGTGAAGGCCAGGGAAATACATGCACCACGTGGTGGTGAAATCTCACGAGTTTCCTGGCGATACACAGCCAGCGGGATAAGAAGGGGGACGAGGAATGTAGGAGGCCATTTTGCCGTACTCTCGGGGGAGGATGGAGTTTACATACCCCCAATAGCGTATTCCAGGCGGATTGACTCGTTGTTGATGCTCGATGGACTGGGTCACGCCACAATTTCTCAGGTTGGACATAAGGAGTTGTCTCGTGAGGTCATAACAATGAAGAGGTGATTGCGGTGTGTGTAAATGGGGGTCTTGTTGGGGGCAACCTCCTCCAGAAGTTCTCCCTCGGGTACGTGCAGTATGATAGGGGAGGGAAGTGTCTGCTATTCCCGAGTTTGGGGATGGCGACCTACTGGATTTGGGTTAAGTCGAGTGTTTCGCCCTCCTCGGGGGTGTTCGTGATTCGGTGCTCGTATGGGGTCACATCACTGTTTAATTCCCGTTCAGGCCGGGACCTTGATCATCCTGGGTGCGAGGGTGCATGTAGACTGTGACGCATATGCATTTGGTGAACGTTGAGTGGCCTCCTATTTGGCATGCTGTGGTTTGCTTCTGCAATTTCGTTCCTTTAGAGGGGAACATATTCATCAGAGTTGCGTGGCTGTGCGTTTACTGGGCGGGGAAGAGAACTGTGTGTCCCCTGGGGTTGTCGGGTCGGGCAGACCCGATAGAAATGCCGGCCTAGGCAATGCCTGCAGCGATGCAAGGGGGTGGCTGGGTTCGACAAGGCCATCACGTCTCGCCCTGTGTGCAGTCTGGGGAAGGTGGCTGGGCCAGAATCAATTGCACGTGCCACATGGTTCTTCTCGGGGAGGGGGCGGTCATTCATTTCGAGTTACTGTGCCCTTTCGGTCAGCTCTTCTATTGTCTGTGGTCTCGGAGTTAATAGGAGGTTCCAGAGCGATGCCTGTGCCTGTGGACGTGGGGATGCGGTAAGGCGCGTTGATTGCACCATCGACATTGGTTTCTGCTAGTGCAGTGCGCTCTTTCACTAAACTAGCTTCGGAGTCTGACATGGTGTTAAAATTTGGGCACCATGGGACGTTTAATTCGACTACCCGATGTTTGTGGGTAGGGGGGCTATTCTACAAGATGTCGTCAAAAAGGGGGGTAACTGGCTAGGTCTAAGCTCCCAAGGCTGAGCTACTTTGAGATAATGGCCCCACGTTGAGTACCAATTGGCGCATGCTCCTATCTCGAAGTATAGTGGTTAAGCCGCTGAACGCACTCCCGCATTATTAAAGTGGTTCTAGCATTGTGTGCTAGTAATTAATTTGTCCCGGTGGGTCGTGGTAGATTCTGGGTGTGGCCGCTTCATGGAAAGATATTATCGGTGAGAAGGGAGTCAAACTCCAGAGTGAGTTGAACCACGACTGATTCCTGTCCTAGCAGGTCAATCTTCCTCACTACAAGAGCTGCCAAGATTCGGGATGCCAGCTGTCCCGGGAGTGTGAGAGTGATGAGATTTGGTTTGAACTATGGTGGGGTTGGGGGTGGTCGATCTGGAAATAGAAATTGGGGCTATCCGCATTGGCCTCATAGGCTGACGTGCGGGAATATAGTTTTCCGGGGAAGAAACTGCGAGCAACTTGGGAATGACCTATGATGGGAGTCTAAGCCGGATAGTCTTTCCTGAAGCCAACTTTATTAGGCACGAATTGGGCGGGTCTTCCTTCAGGACTATCTTATGCGGGGTTACGACGACGGCGATAGGCTGTTGGGTTACAGGCCAAGGGGAATGGGGAGATGAGGTATCGGTTCTGCATCTGGCCAACAAGTTCCTAATTAAACATCTAAGGGTGATGTGTGATCGAGAAGGATGAACGGCGAGATTGGTCGGGGTGTGTACCCGGATTGCGAAGGTTGATGTGTGACCTCACTTGTGACTTCAACGTCTACTTCTGAATTAATTTGCAGTGGCAAAATTGGCAAAATTGTGAATTATATAAATAATTAACACATTTAAATTAATCCAGATTGAAAATAACAACATACATGTGTAAAAAAAAAGGAGTAAATAGAACAATATTTTTAATTGAACACACAAATTAACTTCTTCGAACAGGCAAAACTTGTAGTGAATGAAACAACTTCTTAGACTACACAGTAATGTTAATCTTTTACATAGAACAAACTAAACAATTCTAATTAACCGGAGTACATTTTATTGCAAAAGAAATCACTTGGACAGAAAATGGTAATGAATTAAGAAAAGGATAAATAGAATAAAAACTTCAATAAAAAAAATTAAGTTTGCCAATACAACTGACACAAGTGTGGTGTAACAGTGACAATACGCGCTGACAGAATAAATGGAAATTATCTGAGAAAACCCGCCAGCAAAGACTGCAAAATTCTTTCTGCGTAAAATTTCGATCTCGAACTAGCGGGTGATAGAAAATTGATTGCTATGGTCGGAAGCCTGTGTACAAACTGCTGAGCTACTACAAACATCAAGTGTTATAAGATTCCGTACACCTGGTTTCCTTCTATTGGCGACAACATTTTCAATGTCTGTTAATAAAGTATTATTTTAAAAAATCTCCTAAGCAATGCTTAACTTGTGTATATTATAAAAAAACTTGCAAAACATTTTTTAACTTTTCTTACATTTTGCTCATTCAGATTTCAGAAAAAATATATATAATTGCTTTAGCGACACAATAAATAAAAAAACCTTACTTAAAGAAATTAATTTTGGGAGTACTGCCACAAGCCAACTTCTAGCAAATGGAGAGGATCAACCAGGCGAGGATATTCCGCTCTTGAGACATCAATAGAATATTAAGAGGTTTTACATGTTCTCAATTTGTGCCTGCATTTTATACTTAGTTACTCAATATACAGGTTTTATATTTGATGAGCCGGCGTTAGAACAACTATACAAGCGACGACAATCAGTGAAGTGACTAACAAAGTTGTGGTGGTAAGATATCTTCTCAAAAAGACATTCTATTTCTCATTTTCTCATAGAGAACATAAAATTTGAATGCGGGCATTAGCCTAGCTCCTCCCGCTAACCGCTAAACTTTCAACATGTTTTGTAAGAGGGATGAGCGTGTAATTTGAAGTCATAGAAATCCAGTTTTTTGTTTGTTTATAATTATATCTATTTTTATTTAGTTTCTGTTTTCAAAGCATACAAAACCAGCCAAGATTTTTACATGCGATTATCCATAAAATATGGAAATAAATATTATTTTGTATAATTATCGCTCTTAATGATGAACGTAAGAAAGACGCGCTCTGATAGATAAGAATTACAATTGTTTTTGTAGTTAATACATGTCGGTGTATCATGTTATTCTTAACCCTCCTGTTAGAAAAAAACGTCTCAAAGAACAAATTTGACATGAAAATGGTTTAAGGTCACTGCGATACGAGAATATAACTTGCAATTGTTTTGCCAGTGTCCCTTGTAAATAAATAATAATTTTTATTTCGTTGATTTTAATTATATATGCGCTCCATAGCTTTTACTGTATATATTGCGTAATGTTGTATAGCTATATCCGTGATGATTCTATGCACTCATCCAAAAAAAACATTAATTCATATATTTATAATAATTGAAAAATAGTGCGAACAGAGGAACAGCTTGCTTATCACCTGTGCTATCTTAGAACTTTTTTAAAACCAGTAAAAAGTCTATTTTGATACTGTTTATTGTAACTTAAATTTGCAAGGTTTCTATAAACAGCATATCCCACTGTTAACTCACTAGCAGGACATCATTATACTACTTATTTTATCTCGCACATGTGATACAACAATAGATCACACTATTCAGTATGTAGTTTTTCTGCATAACCCAGAAATTCGCCTGTCATTTGTATCTGTGCGGTGAAACCTACTAGTTACACGGTAATAGAGAATGAAAGCGTCCAGAACGTATTGCACTGCGCGGCTTCCACTCACAATACCCGTCCTGCATGAGCTTGGCAGTGTCCAACCCTTGTTTTATCGCTACGACCATTCGCAGTCAGCAGGAAGAGGAACCAATATGTTAGCGGCATTATCATTGTCTAGTTCCGAATGAATGGTAGTTAAATTAGAATATTAATGCTGCACGTCAAAGTGGATTAATGATTTCGAAGTAATTGAGAAATGACCATTTCACTAAGCCAGGAAACAGAACTTCAATAAATCATGATAATGAAATTGGTAATTATAAAATTACCATTTTTCCTAATTATTAAGGTTACATGTGTAACACTTTCTCTTAAATACAACTAACCAAATTACTGGATGCGCCTATAAAGACGACTTGTCTATTTGCTGCACTTCATATACCCTAATCATGGAAGCCACTTAGTTATTACATATAAAATATGGTTCAGGGTTTAAATCCTCTTCTAGTCATCTATGTGTTTGATTTTTTAAATTAAAGTAATGATTATTTCTGTATATAAGTTGTCCTAGGATAATTGATGCTGTTGAACCGTACAGATTCCTATCATGAAATACCATTCTTGGTTTCAGAAAGTTAGAGATCTGACTGAACCTGCAGGAACAGTTTATTCCTAACTTTTGTCGTAACGAAGATGCGATGCAATTTGTCTTGACTGACGGATACAAGCAGCTGATTTTTCGTTATTGGCTGGGTATAGTCCAATCATGGTCAGTTCCAACTTTTCTGAAGCCTGGCCTGCTGAAATTATAGTTTCAGGATATTCCTACGCTTCATGCAAACTAAGCTTAACTAAGTCAAGAAAATCACACAAGAGGGACAACACAACGTATTAGTGTGAACTCAGTGTAATAATATTTTGCATGAGGACTATTTCTTACTAGGCATTACCAACTCATCTATATTCAATCAGTTTTTATTTATATTAGTAATAAATAAAATATAGTAATTTATACAAAAATATAAGAACAATTTATTTTTAACCAAATGAGGTACTTTTACGATAATGTTTGTAATAAACGACATATTTGAGACATAACCCAACACTTCATACATGATGAGATTTTCCAAAGGATAAATTCAATAAAGTGTGAAGAAATCGCGAAAGTACTATATTACATTTTACTGCAGTCATTATTATTCCGTGGTTTGAGTTTTCTAAGCCGTTGGTCAATATGGTTGCAAACCTGTGCTCGGAAAATGTGCCCAGTGGCGAGACTGTCAATTCCAATACACATTCTAATCTTGCTCAAGCGCCTGTATTGCTGTCTCGAGAAAATGCTAATATTGAACATTGTGATCAAATGTTGTGATTCCATAAATTGTGTCCCATCACGAATTGTTTAAGTGGCTAAATGAAAATAATACGTTCATAACAATATTATTTTGGAGGTTTGCCTTCCCTCAAGTGGATGTTGAAGTCGTGATTACCATTACGTGCCTAAACGGCTAATTAGCTCTACGTTTTGATGTTGTTTACCTGAAATGCAGCTGCACGCTCTCCAGGATGTTCTGCCTGGTTGGTAAAGTTTGCATGTGTGTAAGTTTACACATTAAAACTTCACAACAGGGAATTTTAAATTTGTAATATGTTTACTGTTTACTTAAGGAAATAAGCTGATATATAAAACGATGGTTTGGAAATCAGCAATTATTAAGCAAAATTGTAAGAAAAATTATGTTTCAGGGGGTTGGAAGAAATAGATGCAGTTAATAGTATGAGGTTTAGGGATTTTTACAGATATTGAAGACAGGAAATACAGGTCTGTAGGACTCAGTATTCCCACTCACCCGAGTTTTTTAAAGTGTACGCCATACCATACCAGACACTACACTGTACTGAACGTACAACGTTCATTACTGGCAGGCTATCAGACAACAAAGTGTACGCCATACCATACCAGACACTACACTGTACTGTACGTACAACGTTCATTACTGGCAGGCTATCAGACAACAAAGTGTACACCATACCATACCAGACACTACACTGTACTGTACGTACAACGATCAATACTGGCATTCTATCAGACAACAAATTGTAATCCATACCATACCAGACACTACACTGTACTGTACGTACAACGTTCATTACTGGCAGGCTATCAGACAACAAAGTGTACGCCATACCATACCACACACTACACTGTGCTGTACGTACAACGTTCATTACTGGCAGGCTATCAGACAACAAATTGTACACCATACCATACAAGACATTACACTGTACTGTACGGACAACGTTCATTACTGGCAGGCTATCAGACAACAAAGTGTACGCCATACCATTCCAGACACTACACTGTACTGTACGTACAACGTTCATTACTGGCAGGCTATCAGACAACAAAGTGTACACCATACCATACCAGACACTACACTGTACTGTAGGTACAACGATCACTACTGGCAGGCTATCAGACAACAAAGTATACGCCATACCATACCAGACACTACACTGTGCTGTACGTACAACGTTCATTACTGGCAGGCTATTAGACAACAAAGTGTACGCCATACCATACCAGACACTATACTGTACTGTACGTACAACGTTCATAACTGGCAGGCTATCAGACAACAAAGTGTACACCATACCACAACAGACACTACACTGTACTGTACGTACAACGATCACTACTGGCAGGCTATCAGACAACAAAGTGTACGCCATACCATACCAGACACTACACTGTGCTGCACGTACAACGTTCATTACTGGCAGGCTACCAGACAACAAAGTGTACACCATACCATACCAGACACTACACTGTACTGTACGTACAACGTTCACTACTGGCAGGCTATCAGACAACAAAGTGTACGCCATACCATACCAGACACTACACTGTGCTGTACGTACAACGTTCATTACTGGCAGGCTATCAGACAACAAAGTGTACACCATACCATACCAGACACTACACTGTACTTTACGTACAACGTTCATTACTGGCAGGCTATCAAACAACAAAGTGTACGCCTTACCATACCAGACACTACACTGTACTGTACGTACAACGTTCATTACTGGCACGCTATCATACAACAAAGTGTACGCCATAGCAAACCAGACACTACACTGTACTGTACGTACAACGATCATTACTAGCAGGCTATCAGACAACAAAGTGTACGCCATACCATAACAGACACTACACTGTACTGTACGTACAACGATCATTACTGGCAGGCTATCAGACAACAAAGTGTACGCCATACCATACCAGACACTACACTGTACTGTACGTACAACGTTCATTACTGGCAGGCTATCAGACAACAAAGTGTACACCATACCATACCAGACACTACACTGTACTGTAGGTACAACGATCACTACTGGCAGGCTATCAGACAACAAAGTATACCCATACCATACCAGACACTACACTGTACTGTAGTACAACGTCATACTGGCAGGCTATCAGACAACAAAGTGTACGCCATACCATACCAGAACTACACTGTACTGTACGTACAACGTTCATTACTGGCAGGCTATCAGACAACAAAGTGTACCCATACCATACCAGACACTACACTGTACTGTACGTACAACGTTCATACTGGCAGGCTATCAACAACAAAGTGTACGCCATACCATACAGACACTACACTGTACTGTACGTACAACGTTCATTACTGGCAGGCTATCAGACAACAAAGTGTACGCCATACCATACCAGACACTACACTGTACTGTACGTACAACGTTCATTACTGGCAGGCTATCAGACAACAAGTGTACCATACCAAACCAGACACTACACTGTACTGTACGTACAACGATCATTACTGGCAGGCTATCAGACAACAAAGTGTACGCCATACCATACCAGACACTACACTGTACTGTACGTACAACGTTCATTACTGGCAGGCTATCAGACAACAAAGTGTACCCATACCATACCAGACACTACACTGTACTGTACGTACAACGTTCATTACTGGCAGGCTATCAGACAACAAAGTGTACGCCATACCATACCAGACACTACACTGTACTGTACGTACAACGATCATTACTGGCACGCTATCAGACAACAAAGTGTACACCATACCATACCAGACACTACACTGTACTGTAGTACAACGTTCATACTGGCAGGCTATCAGACAACAAAGTGTACGCCATACCATACCAGACACTACACTGTACTGTACGTACAACGTTCATTACTGGCGAGCTATCAACAACAAAGTGTACGCCATACCATACCAGACACTACACTGTACTGTACGTACAACGTTCATTACTGGCAGGCTATCAGACAACAAAGTGTACCCATACCATACCAGACACTACACTGTACTGTACGTACAACGTTCATTACTGGCAGGCTATCAGACAACAAAGTGTACGCCATACCATACCAGACACTACACTGTACTGTACGTACAACGTTCATTACTGGCAGGCTATCAGACAACAAAGTGTACACCATACCATACCAGACACTACACTGTACTGTAGGTACAACGATCTACGCAGGCTATCAACAACAAAGTGTACGCCATACCATACCAGACACTACACTGTACTGTACGTACAACGTTCATTACTGGCAGGCTATCAGACAACAAAGTGTACCATACCATACCAGACACTACACTGTACTGTACGTACAACGTTCACTACTGGCAGGCTATCAGACAACAAAGTGTACCCATACCATACCAGACACTACACTGTATGTACGTACAACGTCATTCTGCAGCTATCGACAACAAAGTGTACGCCATACCATACCAGACACTACACGTACTGTACGTACAACGTATTACTGGCAGGCTATCAGACAACAAAGTGTACGCCATACCATACCAGACACTACACTGTACTGTACGTACAACGTCACTACTGCAGGCTATCAGACAACAAGTGTACGCCATACCATACCAGACACTACACTGTACTGTACGTACAACGTCATTACTGGCAGCTACAGACAACAAAGTGTACGCTATACCATACCAACACTACACTTACTGTACGTACAACGTTCATTACTGGCAGGCTATCGACAACAAAGTGTACCCATCAACCAGACACTACCTGTACTGTACGTACAACGTCATACTGGCAGCTATCAGACAACAAGTGTACCCATACCATACCAACACTACACTGTACTTACGTACAACGTTCATTACTGGCAGCTATCAGACAACAAAGTGTACGCCATACCATACCAGACACTACACTGGCTGTACGTACACGTTCATTACTGGCAGGCTATCAACAACAAGTGTACCCATACCATACCAGACACTAACTGTCTGTACGTACAACGTTCATTACTGGCACTATCAACAACAATGTACCATACATACAACACACACGAGTACAACTCATTACGCAGCTATCAACAACAAATGAACAAAACAACATACAGTACTGACACAACTTCATTACTGCAAAACAACAAAGTGACCCATACCATACAGACCTACACTGTACTGTACACAACGTTCATTACTGCAGCTATCAACACAAAGTGTACCCATACCATACCAGACACTACACTTACTGTAGTACAACGTCATTACTGGCAGCTATCAGACAACAAAGTGTACCATACCATACCAGACACTACACTGTCTGTACGTACAACGTCATTACTGCAGGCTATCAACAACAAAGTGTACGCCTACCATACAGACACTACACTGTACTGTACGTACAACGTTCATTACTGGCAGCTATCAGACAACAAAGTGTACCCATACCAACCAGACACTACACTGTACTGTACGTACAACGTCATACTGGCAGGCTATCAACAACAAAGTGTACGCCTACCATACAGACACTACACTGTATGTACGTACAACGTCATTCTGCAGCTATCAGACAACAAAGTGTACGCCATACCATACCAGACACTACACTGTACTGTAGTACAACGTCATTACTGGCAGCTATCAGACAACAAAGTGTACGCCATACCATACCAGACACTAAACTGTCTGTACGTACAACGTTCATTACTGGCAGGCTATCAGACAACAAATGTACCCATACCATACCAGACACTACACTGTACTTACGTACAACGTCATTACTGGCAGGCTATCAGACAACAAAGTGTACGCCATACCATACAGACACTACACTGTACGTACGTACAACGTTCATTACTGGCAGGCTATCGACAACAAAGTGTACGCCATACCATACCAGACACTACACTGTCTGTACGTACAACGTTCATACTGCAGGCTATAGACAACAATGTACCCATACCATACCAGACACTACACTGTACTGTACGTACAACGTTCATTACTGGCAGGCTATCAGACAACAAAGTGTACGCCATACCATACCAGACACTACACTTCTGTAGTACAACGTTCATACTGGCAGGCTATCAGACAACAAAGTGTACCCATACCATACCAGACACTACACTGTCTGTACGTACAACGTTCATTACTGGCAGGCTATCACAACAAAGGTACGCCATACCATACCAGACACTACACTGTCGTACGTACAACGTTCATTACTGGCGGCTATCAGACAACAAATGTACGCCATACCATACCAACATACACTGTACTGTACGACAACGTTCATTACGGGAGGCTATCAGACAACAAAGTGTACCCATACCATACCAGACACTACACTGTACTGTACGTACAACGTTCACTACTGCAGGCTATCAGACACAAAGTGTACCCATACCATACAGACACTACACTTAGTACGTAAACGTCATTACTGGCAGTATCAGACACAAAGTGTACCCATACCTACCAGACACTACACTGTCTGTAGTACAACGTCATACTGCAGCTATCAACAACAAGTTACGCTACCATACAGACTACACTGTCTGTAGTACAACGTTCATTATGGCGCATCAGACAACAAAGTGTACCTACAACACACATACATAACTGGGTGAAAAAAAATATATACAACTCATTATGGCTTACAAAAAGTGTACGCTACATACAACTAGTACGATACACGTTCATTACTGAGCTCAACAACAAAGTGACGCCATACATACAACACTACACTGTCTGTACTAAGTTCATTATGGCAGGCTATCAGACAACAATGTACCCATACAACAGACACTAACTGTCTAGTACAACGTCATAGCGCTACACAACAAGTGTACCCCCTACCAACAAACGTCTGTAACAGTTATTGGGCTATCGAAAGTTACCCATACCACACACTCACTGTATGTGTACGTTATAGGCAGGTATCAGACAAAGTGTACCATAATACAACACTACTGTCTGTCTACACTTCTACTGGAGGTATCAGAAACAAATGTACGCCTACATACACATACACTGTATGTAGTAAAGTTCATCGCCATCAACACAAGTGTACGATACCAACCAGACATACACGTTGTAGTACAACGTTATACTGCAGGCTTACAACAAAGTGTCGCCTCCAACACACTACACTGTACTGTACGTACAAGTCATACTGGCAGGCTTCAAAACAAATGTACGATACCTCCAAATCCTGTATTATAAACGTCATTACTGGCAGGTATCACACAAATGTACGCCTCCTACAAACAACTGCTGTAAACGTCATACTGCAGCTATCAGAAAAAGACCTACATACGAAACACTGTCTTAGTACACGTCATACTGAGTATCAAAACAAATTACCATACCATACAACATACACTGCGACGTAAAGTTACTGCGGCTTAGACAAAAGTGTACGCCATACCATACCAGACACTACACTGTACTGTACGTACAACGTTCATTACTGGCAGGCTATTAGACAACCCCCCCCCCCCCCCCCCCCCCCCCCCCCCCCCCCCCCCCCCCCCCCCCCCCCCCCCCCCCCCCCCCCCCCCCCCCCCCCCCCCCCCCCCCCCCCCCCCCCCCCCCCCCCCCCCCCCCCCCCCCCCCCCCCCCCCCCCCCCCCCCCCCCCCCCCCCCCCCCCCCCCCCCCCCCCCCCCCCCCCCCCCCCCCCCCCCCCCCCCCCCCCCCAAAAAAAAAAAAAAAAAAAAAAAAAAAAAAAAAAAAAAAAAAAAAAAAAAAAAAAAAAAAAAAAAAAAAAAAAAAAAAAAAAAAAAAAAAAAAAAAAAAAAAAAAAAAAAAAAAAAAAAAAAAAAAAAAAAAAAAAAAAAAAAAAAAAAAAAAAAAAAAAAAAAAAAAAAAAAAAAAAAAAAAAAAAAAAAAAAAAAAAAAAAAAAAAAAAAAAAAAAAAAAAAAAAAAAAAAAAAAAAAGTGTACGCCATACCATACCAGACACTACACTGTACTGTACGTACAACGTTCATTACTGGCAGGCTATCAGACAACAAAGTGTACACCATACCATACCAGACACTACACTGTGCTGTACGTACAACGTTCATTACTGGCAGGCTATCAGACAACAAAGTGTACACCATACCATACCAGACACTACACTGTACTGTACGTACAACGTTCATTACTGGCAGGCTATCAGACAACAAAGTGTACATCCATACCAAACAACACTACACTGTATGTACGTACAACGTTCATTACTGGCAGGCTATCAGACAACAAAGTGTACGCCATACATACAAGACACTACACTGTACTGTACGTACAACGTTCATTACTGGCAGGCTATCAGACAACAAAGTGTACACCATACCATACCAGACACTACACTGTACTGTACGTACAACGTTCACTTACTGGCAGGCTATCAGACAACAAAGTGTAACGCATACCATACCAGACACTACACTGTGCTGTAGGTACAACGTCATTACTGGCAGGCTATCAGACAACAAAGTGTAGCACATACCATACCAGACACTACACTGTACTGTACGTACAACGTTCATTACTGGCAGGCTATCAGACAACAAAGTGTACGCCTTACCATACCAGACACTACACTGTACTGTACGTACAACGTTCATTACTGGCACGCTATCAGACAACAAAGTGTACGCCATAGCAAACCAGACACTACACTGTACTGTACGTACAACGATCATTACTAGCAGGCTATCAGACAACAAAGTGTACGCCATACCATAACAGACACTACACTGTACTGTACGTACAACGATCATTACTGGCAGGCTATCAGACAACAAAGTGTACGCCATACCATACCAGACACTACACTGTACTGTATGTACAACGTTCATTACTGGCAGGCTATCAGACAACAAACTGTACGCCATACCATACCAGACACTAAACTGTGCTGTACGTACAACGTTCATTACTGGCAGGCTATCAGACAACAAATTGTACACAATACCATACCAGACACTACACTGTACTCTACGTACAACGTTCATTACTGGCGGGCTATCAGACAACAAAGTGTACGCCATACCATACCAGACACTACACTGTACTGTACGTACAACGTTCATTACTGGCAGGCTATCAGACAACAAAGTGTACGCCATACCATACCAGACACTACACTGTACTGTACGTACAACGTTCACTACTGGCAGGCTATTAGACAACAAAGTGTACGCCATACCATACCAGACACTACACTGTACTGTACGTACAACGTTCATTACTGGCAGGCTATCAGACAACAAAGTGTACGCCATACCATACCAGACACTACACTGTACTGTACGTACAACGTTCACTACTGGCAGGCTATCAGACAACAAAGTGTACGCCATACCATACCAGACACTACACTGTGCTGTACGTACAACGTTCATTACTGGCAGGCTGTCTACAACAAAGTGTACGCCATACCATACCAGACACTACACTGTACTGTACGTACAACGTTCATTACTGGCAGGCTATCAGACAACAAAGTGTACGCCATACCATACCAGACACTACACTGTACTGTACGTACAACGATCATTACTGGCAGGCTATCAGACAACAAAGTGTACGCCATACCATACCAGACACTACACTGTACTGTACGTACAACGTTCACTACTGGCAGGCTATCAGACAACAAAGTGTACGCCATACCATACCAGACACTACACTGTACTGTACGTACAACGTTCATTACTGGCAGGCTATCAGACAACAAAGTGTACGCCATACCATACCAGACACTACACTGTGCTGTACGTACAACGTTCATTACTGGCAGGCTATCATACAACAAAGTGTACGCCATACCATACCAGACACTACACTGTACTGTACGTACAACGTTCATTACTGGCAGGCTATCAGACAACAAAGTGTACACCATACCATACCAGACACTACACTGTACTGTACGTACAACGTTCACTACTGGCAGGCTATCAGACAACAAAGTGTACGCCATACCATACCAGACACTACACTGTACTGTACGTACAACGTTCACTACTGGCAGGCTATCAGACAACAAAGTGTACGCCATACCATACCAGACACTACACTGTACTGTACGTACAACGTTCATTACTGGCAGGCTATCAGACAACAAAGTGTACACCATACCATACCAGACACTACACTGTACTGTACGTACAACGTTCACTACTGGCAGGCTATCAGACAACAAAGTGTACGCCATACCATACCAGACACTACACTGTACTGTACGTACAACGTTCACTACTGGCAGGCTATCAGACAACAAAGTGTACGCCATACCATACCAGACACTACACTGTACTGTACGTACAACGATCATTACTGGCAGGCTATCAGACAACAAAGTGTACGCCATACCATACCAGACACTACACTGTACTGTACGTACAACGTTCACTACTGGCAGGCTATCAGACAACAAAGTGTACGCCATACCATACCAGACACTACACTGTACTGTACGTACAACGTTCATTACTGGCAGGCTATCAGACAACAAAGTGTACGCCATACCATACCAGACACTACACTGTGCTGTACGTACAACTTTCATTACTGGCAGGCTATCATACAACAAAGTGTACGCCATACCATACCAGACACTACACTGTACTGTACGTACAACGTTCATTACTGGCAGGCTATCAGACAACAAAGTGTACACCATACCATACCAGACACTACACTGTACTGTACGTACAACGTTCACTACTGGCAGGCTATCAGACAACAAAGTGTACGCCATACCATACCAGACACTACACTGTACTGTACGTACAACGTTCATTACTGGCAGGCTATCAGACAACAAAGTGTACACCATACCATACCAGACACTACACTGTACTGTACGTACAACGATCATTACTGGCAGGCTATCAGACAACAAAGTGTACGCCATATCATACCAGACACTACACTGTACGTACAACGTTCACTACTGGCAGGCTATCAGATAACAAAGTGTACGCCATACCATACCAGACACTACACTGTATTGTACGTACAACGATCATTACTGGCAGGCTATCTGACAACAAAGTGTACGCGATACCATACCAGACACTACACTGTACTGTACGTACAACGATAAATACTGGCAGGCTATCCGACAACAAAGTGTAACGCCATACCATACCAGACACTACACTGTACTGTACGTACAACGTTCACTACTGGCAGGCTATCAGACAACAAAGTGTACGCCATACCATACCAGACACTACACTGTACTGTACGTACAACGATCATTACTGGCAGGCTATCAGACAACAAAGTGTACGCGATACCATACCAGACACTACACTATACTGTACGTACAACGATCATTACTGGCAGGCTATCAGACAACAATCATAATACCGAGTTCACTGTATTACAATTGGAGTTATTGTATTGTTTACATGAACTACATCCCATCGACATTATTTTACGTTGCCATAAAAATGTAGAGTGTTTTGTTTACGAAATAATTCGTGATGAATTGAAGCGTTAACGAAAATTCATGATGAAATACATTATAACTTTAAACAATGAAAGAACGGCATATTCGAGCGAATTTTGTCTTCAGGGTTATAAATATTACTAGAACACTGCCGTCGCTCTAAGGATTTTGTATCTATGTCTAGAGGATATTCACGGCATATTAACACTTTTAAAAGTCGCCCATGAACACATTACTGCTTGTAACTATATATATATATATATATATATGTGTATATATATATAATCGGACACACTCACTGGCAGTGGCTGATCGAAAAGGACGGGCTATCGGGGCTTGAGCTTCTCCCTTGACTCTTGAAATTACACTTGATAAAATGATACTTTTAAAGCCGCTTGTGCCTATAGACAGTTCACGGCAAAATAAGAATTTAAAATAAACTTTTGAAAAACGCCCAGCACAGCACTGTGTATGGTTGCGTATATGCTACCGTACACGCTTACACGCAGGTGAATGAAACAAAGTGTTTCTAACACCTCAACGTCTTATTGTGAGTGTAATATTAAAATTTACGTAAATCAAGTTGTAATTTTACATGTTACGTATTGCTTTAAAGTGTGCACATTAATATATTTATATAAAGTTTCTGTTGCTAAAAGTTCCGGGTTTTGTTTGACTGACGCATGAATAAAGTCGCTAGACACACAAAAATATCAATTTTATAAACAGCGGTTAGATACAAAAAGGGGAGAAAACAAGGGCTTTCAAAATTGTTTTCTTTAGAGTGAACGCCCTATACAAGTTTAAAAGCGCACTATTATTGCACACACTTGGTAGAATAACAGGAAATTTAAAACGTTCTTATAGCCTTTCCAGTGATCGCTGACATATATTTGTGGTATCAAAAGTCAATGTTTATTTGTATAGCATGTGGTTCGTACGTAATGCATATTGCACCATTCCTCAGGTAGTCGCTTCCTTAATATGTCTCTAGACACGCCACTGCCCATAGGTGTGTTCTCAGTAACGGCGGAATGAAAGTAACACCATGACTTCACTTTGTGTTATAAGTGTTAGGTAAATATTTTTAAGTACTGAAATTATTTTTTTGCCATCATTTTTAATGTATATCGGTGTACGAATTAGCAAATTTTTAAAAATATTTACTTTTCTAATAGTTTTTTAGTTTCCTTTGTCGATGCGTGAATAAAGCGTGTGTAAGCGGAGTGAATAAATTTGGGCAGCTCTTATTTACCATCGAGGTGTTGAGAGCCGATGAGGGTTAGACTACTCGCCTCCCAACTAAACGAACTAGGATCGATTCCCGGCGAGGTTGCTCCCGGATTTTCGCATGTGGGAATCGTGCCGGAGGAAGCCGTTGGTCGGCGGGTTTTCTCGGGGTTCATCAGTTTCCCCATCCTTGCATTCCAGCCACTCCATACTCACCTAACTTCACCCTCATCGGCTCTCAAGACCTCGATGGTACGAGCCGCCCAAATATTTTCACTCCATTCCACCTCTTTCTTGGAGACAAAGTCGTACTCCCATTACATTAATTTACTGAGGTAGTATAGGCGCAAACGCTGCCTTTAAAAACGGTATTTTACTATACTTACCTTAATAACTCCCCTTAAGGTTCCACCTACCATGAGCATTTTTTTCTGCGTTTGAACTGAGAACCGCGAGGTTAATAAAGGCGACATTACCATGCGCATCGAGTGCGCCATCCCCTCTAAGCGCATTATTCTCTACTGGCGTGCAGTGTTATATTCCTACTGCGAGTCCCTATGAGACTATCTGAGGTGACCCCATTAATTTATTGGTAAAGCGTCTGTATGAAGGCTCAGTGCAGCGCCCTTGACTAGTTTAGCGTGTATCTGATGCGTATATTTTGAGATACAGCGCTTTGAAAGAGAATTTTTTTTTTTCATTTTGGAGTAAGTGCTCTAAAATGACGTTTCTAACATGCTGTTACGAAAGGACCTTAACAGTTCATCCAATTCTGACACCGGCCTCACACCTTCAAAGTAAATCGGGACGCCAGGAATTGCGACAACTTATTGCAGCATCCACCGGGAGAGACCGCTTGCCAAAACCCCCTTCACCAGCCAGCGATTGGGGACATGGACGCCTTAACGACGCACCGATATAGTCCACTATAAGGCAGGGCCCGACGTGTTTCCACATCCGACCAGCAGCCAGGGAAGATCGCAACAAGGGTGTGTTCATCCGCTGCCATCCGATCAACTAGACACAGCCTCCGACATCAAAAATAAGGTGGGAACTGTCCATAATAGATATCTTATTAGCCAGGCGTGCCAACATAGTTGTAACTTGTATTAATATCATTTATTATAGTTTTGCCACGTGTGTACACATTCAGTGTCATGCAAACTGTTAATTCTTTGTTGTCAGACGTGTTTCTCAAGCCATAATAAACTCCCTCAGTTACAATAAAAGCTATAACATTAACTATCATTTCAGGTATGTCCCTAGACCTTGTAGTGCGGACATGAACATAAGTGATATCCGTAACAGTGCGCGATAATTTTAAAGTACTCAACAATCATCGTCTGAAGTGGGTGTTCTTTTGGTAGACCAGTACATTGAACGTACGTGTAATAGTTTCGTGGGATGACGTGTATTTCAAACACTCTGCAATGCAGTTCAAGTGTTGGCCATGGAATAATTTGTTATTTTTAATTTGTGTCAAATATTGTTCAACTTGTAGACATTATCTGTGACTGTCTTTTCGTAAGATACAATTGCTTTTTTAATATCATGGTTTCTGCGAAATTAGACTTGAAAGTCCAAATTTTGCTGTTTTTGTAATGTGCAAATAAAATATTCTAAACAATTTGCAGAAACTTCAAGAAGTGCAACTGATAGATCTTGTGTTAATTCTTTTTCAAGGCATGCTCAGCAGAAGTAATTTTCTAAATGTTATGGGGCAGCCGTAAATTAAAAATTTGCAGAAATTTCCTTATCTTCGGGAATTTTTTGAAATTGCAAAAATATTTCCTTGTACAATTTTATAGACATCTTGAAGTAGCCTTTGGCATCTTCTTTCAGTTGAATAATCTCATTTCTATACGTAAGATGGTTTTCACTATTTGTACATTTCTGAAGCATTAAAATTACGATTTTGATATTAATTAATGCCAAAATTATCAGCTGACAGTGTCTCAGAGCTGACCTGTATGTAGTACAAATATAAAACATCACATTTCTTCGCGGCCAACGGTCTTAAGAATCATGTGCTTCGGTTGCTGCGTGATATGGGAGCAGAGAAGATGTCTGACGTCTGAGCTGTTCTTACAGACCCATCCTACCTTCCTGCTTTCTTCCAGCGTAGCGTGAAGGTCGTGCACGTGTGCTATTGTGCGCCAGCTCACGTGTGCGTGTTACGTAATAGTTCCCGTGGAACGCTAAAGACCCTCGCATTAATCTTCCTTGAAATGCTGTCGGATGTCACCGATGTTGTAATGTTGGCGGCGGATTACGCGCCCGGCCAGGGTGGCTCTAGCACCTCTCTACAGGAATTGTGGTGGTTGTGGAAGGAGTGGGGGGTGGGAGGGGAGTAGGAGCGAACGAGCTGAAGGAATAATAACGGCCGTTTATTAGTGTTAGCGTCATCTTCTTCGACGCCGCTTGCTGGCATTGAAGATACCTGAGGCGAAGCCGTCTCCCGCCTCAGTCATTAAATGTAGTGTCTGCGGGAAAAGCACCTAAGTCAAAGTACTTCATTTTGCCAGAGACAGGTTGATAGGTTTCCCTGCAACAGGTAAAAAATGCTTTCGCTAACGTCAACAGCCGAAACGTGGATCCAGGAATACAAAATGAAAATTGACTTACGTTGATTTTGCCACGGCATGTGCTCGACGGAGTACTTGACTTATTGTTGAATACAAAATAAATCTTTGACTTATATGCTTCCCCCCCCCCCCCCCAACCATAGATATCCGCTTCCGCTCTCACAACAAGACTAGACAAGACATGCCTCATCTGCCGTCGTGGGTCTGAGTATTTGTCAAGGTTAAAAGACGAGAGTGCTGCCACAGAACACTGAAGTATGCAGATGTGAAACAGGTTCTTATTCCACGAACTGCAATAGCACACGCCAGCAAATTGGCGTCACTGGCCAATGACGTGACAGAGCGGCGTTCACCAATTTGCACCTGGTACCCTAATTGCCGTGTGGCAGACCAGCCAACCAGATTCTCGTTCAACCAATCAGTGAGTGAGTACGCCCATTTTAAAGAAGCCGTTTAACTATTTCGCACCTGTGCACTTATCAACCCTGTGTTACGGGCATCTTAAGGTTGACGTGAAAAAACTGCCTATGGAGCACTGCACCTGAATATACAACGTGAAGAACATATAAAAAAGTTGTACAGACACCATAATAAGTATCATAAATGGGCGATTTATGTTGTACAAGAAAGAAAAATGTATACATTTGGCAACATTATAAAATATTTTAGTAAAATATACTTTTTAAACATAAAAAATTACTGATTAAAATAGTGCATATTTATAAAAAAAAATTAAGCGCATTTCCATTCTGTGTGCTACGGAAAGCAGAATTTGCATGAAAATCTTCAAGAAAGATTGTCATAATATTTCTTGTGATCGTGTGTAATAAAACCACAGTGATAATTTAACACAGCCATTATAAATAACTTAATTTAAGAAAACTTTACCCTAAATGTTTGTGACAAATGGACGCACATAAAAATAAATATAAAAATTATTTCCTTTATAATTATTACAATTTTCTTACAATTACATTACATATTATGACGACATTCCACGATGAAAATTTTCTTGCAAATTCAGCCTTCTGAAGGTTACAAAATGGAAATTCGCTTAAATATGAGTAGAAGTCTATTGCTTATACAAGGTCAACAAAAAATTGGGCTAAAATCCATGCAAATCAAAGCCAAAATCAAGCAATCTCTCTTGTACTGTAAAATCTTTCAAATTGCAGTTCAAAATAGAGAAAATTTAAGTTCAAAATCAAATTATTTTCAACATGATTCAGGCTCCTTTAGTACGGTCTTTTTCCAGTCAAATTAAAGTATAAACCATTTTATTTTGGTAAAGTTTAATCAATTTTTCATATAATTTTCTGATTCTTTAATAATTGATTTGGTTTGCCGATTTAGAGTAAATTAAGCCTCTTTTGACCTATATTTGTCATATTTTTACCCCGAAAAGGATCCTGCTCAATGAGCATTTTTAAAAAAAAGTTGTGCTTGATTTGGATCAAATTACCTTCATTTTGAGGACAAAATTGAAGAGATTAATGATGTCTCTGGTAGATTTTGAAAAAGTTGCTCGAAAGTGTGATATGTGCTTGAAGTTTACCCTTATTATTACTCTGCGCTTGGTTCCTCTATAGACTTGAACTGAATTAAAAAACAAATGAATTATAAGAACATTTGCCCATTTCCAAAAAAAAAAAAATCTCAAATAAGATTGACACAATTCCAGGGTTATAGAAGTGTGAAAACCTGATTCCCTCATAACAAAAATATTTATGAATATTTTCCTCACTCTTTTATACATTTTTCCTCCCTTTAATAATTTTTTTCTTTGTAAATAGACAAAAATGGAACAAGTTGAACAATTCGTTTTAATTCACCAAATTACAAGATCTAGAAAAAATAAAAAGTTTACTGCAACAGATTTTGAAATTTATGAATCCAATTATGGAAAAAAAATTAATTGTATTCTAGATGGAAAGTATAAAATTTCATTGTCAGAGCGCTATGTGAAAATATTAGATAATACTGCCTTGACACTTATCAGTGGGAAGGAAGTTTTTATAATATATAGAAGTCTAAAAGAAATTAAAAATGGAAAATTTATACATGCTCTAGAATTCTGTTAAGAATTTTGATCAAATTTTGTAATTTTTTAAATAAATTTATTCCTTTATAAATAAACATGTTATCGCCTCTCTTCCCTTACAGCCTGACCAACACTTTAAAGATGAGAGGCGTTATGAGCCAGCTTCCTATAGATTAGATAATGCGTCTGAAGATCTAATAAATATAGTTCGCAAATGTCATTCAAATTTACAAAGCTTACAATTATCAATCTTAGATAACATTGACGATAAATATGAACTTCGAGATATTGGTGATAATCTAGAATATATAAAAGAAGTTTTTAAAAAATTAGTGAAGCTTCGAATATAATAATTTTATATGTGCTAATTTTTTTCTTTATCCTCATAAATTCTTGCCTTAGAAATGAAAATGGAATCGCCACTCTGGCAAAATTAAGTAAAGCAGTATATGCAGGCATTGTCAAAAGTGTGGTGAAGTAATACACACAAGTTGATTTCCATCATATACGTACGAAAAAAACATAACATTAATTTCTACTAACAAATTTCAACTACTTTTCAAACAAATTAATGTTAACGATTTTTCTACATTTTACACTAATTTTGTTTACTTTTATCATAAATTTTTTATGTAATGTTCCAACTACTTTTTTATCGTGTTTATAAAAACTTGTACTCTTAAATGGAAAGCGAAACTTACATGTCTACCACTAAAAAAAAGTATTCCGTTTCCGAATTACTCGAAAAACAATTTAAGTTGACCAACGAAAGATTTGGATTATGATTCTTAACAGAAAACTTAAATAATAATAATCTTGTTACAAATATTGGAGATATTATCTACACAGACGGAGAAAAAAATTAGAAGAATTTAAACAAATAACAGAACCTTTGCGATAACATTGTGGTTTTTAAAATAACAGTCTTTTTTAGATTGTGAAGGAAAAATAAAAATTAACAATTTCATGTAATAAAAGAATCGTGTGGAAGATTTAACAGTTTCTTAAGATATCAATTTTATAAATTTAATTTGGCAATAAATGTATTTAAAGCGAGAATTCCTTTTTTATTATATTCCGACGTACAAACAATTAATGGTGTTAAGCAAATTATGAAAGGAGATATATAAATTATTAGACAAAAATATAATAAACCCAATTGTTATTCCTTGTAAAATAGAGTTAGCAGATTTAAAGTTTGAAACATTAAAAACAGAGTTACCAAAAATTGTAAAAGAACATAGAAAAGATCACTATTATTTATTGGATTTGGTTATAACACAAGATATAGCTGGAATTTTTAATTAAGAAGAGATGATTAACTTTTTAATAGATAACTTAAATTTTTATATGCAAGGAGAATTTAAAATAGAGTGCAATGTAATAGTTAATAATAATAATTAAATTGGAAAAGATGGTTTAACATGGATCAATTCTAATCCTATAGTTAAGATCTACAATCAATAAAAATGTGGTATAAACTAACAGACACTTTACAAAATAGTTGCTGTATTGTTTTTAATAATATTCTACAATATGTGTATTGCAGAAATAAAAATACAAAAAAATTAACTGGAATACAAATTAAATCGGAAGAAAATAAAGAAGAAAGAGGCAAATTATTAAAGTATGTTCTATCTGCATATAGTTGTAACTATCTACCCATTAAATATTTAGAAATTACAGAAGATATGGAGTATGCAGATATTGTATCTATCAACCATAAGTGTTACATTAAAGCTGGTGAAATATATTTTTCTAAATACAATTCATTTTTTTCTGTAATTCCTAAGGATATTAATATCGAAAATACAGGGATGACGAAAACTAAAAATATTATACCTATAGTTTTACGAAAGAGGACTAATTTTACCCATTAACTTCTTCCTTGTACTATTAGAGAAATAAATCTGCTTAATACTTCTTATCTGTTGACTACTAAGAGAAGAGAACAAGAATGAGAAGAAATTAGTACCCAAAAAAAAATTACAATATTTAGAGAAAACCAAAGTATACAAGAAGAATATAAGCGTGTCCTAGAGAAGGGGCAAAAATTTTAGAAACTGAACAAGAATAGGTTAATTATTTTAGTAAATGCTGTAAAGATTAAGTTGTAAAAAAGCTGTTATAAACTCTTTACATTTGTCGTAAATGGTAAAAGAAAATACTCCTATATAGGTAATGGAGAAACGCGAGAATAATGGAGGTAAATATGTTTATTACATTAAAAGTGTATTCAAAAATAAGTCAATATAAATTAGTAGAATAGTTGGTTATTAATGAATGAGGGTTTTTATAGCATACCATGGTTTAGAAATAATTGATTACCCGAACAGAAGAACCTTTTATGGAAATAACAACTAATGGAACAATATATTTTAATGGCAATACATATCCAAATATAGAAGTTTATGGAGTTATAGGTGGCTGAGGACAGCTACAATATAACGAAAAAATAATAGAAAGAATAGATTATACTAAAATGGGACATAAAATTGGGAAAATAAATGTCGTAAAATGTAGAAGATTGGTAACATTAGAAGAAGGAATGCATTTGGTCATATCCGATATATCTACAGTAAATAATATAGGTAGAGAGAAAGAGACAGATATTAAAATTCGAAAATCTTGCAGATTGTTTTTGTTCTAATTATTTGCTTTAGAAAGAAATACAAGGTGAAACAGTAGATTTAAATTTTAAAATAAAAGTTAAATTGGATATGATAAAAACTATTCTAAATAAAAACATAGAGAGACTAGTATTTGTTGCTTTATATTTTATACAATATCATTTGTAACTTGAAAGTTTTCTGGTATAATTAAATTATTTACTTTAAAGTAATTTAACAACTCTGTTGGACAGCCTCTATGAATTCAACTAAACTTTCGATATATTTTTTTATATAATACTTTTCAAAAACATATACAGGACTAATTATTGTTCCACCTTCTAGAGAGTAGTTACTTAGGCAGTAACTATACAACAATAACCAAAATCCTTTTTACATTTTATTTTTTCCTTATATATGCCTCTATATCTTTTCCCCAAGGTTCAATATCTTTGGAAACGGTTAACTTTTTCCATTTCATTCCTAATGAATATTTTAAAATTTAGTAACTTTAAGAGATAGACTATTTTATATAACTTTTAGGTTTAAGAACATTTTATGTTCAAAAATGGAGAACCAAGATCTTAACTCCCAGCATTTAGCTTTGTTCTACAGCAATAAAAACACTACCAAGATACCAGATAAAAATTAAAGAGTTTGCCAGAAGAAGATTACCAAGTAGAAAGTTTAGAAATAATTTTACTTAAAAATGCTGAGCTAAAATTACAGTTTACGACAAGGGAAAAGGTGCATTTTTAGAATTAGTGAATTAATATAAGAAAACTAAATAAAAACATATTGGAATAATTTTGTGTACCATTAATAATGTTTTAAGGAAGAAGAGGACAATGCAGAGGACAAAGTAAGAAGCTATGGGCTTGGATAATAAAATAGGTAGTGGCTGTCCTTATTTCTACAGGAGAAAAATATAATGAACTACTAATACTTATAATGATTTTATCCTCTCTTTACTACTAAATATTATAAAGAACTAAAGTGTACACCCAATCAAGTCCCTCACAAAAATACAACCTATTTTTCTATAAAAGATTTTTTCGTTTCCAACTAACCTCGTCTGCTATTCTGGGCCCCAACAAAAATTCAACTTTTTTTCCATTTATAAATGGTTATAAAAATTAAAGAATATAGGCCATATTCATTTATCTAAATAGTTATTTTTCTTTATTGTAGGTAAGGACCGGTCTATTTGTCTTCCCAGCAAAAATCCACCCTCTCCAAAATTTGGTATGCAATTCAGCTCCCTCGTAAGCATTCAACTTCTCTAAACGGGGAAGGAGCTATTCGCTCACACCGCAAAAATTAAAGTTTTTAAATGGCAAATAATTTAGGCGAGTTAAGAGAGTTGCTAGAGAGCTTTAATAACTTCACTAAAAACTATAAAACTTACGAAATTAAAAATAATGATCTCGATGGAAAACAACTTATTTGTAATAGTTTTACTTTTTACAATGCTTGCATATACTTCTATTCTCATTTTCCTTAGAGAGTGGCGATTCCATTTATATTCATAAGGCAAGACTTTTTTAAGATAAAGAAAAAAAATTGTCAGAGATAAAATTATTATATTCGAAGCTCTAGAAATTTTTTAAAAACGTGTTCTATATTCTCTAGATTATCACCAATATCTCGAAGTTCATATTTATCGTCAATGTTATCTAAGATTGATAATTGTAAGCTTTGTAAATGTGAATGAAATTTGCGAACTATATTTATTAGATCTTCAGACGCATTATCTAATCTATAGGAAGCTGGCTCACAACGTCTATCATCTTTAAAGTGTTGATCAGGCTGCAAGGGAAGACAGGCGATGACATGTTTATTTATAAATAAATAAATGTATTAAAAATATCACAAAATTTGAACAAAATCCTTAACAGAACTCTAGAGCATGTATAAATTTTTTATTTTTCATTTATTTTAGGCCTCTATATGTTATAAAAACTTCCTTCTCATTTAGTACTCTCAAGGCACGTTTATCTTATATTTTCACATAGCGTACTGACAATGAAAGTTTATACTTTCCTTCTAGAGTACAATTAATTTTTTTCCATAATTGGATTCATAAATTTCAAACTCTGTGGCAGTAAACCTTTTATTTTTTCTAAATCTTGTAATTTGGTGAAATAAAACGAATTTTTCAACTTGTTGAGCAGAGATTCCATTTTTGTTTATTTACACAGAAAATCATTAATTTAAGGAAGGAAAAAATGTGTAAAGTGGTGAGCAAAATCGTCATAAATATTTTTGTTTTAAGAGAATCAGTGTTCCAGACTTTTACAACCCTGAAATTATGTCAATTTTATTTGAGCATTTTTTTTTTTTTTTTTTTTTTTTGGAAATGGGCAAATGTGCTTAAAATTCATTTGCTTTATAAATTCAGTAGAAGACTGTAGCGGAACAAAAAGCAGAGCAATAATGAGGCTAAAATTCAAGCAAATGTTTCACTTTCGAGCAACTTTTTAAAATCTACTGGAGACATGATCTATCTCTTCAATATTATCCTCAAAATCAAGCTAATTTGTTCCAAAACAAGCACACCTTTTTTATAACATCCCATAGAGCAAAATCCTTTTCGTGGTCAAAATAAGCAAAATTTAGTTCAAAATAGACCAACTTTACTCTAAATTTACAAACCAAATCAATTATTTAAAAAAATCACAAAATTGAATGAAAAATTGATTAAAATTTACTAAAATAAGGTGGTTTTAACTTTAATTTGACTGGAGAAAGACTCTACTAAAAGGGCCTGAAGCATGTTCAAAATTGTTTGGTTTTTGACACAAATACTCCCCATTTTGAGCTGCAATTTGCAAGATTTCACAGGAGAAGAAAGATTTGCTTGATTTTGGCTTTTATTTGCATGAATTTTAGCCCAATTATTGTGTTGCGCTTTTATCCGCAATAGACTTCCACTAATATGGTTAAAAACGAAGACTATTCTAATCGATAATTTTTTACATTTAAAATGTATATTTTAGTAAATTTTTTTATAATGTTGCAAAATATATAAATTCTTCTTTCATATACAGTATAAATCGCACTTTTCTGACAATTTTGTAGGTGTCTGTAGGCTTACTTTTCTATGAGTTCATTACAAACTGTATAGTCGCGTGCAGTGCTGCATAGGCAGTTGTTTATGAAAACGTGGTATACCACTGTATGTCTTGACCAGCAGCTTGTCACAAGCACAACACGATGAATTAACTTGAAGTCAATCTGGCCGCACTAAAATATTCACCCAGTGATTTGAAGATGCTTCCGTAAACGTTTGGTAATGGTTCATTATAGAGTTCCATGTGCATAAAAACCATTAAGATGTTATCAAATTTCTTCTCATAGCCATAACCAAACACAATTTTAATTTTATTTTAAATACGCTTTTAAAATAAAATGAAACTTTGATGTCAGCCAACACAATAAAACGTATTACTGCGACTTTAACCCACTATAGACTTTAATGGTTCCGTACCTTGTTTAAAGCTTCTGGTCAGACAAAAATGGCATCAGAAAGACACCTTATTTTAATGTTTGCATCGCTTGGAAGTGCAGGGAACTTAGCCAAAATGTATATTTATATGTGTCATGATATCAGCTTCGCAAAGAATTGTCCCCAGTAAGTCCACCAAACTATGTTTCAGCAACAAACCAGCTAAATACGACCTTCTAAATGACAGGTTATCGTAACCGAGCCAAATACTTCCCAAAATATAAATAAGAATGAACAGATGGTGTTAGTATCAAAACACGAATGGTGTTCTATGATTATTATTTAAGAAACATATTTCTGGTAACGGCAAATATGGATGGCTTCTAAGATGGTCGTAAAATATATAATGCAGTTTTGTATAACGCTAATTTCGTATTGTCTGTTCAAGGTATTAAACTGAGCCCATTTAAAGCTTTTCTTGAGATCCACTTGCACGCACATTGTGTATTCTCCTACCATATGAAAATTAACTTTGCTATGGGCTGGACACTTTATGCAAGCATGCATGGGTCAGGTGAAACTTCGAGCAGATATATAAAATATTAATGTTTTCAATAACTTGGTTTTACACTTGTTGCATTATAAAGAAGGGAAACCGAAATAAACAATTTCAGTATTCATTTGATTTTAACAAACACTTTTAATTCAACATTTCTAATGGCGCTGGAATACTGTATATCCAGCATTAATATGAGTGCAGGAAATTGTACATCTTAACAACGAGGATAGATCGACGAGGGAGCTGAGGCTTACCTAGTTGGTGACCCGATAGACGTAAGTCGTCGTGGATATTGATGCCGATATGCGTGGCAGGTGAGCGCATATTGATGGCGTGGAGGATCGAGGCTGCATCCGGCCCTCGCCCCTCGCCATGCTGATGACACCATCCTGCCAACGAGGATAGATCGACGAGGGAGCTGAGGCTTACCTAGTTGGTGACCCGATAGACGTAAGTCGTCGTGGATATTGATGCCGATATGTGTGACAGGTGAGTGCAGATTGATGGCGTGGAGGATCGAGGCTGCATCCGGCCCTCGCCCCTCGCCACGCTGATGACACCATCCTGCCAACGTTTATAGATGGCATCTAGGAACAGTCCGATACTAGCTTCGACGTCATTACGATTAGAATATTACTGGATTCGAACCACAACGAAACCATCTAGGATGTTCCTCAACACCTTGGTCAACATATTTACTGAATATAAAAGGAGTTGTATTTCGTCTTGGGAGAGAGAATGGATAGGGACCTCACAATGAGAACATTATAAATTGGCAGAAGGCATATCCTGCCATGTTTGATGAGGGCATTTTATATGGTATGTGTAGGGAAAATATTAAGGTAAGTTTTTATACTATCAGCACAAAATGTTTGATTGAATTTGGTTAAATGTTTAAGTATATTAGCCAAACCTATCTCAATATTTATATGGTCACTATTTCGAAAATCATTGCCTAGTCCTATTAAATCAAGCAATTTTACACGGCCTTCTGTAGTTGAATTTGTTGCGGGCTCAACAAGAAGCACATCGAGTAGAGCTACCTCGGGTGCCAGAACGAGGTATCCAGGGCGACATGTGGTGTTTGTTTAAGTAATATTAAACAAGGAGGGTTCGAATGCGAAAGGAGGCCAGGAGGGCCAGTATATAAAGGGTGGTGTCACAAGGTCAGAGGAGAGATGTCACCAGGCTACCATGATGCTGGCAAGGTCCACGATGACGTCAACATGGTACCTCGAGCGTTTGTCAAGTCGAGAGTTGCAAAACTTCCCAGTAGTAAGTGACATCACTTTAGCGTGAGATGGGGCTCATCATCTTATCGTGTCAAGGCAACTTAGTCTTTACTTAAAGTCAGAAAGTTTGCCAGTGGCGATGCGTGCTATAATTTCTTGAGCAAGCTACTGTGTGCAAGGGACAGTAGTGGTGTTGGTCTCTCCAATAAAGAGAGAGGGTAGTCCGGGGCTCCTGCCCCGGGAAAGTTTGGATTTCAAGGTGCAAAATGGTGCCATAAACATTTTTCGTACGTAAATATAAACTACACAGCCTGTGAAAATATTAATATTTTTTAACATAAAATTTGCCCGAGTGAAAAATTAAATAAAACCAATACGATTCGTGTTGTGCACGCGAACTTGCCCACGCATCGCTCTAGTAACTGTATACTACACGACGCCAACTGCCTGTGGCTAGGCCAGCTTCGGCTATGTCCGCTTCAGTTCGGTGAGGAAAGCACTACCACCGTAGCTTCTAACACAGGTTGACGCAGCCATAAGCCCCCGCTACTCCCCGGTAGGTCTTCCTACCCTGCCGTCCCTCCGTAGTCTGGGAAACCATTGCGACCGCCTACCTGCTGAAAGCATTACTTACAGTGCTTCCAAACATCTTGGCTTTGCTAGCCAACAAGTTGTTTTAGTATAATGTACAGTATTGTTTCCCGAGTAGAATGTGTATCGCATGAGTGAAATGTTACCTTAAAGTAGCATAAATATAAGTTAGAATTTAACATTTATTTTAAATATAACATTGTCAGGAAACTGTCTGGGCAAGCACAGTTTGCCTTGCTCGCCAAACGAGACGCCACTCACGGTTGCTATCCTACAGAAAGTTAAACTTAATGTCATTATTATCTTGCTGTATCAGAGAATCTAATATAATGTCATTATTGTATAGCTGTATCTGAGAGTTAACATACTGTGATTATTGTCTTGCTGAAGCAAATAGTTAATTGTAATGTTACTGCTATTAACTGTATCGTATTTAAATTGTAATTCATTCTGTTTTAGTAAATAATTAGCTTTGTTTAACTGTTGAGCTTCACTGACTACATCACCCCCTTAGACCTTTAAGTTGATGTGCATTCCCCTTAAGCGAGTGTAACACTGGTACAGGTATCAGTCTTCCCCAAGCCCTGCAGCAAGCAAAACAAGGCAGTTATAATTAATGAAACACACATCCAGTACATAATTGCAGACATTGTGATTAAATAATCACGAATAGTTAGCTACCATCTTAAAATGCGGGACCAGCAAAACAGGTCAAAAGCCGTCTCATTACAGCAGAAGCTCCGTGTGTGTAAAACGCCATAGCAAACATTATGCTCACCAGCAGTGAAATTCGTGCACAGGCAACCTACGGAGTCAACAACACCGGAGAATCGATATGCGACAGAATTCCACAATGGCCCCGCTCACGTAAACATTTTGGAGCTTTTAGCTTTTAAGATTAATGCATGCTGGAACCGCTCTTCGGATCCAGTGCAGATACCAATTTTTGCATTGCATTATTATAGTATATAAGAGTGTGGATTTTTAAAGCAAACATTGCTTGCTAAACAACACAATACTGTTTCACACAGTAAATGTCATATGTCACACAACAGTTAAAGCCCATAATACACTACGCGAATACATATGCAAGGCATAATGAAACTTTAAAACAGCCATGAACAACAAATGCAAGTCAATTGAATCATAAGCCAAGAAAATATTAAAAACAGTCACATTAGATTTAATTGATGAGAAGTGGGCAGTAAAACCAAAATTATAAATTCAAACCAAATTAAATAATGAGGCCAGAACATTACAGCTGAATGAGGTATTAGATTACTTATTTCATGACATCACAGATAACACATTACACACTACACTCAACAAGGATACACACACATCTGAGGAAAGTGAGGGTTACATCAGTCCACGTTCGCTACACAACTTACAATAAGTGAAACATTCTAAGTCACTATTCCTGGAAACCTGAGTGACATTCCAGCACATATGTACCAGAATGTAAATGCACAGAACACTGCCACTCTAGACAGACCAAACACAGCTCAACCGGTTCAGATCGTGGTAAAACAACTGAAACATATTTCCACATTTGCAGGTGAGTTGAATGAAAATGTGGAGGGTTTGTTAGACATATACAACTCAGCCAGTGGCATTAAGGGATGGATGGAACTAGATAAACATAGATACCTGAAATTGTATTTACAAGCGACAGCCAAATGAGTATATGAGAATGAATACTACACAAATGGCCAGGACATGACATAGAAACACATTGAAAACAAACTCAGAACAACATTTACACCACTTGACAACACTGACAGATACAGAAAGCTGCTCCACATGAAAACACAACAAGAAAACGAAAGTTGCCAGGTTCATGTAGAAGACCTAATTTTCTACAAAATAAAGGTGATCCACCTTTGCCAGATGCCGAATTGGTCAGAATCATTTGGAAATTGTTGCTGCCATTAGTTTCTGGAAAATTAATACCACCACAGAATGATATACTCGAGCAACTGAAAGAAAACATTAAAGCCATTGAAACGGGAATATTAGGGTGTAATCAAGCAAATGAAACTCACACCCAAGATTAAGAAATATCAACACTCCAGGAGGAAATTGCGACATCAAAGGAACAGTTAGCCAAAATAACACTAGAATTATACAACACTACACCATAGAAATACAACAAATCAAGGTCAAATTACACCAAAACATAGCAATACAGGACAAGTCCCACAGAGACACTTTACCACCAAAGGATTACACCCTTGCAGATAAGGATGCACCAACCAAGAGGGAAACAGAACAGACATTATTACAGAGGTGCAATTATAAGCTATGGGCACAGTAGGCATTTTGAAAGTGAAAATGGTTCGGCCCCCAATGACATAAAAGCACAAAACGTGTGTAGAGGCATATTTACCAGATACACTCCAGGAAGAACTTATGTCGAATTATGTGCATTGTGTATGTATACAGAACATCATGCTAAATACTGCGACCTATTTCCGCAACAGCAAAGACAGTTTAATTCTGACATTGTCCCAAGATTCCACAGGTTTCAAAATAAGTTCGGGTTGAGGCCGCGCAAATCACACATCCGTTCAGAACATGATACTAGCCGCGAACCCTGACACAAATACAGAAACAAAACACAAGATGACTATGATGAAAGGCAGTCAGCGAGGTTGCTGAGTCACCAATCAAAATAAAACAAACCAAGGACACATGACTGTCAAGCACTTGTAAGAAAGTCGATGCCCCGAGTACTTCTTAAATTCAAAGGCAAGAATACTGTGCTCTGCTAGACACAGGATGCATTTGTAGCTGCATAGGTAGCATGTTAATTATGATGCAAAAACTTCTGCCAATAACAGAACAATTCTCACTGGTCTGAGCTGCAAATAAGATACAAGCACCCAAGTACAAGACTGACCTGAAGCTTAGCATTACTCGCAATACTTTCTCGCAATAATATTTGGTAATTGATAACTTGAAAATATATATCATATTAGGAGTAGACTTTATCAAATACCATGATGTAATCCTGTTCTTGAAACACTATATTATGTTTATAAACAGTAATAATAGTGATAAAATAATACAAGTCCCACTACATACATAGGTTATCGAAAATGACAATACAGGAACTAGTCAAATTTTACTAACAAAATAGATAGTATAGAAGACCACAGATGACATGGCATTAAAAGCAAACTTAACGAAAACCTAGACTCATACCAAAAACAAGAACTGGAGAAAGGCATAACAGAATACAAAGACAGATTCGCAACCAACATGTTGGAGTTAATAGATACCAAAAACCACTAAACTGAACTTTATTTACAAACTGTTAAGCCCTTTATCACGCAGCCATACAGAATCAATCCCAAGGTTCGTGATGACCAGTACAACAAGTACAAAATATGGAGAAGGCCGACATTATCGAAGCATCTGTCTCAGCATATGCCGTGCCATTGTTAATTATTAGAAAAAAGTCAGATGTATTTAATTCCTTATGGATTTCCGTAAGCTAAATCAGTACTTAACAAGAATGCAGTACCCCCTCCCTAGAACTGAATACAAACTGAACACACTACATAACACAAAATACATAATATCAATAGACTTTTTTTCAGGATTTTACACTATTCCAGTATGCAAACATGACAAACATAAATTATCATTTATGGTCGATGGTGTCAGATTGTTCAAGTACAAAAGAATGCCAATGGGCTTGTCCACGTCACCTCAATACTTTCAACAATTCATAGATACATTGTTAGACCCCCTGCGATGGAATATGGCCATTGCATACATAGATGATATTCTTATAATTGGAAACAGCTGTAGAGAACACGTATTTAATATCTGCAAAGTATTTAATATACTGAAACATTTTAATGTAAATGTAAATGCAAAAACTAAACTCCTTCGCCAAACAAGAAATAAAGATTTTAGCACACTACAACACTCCCCTCCCCCCGAAGTCACTAAACTGATCCTGATGAAGTAAAAGTAATAGACCAAATTGCACCACCTGGGAACATCAAAGAACTTCGCATATTTGTAGGGATGGTGTTGTATGTAAGGAGATATGTACATAATTATGCGAGCTTAACAGAATCTCTTATCGATCTCACTAAGCAAACAACACAATACACTTGGGGCGAAAAAGAACACAGGATGTTCCTAGAATTATTAAAGGTGACACAACACACTCCCATACTACACAAGTTCGATGAAAACAAACGAACCATACTAGCTTGCATGCATCACAAACTGTCATTGGAGCAGTTTTAATGCAAGAAGAAAAGGATAAGGAACAAAGATTCATAGTAGCATTTGCGTCAAAATGCCTAGCACCGAATGAAATGTGTTGGTCCAGGACTGTAAGAGGTCTTGGTGAAATAAAATATTACTGCAATTGCTTTAGACAGTGCCTATATGGTAGGCATTTCATTATAGAAACAGACCCCACAAGTCTCTATTACCTTAAGTCTATGGCAGAGCATAATAAAAGATGGCAATGCTCTGGCAGAGTACTACTTCGAGGCAATAATAGTGAAGGGCAAACTCAACACATTAGCAGATGCTCTGAGTAGGATACCCATGACACCACAACATAACCTAAAAACCATTCCTATCAATAATGTTTTAATGTAATGCCAAACCTAAGGCCTTACACTACACAAACATATACACAGGACCAGTTAAATGCTTACATAAAAATCCGCAGAAAGATAAAGTAATCCAAAACATTATTGGTAAATATAAAATAATAATTGGGCCAAAATAACCCTTTTCAACACAGAAATTCAGTGCACCAAACACAAGTAAACAAGTCAACGTTAAAAGGAGAGAAAATACCATTACAAATAATACCAAATATGGTGGTACACATTTTTCAAGTCTTGATAAAAATGATAGAAGATAACGAAATCGACACCTTACAATCCAAAAGCATGGATCCAGTCCTTAAATGTAAGATTATTGTACACAAATCCAAAGGCATTACTCACTATATACCAACATGTACACATGAGCAAGAATATACTAATATATAACATGATAGTGAACTACTTATGTGCCCCGTATAACAAAACACAACAAACTCGCCATTCACAGGGGAATATGCACGCAACCCCCACATTCAATAGTTGAAAATCGCCCTCACTTACCCAACCAAGGCCGAACCCAGATATGCCAAGCAAGCTATACAATACGGGATAGCGGCCAATGGCAAAATATATCTAAAATGTAATACACTTATTGGACAAATAAAGCTTAGACACATGCCGCACTACTACTCAAATGAAATAATTTTTGCCCCCTTGTCACATTATTAGGAGGTAGTCACTTCGGGTAATTCAAAAAACTCCAGAAAATATAGCAAATTTATTACTGGGATAAAATTAATAAAGACATTAAGAATTTCATTAAAAATTCCCCCACATGCCAGAAAAATTTAACCCAACACTCAGAAACCAATGGGTCAATAACAACCCATTGAACCACCACAAATACTAAAAGCATGTGCTCTTGATGCTAAAGGGCTGCTCCAGACGTCAAGGCAAGTCAATTAATATGTCTTAGATATGACGGAATATGCTAGTCGCTAAGTCATTGCAAAGCAGTCCAAGCCATCGATGCAGTAACATGTGCCACATTCACTAAAGAAGTCATTCTTAAATACGGCTATCCGCAAAAATTATTGCTGGAGAGGGGGACATCGTTTAACAATGAACTCATTTCCGAACTCTTAAATAAACTACAAATCAAAAAACTTCAAACGACAGTATACAACATTGCTTGCAATGGTTTAGTTGAATCTTTCAACAAATTACTTGAGCAACAGTTGACGGCATGCACTTATGAAGACCGGCAAGCTGGGACGAATATTTAGAATCCATAATTTTTCCCATAACATCAATGCCAGTACTAAATTCACTCCCTTCTATTTAATACGTGGGATCGAAGCCATGCAACCTATGCACGTGTTAGGAGAAAAATATTCATAATGGGGGAACGAATGGTGTGAACACTAATAAAAGAAAGGGAGCAGGCTAAAATTAACCTAATGTCAGCACAACAGAAGCAGAAATTACTCTTTGACAAAACACACCAGCCTACAAAAGTAAAAAACGGCGACTGGGTCTGGGTTCGTAACCACGTGTGGCAAAAATCCCTCACATATAAATTCAAATGACCATACTATGTCATCAATGTAATGAGCCCGTCCACAATACAAACAAGATAAGGCAAAACATGAAACTACAAATACGCCTCCATAAATACAGGTAGAAAAGGATGCACGGCTCTGCATAGCCGGCGCGACGAAAGGTATAAGTGGTACACATTAGCATCGCGGCACAGCGTAGCACAAAATGTCAAGCAATGGCGCTATGCAGGCAGTGCGGCATGCACGTACGTTTTTTTTCATAATGCCATTCACACCCTCCCCCCCCCCCTTATCATTCCATGAAACACGCGCAACTCCACTTACATTAAGGCCCGGAATGTTCCATTTACTCTCCTAACACTATCCTTTTCAAAAATAAATCATGTTACGATCTTCATAAATGGATGACCAAAATTGATATACTATCACCATTGATGTTATTCATCGATACAATATACAAAGTTAATGTAAATTTCTTTTATGGTTTCGTAGATACAGCACACTAAGATAAAATGTTTGTATAGGCGCCATTCGGAAAAAAGAGACGTGCACACTTGAAACACACAAATTAATAAATTAATATGTCCTATCACAGTACAACTTCTTCGCCACACTAAAAAGAAAACAGTTTATTTCTTCCAGAGGAAAAATTTTTTAATATTTCATGTGGGGCTCTCTTACAAATTGGCGGAGAAATGAGGCTTTGCATAGACCATTTTGATGGTTTTATTTGAAACTGTCAGCATATGAAGTAAAGTTGAAATATGTTTGGGAGTTTCGTAGATGCAAAAGAACTGAGCTAAATGTATTATATGGCAAACTTGTTTTAGAAAGTTAGATGTGTCTGACCCTCTTGAAGTTTATCAGTTTCCATGGCCTGCATAGTGCTACACTTGCAAAATTTGGCATAAATCCGTTGTTTCTCGGAGGTATAGCGAAATTTAAATTTGTTGCGTGATACTATGTTTCAAAATGGACGACAAAAGAAATTTTTGTGGACACACATTTGATGGTTGAAATATATAAATTATATATTTTAATGTATATATATATATATAGGCATCATACAAAGATTAATTGGAATTTATTATATGGTTCCGACGAAATAACATACAAAACTTAAATAGGTAAATGGCCGCCATTTTGAAAATAAATGTCAGACAAGCATTAAATATATAAGTCAACATCACACACACCGTACTACTACTTGTTTGTCATATTTGGTTGGAATCGGTAATTGATTCCCGTGTTATGATATAAAATATATATGTCAACATCACACACCGCACTACTACTTGTTTGTCATATTTGGTTGGAATCGGTAATTGATTCCCGTGTTATGATATAAAAGTTATAAGTCAACATCACACACCGTACTACTACTTGTTTGTAATATTAGTTTGGAATCGGTAATTGATTCCCGTGTTATGATATAAAAGTTATAAGTCAACATCACACACCGTACTACTACTTGTTTGTCGTATTTGGTTGGAATCGGTAATTGATTCCCGTGTTATGATATAAAAGTTATAAGTCAACATCACACACCGTACTACTACTTGTTTGTAATATTAGTTTGGAATCGGTAATTATTTCCGTGTTATGATATAAAAGTTATGTCAAAATCACACACCGCACTACTACTTGTTTGTCATATTTGGTTGGAATCGGTAATTGATTCCCGTGTTATGATATAAAAGTTATAATTCAACATCACACACCGTACTACTACTTGTTTGTAATATTAGTTTGGAATCGGTAATTGATTCCCGTGTTATGATATAAAAGTTATGTCAAAATCACACACCGCACTACTACTTGTTTGTCGTATTTGGTTGGAATCGGTAATTGATTCCCGTGTTATGATATAAAAGTTATAAGTCAACATCACACACCGTACTACTACTTGTTTGTCATATTTGGTTGGAATCGGTAATTGATTCCCGTGTTATGATATAAAAGTTATGTCAACATCACACACCGCACTACTACTTGTTTGTCATATTTGGTTGGAATCGGTAATTGATTCCCGTGTTATGATATAAAAGTTATAAGTCAACATCACACACCGTACTACTACTTGTTTGTAATATTAGTTTGGAATCGGTAATTGATTCCCGTGTTATGATATAAAAGTTATAAGTCAACATCACACACCGTACTACTACTTGTTTGTCATATTTGGTTGGAATCGGTAATTGATTCCCGTGTTATGATATAAAAGTTTTAATTATTCGTGTAACACTATCTTACAAAAATGAGAACAAAAGAGGATATGTGTAGACATATTTCGTGTTGGTTTTATTTACTCCCTTCGTACTAAGTTAATATGTAATTTATTGCATGGTTTCGAAGACAGGGCATACTACTTTTAAATAACTATATCACGCCATTTTGAAAATAAGAGTCTGACATACTTGACGCATATTGGTGCATATTAACTACCACAAAACCACTTCTTACCAAATTTCGAGGTAATCTGTCAATTTATTCGCAAGATATTTCACAATATGATATTTAATTCATGACTATGCCATCTTATAAAAGACGGACTAAAGTTGTGGTTTTTTGTTTAGTATAACGCTTGTAATAAATACTTTCAGCGTACCAAAACTGGTTGGTATTAGTCATACGGTATGGTAGTTACCCAAAAAATTATTTAGATGGTTGCCATTTCGAAAATACACGTCTAATTAAATTACTTCCATATATCTGGTCTATCATAGTATTACATACGTGCCAATTTTAGCTAAAGTTCGTCCAGTTGTTTTCTAAATATAGCAAAAAAATATTTATTATTCATGTTGTCTTATCTTCCGAAATAGCGGACCAACAACAATATACACCCATAAATTCAATGATTACAACTTGAGCAGTCAGAAATCATTTTGTTTTAATCGGTTGAATAGTTTCAGAGATATAACTTATCGCCGTAAATTAAATATAGCCATCATTTTGGAAGCAATGGGTAATTATTTAGTAGGGTCTACTCTATGTGTGCTAAGTTTAGTGAACTTTTGTTAACGCATTCAAAAATTTTAAGGGTGGGACACACTCGCACACACACACTCACCCACACACCTACACACATTCAGATACACAGACAAGGAAGTGATCTCATAAGCCTTTCTTTCATTCGGAAAGTAGACTAAAACCGAAAAGAATGAGGATACTATTTAATACTACATATACTTTCTATTAAGAAATACAAGTCATATATTCCCGATCGTTGTCAACGTTCGCTTGGTAGCTGAAATGGTAATATTACGGTCTAAACGGTGGAATGAAGATGGCGTGGGTACAACCCTGAGCACCAGCGGAAATTTTTTGTTTAATTACGGGTATTGCGCAATATAAATAGTAACAATCGAAAACATATTTATTTCTCGTAATTATTTGGGTAGCATTATGTTGAAACAATATTTAATTCGCCACAAGCAGCTGGTCGTCACTTAATCAATCAGTGAAATGGATTCACTGAAGCAATCAGTAGGTTTACATAGATTCTAAGTCTAACAGTTGTTGAATTACGCCAAGAATGAGTCGTTTTCCACCGATTCGGCTTTAGAGTGTACAGCTCAAGAGTTTGTGTATAATAATGGTGACAGTTATGACAGTAATAGTGTTTGAAAGTGCATTTTTGTTGCCTAAAAATAATATTGACATTCCTAATGAAACAAGTTCATTAGGAAGCAAATATGTAAGGCTGCAAACCTTGAAAATATTTACGTCGCACAATCAGTATGTTCGTGGCTGACGTGGTGCGTGGGTGCCTAGACATGGGCACCAGCCAGTAACCGAAGTTATTGACTTTCATAGTATTTGAGTACATGTCCTTTAACGGAAAGTTGTTACATTTCATACAACTAACAACTTTGCCATTAATAAGTTGAGCGCCGTTTGTAATATTTCAAATAAATATCCAAGTCGTCAGGTGTTAACTAATTAGAAACCATAATATGCTATTTCAATTGAAATCTCAAAATTCTGTTTTACTCGTGTTTCTTCTTCAACAACAAAATTAGACATTTTTCATTGTTTATCTTCACAAACACAATATAATTAATATTCGTTATTATTCCATTATTAATTCTTCCTACTACAAAAATATATTGTAGCAAGTTTATTATTAATTAAATCGTTAAGTCTTTCATATTATATAACACACATCCTTGGTTGGATGTGGCGATAATTCTTTTAAAGAAAAAACTAGTTCTATTTGACATTTGCCTTACTTATATGGTCTCCTCGCCTGCGAGTGGCTGTCGTCTGACCATTAACCATCTATCCGCCAATAAGTAGTGGCGAGTCTACAGACAACCATGATTACTTAATTTATTATTTTTGTTTAGTAAAAATTTAATACGACTACCCTTATTAACTCATCTAATAAGGCGTATTTTTAAATAATATTCAATGCATGTACGGCATAAGCAAGTATTCTGTAATCATGTATAATTAAAACGACTGGGCCTATGATAAACAGTAAACGTTACTCCAAAAATCTGCAATGTTAACAAATATGTTTTTAAAAACAATCGTTCTTTGACTGAACTCTATTTAGTCAATGTTGTAAGGGTGTAGTGTTAGAGTATATCAGTTTCAGTTACAAAACTCGCTCGTGCTTCCACTTCAATATTTATAATAACCGAAAGGTATTATTTTACTTAGAGACATAAAAATATTAAGTTGCGCAACCAAATTTTACAAGTTCGGGGCAACCATTTAAGAATTACAAAATAATTTGTTTTCAGCAACCAAATATTTTAATTGCCAACATGCAAAAGTTAATTAGATTTCACCAAACAATATACTCAGGAATGCCGCCCTATCGCCTTGCAGGAATTATGCTCACCAATGAAGACATTGATTATATTGCAGATGGGCCGGAGCTCCCCGGACCCCCGTGTTCCCCCGTGTCGCTCCGACACTGACGTTGACGCCTCACACTCTTTCCACAGCCTGGGGGGGGGGGGGACAGAGTACTCCTTCAGGTCTTTTATAACCTGGCTTTAAGAGGTCAGCCAGTCTTGTTTGTTGAACAGAGGGTTCGCTGAGGAATCTATATCCCATCCAAGTTTAGCTCGTCGTGTGCGGGCTCCCTGGAACCCGCAACACTACCCCCCAGGTTAAAACAAACAGCCCGTCTCGGCTGCTATAGGGTAGTTGTTTCAAGATCCATAGTTAGAGATTATGTTCGCACTGTCGGGGTCCGGGAGTTGGGACAAGTCTTGATGGGTTTGTAGGTTACGCCAATCTTGAGGACGAATGGTGACATTCTCGAGTTATGCATTAAGGAAGTATCGATGGTGGAGTACCCAATTCGAAGCCCCGTGACATTGAAACTGAACATGGAATAATGGGTGAACATCAAAAAAAAATTTCCTGTTTTTTGTTGTGGCAAGGTAGAAATGTTAATCAAATTTTACATTTAAACGATTTTATACAAAATAAATAACGGCCAATACCTATGCACGTGATGTAATGAAACCACGGATTAGAGGGAGGTACGTTCATCGCCACATTTAATGTTTAAAAAAGCCCTCTGAAATAATAGCGGGTAGACTTGGGTAAGCGGGAGTGGAAAATTGTGTACACGCGTGGTATTTTAACCCATCACGTTCTAGGAAGTTCATTTGAAGTAATACATTAAGAATCTTATTTATTTTAACAATGATGCCTGCTGGCTTAAGTTAGGAGGTTATATTATATTTAAACATAGATTAACAAAAATGGTTTGTACTTATTAATGATTTCCTGTGTGAAAGGAAATTTTATATGCCGTGGTTGGCTATACTGCAGGTTGAAAGTGTGCATTGTTAGACACAGCACTATTGAAATAGCTGGCCTTTTTGCTGCAAGTTGGTTTGTTGTGATTTTACATATACTTACTCAGTCTATTGGATTACATGTTAATTATACAGCTAATGATTAAAAAGTGGCCTTAATTATATTTGAGACATGATATTACACTTAACAGATAACGTGATGTTGGAGTTTACGTGTGTTCCATATTGAGCTCTTAAACTACGTACATTAAAGTTAATAAGATTTTTTTTTATTTTACGTTAACAGCAACTTATTAATTTACATGAAAAAGTAGTTGAATAATACATTTATGATACAGTAGTACGATACTATACTTGACTTCCACAGATTAGCACTAATAAAATGTATTGGTTATTAGTATCACATGTTTGGCATTTTGTGTTGGAATGTCTTAACACTCTGTAAGCCATCAGAATGTTAGTTCAGTTCACGTCGCACTGAGTTTTGGAAATTGTTTTTGTGCTATCACGTAGAACTCGCTGTTTCGTTTGTTTGGCGTGGATTTTATAATTAGGCACTCCTCACCGATGGGATGTCCTTAATTCAAGTACCACACTCACACATTTCTTATTAATTTTAGACGGCATCACTTAGCAAGAACATTTATGTGTTTTACTGTGGAAGGTAATGTTTAGTAAAATTGCAATTGAAAGAAATATGAAACATGTTACTTATATCTACGACATGACTTAACCTAACCAGCTGTCTTATCCTACAATGTTTGAATTCTTTATTTCATTTACAATATATAGATATATTTAAGACAATGAGAAATTTTATTACCTCTGCAATTTATATTGAATTTTCATTTAATTATGAGTGAACATTTAAAACAATCTTATATAACTAGGGAATAGGGAAATGAATTTATACATACACAATTTCAATGGGATAAGGAATTGACAATTCCATGCAGTTTTGCATATTTAAGCATTGATAAATATACTGAGTTGATACTTACTCGTTTTATAATAGCCACTTAGCTTTGATTTACTTTACTGATAGAATTGTTAATGATATGACATGTACTTCATTCTCCTGATAGGCTACACTGAAAATTATGTGCTTAAAGTGCTCAATAAACTAATCCTACTCCTTGATCCTCATATTCCTAGGCCTTACTTGTTAAAGATGAAAGACTTAAAATTTACCAACTACGCATGGGTAGTAACATATGTAACAGTTTGGAATTTGCTTAATCTTTGATTACAGTTCACTTGAAGTGGTAAAACTGAATTCTCTTATATTATACCTACAACCCTTGGTTGGCTTCACATCAATAGAGAAATATTTCATCAATCTGCTAGGGGATGCCCCTTAATAAATATTAATAGGTCTATTCTTGTTTGCAATGCATGTGCAGTAACAATTCTAGGTGTGAATAAATGATATTTGTGGCATGTACTGCCTTACAGATTTATTGTCTTTTAAATTATTTCTTTCCCCACATTTACACAAACTTATACTATGTTGAAGCTATACTTTAACTTATTATGCTTGTCTACTATATAATTCTGTGTAGTTAGCTATTTAACAGCTTATGCCTGAATTAAACATTAATATCTTAATAGACGGAAGGTTGGAACAAAAATGTCCAGTATCTGTGAGTATTTTAGCAGTCACTTGCAATGCTGTAGTAACTTTACTTTTTCTAATAATTTCTGAGAAGCATTAATCTAACTTGTTAAGAGTTTCTTTTTTAATTCTAAAAAATATTTAGATAAGTCTTACCAACAGCCAATGGTCAGTTACATTGATCAGCAGAATATACTTGCGGAAAATATTCATCAATTAATTGAATTGACATGCATGTTAACATATGAACTGCTGTAGACTGTTTTCGAATAATTTCTGTATATATTAAAATTACTTACTTATTGCCTGTAGGCTATGTTGAAGGCTTATTGCTTACTTAATTGTATTCATGCGATTAAGGATAATCGTCAGTTTAACTAGCTTAAGGTACATAGTAATAGTGCAGAACAACAACAGGCAAATAATTGCCTCGGTGGGATAATCAAAATTAAGTGGGTCGATAACGTAAATAAATGGTTGCCTTGAAACTTGCCATATGTGTGGTGGGAAGGTATGTCTAATATGACCGGAAGTGTGGTGTGCTTGATTTTCCAATGCATGTTAATTGCAGTTGGGATGTTTGGAAAATGGATACCTGTTGTAAGATGTAGTTGCTGTAGGCGAAATAAATGTTGGTATAGCCAACGTGCAGGGACCACAGTTTGCTGTAGAGGGACAGTGGGAGCGCGTAAGTCACATAAGTGTGTTACGTCAATGACAGATTGAGTGCGAGTGGCGACATAGCAGCCGCAGGGGATGTGTATTTCAATAGTGCCAGCTGATTATGAATGTCAGTATTCAATGATCTATTGGGGTATCTTAACATGGTGCCTTCTGGGGGTTCGTGAGGGCGTATTGGTGGGGCAAGATGGGTTGAACAATTTGGTAGGATGTGATAGGAGGATGGCTTGTTTAACAGATAGTACATGGATTATGCAGGTGGGGTTTTGAAAGCGATATGGTACGGGTATGATATTGAAAATTTTCCAATTTTCGTTAGCACGTACAACAGGTATTTGTAGTTTGATAATCATTTGGGTTGTGGAAAAGCTGCAGTCAGCCAATTTACTTGTGTAGTATTTAAGTAAGTCTTTGGTGGGGATGGCAAGCGGGAGACCCAATTTGTTTAATTGAAGTTTCAAACTGTGTAAGTTATTTGTTAATTTGGTCTTGTTGAATGTGCTAAGGGGTAATTCGTTGAGTTAGTATGACTACACACATGTTTGGACTACCTGTTCAATGACAATTTTATTTAGCAATTGTAGGATGGCTGTGGATAAAAATATAAATTGATTTTCAAAGTTAATGAACATGTTGATTTGTGTTTGTTGTTGGCGCAGAATGTTAGACATATCATTTATAAACTAAAATGTGTTTACTTTGTTAGTAATTTGGTATTGTACCTGGTTGATACAATTTAGGGTTACATTTAGAGCGTGGTTAGTGACCCTGACATTATCAGTTAGTTCACTGATTTTGGCATCAAGTCCAGCATCGTTGTTAAGGAGTGCTTTCAGGTGTTTATTGGTGAGAACATTACAGCACCAGGATGCTGCATCACCTAGCAGTTGAATTCCCTGTTTCCTGCGGGAGTGGGTGGAAACGTCGTCTAGAAATTCCTTTAGAATGCTGCTCTCGACCTCCAGTAAATAAGCATATAACAATTTGCCAACTGTGGTAGGCCGCTCCGGCAGGATTACGACGCATTAAGAGGGGCTGCCGGCTTGTGGTGCAGGGGGCAGCAGTGCTGTAGAATCCTGCATGTTTCCTGGCTAAGGACGTGGAGTGACTTGTGAGCAGCATGGAAGTCTGGCTGGGCCTCGCGTTCCTGCCCGCTGTCACACGTTTCTCTGAGTACGATCGGACTCAGAGAATTCAAGGCTGCTTGGTTGGGCTGTAAGATGGACATGTGTTGTCTGTAGCTCCGTGTAGTATTTGATAAGTTACTGTGACACTTACATATAATGTTAATTTCCATAAGTAAAACTTATAACTAATACACATACAATTACTATTCTAACAGACATAGGCCGGCTTCGTATGCCGGGTGCAAATAGTGTCAGTCATTTTATTTGTTTGAATGTGAATCGTGAATTCCCCTAGTACCTGTATTACTTTATAGGATCCGCGGTAACGGTGTGTTAATGCCATCTGGCGGCCCCTGTTTCGTACCCATACCAGTTTGTTAACTTTAAATGTACTTTTCTTGTGGGATTTGTTGAATTGGCGTATTTGGTATTCCTGAGCTTGTATTAAATTTACTCTGACCATGTCTCTGTTTTGTTGGAGTTTTTCACACAAATTGTGTGTCCGTGGCGAATGTTGTTCAGTTACCACCCGTGTTGGGAGGGTGGCCTCTACTCCATACATAAAAATATGGTTTAAATTTTGATACTCGTGTTGAAATTAAAACAAATAAAATCGATATAGAGGTCCCAGTTTACTTGGTCTTGGTTAACACAGGCGGTAATTTGTTCCCCAAGAATTCTGTTGGCTGTTTCTACAAGGCGTGTGGGTTGTATGTCATGGTGGTTAATTTTTTTTATGTTGAGGGATTTTAACAATTGATTTACCAATTAGTTTTGGAAGCTCATTCCCCTATTAGTAAGGATTTGTTCGGGGCAGCCAAATTGAATAATTACTTGTTTGATAAAATCTGCACAGGTAGCTGTGTCTATAGACAGAACGGGGTTCGCCATTACATAGTAAGTTGCATTTTCTGTGAATACGAGGGAATACTTATTTTTCCATGTTGTAGTGGGGAGGGGACCTTTCGCATTCAGCACCCAAGATTTGAGGAGGTATTGAGGTAGGATAGAAGTAATTTGCCCTAGTGGTTGTGTGTTACTCGCTTTGGTTTTCTGGAATGTGGGGCATGACTTTCCATAATTCTTCACATCTGTGGACATATTATCCTAGTTAAGGGACTGTTTTATTTTCTCCAGTGTTTTTAGAGTACCTAAGTAACAACCCCCAAATATGTTATCATGGTGGGATTGTATGATCTCATTTACGTAGATTTGTGGGACAAGTGTTAGTTTTGATGGGTCTTGAGGAGTAATGACTTTTAAAAATATTTCCCTGTTGGCTGTAAGTCCATATCTACCGCTTAAACAGCAATATTTTGTGTCAGTTTGTTCTGGATATAGCAGGGCTTGCTTAAGTTGTGTGATATGTTGATCGATATCATACTCATCGGTGAAAGGGGAGGTATTAACTATGATAGGGCAGAGCAAAAATATAGAATCGTCTTCAATTTTGATGTATTCTTGGACATGGGTGTAAATTTGTGAATAATGTAATTTCTCCGAACGAAAAAGGATTATATTGTATACACGGGATGATTCATGTTGTTTCGAGTGGGGTTTGACAGTCTTGTTTAATAATTTGAATATTGACATTATATAACGTGGTAGTGATTTTGCAGATAGTGGCTATGGGAAAAATATTTTCTTGCGCTATTTCTGTGGTGATTCTGTACCTTTCTTTGGGGTCATGTTTACTAAAATTATATTTAATTTCCTCCCAATGACTTTTAACATATTTGCCCACCACATCCCTGATTTCGTCTGCTTTGCTAGGGTTTTGAAAAATGGCTTCTGCGAAAGCTGTGAATAGGGAATTACATGTCAGCATAGTTTCTTTGATTTGGTATGGTTCTTCGTTGGCAATGATATGAGGAATGGGTGATCAGGATGCGGTTAGCATGCGACTAAGGACGTCTGGGATAATGTTTAATTTGCCCTTCACTAATTTGGCATCAAAATCATATTGACTAAGCAAGATAGCCATTTTCTGTATGCACAAGTTGTGATCACCCATAGACCGGAGATAACGTAAACTGCCATGATATGTTTTGATGGTGAACCATTGGCTGTATAAGTATTGCCTAAAGTGTGTACATAAATATCTAATCGCCCCAAGCTCTCATTCCATGACACTGCATCTTCCCTCTTGGGGAGAAAATTTTTTGGATGGAAATACGATTATATTTTGTTCTTAAGTTTGGGTATCTCCATGTATAAGGGCCCCACCTGCTGCCTCATTGCTAACATAAATTGCTAGGATTATTTCTCAGTCCTCGTGGAATTTATGAAAAATGGTGGCTTGATAGATTGCTGTCTTTAATTGTGTAAAGGCAGTTTCGTGTTGTTCTGTCCATTTAAATGGGGTGTTGTTTATCGTGAGTTCGATAAGTGCTTGAGCTATTGAGGCATAGTTTCTAATGTATCGGCGTAAGTAAGACATCATGCCCAGGTAAGTCCTTAAATGTTACACATTGCTAGGGAGGGGTGATATTTTGACAAAAGCCATTACCTTTTCAGGGTATGTAGAAATTCTGCTAGGTATGATGATATTGCCAAGTAATTTAGCTGTTTGCTCTGCAAACATACACTTTTTTGTGTTAATCTTCACATTAAATATGCAGAGACTTTCAAATACTTTGGTTATGTTCTCTAAGTGTTCTTCGAATCTGTTTCCAAGGATAAAGATATCTTCTATGTAAGCCATTGTTGTGGCCATCTGAGGGGCCCTAAAAGTTTATTAATAAACATTTGGAAATATTGGGGGATTGTACTTAATACCATTGGCATTTTTTGATACAGAAAAGGCCTACACCACGAATTGTAAATGCTTATTTATGTTGGTCTTGTGCTCTGACTGGGATACTGTAAAATCCAAAAAATAAATCCAAACTAGTCATGTATGCAGAATTTAGGAGGGTGTTACAATATCTTCTGTTCTAGGTTACAGATATTGTACACAATTTAAATATTGGTTTAATTTCCTGAAATCAGTTAAATATCTTAGGCCTCCGGATTTCTTAGCTATCGCAAGAGAAGGTGTCCAATAGGGTGAGTCCGCTTCTTGCAAAATTACGGCGTCTACAATGTCTTTTATTTGTTTTAAGAAATCATTCCTTACCTTTGGACTAATCCCATATGGGCATGTTGTTCCTGGTTTATATGTGGTGAGATCTAATTTTACTTCAAAGGTCTTGGCTTCTGAGAGCTCCAAAATTCCAAAATCGAATTGGCGAATATGTCCTTGTATGAGTCTATAACATTTTATATTGCTGCTACCTGATCGTGTGTTTAGTTTTTGATTATTAAGGGTGATTTGATGGTTTCATTGTCAAATGTTTCTAGTGTTGTTATGCTGTGTTCGATTTATGTTGTGAATTCTGTATTGAGTGTTGTGAGGTTTAGTGGGAATTTTACTGTCTTCTTGGGTTTATGCCCGTGTATCAGGGTTGTGTCATATTTGAAAATTGGAATTACATTGTAATACTTGATGAAATCTACATCAAGTATTAAGTTCTGTTGTAAATTATCTACTATTAAAACTCTTTGGTGGTAAGTGTGGCCTTCAATGTATAATCGTAATTGTGTTTCGAATATTGGGGATGTTAGAACACTAGTAGCTCCGACTAACGTGATCTTCTCCTGGAGGAGAACAGGTTTTGATCCAATACATGTGTGCTGGCTATGCTGCTGCGTGGATAGCCTACGCCCAGTAGTGCATAGTAATTAATCCCTTTCATTTTACCAAAGCACGGCGTTGTAGCCATGTTAGCCATCTGTTTGTGAGTTGAGGGGTGCACATTGTGTCAGTTAGTGATGGGTGTGGCACAGGATAGAAGCTTGGTCAGGGTGTTATTATGCAACACATTTTCATCATCACAAATTGGCTGCAGTGTGTTTTGAAAGTATTCATTATTGGGTGCGGTGCAGTTTTGTGTTGGTGTGTGTATTCGGACTATGTGTGGTTTGAGCCCAAATTTACGTTTCATACGCTTAAAATAATTCCCAATATCTGTTGCAAAGAGAAAGCATTGGGTTGAGAAGAGGGGGCAATGGTTGGCCTTGTGTGCAACGTACATGCAGAGGGTGCAGGTGGCTTGCTCAAGGCCGCATGGCACAACCATTTCCTGTTTATGTTGCGTGTGTTTTGTGTTGTATGTGGCAACACCGCATCGTGAGTCGTGACTTGGGGATGTGATGGCAACGGCAGCCACCCACTTATGGGAGGGGTTTTTGCTATGGTTGTAAAGTGTGTTTGTGGCGGTAGATATACACAATGTCTGTTTTGTTTGTTTAAAATGTGACCTCGCTGTGGGTGCAGTCAGTTGTGGCAATACGGAAGTGTGCCAATGTGTGGCCCTGCAGTGTATGTTTATGTGCTGCTGTGTTTGTCGTGGGGGAAGTATTCGTGTTATGTTTTTCGTGTTTTGCACCGGCGTTGTGTGTATCTGTTGTGATTTGACAGCATTATGCAGTGTTGTTTGTGTTTGTATCGGAATGTTGCTGTAAGAGTTCAATTTTGCAATTTCTGCATACATTCTGTGAGGTACAACATTGTTAAAAATTGTTTTAATTGCTCCACTGATTTTTTGGTTGACATCAACAGGGGTTGCATGGTTCACCCCCTAGTTCAGAAGTTTTTTGCAGTGTAACTGTAGCCCTTTCCCGTGTGTTGAAAGGTGTGTCTGTGGTGTTGTAGAAATTTTGTTGGGGGTAAAAAGGTCTACTTTGTGTGTTTCTCTTGGGGGTAAAATTTCCTTGCTGATTGTAGGCATTGCTAGGGTAGTGTGGGGTTTTATGTGTGTTGTATGCTGGTCTAGGCTTAAATGTATGTTGGGGTGATCAGGGTGAGTAGTTGGTGACATATAGTCGTGGTTGTGGTTGTGGGTAGTATCCGCATTGGGCCTTATTGTGGTTGTATGTTGCATGCAGAGGTAGTGTGTTGTTGCTGGAGTGTGAGTTGGGTAACTTCTTTTTTTAGTTTGGTGATTTCAGAGTCGAGGTTTGTGTGTCCGTGTGTAAACGGTTGGGAATATTTAACATCCCTAGATTGACACACCTGAATTCTGTAATCATGTCTGGGAGGGTGTCTCTTTTGTGGACAATAAATTTATTGGCGATGGAAGGGAGGAGGAAATTCCAGAGGATAAGGAATTCATGTTCTGTCATAATGGGGTGGTATTTGATTCTATAGAATTGCATCATTTGTACATGTGATGAAGTGTCTTCTCCAATAGCCTGTTTTTTTAGTCTACAACTGATGTTTGACACGTTCTCTGTTGGATGGGGATGTAAATGTGTCCGTAAGGGCTTGTTTCAGCTCGCCCCATGTGATAGGCTGTGGGCGGTTGTGGTTTATATGAACGAATGTGTGTTTTTCCGGTCTATGAAGGCAATATTTAAGTATACGAAATTTTTCAGGTTCATCTCAATGGTTATTTTTGGCTACCGACTCGAGTTCCTCCAAAAATTCAGAGATATCTTCGTTTTGTGTGCTGTGAAGGTGGGTAGTTTCTCGGGGTGGAAAACGATGATCTGTATTGGCAGGGGTTTGGCCATTACAGGGATGATAGGCAAAGGAGTTGCGGTGTGGGTGTCGTAGAAGTGGTTGGAGGGAGGGTGTGTAGGTGTGAAGGTATGTGTTAGTGATTTGGTCGTAGTTGGGAAACCCTAAATATTTTGATGTTGGTGAATTTGAGAGGGAGTGATAGTATTCGGTGTCTTGTGTTGGAGGGGGGGGGGGGTGTTTGGTGAAGGTAGTGCTAGGGTGGTTTGGGATGATGATGCAATATGTTGGTGGTGTATGTCAGTGATAATGGAGGTATCTGTACTTTGTGTTAGTGTGTTCTGTGGGCCGTGTGTATCAAGTCTGTTTTCGATTTCACCAGTGTCAAGAGAGACAATTTTAAGGAGGTTTGTAATGGCTGAAATGTTTTGTGAGTACATGTTTCCAGGTAGTGTGTAGTGTTGTGCTGGGAATGCAGTGTATGTTACTTGTGTCACACACTTTGTGTTAAATTAATTTTAATGTAACTGAGAGAATAATTAACATTGAGAAAACACTCAAACTCACACAAAAGCAGTTGGGGTGTTTCCTGCTATAAAAAGGGAACAGATCTCCCATCATGAAATAATAAGCAATTTACACATGAATTAAAGTATCACACTTAAAGCATAAGCATTGACTAAGGATAAGGGTAGAGCAATTACTATGGCTGTGCTGTGATAAGGTCTTCTGTGCGATTACACTTACTCGCACATGGGGCTTATACTGACCTACCACAATTGACATGTGCTGCACGCTGCCCTTGACTCTAGGGAAGCTAACAGCTGGTCGCTTGTTCGTGCTCCTACGCTACCTTGTAGATGATTCGATGTAACTGGATTCGTTAAAAACTCATATAAAGAGTAGACAGAATAAGAAATTGTAATTTGAATACTGGAAAAGGGGGATGCTCATTACCTACATGCATCATTATTAGTGTGAGGCGCTGCCATTTGTTTTTTGCTGCGAACGTCTATAAAAGCTGATCTCTTTTACCACCATTTCTCCTAGTGAAAATATCTCTAGTTAGGTAGGGGCTTACTTTGGGATGACCAATACGAACTACTATTCAATGAAAGAGGGGAAGTCAACTACACACATTTTTTACAATATTTTGTATGTATATAACAATATGTTAACACAATAATACACTAAGATTCTTCATGCAACACTGACTTTGCTTACCTGTGAACTGACAAGATATATTTAAGATAACACAAAGGAATACAGTCATACCAGAAATGGTGAGTTGATTTTACTGACATACAGGAATACCGACAGACTAGGAAAGATAAGTTAATTATATGAATAAGAGAATACAATATACAAATACCCTAGGCTTGCCACGAGATTATTAATTCTTAAATATGGGACCTCGATATCAGGAATGCCACCCTACTGCCTGGCCAGAATTATGCTCGCCAATGAAGACATTGATTATATTGCAGATGGGCCGAAGCTCCACAGACACTCGTGTTCTTCCATGTCACTCTGACACTAACATTGACACATCACACTCTTTCAACAGCCTGGGGGGACAGAGAACTCCTTTAGGTCTTTTATAGTCTGGCTTTTAAAGGTCAGCCATACTTGTTGGTAAAACAGCAGGCTTGCTCAGGGATCTATATCCCATCCAAGTTTAGCTCATAGTGTGCAGCTCCCCTGGAGCCCACTACAATATTATTTTACAAAATCTCTCACAGATTTACTTGTGTGCAAAATTTGTGTATATGAGGTTGATATGTACCAGACATATAACATAAATTCTCTATTTTCTCATGCAGTACTGTCGTACAAAATAGCTTAAAATTATATTAATACACACGTATGATACATCTTATATATTGTTTTTGGCATCCCATTTTGGAGGCAGCAGGAATGGTGTCCGAGCAGCAGCATTATGAGAGGCATCGTTTCAACATGAAAACAAAAACATTCGCTGACGGGAATCAAGGCCAGCAGTGCGAATATAAGGCACGGACACCACATGAGGTCCGGGCCTTCTTGCATCTTCTGGCTGCCTGATCCAGCAACCACAGCAGATGGCGAGAACAGGCATCTGCGAGAGCCCTCATATGAGAAATGTCTTCTAGATATCCTAACATTGGTAATTGCAATACAATCGCGAGTGTGAGAAGGGGTGCAGGAGATAGAGGCAATTATTAATTCTAAGTCGATATAAGAGAAGAATAAGTTTGAGCTGCATACTTGTAAGAAACTGAGAAAGTTATAGTGCATTTCATATTGTAAATACCGGCAACTTGTAGAAGGATTTAGACATAAATTAAATCTCATGCTATCAAACCTAGATGATTCTTGAGTTTATACTGTTACCAGGTAAGTAATTCCGTATCACTGAATCACCTTGTCTATCTGAACGAAAGTCGTTAGCAATGATGGAGCCGTCGGTCTTTTCTAACCTCTTGCATCCAAGTAAAATCTTGCTAATAGCAAAGGTCGTTTTGATAGTCTCGCAGTTAGGAATTTTGGTTATCTAAACACATTGCTACTTTGTTTGTAGTGCAAAGAGGACATTGCAAAACTGATAGTGATAACAGAAATAAATAAAATAAGTTCAAATTGAAGAGAACAAGTTCATTATAGTGGTAACTTCAGGGCTCAAAGTGCCAACAACCAGTATAGATGTGACTATACAACAGGTAGACATACTAAGTATAACAAAAATCAAAATAACACTCAACCAGGGATAGTTATACAAATAGAATACATGCCTGTTCCACACCAAGTCTATTCAAGAGAACCACAGAGTTCCAAAAATCCCACAGAAAGGCAAGAAGTTAAAAGTGATGGAAAATGACAGGGTAAGATGACAGAACCATGCAAAAATAATGCATGGAATAATTCGTTTAGACATTGGTACAATGCAGTAAACTCAAGACGAACTTGTATAGTAGGATAATATAAAAACAGGTGATAAACTACGTGATGAGCAGGATGAACACTGTAAGCCTATTGACACCATTAGCGTAATTCATGGAAAATAAATGTATTTAATAACATGGCAGAGAAGCAAAGCACGAATGTAACCAGCACAGGAAAACATTATGTCAGTAAGAATAAAAAATCATTCAGGGTTGTAAAAAACAAGATGTATGCAGATATCATGTCACAAAATTAGTGAGCCAGATTTTATATGTATTACTACAAAGTAGGGTGCAATGAGAAGTAAAGAAAGTAATGAAGTGCTAGATAGAAGCGAGTTTTTACGGCATGTTCATTTAGGTAAGCAAGGAACTACCGAAATAGCAAGTGTCACTTTGCAAAATCAAATTAAACTATTGGAGTAAAACGTGCTCAAAGATAATGATAGGAAAACCAGTGGACACAGTAATAAAAAAACGGAGCTGTCACGTGGAAACGATCCTGTTAATAAAGAAATCTGGAGTAGTAACTAGCAGCATTCTGGAGAAAACATCAACACAGATATTTGTCAGGCCACAAAGCCAGGCATAACAATCGTGGGCAATTTGTTTCTACTACGGTCATCACAGTCAGCAGTGAGATTTGTTTCCTAACCAGGAAAATTTATTCCAAACAGATGTAGTGGCATGATTCAAACAATTCAAAAATAAATTTGCACTACAACCACTAAAGGTGTTTATCAACACAGAATCCACGACACCTTGTCACAAAGTAACACACAACACACACATAGAAATGCTTGAAGATGATGAGAAAACGCCGACAGCTGTGAACCTGAATCGACAGAAGTTCCTGGCTGTCAACCAGGTAGTTGCAAAGTCGTGTCAGCAGGGTCACAAACACGATAACATCAAAACAACTACACCTAGAGTGTGAGTAAAAATTCGAGGGAAAGAACATTATGCACAATTGGATACAGAATACAGTTGCAGCTTTATTGCATGAACAATAATAACTCAACCCCTCCAACCAATTATGGAGAATTTTACATTAGTAGAGCCAGAGAGGAGATCGAGCCATTGGTACATGAAACAAATATATAATTATGAATATTAGGAGATTGATTTCCACAGTACTTTTTTGTCAAAAAAAAATTTCCAAATTGATATAAAATTAGGAGTTGATTTTATTGAAACTTTTAATATTACACCTTTCCTTAATCACAACATGATGTTTATAAATAGTAACGATTCAAACAAAATACTTCATGTATCGCTACACACATATGTTGTAGAATATGAGCAAGTCCTTAAAAAACAATACTGCATCAACATACTTGATACCATAGAAGTGTATATAGAAAGGAAAGTGTTAGGTATATTAAATAAATAATTTAACGAATATCAAAAGGGCTAACTTTTAAAATTTATTAACAAATACCAAAACAGATTTGCGAAAAGTACTCTAGAATTTAAATAAACCAGGAATTAGGAAATAAAACTAGACACATTAACAGATAAACCAATAAGTAATAGTGTGTACAGAATCATTCCAAAAATATGGGAGGAACTAATAAAACAATGCAAGACATGTCTACTGCAGGATTAATTGAAAAATCAATTTAGTATATGCAGCTCCTAACTTGTTATAAGAAATAAATAAGCTTGTTATAAGGAAGAAAGACAAGTAAATGAGATACCTTACAGATTTACATATTTTAAACCAATATTTAAGAAGGGTACAATACCCACTGCAGAGAACAGAGGATATATTGAATACATTGCAAAACACAAAATATATCACCTCATTATATTTGTTTTCAGGATTTTGTGTTATCCTAGTTATAAAATAGGATAGGCATAAACTTGCTTTCACAATAGACATAATAGGACTTTATCAGTACAAAAGAATCTCCATGGGGTTATGTACATCACCACAGTACTTTCAACTATTAATTGATATACTGCTAGGACCCCTTAGATAGAACACAGTTATAGCATATACTCATGATATATTGATTTTGGAGACAACTTCAGAGAACATATAGCCAATATGTAAAAGTAAATGCATAGAAATGTTATTTTGCAATATAGGAAATAAAAATCCTAGGTCATTATATACCACCAGATGGTATTATAAGTGACACATAAAAATTAAAACCATGCAACAAATGGCACCATAGGGAAATACAATACAGTAAGAACCATTTTAGGTATGGCATCGTGTTTACAAAAGTACACAACCAATTATACTTCCAAGGCAGAACATCTAGTAGAACTCACAAAAAATACTACAGAGTACAAATGGCGAGAATGCGAACAGAAAACATGTGTTTAGAATCTAAACACGTTATACAAAATGCAATCATTTTACAATGCTTTGGCAAGTGTAAAACAACAATACTGGCATCACAAACAGCAATATTGGGAGTATTAGTGCAACAAGTTGATAATAGCAAACCCAGACATAAAGTCACATTCCCATCAACAAAGTTATCTCTTAATGTAATTAAATGTCAACCACAAATGAGAGCTAAGTACATTCAAATACTTATGCAATAATTTTAGACAATAACTATATTGTTGAAAATTCATTATTGAAACAGACTAAGCTAACTTTACATATGTAAAATTCATTGCAGAACATAAACTTAGAACAAAAAATTACAATCAGATAAATAAAATACGACTTTCAGGAAAAAATAGGTAAAGGTAATTTAAACAATTTTACAAGAGGCATTGAGCAGGATTTCAACAGTAAGATTAGCACATCTACAAAATATTAAAGTCAATAAATGCTGATTACAAAATTATAATGGGAATGAGAAATTACCAAAGCATGTTTACAGCTTTAGCGGAAAGTTTATATCAAAATACTCGAAATAGACACTGAACTCCAACAAAGAATTGCAAAATATATAAATAACACTAGGCAAGATGTAAAAAATCTTTTGGGGAAAATGGGATCACACAGTTGTGACAAGTCAAAAATAAGGAGCCATAACAATCTCAGAAATTACCACATTACACCGACAAGCTAATTTCACTGTAGAAGTATTCCAAGTGACAGTAGATTTTATACAGGAAGGAAATACTAAATTTAATTAAATTAACTAGTGTAGACTCTGTTTTAAAATGTCAGATTATAATAATTAAAGAAAATGAAACATCACACTATCTACCTGTTTATAATCATGAAGAGGAATACATTAACATTGATAATGACCAAGAATTAATCATGTGTCCTGCACAACAAAATACACAGTCAATCCTTTTCAAGCAAATTTGAGAGAGACATGCATATTCAAAAATTAAAAGTTGCATTAACCCAACCAAACAAATTGAAAACCAGATATGTAAAATTAGCCAAACACTATGGTATAGCGGCGAATGGAGAAAGTTATCTAGAAATCCACACTCCAATATGAGAAAAGGAACTCACTCTTGTACCAATGAACAATGCAAATTAACTTACAGCATCACATCATGATTCCTTACTGGGCAGTAACCATTTTGGAGTTTTCATAACACTTCAATTAATTAAACAAGCATACTATTGGGACACAATGAATAAAGACATAAGGAATTATATAAATAATTGTCGCATATGTCAAAAAATAAAACCAAGTAATCAACAGCCAATGAATCAGCTACAACCAATTGAACAGCCCTCACTGTTAAAGGCATGGGCATTAGAAGTTAATTGCCCATTACAAAAACCCCAAAGAGAAAACTGCTATATTCTAGTAATGACAGGATTTTTCAGTAGTTATGTTGTTGCGAATAATCTAAAATTAATTGATGCGGAGACATGTGCGAATTGTTTTAAATATGTCATATTGAGATAGGTATGTCCTCTGAAAATATGAACAGAAAGGTCACATCCTTTAATAATAAATGCATCACAGCAATATTAAAGAAATTACTAATTAAGAAACCACAGACCACCTTGTATAACCCCATCTGCAATGACTTGGTAGAATCAATGAATAAGATATAACGGAAATAACTTACAGTTTGTACACATGAGGATCCTAGGAGTTGGGAAGAATATTTATAATTTTTAATTTTTAATTAAAACACAAATACAAATGCAAGTACGAAATTCACACCATTTTATTTAATACATGGGACAGAAGCAATGGAACCGTCACAAATACTAGGAAACAAAATAAATACTCCGAAATGTCCAGGATTGCTGTGACAATGCACTAAATGATAGAGAACATGTTAAACTGAATTTAATCCATTCTCAACAAAAACAAAAGCAACAATTTGATGAATCACATCACTCCAACTGCCTTAAATAAGGGGACTGGGAAATATTCCGTAATATATTACGCCATAAGTGATTAACATTTAAATAATTCAAAGGGCCCTACTAAGTGAGAAGAATAATTGTCCCCTCTACCATACAAGTAAGAGTAGACAGCGCCGGCAATTTGAATATGGCAGAGTAAACACATAAAATACAAAAATAGCACACATAAAAAAATGTAAGACAAATAACTCTGTTTTTATTATTATTTCAGGACACAGGAAGAAGAAAGTTGCAATATTACTACAAAGAAAATAATAATATTGGTCTCCTTCCTGTGGGCATTACTAGGGACAACAATCAAGGCATCATACATAACCCATGCAGGACTATACTGGCGAGAAGTAGAGGCAAAATTATATTATGGAGAGACAATTCCTCTTACTTATGTTATTCCCGTACAGAAACCCACAATATAGGACAAACTAGATGTTTGGCTCCCTAAGGCATGTGTGTTAAACATGACAGCAGTGTGTAATAATATTGGTCTCCTTCCTGTGGGCATTACTAGGGACAACAATCAAGGCATCATACATAACCCATGCAGGACTATACTGGCGAGAAGTAGAGGCAAAATTATATTATGGAGAGACAATTTCTCTTACTTATGTTATTCTCGTACAGAAACCCATAATATAGGACAAACTAGATGTTTGGCTCCACAAGGCATGTGTGTTAAACATGACAGCAGTGTGTAATAATACTAGAGCAATGCACAAATACATCGAAACACTGCAATTCCCAAACAAAATATCCATTTCCACTATAGGTAAAAGGGGAATTCAAATTTTAGGGGAAATTGGATCCTAGTGCTGCAATATTCTTACAGACAATCATTTACATGCCTTAATGTCTACCAATAAACAATTAGCAACCCAATTCAATAATTTATGTAATATGGTGCCTACATCAAACAAATCAATATCTTGATTGCATCAATAATAAACACAAAACTACAAACAGAAAACCAAACTAATGAATTAGCACAAGTAAAAAACACCATAAGAAAGACTCAAATTCAACAAAATATTCCATAAAATATTATGTAACCTGCGATTATTCTACAACAACCTGCAACAACAATTATAATACACATCATAAACAACGTGATTAGGAAACAAAAAAATTCTCACACATATGGCCCATTCTCAAGTGAACCACTTACGAATTCAATTAATCCAACAAAAGCAATTACAGGCAGATTTGGTCATTCTTGAATAAGACATTAAAAATTTTCTATCGGAATTGAGTATACCCAGGACAAATATTGAGTTATACTACTCATGTCTTATAGCACAATGCATTTTCTCTCAGTCGCGGATATTAGTGAAAATTTCAAGATCCTCTTAATTACTAACTGGAAAATTTCTGATAATATCAGCAGACCATGAAATTTGGAAATGAAACACATACTATAAAACAGTAAATTCAGAAATTAACAATAAGCGAATCGGGGATTGTAAAGGATGTATTCGGTAACACCGATAACATAGTACATAACATTTTCAATATTCCGAAAGGAACCGCCAACACTGACCGACATGAGTGTGTCTGACTCTCCGAGCAGCCATATGGCTTGATAATTTTCAACACCACATGACAAAATGTAAATTCACATGTCTACTGGGCAAACCATTTTCTATTAAAATTATATTACAACCCCAGTTTGTTATCACAAACGCATACACAACTTAAGAGTGCTATGTTTTAACAACTCGCTCAGTAAGGACATTCTGCCAGCCTCATTTTGTAGCACTGAACTACAACTGTCGTGTGGGCGCGACCTCGTAGAAAGAAAGCAGATAATTATTAGTGCATCACACGTATGTGACAAATATTCACCACATGCGGTGAACACGCACAACATAATTCCTATGCATTGGATAACCGACAAATCATTTTAAATCAACGAATTGCGCGTGGAAGAAGGCATACACTTTAACAGTAAAAAACAAACCCTTGACAAAAACTGGCCAGTAAAACATGCACAATTCAATATGTTAGCAACTTATCAGGAAAATACGAATCTACGAATCACCGCCAGAAACAACGCATTTCCTTCATAGAAGGAATAACTGTATACATAAGAGTAGTTCAAAAATATTTGTTAGTAGAAATAACTAATAAATGACTAAGCCCTACTTCTCTTCAATACCTGGTAAAGGTTAATCCACTCTCTAGGAACCAGCGCCCAAGAAGAATCCACGCAGGGCCGGCAAGTGAAATACGCAAATTCACAACATTGCACACGTAATATGTCACAACACTGACCAATATTGGAATATATACACTTAACCGACGAAATTGCACATGAGTATAACAATAAGGTGTTAGCCAATATAGATAAGTATTACGGAGAAATTACTGCAATAATCACGACTCAAACATGCGAAGCCTGAGGTTTTCAGCCGCTCACAAGCCGAATCATTGAGGGCGTAACGGGCTCTCATTCATACTGCCGCCACGAGATAGCAGCAACTACCTTAACTAAGTGTCTAGGGTGTAAATAACTTTCTAATAAATGTTAAAACACTGGGGTATCAATAATTCTATTTTATAATAAGGCAGTCATATGACCAATACATTACAGTACAATAGGGCAAACATACAATTATAAATAACATTATTTAGAGGTCAGATAATAAGAAATATCTTTTATATTACCACTGTTGTTATTAATCACTTGACTAAGTGAATAAGTGAAACAGTAGTTTATGTGCAAACAGATACCTACAATTCAACAAACATCATTGCCAAGATATACACTGCAAGCGATGTAGATATCTGTATTGTATCATTCATGCCCTAGATATAATGTGCTATAAGGTAATACAATTTAAAAGTAATATTTATATTTTTGTAAAAAAAAAACTTTTTTTTATTTTTTCTTTATTACACACACTATAATTAAATTATATGCTCTAAAATTGTACTGGCGAATAACTTAATATTGTAATCCAAATATTTTAAGGAAAGTAATGGGATACGGAATAGTACGGTGGTTATGGAATATTGTCGTATGGGCTCTAGTGTGTGCTGCACTCTCTTGTATAGCGGCACAACTACATCAGCAGTAGCTAATATGACGTTACAACATGGCCGAGTTGAGTTAATAATGAGTGTGTTTCTAAAAAAATAGTTTTGTTATTTAACACATAAGGAACTGCTTCGCAGGTACGTTTCATTAATGTTACTGTAATGATTGTTTAGTAGTTTATTTACTAAACTATATTTTATGAAAGAGGGTAAAGATTGAAATTTCTCCCAATATAAATACACGTTATTTTGTTGCCCATGTTTTGCTGTTAATGTCATGTCTGTTAAATGTAGGTGGGGCGGCGGATGTGGAATACTACATCAAAGAATTATTCCATAACCCCATCTAAGCATTCCTACGAATCTGAAATATGTTTTATGCCATTTGTTTTTTATTTAGATGGTGCATTTCAGGCATGTCGTTTTCTCTTACACTCAACCATTAATTAAACCAATTAATTATATGTGTGGTTTTTATATTTGTCATTTAATATTTCAATGAAAAACTGTAATTAACTGTTGGTGCGTGTTATATCAAACGTGCAAAGTGGCGAAGTTGCTGTCAACTGGTTTAGAGTCACTGGTGTCTTCCGTCCGAACATATATTCAAAGACAATGACTACATTGCTGCTGAATATGGTAGACACTGTTTAAACCCAACGGCAACAGGACCAGGGAGATGAAGTTCAACAGTACCAGAGAGATGGATTGCAACAGGACCATGGAAATGCAGTGCAACAGGACCAGGGAGATTCAGTGCAACAAGACCAGGAATGTGTAGTGGTCTAAATGGCTGAACAAGCAGAACCTGTAGCAGGTTAGCAGACTATGGTCTGTAACATTATAAATAGCTATGCCTAGTTTAACAGTTGTAGCTTGTGAGTCCGAAATGTAGTTTACCAAACAAATATTTTCTTAGGACCATCAACAGCCTCTGCTACATTTTCACCCTATGATATTTCGCCACCACCAAACAGATATAAGAGAAGGAAAACATCTCGACGGGAGCGGCCCCAACTGTTCCTCACAGATATTGACTTCTACCCCGTATACGAAGGAGTTGGAGGTGTCTCTCAAGGGGCGAGCATCTAAGAAAAAGGCGGAGGTTCCTAAAAAGAAGCAGGATAAACAAAGTGAGACGTCTAAGAGAGTTAAGGTTTCCAAGAGGTCACATTCCATTGTGTCTGCTTCTTCATCAAAATCCGCCATTGCATTATAACTCATAAATTCTAGTGATTATGACCTCACAACAAAGGAACATCAACCTGATGACAGAAACGTTAAATGTATTGTTTGCACTTCCAAGTTTTGTGATGATCTGAAAGGGGAACAATGCGTTCAGTGCATGCAATGCGAGATGTGGGCTCATGTGGAGTGTTCCTGTTGCGAAAAAGATGCTTATGTTTGCGATTTTTGTATATAGTATGTGTTTGCAACTATGTTTTTAGGGATATTCCAAAACCTCTGTCCTATCCCACAACCCCTGCCCAACAATTTTTGTTTTGGTTTTGCTATTATAATTTTCCTTAATGTTTTTGCAGTAACGTGATCACTATATATATTTTTACCAAATAAATTATCTTTCCAATGATGCTTATATAATTCTTTTTAAGCACTAATGTCACAAGTTAGTACCAGAAATGTAAGTGGTATGCCATATCCCCTTGCTTTCCTCTATATACATTTAGAGTGAAAATAACATGGACATAAAAGAATTACTTGCCAGCTACTAAGAACGTAACTGTTTTGTATGATAACATTCAATCAAACATTATTTTATTTTGTAGAAACTATAATGAATGATAAACTATCAAAATTGTTTTCTTGTATTGAGAGAAGTGACGAGCAAATTTCACATGTTTGCATGGTTTGTGTATGTTGGTGAAAGAGCCAATGTAAATAATTTTTGAGAAATCTAAACTTGTAAACCGCGTTTGCAAGTGATTGATAATTTACACAGTAAAATTGCAGCAATGTGTAATTGTACCACATATAAATAAATAAATAAATAATTTTGATATAATGTAATTATTATTGCAGAAATGAAACTGTTCATTGGTACAGGAAATTCTTGTTGCTTAAAATATTGCTGTTCATAATTTTGCCATACACTTCTATGAATTAAGAAACAAGAAAAATGTTTGTACATAAATTAAATTCAGTAATTTATAGAGTGCAAATCACTCAGTTTGGTATAAGAGCTGTAAAAAGATTCTTGTATTCTATTATAGGTAGATAATATGTCAGTATAAAGGAACAATTGTATAGGAAAGTTGTATTATTGAGTAGCAGTTTTGTACGATTCCGTGGCACTATTAGAGCTTTTCATGTGTTTTATTTTGTCTTTACCCTTATTCGGATAAAGTTTACTTTTGTTGTCAAGTCTTGTTGTCCTTGATAATCTGCTGTTAATTTTCTGCTTGCAAACTATTCCTTTGGTCAAACTTAAATTTGAAATTTATATAAAATAAAGGTTATTAAATATTTATTTTGTCATAACAATTATAAATTCGTAAGGAGTAATGTTTTTATTTGTGTATTTTACTGAGTGATAAAAATGTTTCACTTCGCTGTTCTTCTAGTACAAAATAACTGCGTGTTGTCAATTTGTCAGTTATGCGTTGTCAAAATGTGTGTTGAGTTTCTCATGTTTTGTGTTTTGTTCAATCTATTAAGATAGCAGCACTTGGTATAATAGATTATTTATTTTCATTGACATAATTATTATCTAGTGTTAGGTATCCAAAAAATCATGAACCAATTATTTGTTAAAAATATTGGATAAAAGTCAACCATTATTGATCAATCTGCTTGTAACTATGACCGCTAATAACAGTACCTGTTTCGAACCAATACTCTCTGGATTTATTACTTCCTGTGTGGTGCTCTATGGTGCTCACGCGACCATCTTCCCTTCATGAAATTATCTTCACGTCTGCTTTTTTTAAATCCTGTTGACAATTTATTAATTATGTGGTGACAAAACATACAGTACCACTGTTGGTAAGTTTAATGTAAATCTTTATTTACCCGCCCATGTTTTAGTGCATTTTATTTTGTAAAGTTTTGACCTTTTGGTTATATATTTATGTTCGTGGTAGTGCAACTCCTTGACCAACTTTACACCTTTGATGTGTTAGATGACATCATGAGCAGACTCCGCATGTTACAAACTGCCATATAACTGTTATTACTCCAGTTTCATGGCCGTGGATCTGGCTAGCAGCAGCACCTAGTTCAACAGGAAAGTCAGCATGTTACAAAATATTAATTTCTTATCTTGACCACCAAGAACGCTCAACAAAATACTTCACTTACGGTTATTATAAGAAGCATGTAACTTATTTTCTTAATATTTTGTTATCATAAAACACAACAAACTCACAAGTTTACAGCAGTTATTAAAATTGTTTATGAAATTTTGTGTAAATAAATAGACAGATGTAAACAAGCTTACGAAAAACGATCTAATTGTTTATATAATATATAGTTATGAATTTACCATGAGGTGCACCACTTTAATGTAAAACTTCTGGCTTTTGATATCATATGTATTATAAGTAATATATTTTTTTAAATCCTTGTTACTACAAACGAATAGAATTTCAAACAAAAATATCAAACCAATTGTACAACTCAGCAACAAGAAATATATATAAAAAAAGTCACACGGTATTTGTTTACTTATGTAATATTTATATTAAGTTTAAATTCATTTGCCTTGTAACCTTACTCTTGTGGACATTTTTAGTTGTTTATTTGTAATTACTGGTGGTTAATAATTGACTTTTTATGGGTGACTTTCAAACTCGGCCTAGTGTTTAATCTTGATTCCAAATTCATACACACACCTAGATCCACTGTTTACGTTAGTCACCGTCGTCATGGCGAATTATGTACTGAGGCTGTCATCACAATCACTGGTATATGGTTGGTGTGTCTAAGAGTGGCACACCATAAGTAGTAGAACATTTCAATACAATGTCATCACTACTGTAATTTAATAAAAATAGGCATTGAAATGATTACGTACACAAATTACACAGCACCATTTCAGAATCAAAAATTGTAAAACACGTGACACTCTAAATGAATATTGAAGTTTGCCACTGCTTCATAACTGTAACACATGCGAACGCGTGAAAAAATGGACCCTCCAGGTCACTCAACCACCTCGATCCACCAGCCGCTATAATTCCAGCGTCGGCAGATATTAATTACCAGTGCCTCTTCCTACATAGAACTACCATTGTTCCAGGAAAATCTATCACATATTTGAAAACAGTTGGCAATTTGTTTATTGTAGGGACATCTCCTTCAACCGTATAATACTTAAGGCGGCTACACACGTAACTACATACTTGACAAGCATACAAGCACAAGTTGTTTGCGCAAGTATACATGACGGCCATATAGCCTCCACACGCACAAGTATAAACGGACAAGTGCCAGTGTAATGTCGGCGATGGGTGATGATGACATGCTCGCGGCAGCAGCTGTAGTTCTGATCCTCAAGAAAAATACTAAGAAAAGAACACGTAAGTGGTGTAAAGAATGGTTAATGAAGAGGAATAGTTTGTCGCACACGAATTTGTTAAACGAGTTGAGGATGTATCCCCTGGACTGACATAATTATTTGCGAATGGATGAAGAACATATTGTAGATTCTTGTCACTCGTTGCTCCATTAATTGAAAAGGAATACAAGGTAATGAGGAAGTCCATTGCCACACTTAAGTGATTACTAGTAACGTTGTAATTCCTTGCGACAAGTAGAAGTTATGCAGATATGAAATTTACAGCAATTATCTTATCACAAGCTCTAAGTTAGATAATTCTGTAAAGGTACAATGCTATCTACACAGAACTTAAAAAAGAAAGGTATTTGAAGGTACTAAATTAAATCATTGCGAATAATAACATGTAGTATTAGTATTATCGCTAATTCATCAGTAGACATAATACGGATATTACCGGAGATTATACAAAATACTGCCTAACCCAATTAAATGGCATTATAATCACTCAGATATGAGGCAACATATTGATTTGAATCTTCTGCAGAAATTTTATCTACAGTGTTTATAATATTTGGTGTGTTGACGTTCCCTTGATATAGTACTAACCCTACCTATTTGACAAGCAGGGGAGGCGGAACGTGCCTTGTTGTCAGGAGCTGTTGTAGAAGAGTAATTATAAACAGGTTGGGTGAAATGTTCGCGAGGTGAGCCATACGGCTGTGTTGTATTGTTTACAACAGAATGTGACAGGTTAAGCATACCCATTTCCGCCATAAACAATGCATCATTGATAATTTTTTCCGCCCTTTGTCTCTGAGACGTATATGTAAGTCCTCATTATTTTATTGAAACATTTTTCCTAAACACATCATACTGGTTATCGGAAATTCTAGGATTTTTTTAAATTTTCCTCAATTGTTCTTAAAATGCTGTCACACTTGTCGTTAGTGGCATATTTAGGTGGTATTCCGAATGCGGACGCTAGTTGATGGGGTACAGTCATGCCCCGATGCAGCAGAAGATGATAGACCTTGTAGAGATTGTTGCACAGGTGTACCACTCGATTCCTGTGAATCATCCGACGTTCCATGAATACTCTCTCCAGTGTCGTCCTGAAAAGTAAAGCACTCTAGTTCTTTGTTACAGTTTCCACAAACAGAAGATGAGTGGAAGAAAACAGCACACGAGTTTGAATCGAGATGGAATTTCCCACACCTCTCTGATGTATCGACGGTAAACATATTGAAATCACACCTGCAGCTGGAGTTGGTTCTTTTTTATATAAACACAAACACAAACACTGTTTGGTCTCACTGGCAAATAGCAGATGCAAATTATCACTTCATACTGACGGATTTCGGGATCAACGGACGTATATCAGATAGCGGTGTTCTTTGCAACACAGTGTTTCATGAGAAACTAACGAACGGTTCACTATACATTCTGTCTGCGTGTCAAGTTATAAACAGAGCAAGGAAACTACCACACGTATTCGTAGGCGATAATGCTTTCCCATTGCGCTGTGATATGTTGAAACCATTTCGATAAAGTGACTTAGACAGTGTCGACAAAAGTATTTACTATTATCGTCTCTCACGAACTCGAAGAGTAGTCGAAAACGTGTTCGGTCTTTTAGCAGGACGTTTTAGAGTATTCCACACAGCTATTAATGTTTAATTAGAGCATATTGACTCCATAATGATAGCTTGCTGTGCACTACATAGCTATTTAATGACACAACACGTCATATCTACGCTACACCAGAAACATTCGATGTCGAAGATGTTGAATCTGGCTCAGTTGTCTCTGGCTCAACAACCGAGAAGTAGAATATTCTGTTTCTGCAGAAATCCCGAGTAGGTAATTCGCCAATGAATGTCATACAAGTGAGGGACGAATCTGTAAATTATGTTGTCAATGAAGGCAAAGTTCCTTGGCAAAATATGTGTATACATTAAGCTGTACATATTATGTAGGTAATGCGCACACATGTTTACATGATTGCTTATTGGGTTGCATGTTACGTAGGTAACAGAATGTTCAATTATTTCTATTTTACGTTATCCCAACCATACAGTTGCCTACTTTTTAATAGTGAAATGTATAATGCGGTATATGTATTGAGACCAAAGGCTACAATAAATACATTGCCACAATGCAAACATAGCTGTATATCATAAACGTTGGTTGTTGAATGCCTTGGCGTTTCCTGGTCTCCAAGAATGTCGAAGTGGTCATAATACCACAGGCTCGGTACATACATGCAATTTGCGCCTGCTCCAGAACGCTGGCTTGCCTCTACCTTTTGACCCTCTTTGCGAACATTCGTACGTGAGCTGTTTATTTTCTACACAATTTTATCCCGATCAGCACTGGGGACAATTACTTTCAGAATTGCAACTATTCTCCTAAACGCCGCTTCTCTTTTTCCTTTGTCTTAGTATTCCTTCGATTTTATACGCCATAGACCGGGTTCACTTTGGTAAAGTCTAATAAAGTCGTCAATAACCTTACGGTTCCCTTTCCACAATTCTCTAGACATTGTTACAACAAACTAACGCAAACAATCTTCTACAGTGCCTGCTAGCTCGCGACTGGTTCCTACTTGCGCAGATGTTATCGCCGGTTCTCTCCACACAAGTATACTTGTGCATGCTCTGACTGTTCAAGTATACAGCATAGACTTTCTTACTGCCAACAAGTCACTTGTGTAGTCCAATTACATGCACAGTTTTTTTGTACACACGGTCATGTCTACTAGCCTAAACGGTTTGTGCATGTACACTTGTCAAGTATGCAGTAACGAGTGTAGCGACATTTACGTACGGTGCGCCGAATTAGAACAAAATTAAAGTAAACTAAATAGATCATTTTAGAACTTTTCGCCCGTTTATTCCCAGGAGTATGGAGATTTTCATCACTCACGTGATTTGTTTCCCTTCTTTTCTAATTTTGCATGCAGATCGTTCCGATTTACCTATTGCAGCTGCTGCACGGTTACTAGAATGACATATCGGATGAATAAATTGCCCGGATACTTTTCCTTATCACAAAATTAAGCACATTCCTTTGGACTTCTCTGCTCTGACTTTGTAAAGTTTGTTTGCATTAGTTACTAGTTGATGCCTTTATAAAACACCTGACACCACTGCCACCATTATTGCATACATTGTAGGTAGGTTAGTGGGTTAAATGTCTCGTCGACAACGAGGTCATTAGAGACGGTTAATACCTTGCACTTATCATTAGTGTGCGCATTAAGAGTTCCATCAATTGCGAGCGTACGGACACGGGAAATACTGTGGCACAAGTTATGGCCAGTCAACATAACCCGCCCGCAGCTGCGAGGTGTGGATAATAGTGTCGAATGGAGGAGGATGTTGCCTTGCAGTTCGCATATTTTTCGGCTGCACACTTGTCGCGGTCGAGTAATATACATCCTATCAGTGGTGAGTGCAATAACGTCGTGAGTGTGAGAAGGGGTGCAGTGGATAAACAAAGGTAATTACTAGTTCTCAGTCAACGTAAGAAAAGAAGAGGTTTGAGTTTCATACTTGTAAGAAATTGAGCCCATTACACTCTAAAAAAAAATTTGTAATATTTACTGAGAAATTCTTTGTAATTTTGCAAGTGCTTGTAACAGTACAAAGATTTTTCATGTAAAACTATAAGGTCCGTGTTTGTAATAGACCTTAGGAAATGTTTGTAGAATACTGACCCGTTTCAACGAGCTTCAGCAGTATAGCAGGCACTCAAGAATGTAAAACCGTATATAGCTGCTTGTGCAAAAACTATTGGTGATGTATAGTGAAGATGCGTAGTAAAAGTAATGCATTGCAAGTCTGAATTACGTAAAACACATAAGACAACCGTATAATTCATTATTTTTTAGTGTTTCCTAGCTACACATAACCCTTAGATCGGCTCTTCATACACCGTTGTTAAGATTCGTCCAAATCTCTTAACTCAACAACCGAACACTTAATAAGAAATAAAATTACCTATTCTTTATAACCGTATAAGTTTAATATAATTTTGTACGTTCTTCAACGTATATTTACAGTAAAAATAATTGTTAACGCCGTAAGTCAAATTGTTCTTTTTGTTTTCCAGAAGAAAAAAATATTTTTATGTACAGTTCTCAATAATGGAAGTTGTAATACAAAGATATCATTTGTAATATTATAAATAAATGCTTTCAAAATTTTACAAGAAAAATATTTGTAGTTTTACAAAGGATTTCCTTGGCAACTGGGTTTCCAAGGATTTTCCTTATAAAAGTACAATAATTTTTTAGAGTGTATAGTAAAATTCATATTGTATATTCCATAAACTTGTAAAGTGATTTTGCTTTATAGTAAATCTCACTCTATTAAACCCAGTTGCTTACTGAGGTAACGCTCCTACTATTTAATGTAATTCCCTTTCGCTGCGCCACCTTATCCACCTGAAGGCAAGGCGGTAAGAATAGGCTATGTTATCAGCAAAAACATTTTGTTTAAAACTTGTTAAATGGTCTACTATGTGTCACACTAAAGAAACTATTTAATTAACAGCATTTTATTAAATGGTGCTTCACGTGTCCCGCCGTAGCACTACTTGTGTACAAAAATCTGGCGAGAATAAGATTTTTAACATCAAATATATTATATAAAACATTCATATTAATATGGTACATTGCTATCATACAAAATTGTATGCAAAAGAGGCCCTGTGTAGACACATTTGATGGTCGTTATATATTCTGAGAGCATACAAAGTTAATTTGAAATAGGATACATCAGTTCTTAGTTGTAGTATACTAATATTAAATATTTATTAGGCCACCATTTTGAAAATAAGAAGCTAAACCGTTATTTTACATGGTGTGCCATATAAATTCATCTTTGCCAAATTCGATAGGAATCAGTTTGATAATTTCACAAATTATGACACAAAACCTTCATTTATTAATGTGATGCTAGCTTACAAAATGAAGGACAAAAGAGGATTGCTGTAAACACATTTGGTAGATGTAATAAATATTACTACGTTACAAAGTTGGCTTAAATTTGGGTTCATAGTTACATAGATACAGCATAATAAACTAAACTGTTTATTTGATACGATTTAGATTATATGCTTCTGACCTGACTTACTTGGTATTAATTTCCTGTCGGAATTGGAATGTATAGTTTGATTCTATACCTTGATACGACAGTATTTTTTCTCCATGTGGCTCTCTCTTACACAATGAAGTACAGAAGAGGGCATAAATTGACATGTTTGAGACTAGTAATACATTATTTCAGTCCACGAAGTTTGGTGGAAATTGGTGAAACGATATTTTGTATAGAGCAAATTAACTTTAATTTTAAATTGCCAATACTTTTTAAATAATTGTCTTATCCTCTTAAATTGCAATTGTTTACATTATTGACCACAGTATACATTAATGGCAAATTTAGCGGGAATTGGTTGGGTTGTTTCAGAAAAATTACGTAAAAGCATTATTGATTCATGAAATCTTAATGACGGCCTAACAACAAAATAGATCTCTATATTAAATTTTTACATGATTATTCGTCAACCAACAAAATTTTTTTAAATCGGTCAAATTGTTCCCGGGGGTTTACACAGTGATCTAAATATAATACAAAAAAGAGGCACTTTGAAATTTATTACCTGGAATGACCAAATATAAAAAAATTATCGTGTCGTTAGAAAGCAGGCGTACTACGTGTGTATTCCGTTTCACGAGTTAAAATGATTTTAGGGTGGAGCTTACATACACACGCATACACCGAGACAGAGACGCACGCACAGTGACATGATCTCATAAAATATATTTTGTACGGAAAGTAGACTACAAAGGTTCTCTTTCAAAATGGGAAACTAGTATGGTGATACGCTTTGAAACTAAAGTCTCCTACTAATCAGCAGAATTATGCCGAGATTGTTGTGAATCATTGTTTTCCGAAGTTTCCGAGGGTACACACACATGCACACATACACAAATCTTACCAAACCATCAACCCACACAAAGAGAAGGTCAGTATAATCTCATACATATTGCCACTGTTGATCATGTAAATATTGTATTTTAATAAATAATAATATTCCTCGACCTTGTGATCATTCTGAAGACATATCAGAAAATAAGCGACTTTACTTCATATAGTATATTATGTTGGTAACTTTTAATTCGAACATAATATATTTATTAACTGAAGTTTCCGTGATATTACAACACTGCAAGAATTTTTTGCATAAATGTGCAACATATCAGTTGGTTGTCTTTAGCGTATAATTAAAAATATATTTACCTATAAAATGAATTTTTGCTCGTTGCGACTCTGATATAAACACAAATACAAATTTGTGGGAGGACTTGTGACCGGAATGAATGTACTACAAAAAAAAAAACGCGTAAAATTTATTTACGAATAATAATCTGCACAGAGGTCGAATGTTGTCATTCGACTCGTGGTATCGCGATGTGGCCTGTAATTTGATCTGAATATCGCTTACTTAGGCTTCCAAGAACCTCTGGCCTTGGTTCAACACCGACACACAGCAACGATCGATAGGAATACTTTTTCCAGTTCGGTTACAGGACTCGCGCTGTATTGTTAAACTGTATGTGTGACATGAGTTCAGTGTTACTTGGGATGTGCGTGCGCTAGGCACCATATCGGTGAGTAGGTGAGCATCAACGATCTTAAAATGTTGAAACAAAAGGCTGTATTGTAGTTCTTCCAAAAAAGTTCAAATGGAATAATAGTTACTCAGCTGAAACTAATGAGCAACCAAAGCCCAAATGAGGAATATAGGTACAAATACAGTTACATGTGAAGCTAGTGCTAATATCAGTACAGCTATAGATGTAGGCCTAAACGATCCTGGTTATGGTATGAAAACTGCTTGTATTAGAGATGGACCTTATAGGCCTAAACGATCCTGGTTATGGTATGGAAACTGCTTGTATTAGAGATGGACCTTATAGGCCTAAACGATCCTGGTTATGGTATGGAAACTGCTTGTATTAGAGATGAACCTTACAGGCCTAAACGATCCTGGTTATGGTATGAAAACTGCTTGTATTAGAGATGGACCTTATAGGCCTAAACGATCCTGGTTATGGTATGGAAACTGCTTGTATTAGAGATGGACCTTATAGGCCTAAACAATCCTGATTATGGTTTGAAAACTGCTTGTATTAGAGATGGACCTATAGGCCTAAATTTGAATAAAGAGTACAAACAGTTTAAGGGAAGTTTAGATGTTTTAATGAATCGTGGTTGTAATGTGATTTTCCGTGGCTATAAACCGAATTTAAATAATGTTTATTATTGGCTGATGCTTGTATAAATTTTAGGAATAGTTCTTAAATGTTGTATTAATTTTGAATATCATTTTGATATATTATTCAAAACGTAAATTTTTTAATGTGTTTTACCCAACAGTAACACTGACTTTTACCACTGCGTTAGTGATCATTTTCTGTTTTGAATATCTTCTGTTACTACAAGGTTAATGAAATTTCTAGCCAACTTTTGTACATAATTATCGCTGTAGTTATAAATTTCTATGCAAGTTCTTGTAAATTTACAAATTTAATTTGTAGTTTTACTATAAAATAATTTAGGTAATGTGCTCCTCCCTCTCCCCCTCCCTTTTTCCCCCAAATTTAGAGTCACGCTACGGCTTTGGCGTATACTATGTTTGAGCACAATGATGGATCATTCGTACATTTGGTAATTAATGTGGTCAGCAATTGCTTTAAATGTGTGTTTATATAGAGGAAATGTTCTTACTAGAGTGCGTGCAGTACAACTTCATAATAACCACAATTAATGTAAGCAATTATAATCTTTTGTTGGTAATTGGCGCACTTTACTTTGTCAGGCCGGAAACCTTTGAGCAGCGAGTATCTGTTGACCTCACACGGGTTTATATGCGGCTAATCTCAACACTAATTCGTGGCGGGGAGGAGAAGACACGCGCAGCGTGGCAGCTGTTCCGGGCCATTCTGTTGTCGCTCAGCTACTGACCAGTCCGTGACGAAGGTGCCAAATGCTCAGCGTGGCAGCTGTTCCGGGCCATTCTGTTGTCGCTCAGCTACTGACCAGTCCATGACGAAGGTGCCAAATGCTCAGCGTCCGCAGCTCATTACGCGGATGCATAACGTTGAGGAATGATACATTTCAACTTTGAAATTTGCACTTATAGAGTTTTTACCGAAGATGGGCTTTTATAAAAGTTTGCATCGTGATGGTCGCCCGTGATAACATATTACTACAAAATAATATATGCTAGTCTGTTCAGGAATGAAAAAGTTATATGGGGTGGACGTATATCCAGACAGACGTTCGGGTGATTTCATAAGCCTAGCTTTTCTTAGGAATTTAGGCTAAAAAAAAAAAACAGGACGTACCTGCTTGATCGTGTGCATTTGACAGTATAGTTAGATTCCATGCAGTTATTGACATTTAGTGATCCAATGATATTGAGATGCTCAACAGACTGAACTCGGTCGTGTGGCAGAATTATATGCCATGGGCTGAAATATATAATAAAACAAGATTTATAAAATGCGTTAATTAAGCCACACACCAGCATAAATACTTACATACAATGAAATGCACGTTTGTGTTATAAATACAATAAACACGCGTGGGAGATCAACAAGGGATGCGACTTGTTCACAGAATCAGTTTCGCCAGCACATCGATTTGAAGGTCACGGCTAAGAGTTTAAACTCGCTCGCCGGATGACACCATCACACGAACACATAATCTGATTAGATGTGAGGAAGCTAAATCCTTTAGGTGAAGGGGGATTAAAGGGACTGAAGTATACTTAGTGTGGTTCGTTCGAGAGCAGCCTCTGCCGAGGCATTCCACTTCTGGGTTGGATTTCAAATATGTTCGATTATGAGAGCGGGGGGAAGGGAGAATAATTTAGTGGAAGGATCATCACGAAAGAAGAGAAGAAAAACAGAAGTACTCGGTGTTGACACACTAAGGGAAAGGAAATGTTGGTAGTCTTCGAGGTGTTTCTTCATCCTGCTATTACAAGGCTCTCACTAAAGCGGCTTTCACGCTAACTTATTCCGACTACAAATTAGGCTTGGCGTAATCCGTTTAAGTGGGGAGCCGTACTCACATGGTCCTGTTACTGGCCGGGCTAGGTTACATCTACGCGTTATTTTCAACAAACGATAACTTAAATTAAGATTCATATTAGTCGCGAATTAGCCCGTTCAGAGCCAGTGTACACAGTTGTGTACGATGCGTATGAGTAATTTCAATCGGTACTGCACATGCGAAGATCAACCACCCATGATCTTACGTATGGGTTAATGATTCGCAAACCTTCTAACTAGTCTAGTATATAATTGGTTCATATTACTAAAGCCAAACATGTAGCCTACAGCTAATTAACTGTGACAACGAAACAAATGTTGTGTTGACTTAAGTACAACATGCATATGAAATTTTTGTTTTGCAACACTTGAATCCATAAATTAAAGAGAGTCTGACATAGTTAAGTTAATTTATAAAAGCTTCAAATTGATTAGAAACAATGTTAGCCTACGTTTTTTCAATTATATTTCAAATGGGTATGATTTTTGTTTTGTATTTTTAGACGCGTTAGCACGCACCGGCCACGAGTTCCCATTACGCACAGTCCGGCGCTGTGGGACTGCTGATCCCCTTCCTATCTCATTCTAACCCCAGGCGGTCTACCCGTCGCGCCGCTCGTCTATTGGCTGGTGTCACAGCCCCTCCTGCCCACTGCTGGAGATACCGACAAAAGTAACTTTGGAGGGGGTGCAAGAATATTCTGGGAATTAGGACTCTCGGCGCAAAGCGATAGGACATTTCTGGACTCCTGGCAGTCTTGGTAGAAGACTTTTGGTCGAGTGCGCAGTGTGAAGTCAGATGCGAGACGACGGCGGACGTGGTGCTCGTAGTGTGAATGGACGAGAGGGCGTGAAACCCGACGAGTGAAGCCTACTGTGCGCAAGGGCGCTCGGAGAACGCTACAACATTGCGGACTGGCCGGACATGGACTAAACTGAGGTGCGACTGAATTAACATGAAATACGGAATTTGTTGCAAATACTGGAACTGTTACATGTGTATACATATGTAATAAAATAATTGAATAGGTCTTGATACAGTGTATATTGGGACTGATTTTTAATTATTTATGTAATTTATTTCTTTAAGGTAAATATAAACTGTATTAAGTTAAACATACTAATTTGTGAACAGAAAGTGGTATCTATTTATTGTGAGAAATTGAGTCAAGAGAATTTGTTCTAAAGTTATTGTAAATAAAATTAGGAAATTATAATTAACTGTTTTATTTAATTAAGACCGCCATTCCTTAAGGAACTGGAAATAGAAATTGCAACAATGTAAATAATTTAAGAGTTCTCCAATAGTAGAATTAACAAATTTAACTATCGAGTGAACGGATGACTGTCGAGAAAATAATTTAACATTTTTTTCTGATAATGCAATGCTTTATCCAATGTGTTTAGTGTGTATATAGAAAACAGTTAGGTAAAAGAGCTCAGTAATTACGATCTATTAATATAGTTTCATAATGGTTACTGGTGGATGAACTTGCGAGCACGCGCGTGAGCATGCACTTACAAGCAGAGAAAGCGGTTATCAACTCTCGTTGAAGTTATATGTATTATATTTACATACATTATATATATATATATATGCCAGTAGTAGATCATTGTTCCTCCTGGGACATAATTCAGGATTCGGAACAGAGCCACGTAATGCGACCATCATGTTGTTACGTCACGCGACTGACATGTTGGATCCCAATATATTGTATTCCGCCATATTTGTAGCCAGTACACCAATATCTTGGACTACCATTTTGTGTATCCATTATGCCACCATATTTGTAGCCAGTACACCGCCATATTGTTACTCACATTCGTTCGATGGATCAGTCTCATTCGCTCAATCTCTATCTTTGTAACGAGTATGAGTTTATTCATGCTCTTGCATTCCGAGAAATTTCTCCAAGTACTCCCACTTTTTCCTCTCTTGCATTCTTTCTTTACTTGTTCTCTTCCTTCCTTTCTTTCTATTCCATTTGGAACATTTTCTGTGAGTGCTCCCTTTTTTTCTCTTTAGCATTTTTCTTTATTTCCTTAATTCCTCTTTATTTCCTTAATTCCTTTCTTTCATTCTTCTCTCTCCTATTCGTTCGTCATTTGTTTACATCGGCTGACATTTATCTCTCACCTCCGTTCGACTGCCATTATGGTTTCCTAATTTTATCATTTGTCTCTCACCTTCGTTCGACACCATCTTTGTTTACATTTACATGGAGGTTACCATCATTGTATTTTAGTTTGTCATTTTTACTGGAGGCCGCCATATTTGCTTACATTTACATGGAGGCAGCCATCTTTGTTTTCGTTTCTCATTTGTTTTCTACATTAGTTCTTGCTTTAGCCACTAGATAATGCGCCAATCATTCAATTAATTGATCTCGCATCTGTCGCATGCACTCGGCTTGGGAATTGGCTACTAGGGATGCTACTTTTTTTAGAACTCAAAATACCATCTAGAATGGGTGCAGGATCGAACCGCGGGCCTTGGGTCGCCTAACTAATTCCTTAGACCACTCGGCTATCGCGACATGCACTCGGACAAGTATTTATAAGAAGTATATAGCTTCAAGACAAATTGATAATAACTTGCCACTCATTAAAGACAATACATTTTTATTTCTTATATAATTTTTAGTGTTTTTATTTACACATCAATATTTTTAAGTTTTTTTTAATTTTAAGTATTTACGTTTTATTATACAAATTGTATATATAATATAATTTTTAAATTATAATTTTAGATATACTTTTATAAGTATTTTATTTTATGTAAAAATATTTATTAATTATTTTTTATTAAACTTTTAAGTGTGTCGAGTGACAAGTCTACAGAAATGCATTTTTCCGGCAGATAATAATATGACATCAGAATATATGATTATATGACTTTGACCAGCACCATATTGGATTTTTATAAGCATATATAAATGTTCTTTAGTAAATATATGCCAAGTGTTATATATTATTAACATTGATTATTCGCGCATTATCGATTTTGTTACATACAGTTTTTAATATCTCAGACCTAAGTATTTACATAATATACCAATTATCTCCAAACCAAGCTATCATTATATCAATACTAATAATTAAACTATCTATGACAACCATATCATCTTGATACCCAAATACCATCCACTCATAATAACCTACCATACCAGATAAGAATTCTGCCCCTCTCATACTAAATAGAACATACCGTCAAACTATTCCGCTCTTAGGAAACTAATCACGCCATTAAACTATTCTCCTCACACCATCGATGCTATACTTTATTCATACTGTCAAATTACCGAACATGTGATCAGGTCATACCAATCAACATAACAGCTATACCAACCATACAATTAACTAACTGAACAACAAAGTCATACTTGCGTGCGTTCCATCCTATGTCAGGACTTAGAATTTATTTTATTTCTCTCAACATCCTCTTAACCTAACCACCAGTCCTAGTAAAAATTCCATTTAGTCTCTCCACTTTTTGAAGTATGCACTCCACACTTTTGTGTATGACTTAGAAGGTATCTTCATATTTGTAGGACATTCATTATTTTTAACTTAGTCACTCCCATTATGCTCCATTATAGGACTTTGAATAACATGTTAACCTAACCTAACATATCCAAGGCATCGCTCTTAGCACTGCAAGGACCACCATCATCACCACCACCTAAAAGACTGAGCTATATCATATTGGGAGTCATTTTGGAGTCATTTGGAGACATTTGGAGTCATTTGGTGTTATTTTGGAGTTACAAGGAGTCATTTGGGGTCATCTTGGAGTAATTTGGAGTCAATCTTCGAGTAATTTTTAAGTCATTTGGAGAAATTTGTAGTCATTTTGGAGTCAATTCGGAGTTTTTTGCAATCACTTTGGAGTCATTTAGAGTGACTTGAGTAGTTTTGGAGTTATTTTGAGACAATGAATCAGAAGTCAAGAGTCAAATAATCATTCTTGTGAGTGACCGGTCTGACAGTAGTCAGCTTTAAGTGTGACCATGAGCTCAAGCTGAGCGAAGATAACACGTGGACGAAACATATATTCACATTAAAAAGAACTTATTTACTGGCAGGGCAGTGATGATTAGTTAGCAGCTATCGTTGGCCATTTAGAATAAATACTATAGCCCTCCTATGACGAGCAATCGCATAAATTCGATTTTTAAATACCACTGAATTAATAAGCGATTCAGAGAAACAGATTTGCATATTACTATGAATATATTAGATTAAATTTTATATAAAATTACTTTACCAGATCATTATGTAAACATGTTTGATAAAAATGGTTTTAAATTAATAAATGATGACCAAGTATTTATACTATGTAAAGGTTTAAAAGTAATGAAAAATAGAAAATGTATACATGATTCAGAATTTTCTTAAAAATGTATATATTATATTATTTGGAATCTTACTATTATCTCTTTAACAATTTATTTTATTTTAGCATAAATTTACTAGATGTTACCTTAAAGTTTGCTGTTTTTAAATTGACACAAATCCTGCACAGATATTTGCAAAAAAAATCAAATTTGCTTGTTTTTAACTTTAATTTACATGATTTTAGCTTAGATTTGCTTGATTTTCGGGATCGAACATTAAGGTCAAATGACGCTTCAAAAACGTGAAAAAGTTGCTTGAAAGCGAGAAATTGACTCTATTTTTGGGTTAAATAGTTTGATTTTGAGCGTTTTTTCAGATTTTGTGCTAGGTGAGTCAGAACCCGCAATTTACATCTACTGCGGTGTGATTTGTGTTGCAATTTTATATTGCATTGACTCTCGTCCCGTCAATGCCTGCTCAAAACGCCCTACTAATTCGCGTTTCAACCATTCCGCCTGGTTTTCAATTGGCTTGTTTGTTTCCCGCAATTCGCGAATCATTTGCTCTTTACTTTTCCGCATTACGTCAGTCAGATTTACCGACTGCTCTTTCATTTCCTGCATTTCGCGAATCATTCGTTCGCAGTGATGTTTATCTAAAACCAGGATTTGTTCCATCAATGACATCAGTGGTGGGTTAACAGTTCCATATGTTTGGTCTGTTGGAGGCTCGGTGTCAGTCAAGTCGGCTATTAGTGCATCCTCTACGCTCTCATGCACTGTCAAATCTGAGCGTTCGCCAGTCTCTGCCATTGCGTTATCAGTGCGAAATGCTAAACTCTTATAATCTATATCTACAAAATTTCTTTAAAAATATGGTGTTCTCTTTTGTAGACATATGCTGCAATACCAACAAGTTTATATGGAATTAACTATGGAATTATTACGAAAATTCTTTGAAACAGATACATATTATTCTATGGCAACTGTGGATTTAAACCATGTAGACCTTAGTTAAGTCTCCAAAAATACTATGTAGCATGCCTGCGCCTGTTGTGTGATGTTACTTATGCCCCACAATGGCCGCGATTATAATTATTCAACACCTATGACTAATACACAATTATTTGAAAGTTGGTGTGTGCAAATATATCAAACGAATTATATAAGATATGTACATCTCTCTATGCCTCGTCTATGGGAATCAGAATTTCTTTCAAATCTTCCAAAAAGAGAACCAACCAAACAATTTTAAGTCTATATAAAAAAAAAAGCTTAAAATTCCATATGACAACTAATACTATAACAAGTTATAAATAATAACAGAATTAAATTTCTGAATTGTAAAATATATTCAATAAAATTCAACATCATTGAACATAACACTTATTATCCTCGTGAAAACCAACTTTCCAAATAAAGTCTATAAAGGCATTAATATTTTCAACTCTAAACACTAATGACTTTATCCTTAAATTACTTTCGAAAGTTTAAACCATCACTACACAAGACAGAAGGACTAGCATTTCACATCTGCCAAAAATAACAGTACTAAAAGTGCGTTAAACCAAAAAATTAGTAAACACATAATTAGCTGTTCGTGAATGCCAAAACATTACTGATGATGAACTGTATGATAGCTCTGCCGATCCGCTGTGTGCTAACCTACAGGGTGATAGACGTCTTGACGTCGCTCTGCAAACCAGGACACCCGGCGTCGAAACAAATTCAGTAGATGGTAGATATCCCGATGTCGCTCTGCAAAACAGGATTCCCGGCGTTGAAACCAATACAGTATAGAGTAGATATCCCGGGCTAGTTCTGCAAAACAGGACTCCTGGCGTCGCAACCAATTCAGTAGAGGGAAGATATCCCGATGTCGCTTTGCAAAACAGTACTCCCAGAGTCGAAACCAATACAGTATGGGGTAGATATGCCGGACTAGTTCTACAAAATAGGACTCCTCGCGTCGCAACCAATTCAATAGAGGGTAGATCCCAATATCGCTCTGCAATATAGGACTCCCTGCGTCGAAACCAATACAGTATAGAGTAGATATCCCGGGCTAGTTCTGCAAAACAGGACTCCTGCCGTCACAACCAATTCAGTAGAGGGAAGATATCCCGATGTCGCTCTGCAAAACAGGGCTCCTGGCATCGAAAATATTTCGTAAAGAGTAGATATCACGATGTCGCTCTGCAAAACAGAATTCCTGGCGTTGAAACAAATTCAATATAGGGAAGATATCCAGTTGTCGTTCTGCAAATAAAGGACACCTGGCATTGAAACCAATTCAGCAGGTGGTAGATATCACGATGCATCTTTGCAAAACAGGTCTCATGGTGTCAAAACCAATTCAGCATAGGGTAGAAATAACGGTGTTGGTCAGCAAAACAGTTCTCCTAGTGTGGAAACCAATTTAATAAGGGCTAGATATCACGATGTTGGTCAGCCAAACAGGAATCCCAGCATCGAAACCAATTCAACAGAGGGTAGATATCAAATGATGCTCTGCAAAACAGGTCTCCTGGTGTCGAAACCAATTCATTAGAGGGTAGATATCATGATGTTAGTTTGCAAAACAGGACTCCCGTAGTCGAAACCAATTCAGTAGATGGTTAGATACTCCGATGTCGCTCTGAAAAACAGGACTCCCGGAGTCGAAACCAATTCAGAACAGGGTAGATATCCTGATGTCGCTCTGCAAAACAGGACTCCTGGCGTCGTAACCAATTCAGTAGAGAGTAGAAATCTCGATATCGCTCTGCAAAACAGGACTCCTAGTTTCGAAAACAATTCAGCAGATGGTTGATATCCCGATCTCGAACTGGAAATCAGGACAATTCACATCGAGACCAATACAATAGTGGTTAGATATCCTGTTGTTAATCTGCAAAACCGGACTCCCGTCGTCGAAACCTATTCAGCAGAGGGTAGATATCACGGTGTCGCTCTGCAAAACAGGTCCCCTGGTGTTGAAAAGAATTCAGTAGAGGGTAGATATCCTGATGTCGCTCTGCAAAACAGGTATTCTGGTGTCGATACCATTTCAATAAAGGGTTGATAACACGATGTTGGTCTGCATAAGAGGACTGCCGGCATCGAAACAAATTCTGTAAAGGATATGTGTTTCGATGTCGCTCTACAAACCAGTACTCCTGGCATCGAAACCAATTCAATAGTGTGTAGATATCCCGATGTCGCTCTTCAAAAGAAGACTCCTGGCGTCGAAAACATCTCATCAGAGGGTAGATATCCCGATGATGCTCTACAAAACAGGACTCCTGGCATCCAAACCAATTTAGTAGAGGGTAGATCTCCCTATGTCGCTCTGCAAAACAGGACTCCCGGAGTCGAAACCAATTCAGCAGAGGGTACAAATCACAGTGCTGCTCTGTAAAACAGGACTCCCTTTGTCGAAACCAATTCAGCAGAGGGTAGATATCACGGTGTTTGCCTGCAAAACAGTTCTCCTGGTGTCGAAACCAATTCAATAGAGTGTATATAACGATGTTGGTCAGCAAAACAGTTCTCCAGGTGTCGAGGCCAATTTAATAGAGGCTATATATCACGATGTTGGTCTGCAAAACAAGACTGCCAGTGTCGATTCCAATTCAATAGAATCTAGATATCCTGATGTCGCTCTACAAAGTAGGTCTTCTGGTGTTAATACCATTTCAATAGAGGGTTGATAACACGATGTTGGTCTGCACAACAGTACTCCCGATGTCGAAACCAATTCAGTAGCGGATGTGTGTTCCGATGTCGCTCTACAAACCATTACTCCTGGCATCGAAACTAATTCAATAGTGTGTAGATATCCCAATGTCTCTGCAAAAGAAGACTCCCGGCCTCGAAACCAATTCAATAGGGGGTAGATATCACGATGTTGGCCTGCAAAACTGAAAACCCGGTATCGAAACAAATTTAATAGAGGGTAGATACACCGATGTCGCTCAGCAAAATAGGACCTCTGGCATCAAAACCAATTTAGTAGAGCGTAGATATCCTGATGTCGCTTTGCGAAACAAGACTCCCAGCATCGAAACAAATTCAATAGAGTGTAGATATCCCGATGTCGCTCAGCAAAACAGTACTCACAGCATCGCAACCAATACAGTATAGATATCCCAGAGTCGCTCTGCCAAACTAGACACCTGGCATCACAACCAATTCAATAGAGGGTAGATATCCGAATGTCGTTCTGCAAAAAAGGACACCCGGAGTCGAAACCAATTCAGTAGATGGTAGATATCCCGATGTCGCTCTGCAAAACAGTACTCACAGCGTAGAAACCAATACAGTATAGGGTAGATATCCCGGAGTCACTCTGCATAATAGGACTTCTGGTGTCGCAACCAATTCAATAGACGGTAAATATCCCATGTCGCTCTGCAAAATAGGACTCCCACAGTCGAAACAATTCAGTAGAGGGTAGATATCCCGATGTCGCTCTGCAAAACAGGTATCCTGGCGTCGAAACCAATTAAGTAGAGGGTAGATATCCAGATCTCATTTTGAAAAACAGGACTACTGGAGTCGTAACTAATTAAGTAGATGCTATATTTCCCGATGTCGCTCTGCAGAACAGGACTCCCGGCATCGATACCAATTTAGTAGAGGATTGATATCCCGAAGTCGCTCTGCAAAACAGGACTTCTGTCATTAAAACAAATTCAGCAGAGAGGTGATATGCCAATGTCCCTCTGCAAAACAGGACTCCCAGCATCGAAACGAATTCAGTAGAGGATAGATATCCATATGTCGCTCTACAAACCAGGACACCTGGCGTCGAAACAATTCAATAGAGTGCAGATATCCCGAACTCGCTTTTTAAGAGGGGACTACCAATGTCGAATCCAATTCAATAGAGGGCAGATATCCCGATGTCGCCCTGCAAAACAGGACTGCTGGCGTCCAAACCAATACATTATAGGGTAGATAACCCCATGTTGCTCTGCTAAACTGGACTCCTGGCTTCGCAAACAATTCAGTAGAGGGTAGATATCCCCATGTCGCTCTGCAAAACAGGACCCACAGCGTCGAAACCAATTCAATAGAGTGTAGATATCCCGATGTCGCTCTGCAAAAGAATATTCCTGGCATCGAAACCAATTCACCACAGGGTAGATATCCTGATGTCGCTCTGCAAAACAGGACTCCTGGTGTCGAAACCAATACAGTAGAGTATATATATCCCGATGTCGCTCTACAAACCAGGATATCTAGCATCGGAATCAATTCAATAGAGTGTCGCTATACCGATGTCGTTCTTCAAAAGAGGAATTCTGGCGTCGAAACCAATTCAGCAGAGGGTAGATATCTCGATTTCGCTCAGCCAAATAGGACTCCCGGCAACCAATCCAGTTGAGTAGAGGGTAGATATCCTGAAGTCGCCCTGCAAAACAGGACCCCTGGCATCGAAACCAATACAGTATAGGGTAGATATCCCGATGTCGATTTGCAAAGCAGGACTCCGAAGCATCGAAGCCAATTTAGTAGAGGGTTGATATCTTTGATGTCGGTCTGTTTTTCAGAATTCCCAGCGACGAAACCAATTCAGTAGAGGGCAGATATCCCGATGTCGCGCTGCAAAACAGGACTCCCCAATCAAACCCAGGACTGGAATGCTGGTTGGCGATGATGTGGATGGATGCTCCCCCGAACTCTAGACGGCTTTCTATTCTGTAGATTTGGATGGTGACGTCACCTGGTCCTTGAACTGTTGCTTCTCGAAAACGTCGCTGATCATACATCGTCCTGTCGTCAATCTTAGTCGGTTTCCACGACGAAATCATATTCTTGGGGTTCGTTATTTTCTTCTAAGCATCAGTTTATAGAATATTTTTTAATATTTCTTCTTTTCAATCGTATTCCTTTAAAATTGTTTCCATTTGACAAGTTTGCAGACAAAAATCTTGAATAGTTCCAGATCCCTAAATGTTTTTACATCACTCTGCCAAGGAAGCTAATTTAGAATGAATTTGTAAGGCTCTTTTTTACTGATTGTTCCTGATGAAAAACAGTTTATTATTTCCAACTAGTGTAGCGTGATTTCAAGAGAACAATATAACAACTATTCAATTAACAAAACAATGTCCCTAGCATAGAAAACACTAATTTATTAATGTAACAATATTGCACTCTATGAAACAGTAAATCTATCAAACTATACCCTCCTATATGCTATATATCTTCAAACAGTTCACATATAAAATATTTACCGAATTTACATTAAATCAAGAACATTCATAGTATTATCATAACATTTGCAAAATGTGTGTGTTACTCTATCCACTAAACCACTGGTCCCCACTTGAGAGTGCCCTAGCCACTGGGCTTCTGAGGCCCACTTGATATATTTCTATCCACTGAGCCACTGCGCCCCTACTTGGTATCGCTCTAGCCACGGGGCCGCTTTGGCTCCACTTGAGATATTTCAGGCTATTGCATTCGCTGTATCCACTAAGTCACTGTGGCCCCACATTAAATGTTCCTACTATCACAAAGTGTTTCGTAAAGTGAATTCAATAGGGAAAGTTCCTACAATGATTCGTGAAATGCTTCGCAAACAGGGAGATATGTTTCTAGACATCGAATATGAAGGCAAATGTATGTGTCGCCGTATAGCTAGAAAAAATTGTTACTAAATACTACCTTTATGAAAGATTGTATTATTTATGTTTAACATTTTTTTTGGGAAAGACAATTTTGTGGGGTTTTAAACTATGTTATTATTGTTATTTAAATTTTGAGCATTGCAATTGCTGTGAGTATGAGTTATGAATAATCAACTTGGTGAATGTAACATCTCAGTTTTTCTAATGATATTGTAATATTATGAATGTTCGTAATTTTATGTATTTTTCGTAAGTGTTAAAAATATTACCTGTTTTGCATAGGTTTAGTATGCAATATTTTTTATTTTGATAGTTATATTACTTAATAGTGCGTGAAATTGTTAGCTTAAATGAAAATTTTGTCTATGAAATTGAAATTGTTTTGTCAGTTAAATGGTTTTGTTATTATATTTTCTGTTAATAACGCTACACCAGTCAGAAATAACAACCTTTTGTTTCTGTTAGGAACATTTAGTAGAAATAGAACATTCCGAAACATTCTAAATGTCGCAGTTTTAATAGAAGGATGTAATAAACGAAGGGCTCCTGGATTGATTGACTATTTTAACTAAAAGTCATTGGTCTGATGGTATACAGTTCGCTGAAATCTATCTCCATACTGCAAAATATTTCTGCCTTCAGTGTGTTTGGGTTACCACGTAGTTCGAAAGTCACTTTCGATGCAATGGAATTCTTGATGGAATTAGCAAGCCCTTCAGTTCGTGTCCACCAGTGGGAATTCAGAATTCCTTCACATATCTTGCCACTACGTACTGGAATGCGGTATTCATATTTCTTCTATGTTGGATATGAATATGTAAGTCTGAAAATCTGTAAGTCTGACGACCCACTTACCTTCCAAGTCCTAGGGCGGGTAAAACTTGGCCCTCAGCTTGGATGTCTTACCACTTACAATGGTGGACACCGACATACTGACTGGAATACATAAGTGCAGACTCATTTTATGTAAATGACTAACAAAATATTATTCGCCTACGATTCCTTTTTATTACATCGCACTAGAAAGCAAAGACGCAAATGTCCACAGTAACACGTGTTAGGCAGCTGTTCAGTTTCGTAATTGTATGCTAGCTTGCAAGTTTTCAGATACAGTAGCATTTCGGGTAGAGGACGTATATTCCCAAAACTGTCATAATAGTCTGCATGTTTACCCTTTTTTAGATCCGCTACCCAGTGTGTGCTGGGACCGGCTGTCATATCCATATTAATTATAGCACATTTATGTCTCTTAAATTTGTCAAACGAATCAACTCACATGAAAACTCCTCTAAAAATAGCTATCTGAAATTTTAATGCATACAGTTTCAAATCTAAGTTCGTTAGCAGTCGTTTCGGTAGAGATTTCATTAATGCCTCCTCCTGCTGGGGCCTTTTTTTTCCTAGTACCTTCTCCTCTGTAGGACCGCCGTATGTAAAGTATTTTGCCGTTTTTTTACCCATGGCGATAGCGTCCAGTTTATGGTAGTGGCGATAGTTTTCCATCGATTGCTTACAATCGTTCGAGCCTTATTTCACAGCAATAACGATATTGGTTACAGCCCCAACGATACCGCCCAGAGCACAGATTACAGGTATCAAGACTGGAAGGATCCCTCCTATCTTTTTCTTCCTTATCCCTTTGGAGCTTCGTCTTGCTTTCTACGCCCCCATGCCCATCATCACCTTAACTTTCATCGCATTGGAAACACCCCATACAGCTATTTTTTCACAAAGTCTGGTATCTGATGGTTTTATTATCTCGTCAGCTTTCTGTGCAAGTATCTTGTCTGCCTGGTACCTGGTTTGTAGATCATTGTACTGGGAATAGACGATATGGTGCCACTTGCACACCTCATCCATTGCATTGATGCCTATATCTCCAAGTGCCAACCTTTTAGCTAGCATGGTTCCTGGTCAGCAGAACCTGTATCTGGCAATGTGCAGGTCCAATGGTAGGCTGTTTATCACAGTATTAACGATACCAAGGCCAGATTTCGATGCCTTTACCTTACGACACTCTGAATAAAACTGTCCTAATCTTTTTAAAACACAACTTTTATACATTTCCATGACAGTGTCACTATATACTTGGCACAGTACGGACATGAGAAGCTAATAATGCAACTATTTGTCGCTTCTGCGGTAAAGCATTGACAGCTTTGTGGAATTTATGACGACATAAAAACGGCCTGCGAAATGAAAAGTTCGAGTGTTACTTTTGATTGAAAATTCTGCCAAAAGCTATTTACATGGAGTAGTATTTTGAAGAGACACTCTGTAATATGTAGCACTGGTTCTCTGCAACTTCAATTGGTTCCACCTCTGCTCCGCCTCCATTTCCAGCTCCGCCTCTGCCTCCACCTCTGCAAGATATTAGTGGTAATATACAGATCGTCAAGCAAGATGTTACTCTACCCATATGCATTAGTATTGAATATGAAGCTATCTCCCACAAATCGCGACATGGAAGCCTATGTCCGAACTCCTAATACAGTGAGGTGCATCATCGTGGGACCATCGGTTTGCAGTAAGGTGTGTGTGCTACAGAGTACCCTAGATGAAGAGAAGATCCTTCGGTTCTAGAATGTGTACCAGTACTTCAAATAACTCCAGCAACCGAAACACCAACCACTGGCTTGAGTACTGCAAGCTGTAAAAGGCATGTATTAGTTCCCCTGCAGTGATAACGATAAGATGGTGCTGCCGAGTAAAGCACTGCAAAGTCAATGTTTGGCTTTGATGGCATTGCCATAAAGAAACAGACTTGTATTCAAGAGAACTTTAACATGGGACAGTATGTGAAATTCGACTGTGTGTACCTCGGTCAGATTTATCCGCGCATACCCATACAATGGTTTCGCAATAATGGTAATGTTTTGGTGCTGTTTTGCATGGACGAAATGAACTTGCCTCACGTGTATGACGACCACATCAATATCGACATAGCGTTCGCAAAGTTTAAGGAAATGTGTCTTATGCTGTAACGAGGAGTGCAGATTTCTGGTGACCATAAATTACTGGTCTCTATATAATGGCAGGTACAGGAATGTCATCGATCAGCTAATAGTAAGACACTGACCATGTGTCAAAATACAATTTCCAAGTTCAGACATGGTCTACGCTCCAAATATGATGGAAATGTGATAACGGAAGCTCACCTCACCAATGTTCTTAGGGGCGAGTCAATTTATAGGCAAAAGATCGATAGCGGGAAAAATTAAGTGATGGAAGGTTTCATGGTTATCGACCAGCACTTAGGGGGCGTGGAGGCATGCAGAATAGAACTGATCAATATGTTTAATTTGCAGAGAAAGGAATAATTGAAGACTCTTTAAAATACATTCACGTCCAAATTAGCTGCCAGAACCGATGTTGCGAGGCATAGAAAGAAGGTGCTGGATGCGTGCATCGACAGACTAGAAAGGATCGAAAATTTAATTTCCTCAACTCGAGAGTGAATATGTTTATATAACTGTCTAATTGTGTGTGTATTCCATTCTATGAATGATACCCTGCAACTTTTTGTCAGCTTTCATGAACTTGCTGTTAAGAACCGCCCAAATCTCTTCACTCACTCCCCCAATGTTGGTCAAACATCTGACTCTGGTGTTGGGCCAACATTGAAAAATGTAAGTTGGCGAAACATCGAAATAACTCTCGCAGCATCTTTGGCCCAATGTGTATTTTTACATTGACTGCCAACTGAAATATGATGCTCAACTTACATAATGATGCAAATAAAAAGTTATGGTTTTCTGCATGCTTTCTTAAATTATCTTTCTTTCAAACATATCCCACATCAATCAAAAAACCAAAATTATATTTGTTGGCTTTACATTGGTTTATCATTTGTATATTACAGATCACCAATATAATATGACGTAAACCCAACCACTAACTGTTGTTGGTATTACATTGGTTATTCGTAGCATTTTGATCATTTACTAAATAATATTGTTTTCTCTTTCAGAAATGTGTTCACACAGTCATTTATCCACAGCTAGAAATCTTTTGCGAATATGTGTTATTTCATACATAATGCCAACTAATAAACAATGTTCTGCCAACATTGGTTACTATTGCTTAAAAAAATTTTACGCAATTAAAAAAACTCATTTACATACCATTTCACATTATGACCTGAAAAATCAATTAGTAGACATCGGTTTAGAACCCATGACCCTAAGATTATTAATGCAACATATTATCTACTAGACTGCTGTAACTTGTTGTCCACTAGACTACTGAAACTTGTTATCACCAGAGCAAAAATAGGTATTTAACATTATATTTCAGTTTGAATATGCAATGTTTACCCAACTTACAAAATTCATGCCAATTACCAACTATGACTAACAAAGTGCTGACAACCATCAGCCATCCATGACCATAAAAATCTTTTGAAATGAATATAATATGTATTAAATTGCTAACCGGTAAGCAAACATGAACAATTAATGATAACTTCTTCAACCCATACATAATATTGAGTATTGTAAAAAACATGTTAGGTACATAATATTGACCAAACCTGCCAATTTTCTAAAGAAAAAAATAATTATTATAAACTGTTTGGCTTCCAACATTATCCCAACATAAGACTCACAAAACATATCACAAATAAAAATGGCCAGTTATGTAAAAAAACATTTGCACTTAATTAAATACAGTAAACGGGCATTGTTTTCCCTATGATTACCTATTCCTTAATGTTGACTTAAAATTATGGTTATACAGTACGTTGGTAGACCTATGTATATTAGTTGGTATTATGTATGCTAAAACACAACTGCGCAAAACATTGCTAACTGTGGATAAATGACTGTGTTAATGCTTTTTTGGAAGAAAAAATTATAATATTATTTAACAAGTGGTCAAAATACTACGAATAACCAACGTAACACCAACGCTAGTTAGTAGTAGATTTTCTGTCGAATGTGTTAATGCCTTTCTGAAAGAGAAAATAATATTATTTAGCAAATGGTCAAAATACTAGGAATAATCAATGTATCACCAATGCTAGTTAGTAGTTTAGTTTCTGTCATATTCGATTGGTGATCTTTAATATACACACAATAAATCAACATAAAGCCGATAAACAGCATTTTGGTTTTTGATTGATATGGCATATGTTTGAAAGAAAGATAATTTAGGAAAGCATGTAGAAAACCATACATTTTCTTTGATCTAATTAAGTAGGTTAAGTGTCATATCTCAGTTGGCAGTCAATGCAAATATACACGTTGGGCCAACGTTGCCCTGAGTGACATTTTGACATTCGGCCAACATATGTTTTCCAACATTGGCCCAACGCCAGAGCCGGATGTTAAGTCAAAATTAGGTCCAACAAAAAGTTTCTGTATGATTACCAACTATTTGCCAACAATCAGCCAACTATGACCACATAATATATTTTAAATGCTATTCGTTTATGTATAAAAAAAACTAAATGTTTAAGCAAACATGGAAAATTATGTTTTTTTTTTTCTCATCACAAACTTCTATGGACATTTGTTGAAATTATTTTGGTTACACAATGTTGGCCCAACTAACGAAAAATGACCAAACAGCAACCGTTTGGTTCCCAACATTGTTCCAACATGAAACCAACTGAACTTATCTAATAGAAAAATGGCCAGAATCGTGAACAACATTTTAATCTCATGCAATACAGGAAATATATATTTTTTTAGTTAAGAATAACTATTCCCTAACTTTGACATTAAAGTTTTGTATGTACAATGTCGGCCAAATATAAAAGTTAATACCGATTACAAATTGCAAATCTACCAACTTGTTACATTCAGCCACCCTCGATTATCAAATTTAATTTGAAACCAAAACTTTTAGGTATTAAAAAACATAAATTTTAAGGAAATATTAAAATTTGTTGTTTTTTTTTTCATTACAAAAATATTATTGAGCATTATTGGAAGTATGTTAGTTTCACAATGTTGGCCCAACTAAAAAAAGTACCAATAGCCAACTGTTTGGTATCAAACATTGTCCCAACATAAAACGAAATACACATATATGAAAGAAAAATTGGCAGTATTGTGAATAAAATTCGTATTTCATAAAGTGCAGGAAAGTGAGATGGCGTTAATTAAAAATATGTATTCTCTATATTTGCCATTAAATGTTGGTTTTACAGCATTGACCCAACATAAATAAATATTCACATTACCGACAGTATATCGGCCAACATGTTGCCAACATTTAGCCAACCATTTTAAAAGTTTCAAAAATTGATCTTGCTACATATTGTGACATTTTTTGATATAGTGAGGTGTTCATGTATGTTTTTCTAAGGTATCACATAAATATTTTTCGAGTAAAAATGTTTGGTTGGCATATTATGTTGGGCCAACGTTGTATTTATGTATGTTTGCTGACCCAACATATTGCCAAAGTTTCCAACCAAATGCCAACTGTTGGGCCAACGTAAGTTGCTACTTGGGATGGTGGACCGAACCAATTGATGACTGAGCTACCAGCGAGCCATCGAAGCAGTTCGCGCGAAATATTTCCTCGCGAAAAGTTCCAAACTGGCTCTCGAGAATCGAAAGGAAGAGGCTTACAGGCCAGCAATCTCGGCGAACTTGTTCAACAATGCCAGGAGGAAGCTTTATCTCGACCAAATATCAAACGTGAAATCAAGGTGGGAGAACCTACCCCGACGCGTAAACGGAAAAGAAGCTCGGAATTTACAGAATCGGATGGTGACTTCAATAGCGATGAAGATGATCTGTCTCTAATAGATTTGCTGCATACACAGGAATTGAAATAATCATGAGAGCATGGTCCCGAGGTGGACACGTTAGTTGGGCACTACATCGCTTCTTCTCCGATCGGAACAGCGACATGATGTATGTCCTGCGTCACTGCGACGAGAAATGGTTTCTCAGAAACCAGGAAGTGATGTTTTTTTTTTTCCCGGAGATGTGATGCATATCGGCAAACGGAAGGTGAAAATGACACATGGTCTGTGCAAACTTTTGTTTCGTAGGCATCCCGGACACTACACCGAATCAGAATTGCACAAGCACTGTCACTTACTACAGTCCATTTGTATCTTATTGTGTGAACGATAAACCATGAATGCGATGATTTAAGAACACAAACCATGCGAAATTCGGCATTATCGCGGGACTGTTTCCACGATTGGCTGAAACTATTAAATTGGGTGTGCTGCTGCAGAAGATCAAAGCCCAACACAAGATAGACTACATTGGGACAATTGGAACAAACTCGTCTATAGACTACAGCTACTCGTCGCTTCTCAGTCTGTGGGCAATCAGTCGCATATCAAAGTGATTATATCTGTCATCGAATAAATATTTGAAGTTAGCTATACCATATGATGACAAAATATGCCATTTAAGGGAAATTTCACAGGTCGGCTAGAAGGAATTAACCTCGGAGAAAGTACGTCATGAAAGGGCTGGACAACACTTTCCAACACGACCTGATCGAAATGCAAGACTTTGCTCGTGCGAATAAAGGCCACTCAAGTCGAAGAATGCATGTGACGTCAAAAAGGCCATGGCGGATGTGTTGACCGAAGGACACATACCAAAAATCCACACACCAATTATAGTAAAGAATATTTAATGCTAGTTTACATGCACTTATGAAAAGGTACAGCATAAATCACGCTTACACATACTCTGAAATAAAGGCTAGAAATGTCGAGAGCTTTTACAGGACTCTAAAAGCCAAATTGTAGAGACATTTCATGGCGAATTGAATCTACAAAAGGCTTGAATTATTGCCGAATTTCCTTCGTGAGTATAATTCTACTGTTTATTCTACCACTCACATGAAGCCCGAAGATATCTAAAACGACTCTCTTCTTTGGTCCGTTTATTCTATTTCGAAAGCATAATGACTCATGGGTCGACGAGAAAGACATTTTGGAGTAGGACATATCAATGATTTATTTAAGTGGTAATGCATAAGGATTTTTTTTAATAAAAGTGTTTTTTACCTTCCTTTGCATAAATTTTATTATTAACTGTCCTTATACACGATACTGGGTTGGGGAAAATTAGCTCTGAATGACTGATAATTCAGTGGTGCTTTCAGAGTCCATTTAATCCATCATAAGATGTGTGGTAATGATTTTATGTTTATCAGCCTCAAAAAAAATGTATAATATTATGAAAGCATTCAATATCGCTCACCAGTTAAATTTTTAACACTTATGAAAGTATACCAGTCTTCAATGTACTTATGGCACATGGGCTATTAAAAACATAGATTTTTTTACATTCATACATACATTTATTCACAGTAAATAAAAAATAACCTAATATATCAGTTAAAATTTTTTCTTACCAATTTTTTTTTCGTACGCATGAAGTCAGCAGATAAGAGTCTATTAATATTTTGAAAAGAATAGCATCGTATTCTGTATGGATATATGTGACATACTCATAGTGCAGAAGTACTGCTGGCGTAGTCACTGGAGATGGAGTCTGATTTTTTCTATTGCAGCGTCATTGAAGGATATGTCACTACTCTTGCTACATAGCCACTGCTGCTGGAGAAAATAAGCTATGGTTCATTAACAAACATATCTGCATTAATTGTATAGTCCAGATTGAACTGATATTAAGGTTTTTGGGATATTCAAGCTTCTCGAAGCAGTTTTTGCCTAAATGCAATGCAAAAATTAATGCACACAGTTTATCCATTGTCGTTACATGAACAATTTCTTTCTTTATACTTCTATAATGTTGTTTACCATTACATGATTCTCTGTACTTGTTTTACGGGGGGTCCCTGGGCATCGCATAAGATGGCGCTAAGCTTCGGAGCACAGAGAATAATGGCGCAATTACTATAATTGCACATGAGGTTGGGTACTACCCTTGAGGATTCGCATGGCGAAAACTCATTCAACTTTAGACAGAAATGTACGTTCTCATCACACATTTCAAAGTATATCGAGCTGTAAATATCACCATACGCATCTTCAAAAGTAATACCATATGGAATACCATATATGCAAGCATTTGCGCATGTAGTTATAGACAGTGCTGAGGTTGTACTTTATGCATGTTGACAACTCGGTGCTAGTATGCTCAGGCAACAGGAACACTTGTTCCCCTTCTTCGCGGTCTTCAGATAATTGTTCGTCAGCATTGTATTCAGAGTCCATGGTGGCTGGACTGGTTGACTGTTTCACTGCTGCTGACCTGAGATTAGGCAAACGAAATCTGGTCGTACACTGATGCTCAGAGTATGACTACCGCATATATATCACAGGATAGTGGGGTTCACATTGTCTCCCAAGTTGTTCTTCCATGTTTCAAAATGCGATGTGATGTTCTTCAATACAATGCTTGGACCACCAGGTAATCTTGTAGCTGTATGGTCTTCTGAGTTTATGAACAATTATGCTATTGCCCAAACTTTATGAACGCGTTCTAGTTGCTTGACTTATCATATCGCTGGTAGTGGACGTTAGCTTCTAGTCTGGCCGCAGGTGGTACACTGGGCAGGTAATAAAGCTGCATGGTAATGAAACTAAGCTGAAATAAACCATCTTATTCATTCATGCTGACCCAGTGTTCAATTCCGTTGCAGGCTTGTACTTGCTCTGGCATACCAGGTATCGAAAATGCATGCGATGATAACCCACTATAATATCGGAGTAAATAGATGCACCTACAGGTCGGAATTGAACAGACATGAAGTGATGAAACTGATAATATAAGCCTTCTCCTCCGATATTATATATCAACTTCGCCTTCTTCGCTGTTTCTTCCCGCTCCACCACCATTCTGGTTGGGCCAGTGTTTTGCTCGTGAAACCTGCTGACATTCTCTTTAGTTACCAGACACCGTGCAGGTGTAGAAATGCTATCATCGCTATGTGCTGACTTAGGCTGTCTGAAACCGTCCAGATTTTAAGTGTTATAATTGTACAGGGCTTTATAATTTCACCCTGTTTTATGTTTCAAAGCTTAGCAGGGGACAGCTTACAGTTTAACTTACAATCTAAATTAAATTAATACAGATGCCTTACGCAGGGTTCGAACCCAGTACCTCCCACGCCCCAGATCAGTGTCACGCCAACCTACTGCACCATGGGAAGTCGGTCAGGAGCAAAAATGGTCATGAAACTTGTAAAGACTCCAGTCACCACGCAGGTGCAGACTTGCTATCACAGCTCTTGATATTATCAAGGTCAGTTGGCTAGCCTGTCCTTGCATGCTAGTAATCTCAACTTAAGTAACTTAAATGGAATACATATTTTATTCTGAAAGTAATTTTTTACAGAATTCATTTCCTTTTTGTATCAGTTTTTTTCTCTGTTTTGACAAAACTAAAATATTTACCAATTTTTTTTCACCACTCAACTTTATAGTATCGTTTCTCTCAATCGTTAGGGTACTTGAAAAACAATTAAATAGATGGTAAATTTATTTTAAAAAATAATTCTTTTTTTATATTTTAAACTCTTTTATTATATTTTCACATACATGTCAAGCAATATTAGTTTATGTGGACATGCAAAAGAGTTATCTTAACACATTTTTTTGTTTACTGCTTTTATAGTGTAACATATATTTACATTTTTTGTACGAGATAATTTTTAAGCCACAATAATTTTTTTTATAAAATTTTCCTTGCTGCGGTCTGTTCACACGCACTGACATGCACTATATTGCTCTGTTCGGAAAACTGTTTCACCATATATTTATTTTACTCTGTCCTTATCCGGTGAACTTGTCTTTACCTCGCACGGCAAGCTGCCACAAGTAATGGTCTGTTCGACGAACGGAATCTTGTCAGTTGGTTCGTCCGGTAGGAGATCGGCGGTCACTTGGTCTGCAGAGCTGTTGATGTTTCTCACTCTGCAGACCGAATCGTCGATGGAGGAAGTGGTGATGGTGGTAGCTGATGCTGCAAGACGTCGCTCCTTGCACCAGCTCCGGGAGTGTGGAGTGTGCGGAATGGAAGTAGTGCAATCTTTTAATTATTCCTTGCAAGGCAGGCAGTCCAGTATGTCTTCATCCAGCTGTAGGTAGGTCGGTAAATACTTCAATATGGTTGACATTTTGGTAGGGTTCATAGATCGGGAGAAATTCTTTCGGCCGGTACGGCACATCGCCCCCTTTGTCCACGGCACTAAGCGAGTTCACCATTCTAAATGCCAAAATGGCTTAAAAGATTTTATGACAACTCGGACAACAATAAAAATATTCTTAACCTCCAGAAAAGAAATAAACTGTATACATTTAGACGAGCAGTTGACGACGACGGCGGCAACAGGTGGATGGCTACGTCCTGAGGCCTTTTATATGCTGGAACATGAGTGCAATGGAGGGGGTAGATGAAGATTCCTGATAAGCTCTGACTAACTAGTCAATGGGAAAATTTGGAAGACTGGAAGTAGATGAGGGGAAGCGGAGTCTTAAAAAAAAGGAGTACGAAATATTTTCTAATTTCGGTGTGAATAACAACATCCCTTTAGAACATTTAAGCCTGGGATAGTAAAAAAATGTACACGTTAAATAAAAAAAAAATCTCATTTTCCTACTTAATTCAATATGGTGAGAAAAAGTTGCATTACCATTCCCGCTTGTTATAGTAATGTAATCATATTTTTTTCTAACATCATAATCATATCTGTCCAACAATAATGTAACTTTATACACACAACTCGATACACTGGTTTGAAATTGTTAAATAAATAATATTTTTAATGAAAGACATAACTTTTTATGCTGTAGTAAAATATGTGGTTGTTGTGATACTATAATCGAATTCTTCGCGATAATACGAGTTCATAGACATGTCACTTCATATATTTTATATCTATAAGATTTTACAAGTTATATAAATACTTATAACATAATAGTAAAAAAATTCTGGCATAGCAAACTGCTTGAAAATTATATAAGTTAAAAAATCTTAATAGTAAAATTATATATGTGAAATACTTAACAATCATATTTGTTAAATCTGAATAATAAAAAAATTGTTATATATCAAATTATTACAAAAACATATAATTTAAAATATCCGATTAATAAAAAATAAATACTACTAAAAAAGTAATTTCTTTAATGAGAAACAAGATAATTTATTCTTTCGCAAGCTATATACTTCTTGTAAACTGCTGTCCTAGTGCATATCGCGATAGAAGAGTGGTCTAGTGCGTTAGTCTAGCATCTCACGGTCCGGCAGATCAATCCCACTACGTCCAGATAGTATTTTAAGTACTAAAAAAAGTGGCACCCCAGGCAGTCAACTCAAGAACTAATTCGAAAGAGAGCGACACCAGTGCTTCTGGCAGTCAACGCCAGAAATATAATGGCATCGAACAAAGTTGAGTAAACAGCCAGTGACATGCATGTCACCTAGCAGCAGACAATGTAAACAAAGATGGTATCGAGCGGAGGCGAGAAATACATGACAAACGAAAAACCAAGATGGCGGCCTACACCAACAACAATGTAAACAATGATGGCATCGAACGAAACTGAGAAATAAATGACAAATAAATAAACCGAGATGGCGTCCTCCAGCAACACCCAATATAAACAAATGGCAAACGAATGGGGAGAGTAAGAGAACGAAAGAAAGAGAAATAAGAAAGGAAAGGAGAGAGAAGGAAAGAAGGGAAAGAAAGAATGCACAAGAGAAAAATGAGAGCACTCGTCGACGTACTGGCTGCCAAAATGGCGGATTCCAACTTAGCGGTCGTGTGACTGGATTGACAGAGAGGAAAGTCAGGGAATCCGAGATGGCGGCCGAGCCCCTGGAGCCACTGACCCACATCCAACAAGTCCTTGCGCCCGAATCTGCTATATCCATCTACTAACAGCTCACAGCGCTTCTATGTTCAAGTTTATGCATAGTGAATATTCTTTCTGCTCTAGATACGTCGGTGTATAAGAAGCAAAAAAAAATTGGTCTTCCAAACTCCACTTCCCATGTTTTCAAAGTATGGGGAATTTTAAGATGGCCACCATCACTCGACTCACCTTCTGTTAAAGTAAGTTTTTTTGGCGAGGTTGGTAATATTAATCGATAACGTACTTAGACAAAAACTGTTGAGCTGAAATTTGTCTACAAGTTTGCTTTTAACGTTTTGTATCTCTCAAATTGTTAGCAGCGTAAAGTCCCAATTTCGCCATTTAGCATGGGACACGATACTGTTTGTACTGTTAATTCGCAATATTGTGTGAATTATAACTAATGTCATTATTGAAAAATCTTTATTTGGCCTTGTTATATTTTAATTTGACATTTCTTATATTTTAAGAATTACCGCTGAAATAATGAGGAACAAAAAAAAAAAACATTTAATAATGTTAAAAAAAAAATTTAATAATTAATTATGCATTTGACTGCTTCAGTGACTGTTCAGCAATTTATTCGTAAACAAACAAATATAACGTTTAATATTGAAAATTATTTATAGTTTTGATGAGTAATATATAAAGAGAAAGTACGTACTTTTCGGGTAGGTAAGCTGGTAATCCTGATTAACGATGTGTAAACCGGTAATATAATCGAGAGTATATGTCATGCCACATGACTGATATTATTTGGCATTTTTAGTTGTTTTATGAGCATCTGTTAACCATTTTAATGTAAAAACCAAATTAGTATTTTTTGGTACTGCTTTCATTTATTACTACAATTGCTAGCGAAAGTAGTTATAACTGGTATCATTATATTTGACTTCACAAAATGTAGGTGAAATGAATTTTCTTGTTTGCATAATTTATTATTCCAATATTATGAAATACTTCTCCCTATTTTATGTATTCTGTTATTTTGGTATTGCCAAATGTTATCTTATATTGGGTGTGTACACACACGCACACGTTTAACCGTCCATTCGTCGCCAAAAACCTTTGAATATTCAAAAATGGAACAGTTGTCCAAATAAGATGTTTAACTTATCAACTTCTCAAATGGGTTTGATATTATATGCGATTTTTATCTTTCACCTCTGCTGTAATTGTAAGATTTATTTTTCGTCACATTTATTATATTTGTGTAACATAGCAGTTTTCACATTTTAATGTCTCTTTTTTTCCTAGGTTTATTGATTTAAATGCACAATCTTGGAGCCGATCATACTTAAGAGGAATATGGCTGAAAACCACCCAGATGCTAAGACACATTCAATAAACCTATGTATGATTTTGACAAAGAGAAGCAGTCGTGATATGAAAGGGCCGAGTATGGGAACAGTTATCCAGTATTAAAATTAATAATCTATTTTATAATCATGTGGCCAGCGAATGTTATAAACATTATTGCGATAAGAAAGCACTGACCCTCGTATTACAAAGAGCAAGCTCTCAGACTACGAGTGCATTAACACAACAGCTGAATACAACATACACTCATGACAAGCCATGCAGGGAGACAGCAAGAAGGTAATATCCTAATTGTGTTACAGATGTCAGGAACCGTATATGTATTAAACAATAGCAAATCACATAAGAATAAATGTGAGACAATTAGAATATGTGAACCTCCACGAGCTGTCAGGTTTTCACAAGCAACTGCATTTTTCCAAGATGATGTATTTCTCCGGACATGTGACATCACAAATGCAGCAAGTGTATTCGGTGTATATGTTTTGTACCATGGGAGTTGCCTTACGTCGTGCATCCTCCTTTATAAACGTAAACCAAAACAATTTGGGATTCTTCCGCATGTATCACAAAGGATAAAACTGGAGATGTTAAACATAATGTAGAACTTGAGAAATTACATAATACAGGTTTCTGATGCACTCTTGACTATGTCCATCAAAAACTAACTCTCAAACAAGTTAAATCAAATCTTATAACCGGAAAATCTAAGTCTTCTTTTTCCCAACCGTTTTAGAGACGCAATAAAATCTTCTTATCTGTAGTATGTAAATGTAAGAGCTTGCGCAACGCACTTTTTCATCAAAAAACCGATCTTTTTAACTCAAAAATCGAGTCTTTTTTTCATCGTTTTCAAGCAACTTTATAAAAGTATCATTTACTCTAATCTTCAACTCTCAAAACACGTAAATTTGAGCCAAAGACAAGCAAATTAAAGTCAAAAAGCATGTTTAAAAAAAAAAAGGAGAAAAAAAATCCAGAAAAGTGGCATGAACAGTGAACGCCTATTTTATGCATTATTTGCATTTATTTATATTATTTTATGCACTATTAAAAAAAATTAATAATCATAATTTTATATTAAAGTACTCAAATTTAAGTTCAAATCATAACTTCCATAAAATTAATTCATTTAATTTTATACAAAGTAAGACAATTTTAAGCCATAATTAAGCAATTTTAAGTCAATATTTTATATTGCTCACACTTTCAGAATAATAATTTTAAAACTTCTCGAAACTATCCGAAGGCGAGGCAATAAATAACAATCGTAGTTGAATTTAAACAATTGTTTTTCTTCTTATTAATACAGTTTTATTAATATTTTTATTATTTATCTGTTAAAAATGGATACTCTATGCTCTTGTGAACTGGAAAATATGACAATATATAAGAATTGTAAAGTGTGTGGTGAAGTATTAAACATAGAAATTATTTTGCCGAATAAAAACACAAAAGATAAATATTTAACACGCTAAAAAAATGTTTCCTCGAATATGTCAGAGATCATTATAAGTTTAAAAAAAGAGAAAGTAGTATGTGAATGTGGGAAATGTGCTTATTATCTATTTCTCAAAAGGCCAACAGATAAAAATGATTTAACATAATTCAAAACAACTAGTTTTAGAATTTCAAGAAAATTTATATACAGCAGAAAAAGAAAAATTTTCCATTAAATAATAAAATTAAAAAAAACTATAAGATTTAACATAATTATTTATAATTCTAATGGCAAAGTTAAACAGAAAACAAATAATGGTCCTTAATATTGCAACATCTAGACAATATTCTTTAATTAATCATTTTAAAATTGGTAAACAGATAATTTAACTGTCAGAAACTCAAATTTCAATTCTTCACATGCTGATAAAGATAACTTTTATATTTGTTCCATGAGAAAGTTTATGGTGTAAACAAAACAGAAAAGTAAATTCATGAGCCACTCGCTTGAAGTAAGAAAATTGCTTGTTTTGGGGGGTTGGCAGATATGTTTTCAGACACATTTTAACCCAAAATCATTGCATTTTCAAGGAAAACCACGTTGTGTTATTATTAAATGATTTATAAGAAGGTTAAACAGCTTGTTGTGACCTCCGGGTCTCGAACCCACGGAACCCTGGTAGGTGTGCTTTATGTCGGCCATGATGTTGAGGTCATGGCTCCGGCTCCGAAGGCGGAAGACAGGGCGTTTTGCAGAGTGGCAACGACGTCATATAGGCTACTATAAAGGGACATACAGTTCCGGGACAGCCCCCACTCTGTAAGATACTGGCTGACGGAGGACGTCAGCCAGTCATATGCGAGGGCACCTGGATCATCCCACAATGGAGGGGCTTCGTGCTTTGGTCGACGTATCATTCGTGGTATGTGAATACTGTTCCCATTGCAGGTCGTCTGTTAGGGAAAGCTAAGCTCAGGGAATTACTAGCATTTATGTATGGAAGTAATTTGATATCTCAGCTTTAATATTTCTCCTTTTGCCTGCAGAATCTGTTCTGACGCTTCAATCAATCCTGTTGCCACAAGTCATGTTTGTCGTTATTTGGACATTAGTGTATTCTATACAAACGTGTAGTTTAATATTAACATATTAAGATTTGTAAATCTACCAGCTCGCACCTCAGGTATTTGCATAGTCAACTGAGAGTGGTTTGGAGTCTGGTTGAGGGACCACAGCAGTGGTGCAGGCATCGGCCTTTCCACCATTTAGCAGCCAACAAGCATAGGGTAAGTATGTTATTCTGCACAGTGTAAAGCGTGCAGCATAAGCACAAGGCATTTAAATCGACAGGGTACTTACGCCAGTAGTTGCGTCAGCGTAGCCTGTAGTCAACAGTTCGTGACGTGATTAGCTTGCACCTCGGCGCACAAGCCAGCGAGCGCATCCCTGCACTATGTTTTACTGTAGTTGAAGTATTGTGTAATTGCTGTAGTTGGGTTATATGCAAGTATTTCAGTACCGCTCTTCGGTGCTTTGTGTAGAGCTAAAAGTCTCCTATTTAATTGTAGAAGTGTAGTTAGTGCTGTAGAGGAGCACGTAGTATTGCTGTAGTATTGTCTGTATTTGTAAGTGACGAAGTGTGGGTACACATAGTATCTTACACAGTGCACATTGACACCACTAAAAAATTACATTAACACTAGGAGTAAGACCGCACCATCTTCTGTTAAGAAACTAGTCAAGACACTTTTATTGGACACCTCCGAAGCAGAGAATATTTTAAAAGAAAGAGAAAGGGCTTCGAAGGCAATCGCACACGTTGAGGACATAGCCGGGAACTCGCTAGCAGAACAGAACGAGGCGCTGGAATACTCATTTAACACTGGCATACAGGTTCTTACCTTACACCTCGATGTTTACAGGAGTTACAGTCTACACCAGGACTCAGCTATTACATACCATCTAACACGTACACAGACACAGAACACTTCGACAACATGGCCAGGCCAAACCCCATGCAAATTATCGTTAACCGACGTTTTCAGGCGGCAGTGACGAGACTGTGGCAGAGTTATTAGACGATTTTCAGGCGGTCAGCGAATCTAACGGGTGGACTAAGGTAGAACGATGCCGACGAATTAAATTACATTTAAGGGGCACTAGTAAACACGCAATTGAGAACATTACTCACGCGGCAGGCGAAGAACTCTCGTAGCCAGATATTGTGGCCAAGCTCAGGGATATTTTTACTCCCACAGAGACGGTGAAAAAAATTCAAACAGCTACTATAAACTAAACGGCAGCAACTCGGCTAATAATGCAAACACACATTGAGAAAATGATGTACTATCTCCGCAAATACAATCCGCAGTTGACAGATGCGGAGTTTATAAGCATTTTGTGGGAATCGTTGCTACCTTCCATGGCGGAAAAAATTACAGGGTTTCGAAATGACACTATTTCGCAAATGCTACAGAACCTTAAGCGAGTGGAATGGAATTTTCCGGTACAGTCAGGCAGTAAGCACTCAGCCTCGTAACTCCGATGCGGAGCGACTTCTGGCGGAGATAGGGAAACCTATAGAGGGAATCGCCAACTTGTCCATCAGTATACAGAATCCATTGCTGCAGGAACAAGACCAGATAGATATGCAGCAAGGCAGACAGAGTGGTAGAACTCCATTCCGCCAGAATAATTATCCCTGGAGGCAAAATACCATGAACCATTATTACCATCAGAGAGACTATAATCAGTATCAGCAGACACCTCCACGTCACAACCGATAGTGATAGTAAAAGAATGTTCCCATGGGGATAAGGAACCTAACTTTTCGCAGCAAAGGCATTTTCAATCCACATATCGAAATGAAGCGCGCAGAGGTTGGCGAAACCCGCAGGCGTACGACATCCAGTACAGGGACGCTGAGCCAGTATCGAACCCACGTTCGTTTCCACAGAGAGGCAGAGGAAATTATGTGAGGAACAGTAAGCGGCCCAGTACTCAAAAAATAGCTTACGAGGGGGTTGTTCGTATTCCACCCGTGGACAAACAGAAACGATCTAGGGGGAAATGTTTAACAAAGTCGTTCCGACACAGTCGTACGCTAAGATTGCAAGTTACAACGCATGCAGTAATGGAACTGTTACTACGAGAGTTCAACCGCCGCCCAACACACAACTGGAAGTATCACGCTGCAATTCCGAGTGCAGAACCTCCAGTACACAGGTTAGACTGCAGCGTCAGGAGAAACACAGTCCCGTGAACCGGGAAGTCTAGCAGCGTGCTGGCCCAGCACATTGCAACGTCGCGCCGGCCGCTGCCTCGGACGCATGCGCGAATTACTGCACCGCACGAAGTCCCAGTCAAGCCACGAGGCGGTCAGTTCATTGGACGCCTTAGCGAAGCACAAAATACGTGGGCCTTGTGCTGTTATGTCGGTAAAAAGACACGCAACTGTACGTTGTTCCCGAATCAGAAGTTTGAATTCCGCACTGATGTGGGCACACGATTCAGGAATTTTAAAAATACTTTCGGTATAGGGCACACCAAACTGCATGTCAGCGCGAATGTCGGACAGCATCGTGTGAACTAGGAAGTGAAGTTAGGGGGACATAAGGACGGCAATTATGAAATGCATTCGCGAAATGTCCTGAGCTGTACGTCGTCTCAGACGCCAAGACAAAGACACAGTCGCCGAGGAGCGAGATTAGACTGTCAGCAGGCTTTTGTTCGTACGACCACTCCTCGAATTAAAGTGGAAATATGCGGAAAAGATTATTACGCACTTATCGATACTGGCTGTTCTAAATCTTGTATCTCCTCAACATTAGTAACAAAACAGATATTAGAATGTGTCACTGAGCAATTTATGATAGTTGGGGCCACAGATAAAATAGAACCAACCCGATTTACGACTTATATAAAATTAAACATTTCAGGCCACACCTATCACCAGCAATTTTTGCTTATGGATAACTTAAAGATGGATATCATTTTAGGGATAGATATTATAAAGAAATACGATGTTATACCCTTTCTGAAGCATAACATTTTATTAATTAATGGACCCATTTATTCTTCTGTTATGTATCAGGAGCAAGTTGACAGTATTGAATACTGCATTACTAGATTATAATCTACAGAAACCTTTCAGGTAGAAGACAATTTTCCTACAATTAACTCCAAACTACCACCAAACCAAATTCAAGCATTTAAAGCACATACTACCGAATTTCAAGATAGATGTGTACATTCTATCCTACAGCTGACTGAAGCAAGGGGTAATCAGGTGAATAAAGACTTAACCTCACCAAAACCTATAGCATGTAGGCCATATCGCATCAGTGTAAATGTGAGAAAAGAATTATTACAACAAATCAACGACATGCAATCTGCCGGAATTATAGAGCCGTCGGATTCAGCATTCTTGGAGCCATCTTTGGTTATTCATTAGCCTTAGGTTTCTTATTAGCTTTCGAAAGCTGAATCAATACGTCACTAGAATCCAGTATCCTCTACCGCGCATGGAAGACATATTAAATGCTATACGAAATTCGAAGTTTATTACTAGCTTATACCTGTTTTCCGTATTTTATAGTTTGCCTACTAGGAAGGAAAATAGACATAAGCTAGCGTATTCAATCGATGGATTCGGCCTCTTCCAGTAGCTCTGTTTACCAATGGGCCTCACTAGCAGCCCACAACACTTCTAGCAGTTTATCGACATGCTATTAGGTCCTCTCCGTTGGCATTCAGCCTTAGTTCATATAGATGATATTTTCATCGTTGGTAACTCTTTTGAAGAACACCTAGAAAATATTCGCAAAGTATTTCGAAGGTTATGGGAATTCAACTTCAAGGTAAACACAAAGAAATTTAATTTTGGGGAACAAAAAATAAAGATATTGGGACATTATATAACACCTAACGGCGTTTCCACTGACCCAGAGAAAGTTTACATCATCCAACAGATGGCACCACCAAGTAATATGAAGCCATTATGCACATTTCTGGGAATCACATCCTATATTTGGTGTTAAATACAGAACAATGCCGCAATAACTGAGCTTCTGATTGAATTAACCAAGCACACCACGCAGTATAAATGGCGTCATGAACATCAACAGGCATTTTCTAAACCCAAAAAAGGTAAACAGGAGGCACTAATACTACATAAGTGTGACGATGCCAGCCCACCATTTCGGCATACGATGCCTCTCAAATGGCTATTGGGGCCGTTCTTATGCAGGAAGACACTTCAACAAATACTCGCCAGATCATTGCTTAAGCGTAAAAAAAACTCTCCATACCGGAAACAAATTGGTCCACGACCGAGAGAGAACTTGATTCAATCAGATACTTCCGCAATTACTTCCGACAGTACCTTTAAAGGCGCCATTTTGTTCTTGAAACAGACCATTTTAGCCTTCGCTACTTACGCACCGTGGCAGATCACAACTTGCGTATTCAAAAAATGGCAATCGCCTTAGAAGAATACGACTTTGAGGCAAAAATCGTAACAGGTAAAAAAATGTTTTAGCCGATGCCATGAGCCCTATACCAACATACAATCCAGCAGATATACACCCAGTAGTGGTGAATAATGTCCCTTATACGGTTAAAAGGGGCCTGTTAAGGTGTACCAGTTTATGCAGGGCGCTCGTAGAGACTTTGTATCAGAACCCCAAAAAGGAATGTGTGGTAAAAACTATCTTTTCCGAATATGTGAATAATCATTGGGCAGAGGTCAAACAATTTATAAAGCCGGTAATAAGTATCAAAGACAAATCCATAGTTAGTAAGAGTATTTTAAATGAAGAATACATTCCGGCATTTGCCATAGTCAAAATCATATCACTAACTTTTCAAGTTAATGTGGATATTATCATGCAAAATCATTCACAGAAAATCCACACTACTTTTATTGACCTACTATTGTACTGTCAGATACTTATAGTCGCAGGAACCGAGGAAATTAACTGTATGCCAGTTTTCACACATAAACAAGAATATATTAAAATAGATGATGATAACTTATTCCATTTATTTCCGTTGGACAACCACCCCTCCCCATTTAGGGGAGAATATGAAAATCATCCCCATATTGCAAAACTTAAAATAGCTCTCACTGACCCGCAGAAGGCCGAACGCCGGTATTTAAAATTAGCTAGGAGATATGGAATAGCGGCCAATGAGGAGATTTTTTTGAAGATCAGCACCCTGGTGGGGGAAAAACGGCTTACTCTTGTACCCACATATTATGTCCAGGAGATTATTGCAGCTCACCACGACGCCCTGCTCGACGGGGATCATTGTTGGGTTTTCAAAACATTGGCTAAAATTAAGAGTACATATTATTGGGACATTATGTGCAAGGATGTTAAGGACTATGTATAAAATTTCCCAGTAGGCCAGCAAATTAAGTCTTCTAACACCAAACCGATGGGTCAATTAACGCCCATTATTCCGCCTTCTTTCTTAAAAGCTTGGGCGATAGATGCCAAAGAGCAGTTGCCAGTCATCACAAGGGGTAATAAATATATATTGGCGATGACAGAGTTTCTTACCAGGTATATGGTAACTAAGGTGGTGCTTATCATTGATGCAGTAACTTGTGCGTGTTTTATAAGGAAAGTTATTTTACAATACGACTATCCACAGCAGATTTTGACACCAAGGAACGTCATTCAATAATTCCCTGTTTGCTAAACTACTAAAGTCTTAACATTACCAAGCTTCAAACTACGGCGTACAACCCCGAATGCAATGGTCTAGAGGAATCTCCGAACAGAGTCCTAGGAACCCAGCTAGCTGCTTTTGCACAGGACGATCCCGCGAATGGGGACCAATATTTACCGTTTATTACTTTTAATTACAATTATTCTCCCAACTCAAGTACAACATTTTCCTTTTTCTATCTACTTCACGGTATGGAATCCATACAACCAAATCAAGTTGTTGCTAATCACATTACAGAAAGAGGCCACCAATGGTGCTCGAATATAGTCCGAGTCAGACAACAAGTTAAACTCAATCTTATTAACACGCATAAGGCTCAACAATTTTAATTTGACAGACGGCATAGACCCAACCCCTTAAAATTGGAGACTGGATGTGGCTGCGCAACCATGCGAGACTAAAAGTACTTGCATAGGCCCATTTCGTGTTGTCAGTTTTCGTGGCCCATCGACCATACAAATTCAATTAAATAAGACCGGAACACCAAAAACTGGGCGTCGTCAGTACGCGCAATGTGAAAATTGCACATTGTAAATTAGTGTTTTTAAGTGTTTAGCAATAATTACATTTTATGGAATTAAAATGATCCTAATATTTTGCAGTATGTGTTTGTGCTATTTTGAAAGTGTGACTCCACCCGTGTCACAAGCGAGGACCAGCGCCCAACGGAGCTGTCACGATGGCGAACAGGTGCGCACGACACTCGCTGGATCATGTACCCTGTTCCGCTCCTGAGTGTGGGCGCAGCCAGAGGACGCTGGTAGCCGCAGCCACTCTGCCGCCCACACGAACTGTTTAACACTCACCCTTCTGGAGTGCCTCCAGCTGGCGCCACCAGGCGACGTCACCCTCCGCAAGCCGGCGGGCCTTGGGGCATACTTGCCGCCTTCCGCTTATATATGCGAGCCTATTTCCAGCTGGGTCTTCTCTGTCCAGCTCTAACTGTTGTCATTTTATTTATATTTTAGTGTTCACTATGTGTATGTCAAGTGTTGGTTCTGCAATTTTCTTAAGTTTGTATTGGCATGTGATGTCACGACCACGTGCCTTCACGAACACACATGGGGAGCTCTGTCTTTGAATCACCTGTCTGCAGGAGCAGATATGACGTGTGAAGTGGACCACGTCACCTCAGCTGACGTCTTTGTAAACCGCCGCCTCGGTGTTGTGGATACTCGTGCTGTTGTCAGTGTGTCACCTTGCGCAGAGCTCGCAATGGTGCCAACCCGACTTTGTGCCGACTGCAGCGGCAGGGTTACCAACACAGGTGTGCCTAGTAGCCTGTTGTTTATTTTATTCTCGTGTAATTTCATTGTGTTCCCGCATGTCACATCCTTGTGTATAATTAGTAGTATTATAAGTAGGTCTAACTTTGCTGCTAGTTCAACCTAATGTTGTTGGTCTTAGATTTACTAACTTTTCCTACGTCGTGGAGTGTCGTCTCACAGGCGCCTATTTCTCTCCCCTCCCTTCCTAGTGTTCGGCGTCTTGGAGTTCGTGTTCACAGTTTTCTTTACTCACGCGAACACCTTACATGTGGCGGCGAACACCCCCCACGTCACATTATCCGTGGGCGACACGACAGAACAGTTTGAGTCGAGGCGTTAACTGCCCTTAAAGTTTTATGTGTGTATAATATGTTTTTACATCTATCTCTCGGCCTTGATCCATACAGGATATTAGTTGTAGTGAGATCTCGTTTCTTATTGTTTTTGAGGCACAATTACCATGCAATACCTTCGTTTGTTTACATTTTAGTTCCTGTCAATCCATGTTCTTGTGCTACGGCGTAGTTGCCCCTTCCTGACTGGCCCGCACAGATTTGAACTCACCTTAACTTGTGCGCGTACGACACTTTTGTTATAACTCACCGATCACGGCGTATCGACGGGGAAGAGAGCTCTTCCGTTATACCGCCTTCACGTCGCTGCCTGCCCTGTGGGTCGTTACGTCGTGCCTCACTCGTCACGTTGCCATTCTCTGCCTCTCACGACGCCTGCCATCGCTGTCCCAGGGTCCTTTCCAGTCGCCTCCACTGCAGCCCGGGTCGGCTGCGCCCAGAGAAGGAGGGCCCTGTTGTGACCTCCGGGTCTCGAACCCGTGGCACCCCGGTAGGTGTGCTTTATATCGGTCATGATGTTGAGGTCATGGCTCCGGCTCCGAAGGCGGAAGGCAGGGCGTTTTGCAGAGAGGCGACGACGTCATATGGGCTACTATAAAGGTACGTTCAGTTCCAGATCAGTCCCCACTCTGGACGATACTCAGGCGTGACGGACTCCAGGGCAGGGCGTCTGCAAGCTGGTGAGCAGGAGACACCAGGCGACGGAGGACGTCAGCCAGTCAGCTGTGAGGGCATCTGGATCATCCCACGACGGAGAAGCTTCGTGTGTGGTCCACGTATCATTCAGTGGTATGTGAATCCGGTCCCAGTGCAGGTAGTCAGTTAGGGAAAGCTACGCCAGCGAATTACGAGCATTTATGTGTGAAAGTGATTTAATATTTAATAATCTAATAATTTGGCTTGCAGAATCTGTTCTGATGCTTTAATTAAGCACGTTGCTGCAAGTAATATTTGTTGTTATTTTGATATTAGTATATTCTATATAAACGTGTAGTTTTATATGAACAGATTATCATTTGTAAATCTACCAGCTCGCAGCCCAGGTATTTGCATAATCAATTGAGAGTTGTTTAGAGTCTGGTTGAGGGACCAGAACAAGCTATTATGATTATGAAATGGATTCAGATTAAACAAGTATTAAACGTTAAAACAAGCATTAAACCAAACATTAAACAGCTATGAACTGCCAACACCAAAACAAGCAATTTTCATATTTTGAACGAGTGGCTCGTGAATTAACTTTTCTCTTTTGTTTACATCACAAACTTCCTCATGCAAACAACTATAAAAGTTAGCTTTTTCACTATGTGAAGAATTGAAATTATAATTTCTGACAGTTGAATTATCTGTTGTACCAACTTTTAAAATTATTAATTAAAGAATGTCGTTTAGTTGTTGCAATGTATATATAGCAATTTTTTCTTTTCTGTTTAACTTCAACTATAACATTTTTCATATTCATATTCATATTCATATTCTTTTTTTTATTTTATTATTCTATTTTCAATTTTTCTTTTTCTTCTATATTAAATTTTTTTTTAATTTAAAGCAAATTGTTCAGAATTATGTTCCATAATTTTTGTCAGCTAATATTTTAACACAAGTGTTTTTTTTGTAATTTAAAAGAGCCATATTTTCTAATTTATGGGATAACATTTTCAAATATCCATGTTTTAAAAATTTCAGCTAAACGTGAACTAAATATAAGTTCGTATAAACAAGGTTCAGATATAAAAATAGATTTGCATTCATTATAAGAGAGGTGGGATGAATTTTTCATCCAGCCTATTTCTGGTAGAAAATTTCCATATTTTAATTAAATTTGCTTTTGTAATGTATCTTTTAAGTTAGAATATTCTAAAATTTCAGCTATATCTTTTACTTTATACCAAGGTGAATTGTTATCATCTTATGTAATAGTTATATTTTATTATTCAAAATTAAATTATTTAAATCAAATAATGCAGTTTAAATATTTATATATATTTTTAGATTTTATGTTTGTGAATACATATACGACGAACGTTACTCATATCCTTTCTTGTACACCTGTGGTTCCTCGTTAGGGTGAAAATCTATGAAGTGTAAAATAGGTTTTTCACTGTGTAAATCTTAAGTATAGGAGATTATCTCTAAATAGTTGTGTCTCTCTCTCTCTCACACAGAAATACATAAAATCTTTGACGAAATTATGCCTTCGTTTTATGTTAGGAATTATTATAGAAAATAAAACAAATAGAATTATATTACAGGACATATGGGGGCCAAGAGTAAATTTCTAATAATAAGACATATGACTCTGAATATACAAAATTAACACTTCCAATCAGATTATGCCACAAATATCAACCCTTTCATTTAATAGACCCATTCTATGCATACAAAAGAAAAGAACAAATAACTATGTTAATTTAATGAAAAATTAAGAAGGAGATTGAACATATGAATTTACGAGAAAAAGAGAAAATAAGATGCTGCTTACTTTGGATTATTATCAGAATTTGAAAGATAATTATTAAATACTCTCTGAATCTTTCCCTACAATAGGTGATTAGAAAATATATAGGTAACCAAATTATTTCAAACTGAGAAAATATTTTATAGATATTTGTTGGCAGTCTTTGGTATCAGTCGATTTAAAGCAGTTGTTATCACAGTTAAGAAATTATTCAAAGCTGCCAACTGGTCCTTAGTTACACGAACTCTTAAACTGGGACTCCTGGAAAAGAGGACCGAAGTAGGATATAAACTTTCCTACAGTTCTGCTGAAGAAATTAATAGTGTGGAATTTTCAGTGTAAGACTGCATTTAAGAAAGGTGGAAAAGAAGATGGCCAAATGAAGTCCATGCTGCATATTTACCATCCCAACTTGGGCTCTAAACTCCAGTAGATACCCCCGGATTGAATTCCCACAGTTGCAGAAACACTCGAACAGTAAGTCTCGAAACATAATTTTACCAAACTCTTCTTATGATACAAAATTATATCTTCAAAATGCTGGAAAACGCTATTAACATTTCGTGGGAAAGACTGCAAATTGTCTACATGCAGCGATAATTATTACAGACATTCCAAAATTTCCTTTCCTTGATTATTATTTTTGACTTCCAGATTTTTTTCAATGTTTCCCTAGTTAACTCAGACTAAAATAACATTACAGCAATGATAATTTTTGAGTATGAAATGTTAAACCGAATGGAAGGATGATTTAATTTAACATAGTTTTCACATACATATGTAAATAACAATCAATTGAAATGCAAACAAAAATAATTCAAAATTTACTAATGGCACTAGAAATATTACAGATTTTTTAATCCATTAAGTATATATATAGAATATAATAATGTAGAATGTAATAATATAGAATATAATATTATTAGAAAAAATTATAAATAATTACATGTTTTAATATCCATATTGCTGTTGCCTCCCCTGAAATCAGGTCATGCATTAACTCAGAGGATGAGGGTAGCTCAAAGGAAAGCACTTAATTACAAAAGACAACTTTTATTTAAATTAACAAATACAATTATCCCTAAGCAGGTGGTTAGTGTATCAATTGAATACAGTGTTTATTCGGCAAGTAGCAAACTTGATATTACCAATAACTCTCAACAAGGCTCTGATGCCTTTACTCGATTATATTAAGCATAAAGCTAGAAGGCGGTTCTTTGTTCGGTGGGAGCTTAATGGGCTTCGCAAGTCCGGCGCCCTACGTGCCTTCAGTCGCCCTACCAGGGAATTGGTATTTACCCTCTCGCTGGCGGCATATACTTGATTCTATCTCAACAGCTGTCTCGTCGAGTGATGATCTCGTCTCGCAGTCCTCGGGCAGGGCCTCTGGTGGCGGCAGGCAAGATGGCGCCCAGAGCCACCATTGCTCTGAGCTTATATACTCCTTTCCTGACCCCGCACTCAATCCCCTGGATGTATTATGTTAAAACAACGGCTCGGCGGCCGAGGTCTCTCTGCGCCTTGCCTCAGCACACAGCCTAGCACCTCTTGTTGGAGCCAGTGGCAGCAATATGGTAATGTATTAATTTTATTGTGTAATATAATTCTTTTGTCATCATAATGACTTAATGCTATTTTATTAATTTCAACTGTTTATATTTCATGATTTTCTCTACTTTTTAAATTTCATGTTCTATATTGTTTTTTTATCTTTAAACAAACATTTCTTATAATCATCAAATGTTATTCTCATATTAAATACACATTCTTTTAAGTCTTTTGATAGTTTATTTTCTTTATTATCAACTCTATATATTTATAAATTTTATCTCTTAAACCAACAAATTCAGTCATTATTTTACCATTACACTCATCTTTCATTTCTCTTAAAACCTTTTTATTATTGAGGCATAATATAGATATTGTCTTTTGGATGTCGCTTAGAACACTGCGATATTCCTCCTCTAATACATTTTCTTATCATTAAAATCATACCATAACCCTATAAAAATTGCAAAGGTTTTTAAGTTATTTTTATCATGGCTTCCCATGATAATCCTGGTGCGGTAAAATACTATACTGGAACTAAACCATATGCATTTATACATGTTTCTCTATATTTTACAAATAAATCTGCTGATAATATTGCATCACTTTTTAAATATATGTCATGATATTCAACAAAATGCTTTATATTAAATTGATCTTAAGCACATTTTTGATGATCAAAATCGTCACTTATATCATATTAAATTAATATATTGTGAAATTCTCTTTATAGATGAAGTTCAGTATAATTTTTTTTTACAGCTATCCATATATCTTATGGACAAACACCCTTTTTAGTTACAGAATCGACTTTATCTTTTGGAAAATGTTTTTGTTTATGTATAATTTTTTGATCTTAAGTTAAAGTAGATGATAAATTATCTAAACTGCTGGCCATAAATTTATTGGTGTCTATAAATCTCATCTTTAAATTTTCTGTTTCTTCCCAAAAGTAATAAACTTTTCTTCATTGTTTGCAATTAAATCGATCTTATGAATATCATATCCTAGCTCTTTAATAAATAAATTAATGGGCATCACATCCAGCTAAGTTATGAAAGTAAATTTGAACATAATTAGGTAGTTTTAGTTGTACATTACAGTTATTACATTCTGGGTTAATGAATTTTCCAGTTAAATGTTCATGGTGATGTACTTTTTTTTATTATTATTTGAGTATTTATGCTGACATACTGTACAATTTTTTGGATTAATTAAAAATGCTATTTCTTGTTTTGTTAGTGGATTCATTGCTTATTTTCGTTCATATACTTGTCCAATCTATTCTACTTCTTTTTTCACTGATTCAATAAACTTTTATGTGGTTTATAATCACCATATTTACATACAATATAACAAAAACCTGAAGCTTCATCTAACTGATTCTTCATTGTGCATTATTAGAGACCTGAAGAATTTGCAGTATTATTTCAAGACATGCTAGAATTAAAATCATGTGCTTTTATATAACTCTAGCCATTGGTCTGCACTGTGTTTGACACCTCCTGGAGAATACTGTAACAGACAATAATTGTGCAGCTGACATCGGCATATTTGTACATAAGACTGCAGAGTCTAACCTGCATGGTATTGAGCTCTCAAATTCTTCAGGTCTCTAAGTATGATTCATAATTTAACTTTAAATCAATGTTAATTATTGGATCATTAGTAAGATACGTCTTTCTTTAAGAACTTTTCTTTAAAAACAATTATCGATATTGTCCTCTGTTGAAACTGGATATTTTTTTATTTGTCTTGGGTTAGGTTTCGTGGTTCATATTTTCTTTACAATTCTTTCGAAATCTACATATAATGCTAAAGGAACCTTCATTGTATGTTTATACTTTTAAAACAAAAAAAAATCGCCTTATAATGCAAATAGATTCATATTTATTCTTTTTTTGAGCAGTATTCTGTATGTTTATTTAATTTTTCTTGGGATGTAAAATTTGAAGAAACATATTGCATATATAATTTCTACCATTACATTTACATTTTTGTGCTGAAATTAACTTCGATGAATATTTTATCCAACACTAATGTGAGTTTTCGCCATCTTTGAATTAAAGTTAATTTATATGCTTGTCCTTTTTTTGTAAATTTTAACAGATATAAAGTGAACTTATCATAAAGAGTAAACATTTTTAGGACATCAATTTGATTTTATGTGTTTGGTGTACCATAAATTTTAATTGGATATTCATATTTATTTATTACTTTATCAATATAGAGCCCCATATTTTTATATTTATTAACTGTTTATGAATCATTTTCTACTGGAAATAATGCAGACTTTATTGTCCAAAGAAAATATTTTTTATTTTAATTTCTAACAAAAATGCATGCTTTTTTATTGTTAATGTAGTCTTGTAGATAAAACTACGATGCTCTAATAAATGGATTTTACTTATTTATAGCTAATTCTAATCACATTATTCTATCTAATGTCCATCCTGAACAACTACTTTGAAATTCAGAAACATCTCTAGGTATTTCTTGTTTTATATTTCTGTAAGTCTTTATAGTATCACCTTCGTGTATTCTATAGAATGATTAATAAATTATAAATAATTCCACTTGATTAATCTCTGGCTGGCGAAAATTGATATATAATTTAATGCTAGTTTTCAAATCTATAAGGTCCCGAAGTTGATGATGTATTAACTCTAATAATTTATTTACTAGTGCTAAAAAATGAGTAGACTGTATTAAATAAAATGTATTTTCAACTTGGTAGTATATATTTAACTGTTAAAAGCTGTAATAATTCTATAAATTTTATTGATTATTTTATTACTTTTTTTACAAATACATTAGTAGAAAACGGGAATACTTCTTTTATTACTATTTTTTTAAATTTAATCTGGTTATTTTGTATCCTGAAAAAAGTAAATATGAAAAATTATTGTTTGCTTGTTCAATTAAAAACAATGGTATGAGAGTTTTAACTAAATCTTTTATCCTTACCCTTTGTATATTTTTATTTAAAGTATCTAGCTATAGCTCATAATTCCTCAGTTTTCAAATAATTTAGAATATCCATAAATAATTTAAAATTATATGTTTATGTCTGAATAACATTATATTGTATAATAATATTTCTAATTAAATCATCTGTCCTTAATTAATATAATTTTTTATTTATTTTTAAACAACTTCACTAACACAGCCAATTTACATTCGGTCAACTCAACTGTTCGATTGCTCGTCGACATATTTTTTATTTCATAAAAAAAATTTTGTAATAGGGTTGTGAATTTTATATTGCCTAATCAATAAATATAAAAATGGTAAATAAAATTGAATGAAATAGAAAAACACACTTAAATAAATGACAGTAATTTTCTTAAAATTTAATTTCTTCTGATAAGTATATTTCTCATGAAATGTTTTTTTTTTTTACATATTGATGTGTGTTTGTTCTTAGTATATTTATTAAGAGAAAATAATTTTATTGGTTTAATTACATTACATACTATAAATATTTTTGTCAGATAATTATAATATTGAATCTTATTAAGATTATATCTATTATATAATGTGATTTAGTATTTCTATACTCGTTGAGATATGCAATAGAAACATATTTTCCACATTGGCAAAATATTATCTGATTTTTAATCTCATAACGACTTCTGGAATATTCACAAAAATATTTTTTTTTACATTATAGTTGCTTTATGAGGATAAAATGAATGGTTATATTTATTTTCATTACATAGTTGAATAATCACCATGTCGAATTTCATTTGTATTGTGTAATTTAGTATATTCATGCCTTTTGAGAAATTGATTATAAACATATTTTCCACATTCACCTAATACTTTCTCTTTTTTATAACTTATTATTTCTGGCATGTTCAGCGAAATATTTTTTGCATGTGTTAATATTATGTTAATATTTTTTGTGTTTATGTGATAAAAAACATTCTATGTTTAATACTTCATCACAGATTTTACATTGCTTACATATTGTAATATTTTCTAGTTCACAAGTGTGTAGATTATCAATTTTAAATATATAGATAAAAATAATTATTAATAAATATTTATTGATAAGAAGAAAATTATTTTTGTTTTAAACTAACTACAGCTTTTCTGCAATGTCTCAGATTCGGACAGTTCCGAGAGGTTTAAAATTTATTTATTCTGAAAGTGTGAGCAATAGTGTATTTTTACTTAAATTCGCTTAATTTTGTCTCTAATTTGACTTACATTGTATACAATAATGATTAATTAACTTTATGAGAATTGTCATGATTTGAACCTTTTAATATAAAATAAAATTATATATATTTTTTTAATAGAGAGGTAGTTACTTTGCATAAAATAGTCGTTCACTGTTCGTGTCCTTTTTGGCATTTTTTTCTTTAAAGAAAACACAATTTTTTATTAAATTTTATTGATTTAGGCTTAAAGTTGCGTATTTTTGAGAAATGAAAGTTAGAAGAAATTAGACATTTTATAAAGTTGCTAGAAAACTATAAAAATTCTCGATTTTTGAGTTAAATAGCTTGGTTTTGTAACGAAAAAGGGTGCTGCACTATCTCCCTCATTTACATACAACTGTAATCCTTTTGAAAAAAAAAAAACAAGCTGTCTATGTTTTTCTATTCAAGATTAACTCCCGAATATATACCAGATGTTATTCGAAGCCACAAACTTATCACAGATTGTGGAAACGTGTTGAGAGACCATGAAGAAACTTATCATCATTTATCCTATAAGTTCAGTGTCAGCAATGATCTAAGAGATTCATGATGTACCACATAAATGACTCCTGCTTTTTCAGAGTTATTTTGTTCCTTGAGGGCCAGCGGTGTCTGAGAGGTTAGCCTACAACCAAGGCTAACTGGGTTCATTCCCCAGTTGAACCATTTCCGGGGATCTCAGTAGATATATAATGAGTGAGCTGGGCCACTAAACATTATCGCCGAAAAACAAAGCAAATCAAAGCCAAAATCAACTAAATTTCTCGTTTTCAAGCAACTTTTTCATTTTTCTAGAAACTACATTTTTCGATTTATAAAAACAAGCAAATTTTAATTATAAACAAACAAATTTTAACAAAAATCAAGCAAATTTTCAATTTTTTTCCCAAATGTTTGTGCAGGATTTGTGTCACTTTTAAAAACAGCAAATTTAAGCCAAAATAAAGCAAATGAAAGCCGAAATAAGATGCTTATGCAAGAAATCAAGCAAATTTAAGACAACTCTGCAAACTAAATCACAGCAAAATATAAGTCAAAATCATGCAAATTTAAGTCAAAATTGTGCAAATTCAAGCTAAAATCAAGTGAAATATGTAAAAGTTATTTAATATATTAATATCAATAGCAGTTATATACTTCAAGAGAATTCAATATTATGATTAGTTTTTCCATTTTTTCATTTCTTTTAAACCTTTATATGCTCTAAATTATATAGTGATCTGGTAAGGTAATTTTGTATTTGCTATCAAGAAAACAACTATTTATTTTTTGCGGAATTTAGATTCGTATATTTTTAATTCAGTAGCAGTATACTTTTTATCTTGTTCGAGATCTTGTAGTTTAGTTAATTCATATGAATTGTTCAACTTCTTGATGAATGATTCCATTTTATTTATAAAGAATAAATATAATGATGAAAAAGAATTTTTTTATCTTAGTAAATTTCTTTCCTGATAAATAAATAGAATCAATGCTCTAAATGGAAAATAATACCATATGTAAGCAAAGTAAGAAATGTGGGGAAGTATTAAACATTCAATGTTTTAAATCACATAATCGCACAAAAGATAATCTTATTAACACATGAAAAAATGTTATAGAGAATATCGTAGAAAACAACATGACTTCAATAAAGAGAAAAAATTATTTGAATCTGTGGAAATATGTATTTAAACTATATCTCAAAAAGCATAAAAATACTAAATAACACATTACAAATATAAATCGACATGTTATAATTCAACTAAGATGTGTATATTATGTAAAGAGAATAAACCTATCGATTCATTGTGTCCTCATAAATGTCTTATAGACAAACAAAATGTAAAGAATGCTTTAATGAGATATTATTGTGCGAATGTGGAAAATATATTTGTAGTGGATATATCAAAGAGCATACAAATACTTCATCACACAATGCAGTAGTAGATATTCTAAATTAATTTCAACATGATAATTATCCAACAAAGACATGTACAGTATGTAATGAGAATAAACATATAAAATTATTTTTTCATCTTAAAACTACTAAGGACAAACATACAATATGCAAAAAATATTTTAATAATAAACATTATCATAGAAGTTAAATATTAAAAAATAACTATCAATAATTTAAACACCATTTCAATTGCATTCCTTTATTTATATTAATTTTATATTTATATATCATCTTTATATTTCTTGAAACCTTTAATATTTTTTTTCCAAATTTATATCAATAATAATGGCTACGAACAATATATCAGTTGTATTGAACGAGAAGAGTTTGAGGGAGTTAAGAATTACAGTTCGAGATTTTAAATTTAAAAATTGGTACATTTTATGCAAAGCTCATTTAATTACATATATTATACAATTTATTATAAATCAACAAATAAAAATAAACTTTACAAATTTACCATTCTCTTAAGCCAATATCAATTAATTATATTCCAAATATTTAAATGAATTAAAATAAATATGTCCATTCACTAATAACGTATTTGTAAAGCCTAGAAATAAAAGTAAGTGGATACACAAAGGATAACAAAGAATAATGTTACAAATTTAACTTTAGGTGGTGCCAATATCAATGAGTTATATAAACAAGATAAAAATGATTTAAAATAAAGATTTCTTTGTTCTATTAATGTATTCGTGAACCGAAGAAATAAATAACCAATAAAATTTACATAGCTAGTAAAGGTTTTAAAAGTAGGATTTCAACATATGACATTGAAAATACCTTTAATTTTGGTACACCCTAATCAATTTTTAGTTTCAGTAAAAGATAAGGTATTTGAGTTAATATATGATCATTTTAAAAACATGAGAGCAGTGAAAACTAACATTAAATTATATACCAGTTACCATAACCTAGATAATAACCAAGTGTAATTTATTACAGCTCAATCACCCAACTATACAATATTGAGCAAAGTAGAAATTGAAAGGATTTACAAATTAATAAAACAAGAAATACATAGAGAATTATTTGGATTTCAGAGAAGAGCCGCAGGATGGGCTTTAGTTAGAGTTACTGGTATATAATTAGCTCTAAATCGTTACAATCCTTTAAATGGAGCATTAAATATTAAACTACCTGAAGTGATTAATTACAAAAATTATTAATGTGAGAAATAATGACCAAAAAGGTTTTCTTTGTGCAATCAAGTCAGCATTGTTTCTGGCCGACAATAATGTAGACAGAGTAACAATATATAAAAATGTTAGGCTTAATATTAATAAAATAATAGATAAATATAAATATCCTATTAAAATTGATTATATAACAAAATTGAAAATAAAATTGAAACATCTATAAATATAATCTCTTTTAATGACTGACACAGTGATTATCCCGTAAAACTTACAGAAAATGAAAAGGAAAAACACATAAATTTTGCTTTATTTCAAAGATGATAAAATCTCACATTACTGTTGGACAAAAGATTTATCGAAGTTGCTTTCTGGACAAAAAACTAAACATAATGGTAAAACCTTATATATGCTATATGTGTCGCCAATTCTTTCACTCCCAAGAAAAATTAAATAATCATGTAGATGACTTCTCTAAAAATGAATCAGTAAGAATCAGTTTACCAGCTAAAGGAGAGCAATTTAAATTTAAAAACTACAAACAAACACCGAAAGTACCTTTTGCAATATATACTGATTATGAATCAATTTTAAATAAAATCTCAACAAATAATCCAAATCCAAGAGAAATAAATAGATTTAAATTAATCAAAATTTTCCATTTTTAACATAGAATTATATTGATAATGGCTTTTATAATGAGGTCCATAAATAAAGATATAAATTTACAAATGTTCATATAAATGCCATTGATTTAAAGTTTAATGATGAATCACATTATTATCCTCCAGTAGTATATCAAGGTTCAAATGCTCATAATATGTTTATACAGGCAATGAAAAGGGAAGTAAAAGAGATTGGGGAAATATATTCACAAACTGAACGAATGCACACTCTAACAAAAGAGCAGCGATATACAATAGATCTAAAAAATGTACTGTGTTGGAATGCGAATATACGAAGGATAGTAAAAAAAGTACATTATATTGACCACATAACTGGAAAAATCCATGAATCCAGTATGGTATAATTGTAACCTACAATTAAAATTTCCCAAATTTGTTCCAACTCATTTTGATAACTTAGCAGGATGTGCTGCTCATTCATATAATAAAGCACTAGAATATGATGATACAATATTGATTTAATTGTAAATAATGAATATATGTTTATTACTTTTGGGAAAAACAGAGAAAATTTTAAAATGAGGTTTATAGACAATTTTAAATTTATGGCCAGTAGTTTAGATAAATTATCATCTCATTTAACTAAAGAACAAATGAAACACACTCAAAAACACTTCCCAGAAGAACAACTAGATTTATTTGTAAGAAAGGGTGTTTATATCTGATTATATGGATAGTTGGAAGAAATATGAAAAAAATGAACTTCCACCAAAAATTGACTTTTTCAATAACTTTAAGAAATCTAATATAACTGGTGATGATTATGAACACACGAAAAGTGTGTGGAATTAATTTCATATGAAAAATATTTGTGAATATCATGAATTATACTTAAAAAGTGATGAACTGCTGTTGGCAGATATTTTTCAAAACTTTAGATTAACTTTTATTATTGCTCATATTTTAGATACAGGATGGTATTTTACAGCACCAGGATTATCATGGGATGCAATATAAAAATAACTAAACCTTCATTAGATTTATTGCATAATTAAATGATTTTAATTGTAGAAAATGGGATTAGAGGGGGGATATCGCAATGATGTAAACAATATGTTAAAATAAATAATAACTATTCAGAAGATTTTAATCCTAATCAAGAGCCCTACTATTTAGCTTATCTCGATGCAAAAAATTTTTATGGATTGGCGATGTCTCAATATTAGCCATATGGTGGTTTCGAATGTGTTGATTATGCAGAATTTAAATTAGATTTCTGGCAAAAATATATATTAATTTCATACATGATTCACAACATGGATACATATTAGAAGATGATTTAGAGTATCCACAGGAACAACATAAATCTCATAAAGATTTTACGTTTTGTCCACAAAAAACATAGTCCCAGGAACAAATCAATCTAAATTGTTAGCAACTGTACATAAGAAACAAAAGTATGTAATACATTATCGTAATTTGAAACAGTTTCTAAATAATGGTTTAAAACTTATCAAAAGACATAGAATATTTAAGAATAATCTGTCAGCTAGGTTGAAAAAGTACATATATTTAAAGACAGAAATAAGAAGTTATGCTAAATTGAAAAAGATTTTTATATTCTCATGAATAATTATGTCTCCAGCAAAACAATGGACAATATAAGAAATAGGGTGGACATAAACCTGATCTCAATGAAAAAGCCTGGGATTAATTACTAGCAAAACCAAATTTCAAAAGAACTTAATTTAATGTAAATCTTGTAGCGATATGTATAAATAAAACAAATGTATAATTTAATAAGCCTACTTATGTTGGTATGCCAATTGTGGACATATCAAAAGAGTTAATGTACAACTTTCATTATAAAATAATATAACCAAAATATTGAGATAAAATTGAATTATGCTATCAGGATACTAATAGTTACATAAGTATAGCATAAAAACAGAAGATTTTTATGAAAATATGAAGACACTGATAGGACAGTTTGATATGAGAGATTGTCCAATTGTCAATATTTATAACATGTCTCGAATAAATAAGAAAGTTTTGGGTAGAATGAAATACAAATGCAATGGCAAAATAATGAAAGAATTTGTTGGTTTAAGAGCTAAAATATATGCATATAGAGTTGGTGATAAAGAAAATAAAAAATTTAAAGGTGTAAAAATGTGTGTTGTTAACAAGTGAATTACTTTTGATGACTACAAGAAATGTTTGTTTAATTAGAAAATACAATAAAGAACATTTAATTTAATAAGAAGTTAAACCCATAAAATATGTAGAGTGGAGGTTAATAAAATTGCATTAAGTCATTGTGATGACAAAAGGATTATACTAGAAAATGAAATATATACATAATATGGATATCAAAATGAATAATTTGTTATAAATTTTTTATACTATCACATTCTATGTTATTTTGTTATGCACATTTCACAGATTAACAAAATCTATCACATTTCTAGCATATGTTGTGTCCAAAACAATATCAATATCAGACATCAAAATCAATCAGTTTAACCATTTTTATGCCTAATTTCCAAAATAATATAATTAAACTGTTCATTAATAATTTTATTTAAAAAAATTGGATATCTTGGGCTCATATATAATATAATCTCTAAAACCAAACATTGTTTTTGGTGGAAAACTGGCAATTATGTCTGTTTCTAAATAGTTAGATATATCATATTTTTTAAACATTCCATATGCTAAATTACAATGAACATTAATCGTTTTAAATGGAATAAAACTAGTTTATTTAGTGCATACAACAATTTCGTCTTTTTCAATAGATGTATTTGTTTCAAAACAAGGAATATCAGATGATCGATCATCAAATTTAATATAAAACTTAGATTTAATACATATATTCTATTTTTCACATTATGCAATGTTAATTAATGGCATTAATAGAAAATAGTTCAATTGAGTTTATAGTTTATTTTAATGAGTGAATATTGTACTGCCCCCTAGGAATATTTATAACATCATTGTTATCAAACAATACAATGGTATTGTTGTAAATATTAGGAGCTAAATATTTTGTATGAAAACTTACTAAAGCAATCGATTTATCTTTATTGATGATATCATAATGATCTTTTCTTTAGATTGGAGCTATTAACTTAAATAATTTATTATCCCTTTAATAAAAAAATTATGTTATAAATTAAAACAGATGATTGGGGTGCTTTTTTAGTGTCAGAAGAAAATGGTATAAATTAAAAGAATAGCAAACTTTTGCCTGATATTATGAGAGCCATTATCAACGAGTCCAGTAAAAGTGGGAAAACTGATATTATTATAAATTTGTTTTATAAGAATGGTTAGTTAAATTTCAATAAACTGTGAATTTGCTGAAAAAGTTTAAATCAAACCAAATATATTCAGTTACAAAATGACTTTGATGTGATATTCAACAAGTTTAATGAAAATATGGTTTATTTTCTAAACAGCAATGACAAAATGATTGCAATTTATCAGAGCGAAAATAATTCTCTAGATATTTTCAATGTCATCTTAGAAAATCAAGATGTTATTTGCTAGTACTATGGGAAGACATAAAAATGTTGATATATTTTATTTGGCACAGACTTATTCAAAAGTACATAAACATTTAGAAAGAGATAATGCCAATTTTTGTATATATTTAGGCAAGAAAAATAAACAAATTTGAAACATGTTTATAACGACTTTGTCAGTGGAGACATGACTTATGAATCATTTAAAGAGATTTGTACATGGTGTAGAAATTAAATTTACTGTTTCATCACTTTAGATGAGTAGAAAAATTAAAGAAGGGATGTATCCTAACAAAATCAAAGACTTTAAAGAATAACTTCATCTCAATAAGAAGTGAACAGAAAGTTGTACTAATTTGCGAGAATACATTAACCTGCTTCGGAAAACATGCTGCGATTTAGTTGCGAGAGAAGAAAGCTTTACTTACTGTACTGGAATCTAGTTGCAAAAGCAGAAAGCTTTCCTAACTGTTCTGGCATCTACACACAACAGGAAAAAGTTGTCTGCTTGCAGGGAGAAGACAAAAGATATGGTCTCACTCGTCGATCTTAGTGATTTAGCAAGCTGCTTCACTTGCCGACCTAAGCACCCACTCGGCACTGCACAGTTGCGACACATTTGATTAGAGTTACTTACCACTTGTAGCTTTCATATTAGTGCAGCGAGTGTATTACCTCCTTTGCTCAGTGGCAAGATGTACAACTTTAAAATGCAAAGGTTGTATGTTAAAACTGTGGTCTGTGCAGATAATTTATAGTGTGTGGTATGAAGGCCCCCATATTTTGAATCATATGCTTAACAAATTCTCAATCTAGAAGCTTTCACATTAGGCAATTCAAACATGGTAGAAGATTGCCATTTTGCTAAACTGCAGGTTCAACAAGTAGGTTAATGCCATCTTACTTCAGCAGATGCTCCGTTTGTGTAAGCCATAGTAAATAATACGATAGCTGGTAATGAACAGTGTGTAGTCTTTGTGTAGTCAGCAGAGTAAAATAAATGCAGTACGACAGAATTCCAGTTAAGCCTCGCTCATGCACAATTGTAAACTTACGCAGTACAGTAGAGGCTTTTCCTTGTAATATTAATGCATGCTGGAACCACTTTTTGGATCCAATAGATTGCAGCAAATATTCATGCATTGTAGTATTGTAGTAAATGAGTGTGTGTGTGTGTGTGTGTATTAAAAGGGAAATATTCCTTAATAATTAATGCCACATTATTTCACATAGTGAACCCTACATATAACACAACATTTAAACCATACATTACACTACACAGATACACATTTGAGACATATTAGCAGACATAATGCAACTTTAAACAGATATCAGCAATAAATTAAAGTCAGTCGCATCATTGACCAAAAAAAATATTAAAAACAGTTACATTAGATTTGGCAGATGCAAAGTGCATGTTAGAACACAAATTACAAGCACAAGCTAAATAAAATAATGAGGCCAGCATGCCAGTTGATAACGGACACAGCTCAAATACACATCATAATGAGGGACTAGATTATTCATTTCATGACAACGAAGGGAAAACCTTACACATTACACCCAACAACAAAGATACAAGCACATATGAGGAAACTATGGAGGGTTACCTCAGACCATGTTTGCTACACAACTAGCATGCAAGCGACACATTTACATTCACTATCCCTGCACACCAGAGCAACATACCAGCACACATTTATCAGAATGTAAATTCACAGAACACATAGTCAAGACAGCTCAAACACAGCTCAGTTGGTTCAGATTGTGGTAAAAACAACTGGAACACGTTCCCACATTTGCAGGTAAGTCAAATGAAAATGTGAAAGACTTTTTCTATATATGCAACACAGCTAGTGAAATTAATGGATGGGTTGAAATAGACATACCTAGATGCCTAAATTTTTTTTACAAGGCGCGGCTAAAAGGGCGTACAAGAACATCTACTTCATAAATGGACAAGATATAACATGGCAATACATTGAAAACAAACTAATAAAAACTTTTACACCAATTGACAACACCGACAAATACAGGAAATTGCTCCAAATGAAATAACAACTAGGTGAAAGTTGCCAGGCTCATGTAGAAGACTTAATTTTGTACAAAGATAAAGGCGACCCACACTTGCCAGAAGCCGAGCTTATTAGAATTATTTGGAAATGCTGTTGCCAACAGTTGTCAAAAAATTAATACCATTACAAAATAACACCATCGAGCAACTGTTACATAACATAAACACCATTGAGCTAGGAATATTACAGTGTAACCAAGATAGGAAATCTCACTCCCTAAATGTAGAAGGAACTAAATTCCAGTAGGAGATTACGACACTAAAGGGACAGCTATCCAAACTAACACAGAGGTTGAAAAACATATCATACGCAGAAAATCAAGGGCAATATCACAGTAAAAGGTGGTGGTACGGGTCAAGTCCCACAAATACGCATTATAAGTATAGAATTACACCTATACAGATAATGTTGGACCACCCCAGAGAACCACATAAGGAAAATAATTACAGATACACAAAACACAGTCCGGACCACCCAATATGGGAACCGAATAGACATGAGTATAGATGTGGATATAGAAGCCATAAACAGACATAGCAGTACAAAATGTGTGTAGAAAATTATTTTTCAAATACACACCAGGGAGAACCTGGAGATATTGCAAAACTAAACACACAATATGATAATAGTTGCAGGTCGTATACAGTCTGCACGCAGACAGACATGCGTAATTATGTGAAGCCCACAGCAAACGAGCCGAAGTCAAAAATTGAATTTACAAAAACACTCCCAATCAACAAAGACAGACATGAGGCACGAAATAACGAATATAGGGCTAAAAGCTTTCAAAGCCGCATTCAGTTTGTCGTAAGGAAGTCGGTATTCAGAATGCAACATGAAGCCATCAAGAACAGACAGAAACACGAAAATGCAAGTTACCACAAGGCCGAATGACGTCACTCCGCGACACAGCAAAATTAGGAATTTAACTGTGCCACAGAGTGAAAGTCAGGATACCTGTGCCTTTTGCATGTATATAGGACACCACATCAGAGACTGCGACCTATTTCCGAACCAACCAGCAGAATTTAATCCCGACATTTCGGCAAGGTTTCGCAGATTTCAAAACAAGTTCGGTCTGAGACCGCGCAAACAACATATCCATTCAGATCTTGACACCGGCCGTGGCTCTCAGGAATAACATACAAACACTACACAAGGTGACAATGATGAAATGCCACCAGCAAGGTTACTGAGTCACCACACAAAAGAAAACATGCACAGGTGGATACAAGATTGCAAACAAGCACTTGTAAAAACATCGATGCCTTGTATACTCATCAAGCTTAAAAGGGAACAGTACTACGCTCTCTTAGATACGTGATGCAGTCGAAGCTGCAAAGCTAGTACTTTAATTACTACACAACAATCATAGCCTATTACACAACAATTTGCGCTGGTAGGAGCAACAAATGAAATCAAAGCACCAAAGTTTAAGACTAACTTTAAGTTCAGTATTTCTGGTAATACTTTCACACAAGAATTCTTAGCTATTGATAATTTAAAAATAGACATATTATAAGGAGTAGACTTCATTAAAGGCTACGATGTGATTCCAATTCAGAAACATTATGTTAGATTTATAGACAGTAATAACAGTGACAAAGTTATGCAGGTTCTGTTATACACATCCGTTATAGAAAATGAACATAAGGGCACAAAACAATATTGCATAAATAGATTCTAAAGCATAGAAGACCACAAATGTGAGGATATTAGAGATAAAGTTTCTAAATTTAGACGCCTGTTAAAAGCAGGAGCTATAAAAATACTAACAAAATTTAAAGACAGGTTCGCAAGCAACATATTAGAGAAACTGAAAAAAAAATTACCAAATTAAACTTGATATCTTAAAAGGTAAGGCATTTTTATGTGACCTTACAGAATTAATCCAAAAATTCGGGACAAATTAGTAGAACAATTTGAAAGTATGCAGTGGGCAGACAACATTGAACCTTCCGGCTCAGTGTACGCTGCACCATCGTTAGTTATTAGAAAAAATAAGGTAGCATAATATTACTTACAGACTTCCGAAAACTGAATCAATATTTGACAAGAGTCCATTAACCTCTCCCTAGGACATAATATATTTTTCGTACACTACTGAACACCAAATACATTAGATCTTTTGGATTATTTCTCAGGAGTTTACACCATTTCAGTTAGACAGCAGGATAGACATAAACTAGAATTAACTGATGACTGTGTAGGTTTATTCCAATATAAGAGAATGCCTATGGGCCTCAGCACTTCACACAGTATTTTTAACTATTTATAGACAATTGTTAGCTTCAGTAAGGTGGAGTACGGTCCTTGTGTTTATAAATGACATTTATAATGCGCAATACTTTTCGAGAACACTTGGCAAATATTCGAAAGATATTTAAAGTGCTACAACAATTTAGTGTGAAAGTAAATGCCAAAAAAGTTCATTTGCGCAACAAGAAATTAAAATTTTAGGGCACTGTATTACACCTCAAGGAATTGAAACAAACCCCGACATAGTAAACACGATATAACAAATGGCACCACAAGGGAATATTAAAGATCTTCGAACCTTCTTGGGACTGGCATTGTATCTAAGATGGTATATACACAATTATGCAGCGATATCAGAACCCCTTGTTGAACTCGCCAAGGGGACGACATTATAACTGGGCTAATGAGTAACAAAGGGTGTTTCTAGAATTAAAGAAGGCCATTCAAAATGGCCCTATATTACAAAAGTTTGACAAAAACAAACATACTATACTGCCATGTGATGCCTCACAATCGGTTATTGGAGTGTTTATAATGCAAGATCAAAATCACGGTAAGTAAAGAAGTATTAAAGAATTTGCATGGAAACTATTAGAATTAAATGAATCGCGGTGGTTAAAACAGAACCAGAACTAGGAACAATCAAGTATTTTTGCAATTATTTTTGACAATATCCTTAGGGCAGGCAATTTACAATTGAAACAGACCATACAAGCCTTAGATATGTTCAGACAATGGTGGAACACATCAGAATACAGAAAATGGCAATCGCTCTAGTAGAGTAAGATTTTGAGGCGAGAATAGTTAAGAGCAAATGAAGTACATTGGCAGATGCTATGAGCAGAATACCAATGGCAACACATAAAAACCTCAAAACGATAGAGGTTGATAATGTAAAACATAATCCTTATAGTAGACAAGCATATATAAAGCATTAGCAGAATACCAATGGCAACACATAAAAACCTCAAAACGATAGAGGTTAATAATGTAAAACAGAATCCTTATAGTACACAAGCATATATAAAGCATTAGCAGAATACCAATGGCAACACATAAAAACCTCAAAACGATAGAGGTTAATAATGTAAAACAGAATCCTTATAGTACACAAGCATATATAAAGCATTAGCGGAATGTTTATACCACAATCTGCAAAACGTGCATGAAATACAAAATATTATTTCTAAATATGTTACTAACAATTCGGCTGACATAAAAACCATATTTCTCCACAGAAAGAATCACATAGCGGATAGGACAAAAATTAGCAGAGGAATATTAAAAGGGGAAAGTATTCCGTTAAGAATTATAGAAAAAAAATTGCACAAATACTTCAAGTCACATTTAAATTCTTTCAGGAAAATACATTAGAAGACATAAACGCCACCTGAATGGACCCAGTCCTCTAATGCGAAATTATAGTACATGATACCACTAGCAATGCTTATAATATAGCACAATATACACATGAGAAATAATACATAAAGATAGAAAATGATAAAGAATTATTAATATGCACAACACAACACAGCAAACTCACCGTTTACAGGCGAATACGAACGTGACTCTCACATAAAAAAGTGTAAATTGCTCTGGTGGAACAAGCCAAGGCCGAACCTAGGTATGTCATGCTAGCCAGGTGCTATGGCATAGCGGCCAACAGCGAAATATATTTAAAATTAACGCCACCATTGGACAAAAATCTCACCCTCATCCCACAATACTACACTAATGAATTTATCTCAGCCCACTGCAATGCTCTTTTAGGACTTAGCCATTTCAGACCATTGTAAACCATTCAGAAAATCAAACAAGTTTCTTTTTGGAATAATATGAACTAAAACATAAATAACTATATCAAAGAATGTCCCATATGTCAGAAAACAAAACCAAGTACCCACAAGCCTATAGGCCAATTACAACCAATCGAACCCCCCACTGATTCTCAGATCTTGTGCTGCAGAAGTGAATGGTCCTCTTCAAACTTCGAGGCGCGGAAACAAATATGTGCTGGTCATGACCGAATTATTTAGTCGATATGTGATCTCAACAGCTGTGCATCATTTGTTGCGGTAACATGCGCACATTTTATTAAATAGGTCATTCTTAAATACGGTTGCCTCAGCAAATACTAACAGACAGGGGAAACATCTTTCAACAATAAATTCATTGCAGAATTATTAAAGAAACTTCACGTGTAAAAGTTGCAAATAACATATTATAACCCGACAAGCAACAGTTTAGTGGAATCTTTCAATAAAATTTTTGGGCAACAGCTCACGGCATGCACCCTCAAAGACACCGCTAGCTGGGACGAATATCTAGTCTTTATTATCTTCAATCATAACACCTCCATTAACAACAGTACAATATTCACCCCATTTTATTCACTACACAGGATAAAAGCAACGCAACCCACTCATGTTCTAACAAACTAGTATTCATATTGAGGACACAATTGGTGCGAAAAATTGCTCAAAGATAGGGAACAAGCAATTTAGTGTTAGCACAACATACACAAAAAAAAACATACTTCGATAAAAATGCACCAGCAAAACAGAGTGAACATTGGTGATTGGGTCTGGGTTCGCAACAGAGCACGAAGCAAAGCAAATGCATTTAAATATAAAGGCCCCTACTATGTCACAAATTTCATGGGACCATCCACAATACAAATCAGAACAGGTGGGATTGGAAATTACGAATACGACACCATAAACACTTGTAACATTAAAACGCCGTATGTCAAGTACTAACCTGTAATTGTTGTTTTTCAGGTGTCTGAGGAACATAATGTTGCCACCTTCAAGAAGTGCAAGCAGTTCTCCCTGTTTTACATACATACTATAATGCACGCTGTAATAAGAACACATGCCGGTTTGTATTGGAGAAAGGCGGAGACACAGTTTTACTACGAGGAAACGATTCTGCTAACATATCTAATACCATGGCAAACACTAACTGTACCACGAAGTTTGGAAACGTGGCTACATAAGTCTTGCGAAGAAAAATTGACAAATATTTGCGACAATGCGAAGGTAATACATAAATACGGCAGTACTCTCCATGATGATATTCTTGAGCACTTGAAAATGAATTTACATTGCCTACTAGACAACGTAGAAGAATACAAATACTCGGAGAGATAGGAACGTGGTGCTGCAATTTTCTTACAATCAAACACTTGCCAGCGCTGCTCTCCAACGATCATTAACTAGCAATGCAATTAAACACATTAACGAACATGGTAACCACATCTAACAACGATATTAATCTCACAATTGCAGCCGTGCTACAATCAAAGACACTGACTGAAAACAAGATCAATGAACTAACAAAAGTCATAAATTCTATAACTACTAGTTTAAATATCAAAAGTAAATATACGCGCTTAATAGAACCAGCACTAATTTTGCACCAGTTAACTACCACTATTGTGTAACATATAAATAATGTCGTAAATGAACAAAGGATCCTAACAAACACTGCACACTGCCTTGCAAAACATCTCCCACTTCATTTAATATCGCGTGCTCAATTAACTAAAGACCTTCGACACCTCGAGAAGCAAATTACAACATTAACCTAGAACTCTCTATACCAATCACAAATATAGAAGTGAGTGATTCATATCCTATTACCGAATGTACATTAACAGCAACACAAGTACTTATCAAAGTTTAAATATCACTTAAAACAACACGAGTCAAATGGAACATATTTTAAATTATAAACACACTTTACAACTATGAAAATGAAACTTGCACAATCAATACAGCCGACACATAAAACGCGATTGAATAACGATCAGAATTATTCAAAGAAATGCCCATAATGGCGGAGAATAAAAATAATATATTTTACATACCGAAGGAAACGTTTAATAGCGAACAACATGGATGCATATGTGCAGCTATAAATCATATTAACATTGAAAATCTTCTCATGAAATGCACATTCACCTATACTGAATACAAGCCGTTCACAATAATAACTGTGTTTCCACACCAATTTGTGCTTACGAACGCGCTGACACAGTTATGGATCATTTGTATGAACACAACATTAAACAGGGATATAACAGTCGACAACGTTGGCAGCACCGAACTACAGTTGCCATGCGGATGCGAACTAGTAACTGCTAAGGAAGTCATTATAATGGAAACTCACATATGTGATGCTAGAACGCCTGAATAAATTAACAAGCATGCCATAATAACGATTCATTGGATCAAAGACAGCGGATTCGATGTAAATCAACTCCAGTTATATGAAGAAATCCATTTTTATATCATACAACAAACATTGGTTACGTAATTTAAAATCAAACATGTAAACCTACAGCCCCTCCTAAGTTATAATGTAGCAGATAATGTACCGATCCCAGGCAAAAACAAGGCTTTCGCCTTCATGGAGCAAAACCCCTACAACTATGTCAGCGGAACGGTAAAGTCAATATTAATAATTTCACTATGCGTAGTCTATTTAAAATTAATACAAATTTCCACATTACTAAAGAGGGTCATCGATAGCCATTAATATAAAGGCAATCATTGCCTCCCCGTCTCCAATGCAACCAGCCACATATTATTTTCCAACATAGCAGCACCAACCAGCACACGGAAAATTGTGGCGGCACTCACACATGAGTTACACACGTTTTTCAATTAGTGCAGCAGGCATCCCCAGAACTTGCCCATAACTAACCAATGTAATGTTCACAAGCTTGCTAGACAAATACCGTTGTTGAACAAAGTAGTGAGTCAACGGCCACACTACTAGAGTAAAGAGTAATGGCCGACATATTCACTTCGCAGTAACAAGGACCGTGGTTAAGAAATGTTAAGTAACCACGGAAAACTGGTTTAAAGCTACAACAGAAACTCACGGCAAATGACAGTACAGGTATTACTAAACGCATTCTCGGAGGGCTGTTATAAAAGCGCAGCAATCACAATAATGACGTCGTACAAACAATGCAAGTAAGCTTTTCTTTCACGTGGGTGGTAACCTGCTGCTAGATTGCACCAACGACTACAGCCGAGCAAAGCTTCGCCAATCAGATCAAATGCCCCGGGGTACTTACAAAATATTGCAAACTAATCAATTCTACTGGCTACTTGATAAATAACATGTATTAAGTTGTAAAGGTATATTATAATACCGCCAGACCAGCTTTCCATGTACTGCAGAATATTTCTAAGTAGAGTTTAGAAAGTTGTAATAGACAGGGATAATTAGTTGAATACGGGTAATATGAAAATATTCAATCATGTACTCGAGAAATATGTTAGTTATTAGAAAAATTGTAATATACAACCACATTCAATTACTGAATAACGACGCATAATTCGTTAGGCAAAGAGAAATGTTGTAACGTAGTATAAGTGTCAGATAAAATAATTTTAATGTACGTATCATATGCCAAGCATAGAAGAAAAATTTCTAGTAGAACTTAACAAAAGTTGTAATATGCACTATATTAAGGATAAGTACAAGGGCGTATCCTGAAAATTTTGGCAAGGTACGCAAAACTAAACTTACTTTGGCACTTCATTCTTCACAGAGGAATTAAATATTAATAATAACAAAATGAAAATAAAAGGTTGCTGGAAATATTTCTATGTCCTTTAGTACTTTTTCCTCTCACTTTTACCTTCATCTGGATCGCATTGAAACACGAGAGAATTACTAACCTTAAAATAAGCCCATATAAAGTTCAAAAACTTCTCCAGATTTAGATTATACCCTCACATAGGTGTAGGTGAAGTGTAAGTGATCTGTAAACTTTCAATCCTGAAGAAAATTGAAGTATTGAAGTAATACAAAAATATCTATATCACAACACTCAAACACTTCGACACATATTACTGAACATAATTAAACCCTAAATAAAATCAATAGTGACACTCTAAATTAAGACATACTTCAGCGTGTAAGTTAAAGAAAATAACAAAACTTAATCCCTAGGGTAACGTGAAGTGTGCAGGCACCAGTTAAAAAAAAGTATTGTAGCCAATTTTAAAAGAAAACCATTTTAATGTTCCAAATGAGAGAAAGGAAAAACGTATATTCCGGTGTATAATAGCGAGATTCACTGGTAAAATTAAATAATTTTATATTTTAATTTTGAAAAGTTAAAAATTAATTTAAACACCCAAAATTCACAAAACACTTCAATTCACTAATAGTAAACCACTTTAATTATAGCTACGGCAACGTTACTTTTGTGCTTGTTAACAGGAACAATTTGAAATCTGTTAAAAACATTAATATTTGCCTGTCAAAAAAGTATTTAAAAAGTAATCTTACTTGTTCACGAAACATAATTAACGTTTAAGTTTTCAATTTTTAAGAATTATTTCCATTGTAACATTTACCATTTGTTTATAAGTAATCATTTATACCATTTGTAAAGGGCACGACTAAATGATCGTAGAAAGTTTCTGACTTTTTCCCCTGTTTTTAAATTATTCTTGAGTGCAGGTGTAGGTATCCAACGTTTAACAACTTCTAATTTCTAACTAAACGAGTATAACTGAAATGATTTATTAAATACACTTGTTAAAAAGTCACTTTTACAGTATTCATCTATCTTGCGAAACTAGTGTTTAAAATACTAATTCCAATAGGACAGTAGAATACGCAACGCATCAGTCACTAAAAATTGAATGAAGGTATATAAACTTGCTCGCCAGCACGCTGATGCAATGTCATCTTGTGCATGCATTCGCCCACATTTCGCGCGAGCTAGCTGTGACGTCACGCCAGTTTAACGAGGTTTGAGAATGGAGAATACCACAGCGCTATACCAGGACGTTTCAGGGAACTATTAGGATAGATTATTGAATTACGCACCCCACCGCAACCCCTCAGTGCCTTGCCCCGGCGCTTCGAGTAACTATTAAGAAAATAGAGGAGAAAAGATGTGTGCATCTCAGTACCATGTGAAGCGAGGAGAGGAAAATTTATTTTTATTCCAAAGAAAAATGGGAAGTATATGGTTAAGAAACATGTTCGTTTTTTAATGATATTAAAGCATGCACTGCATGCATTGCATTCATTGAGAATACGCCCTTGGATAAGTATCAGACTCACGAGCAATATGAAAATATAGTTGTGTTACGGGATGTCACGATGGAAGGTGTGCACATCATGCCATCTTACACTCTACCCCAGTGGTCGAGACCGAGTCATAAATTGTTTTGGGGTTACAATACAGCTCGACCACACTCCATTATCCAGGTCGTGACACGAAGTAACCACGTACATTCGAATTAGGTGTCACAATGTTAGAAAGTGTATTCATAGGTTATGTAACAGTTATCGTCAGAACCACTTCGTAAGAAAAAAAGTACTTAAAATTTTAATTATTATTGTACTTAATTTTTCATAAGTCAAAAGCAAAAAAAAATATCATTTTATCCAAAATATCTGTCTTCAGACATCCAAAAACCAAACATGTTCTGCTAGTTACTAAAGAATGATTTTTTTTTAATAATGCAGCTACGAATAGATACCTCATTATATGAGATTTATCTCCCACATCGTACTAACAAAAGATAGATAGTATTGTAATATGAGGTAATTTCTCACACAGCCCCACCTCACACTTAAAGGGCACGTAGTGAACAAGTGCCAGAAATACACTTTAAAGGCAATTATCAGTCACTGCACCGTAATCACGTGATGACCGCTGACGAGAGGAAGAGGGGGTACTGCCGGGCCATTCCATGGCGGGCGACTCGCGCTCGCGTCCCGCTTGCTACTCCTACCCTACGATGCCAACCCTCACTGTAAACACCAAAACCACACCGCCCCTCCACAGCTAGACGACGAACAAAATATTTTCTGAGTGGAGGAGCCATGTTGTGTTCGCAACAAGCAACACATAGAGCAGAGCAGCCTCGGGTGCCAGACCATGGAATCCAGGGCGATATGCGGTGTTTGGTTGGGTGACATTAATCACAGATGGTTGGAACACGAGATGAGGCCAGAGGGGCCACTATAAAAGCGGAGACGCCACAAGGTAAGAGGTAAGACATCACCAGGCCGATACAATACCGTCCGGGTTCACGAAGGTGGCTACGTGGTGCCCCGAGCGTTCGACAAGCCAGGAAGAAGCTTTGTCTCGGCCAAATATCAAACATGAAATCAAGGTGTAAGGAACTACACCTATACGTCAATGTAAAAGAAGCCAGTAATTAACCGAATCGGATGGTGGCATCACTACCAAGATCGGCCCCTAATCGATTTGCTGCATGTACAGGCATGGAAATGAGCATGAGAGTGCGTTCCCGAGGTGGACACGTTAGTTGGGTACTACATCGCTTCATACTCAGATTGAAACAACGACAAGATATATGCTCTGCTACACAGTGACGAGAAATAGTTTCTCGGAAACCAGGAAGTGATGTTTTTTCCCATATGTGATGCATATCGGCAAACGCAAGGTGAAAATGACAAATGGTATCTGCGAACATTTGTTTCTTGGCACCCCGCAGACACTACGCCGAATCAGATTTGCGCAAGTGCTGTCAGTTACTATAGGTCATTTGTATCTCATTATGTTACCGATAAACCGTGAATGTGATGATTTAAGAACACTACCCATGCGAAATTCGGCATTATCGTGGGACTGTTTCTACGATTGGCCTAAATTATTGGATCGAATCTGCTTTCAATAGATCAACGCCAAACACAAGATAGACTACATTGGGACAATCCAAATTAACTCGTCGATAGACTACAGCTACTGGTCGCTCGCAGTCTGCGGGCAACGAGATTAAATCCATCATCTAATATCTCTTCGAAGTTAGCTACGTCGTGCGATGATTAAATATGCCATTTCTAGAGAATTATACAGGACGATCAGAAGGAATCACCCTCAGAGAAAGTACGCCATGAAAAGGCTGGATGATACTTTTCAATACGACCTGATTGATATGTCAGATTTTACTCGTGTAAATAGAGGCCACCACTACATTTCGACCATAATATACATATTTTCCAAGTATGTATGGGTCAGGCCGCTTAAGTAGAAGAATGCATGTGACGTCGAATAGGTCATGGCGGATGTGTTGTGCAAAGCACACATAACAAATATCTCCACACTGATGATGTTAAGTAATATTTCAATGCTAGTTTCCGTGCACTGATAAAATGGTACGGCATAAATCACTATTACACATACTTTGGACTCAAGGTTAGCATTGTCGAGCGTTTTTAACCGAATTTTTTAAAGCCAAATTGAGGAGACATTTCATGGCGAATGGAAACTACAAGTGGCTAAAGCCACTGCCGAAACTTGTTCGTGAGTATAATTTTACTGTTGATTCTACCACTCACATGAATCCTGAAAATGTCGAGGACCACTTCCTTCTTCGGTCCGTTTATTCTATTCCGACGAAAAGAGACCCACGCAAGCCTAAAGCGAAGATGGTGAGCATCTCAAAACAGCATGACATTTCTCACAAAGGCTTCTGACCTAACTGGTTGGCAGAATTGTGCAAGGTGTTTTGGATACGACATTGGTACCAGTGCATTAATTACCCGGAGGATCTACGACGTGAACCCATCGTCGCAGGCTTTTACACAGAGGAGATCCAGGCTACGAAGTTTTCAGTCTTATGTATGGTGGATAAGTGCTGAAAGGATGTAATGGACATGTATACGTGAGGTGGCTTGGACACTCGAAGCATGACGACTCATGGGTCGACGAGAAAGGCATTTTGAATTTGGACAAAGCAGTGTTTATTTTAAGTGGTGATAGACAAAATGAATTTTTTTTAAATATAAGTTAGTTTTTACCTTACTTTGAATTCGTTTTATTATTGACTGTCCTTATGCACGATATTGGGTTGGAGAAAGCAAGCTCTGAAATACTGATTAATTCAGTGGTGTTTTGAGAGTCTGTTTAATCTATGATGAAAAGTGTGGTAATGACTTTGTGTTTGTCAGCCTCTAAAAAAATTATATTAATATGAAAACTTAGAATATTACTCACAAGTTAAATTTTTAACAGTTTTGAAAGTATACTAGTTTTGAATATACTTATGGCACATGGGTTATTGATAAATTAGATGTTTTTACATACGTACATTTATTCATATTAAATAAAAAATAACACAATAAATCAGATAAATTAGTTTTTTACTATTTTTTTTGTACGCATGAAGTCGGCAGATCAGAGCCTATTAATATTTTGAAAATATCAGCATCGTTTCCGTGTGGATAAACATGGCATACTCACAGTGTGGTTAAACATGGCATACTCACAGTGTGGATAAACATGGCATACTCACAGTGTGGATAAACATGGCATACTCACAGTGTGGATAAACATGGCATACTCACAGTGAGGAAGTATGCTGGTGTAGTCACAGGAGATGGGATCACTGGTTTTTTCTATTGCAGTGTCATTAAAGGACGAGTTACTGATCTTGCTAGCATAGCCACTGCTGCTGGAGAAAATAAGCTATGGTTCATTAACAAACATATCTGCATTAATTGTATAGTCCAGCTTGAACTGATATGAAAGTTTTTGGGATAATCTAGCTTCTCGAAGCAATTTTTGCCTATACGCAATGCAAAAATTAATGCACAAGGTTTATCCATTGTCGGTACATGACCAATTTGTTTCTTTATACTTCTATAATGTTTTTTGCCATTACATGATTATCTGTACTTGATGTACTAGGGGTCCCCGGGCATCGCATAAGATGGCGCTAAGCTTCGGAGCAAAGAGATGAATGGCGATATTACTATCTTCGCACACGAAGCTGGGTACTACCCTGTAGGTTTCGTATGGTGAAAACTCATTCAACTGTAGACATAGGTGTACGTTCTCCCTACACATTTCAAAGTATATCAAGCTGTAAATATCTACATAATCATCTTTAAAAGTAATGCCATACTACACACAATGCAAGCCTTTAGGCATGTAGTTATATCCAGTACTGGGGTTGTACATTATGCAAGTAGCCAACTCGGTGCTAGTGGGTTCAGGCAACAAGAAAACTTGTTCATCTTCTTCGTAGTATTCAGAAAATTATTCGTCAGCATCGTACACAGAGTCCATGATGGCTGGACTGGCTGACTGGTTGACTGCTGCTGACCGTATACTAGGCAGAAGAAAACTGGTTGTACTCTGATGCTCAGAGTACGGATGCAGCATACACAACACATGTTAGTCAGGTGCACATAGACCCCCAGGTTGTTCTTCCACGTTTCAAAATGTCAGTGTGACGTTCTCCAATACAATGCTTGGACCACCAGGTAATCTTGTAGCTTGTCTGGTCTTCTGAGTTGATATTGGAATGTGCTATTACCCAATCTTGATGTTGGTTGACATATCAGATCGATGGCAGTACAGGGTAGCTTAGAGTCCGGCCGCAGGTGGTACACTGGGCAGATAATAAACAGAATGGTACTGGAGCCAAGCTGAGAAAACCACCTTTTTTACTATTGCTGACCCAGTGTTCAATTCCATTGCAGTCTTGTACTTGTTCTGGTATACGATGTATTCCGAAATTAAAGCAACGGTAGCCCACGGTAATATCGTAGTAAATGGCTGCATCTTCAGGTCAGAACTGAACAGACATGTAGAGATGAAACTAATAATATGAGCCTTCTCCTCCGATATACATATATATATATATATATATATATATATATATATATATATATATATATATATATATAAAAACATCCCCCTCTTCGCTGTTTCTTCCCGCTCCACCACCATTCTGGTTGGGCCAGTGTTTTGCTCGTGAAACCTGCTGACATATTCTCTTTAGTTACCAGACACCGTGCAGGTGCAGAAATGCTAACATCTCTATGTGCTGACTTAGGCTGTCTGAAACCGTCCAGGTTTTAACTGTTATAATTGTACAAGGCTTTATAATTTCACCCGGTTTTATGTTTCTAAGCTTAGCAGGGGACAGCTTACAGATTAACTTATAATCTAACTTAAATTAATACAGATGCCTTACGCGGGGTTCGAACCCAGTACCTACCACGCCCCAGATCAGTGTCGCACCAGCCTACTGCACCATGGGAAGTCGGTCAGGTGCAAAAATGGTCATGAAACTTGTAAAGACTCCAGTCATCTCGCAGGTGCAGACTTGCTATCATAGCTCTTGACATTATCAAGGTCAGCTGGCTAGCCTGTCCTTGTATGCTAGTAATCTCAACTTAAATAACTTAAATGGAATACATATTTTATTCTGAAAGTAATTTTTTACAGAATTCATTTCCTTTTTGTATAAGTTTTTTTCTCTGTTTTGACAAAAATAAAATATTTACCAATTTTTTTTTTCACCACTCATCTTTATAGTATCGTTTCTTTAAATTGTTGGGGTAATTAACAAACAATAACATAGGTGGTAATGTTTGTCAAAATTAAACACTTATATTATTACTTAAACATTTTTTTACATACATGTCAAGCAATATTAGTTTATATTGACATGCAAAAGAGATTATTTAATATTATTTTTTTTAGTTTTTTTTTTTTTTGCTTTTAAGGTTTTGCATATATTTGCATTATTTGTGAATGTAATTATTAAGACACTATTATGTTTTTATGAAAATTTCCTTGCTGATTTTTGTTTATCCACACTGACACGACTATGTTGCGCTGTTCGCAAAACTGTTTCTTTATATCATTGTTTTACTCTGTCCTCATCCGGTGAGCATGTCTTTACCTCGCACCGCAGGCTGTGACAAGTAATGTCTGTTCGACGAATGGAATCTTGTCAGTTTGTTCGTCTGGTAGGAGGTCGGCAGTCACTTGGTCTGCAGAGATGTTCGTGTTTTTCACTGTGCGGACCCGTCCGTCGATTGGGGGGGGGGGGTGATGGTGGTAGCTGATGCTGCAATACGTCTCTTCTTGCACCAGCTCCGGGAGTGTGGAGTGTCCGGAATGGAAGTATGGCAGGTTTTGAAGCATTGCGTGCAAGGCAGGCAGTCCAATATGGTTTCACCAAGCTGTAGGTAGGTCGGTAAATACTAGAATATGGTCGAAATTTCGTAAGATGCATAAATCGGGTGAAATTCTTTCGGCGGGTACGACAACACGCTCCGTTTGCCAAAGGCACTAAGCGAGTTCATCATTCCAAATGCCAAAATGGCTGGAAGGATTTTTTGACAACTCGTACAACATGCAAACATATTCTAAACCTCCAGACGCAAAATAAAGTGTATACATTTAGACGAGTAGTTGATGACGGCTGCTGCAACAGATGGAAGACTGCGTTCCGAGGCCTTTGTATGCTGGTATATGAGAGCAATGGAGGAGGTAGGCGTAGATGCATGATTGGCTCTGACAAACTCGCCAATGGGATGATAAGAAGGACCGGTGTGAGGGGAGGGAAAGAGATGACTGGTGATGACTAGAGTGTGGCGATTAGGTTAAGTGGATATCGAGAGAAATAAAATAAAACATATTCAGAGTTATAAAAAGATGGCTTGGTTATGTTAATTTTATACTGAACAGATAGATATGTATGGTTGTGGGATGGTGGGTGTGGAAAATATTTACAAATCCTAGAATAGGGTTAGGAAATATTTTCAATTTTCGGTGTGAGTAACAAAGTCCCTGTAAAATACTTAAGCCTGGGATAGTAAAAAAATATTTTATGTAAACAAAAAAGTTGCTCCTTTGCCTACTTAATTCAATATGGTTACAAAAAAATTGAATAATTAACTGTGATGCCCGAGCGGTCTAGGGTTGAGCACAAACACTCAATAAGAAATAATCTAAGTCAATTAAATTTTTTTAATGAAATCAAACACTGAAATAGTTACACTTTTAATTATACATCTACTTACTTGGCGATGTGGCGGAAGACGACATGGGAATTGTTAATATAAAATAAAATATGAACGTTAGAAGCAAAATAACATGATATAGCCACTTTGGTGAAGGAGAGTGGAGTCTCAGCGCAGCTCAGGGGAGTCGTCCCAGGCGGTGGTGAAGGAGAGTGGAGTCTCAGCGCATCTCAGGCGAGTCGTCCCAGGCGGTGATGTGCAGTCTCTGGTGTCCTCTGCTGAAGTCTCCTCCTCCTCAGGTCGTGCATGGCATAATAAAGATATATCCCACGTTGGTGAAGGAGAGTGGAGTTTCAGCGCAGCTCAGGCGAGTCGTCCCAGGCGGTGATGTGCAGTCTCTGGTGTCCTCTGCTGAAATCTCCTCCTCCTCAGGTCGTGCATGGCATAATAAAGCAACATGAATGTATTGGGGAGAAGTCTCCCTCGCCCAAGAAGTCGCGCCTGAGTAGTCTGTCACCAATAAGAAGTCATGGCGAGAAGAGTCGCCCTACCAATGAGAGAGCAAGGTTACGGCGTCAACCAATGAATTGGAACTTTGCACACGGCCCCAAGGTGTGGTATTGAAATCATGAGACGGGAAAATAGAGCGTGACACAGCGCGTGATACAGCACGTGATTACAGGAGTCATGGGACGAAGTTACCGTGGATAACAGGATGTATTTCCCGTCAAACTTGGTTAACAATCAATCGCAGTCATGCGCTGCTGAAATCACCGCAGGCAGTATTAGAGAGGATACAGCTTCCTGTCGCAGGTACCGCAGAACCTGATAAGTTGCGAAAATACTTCACTAAAATGTTCTCTCTCTCAACTGGAAAGTTGTGTGATATTGAACTACTTGAAAATTACATAAGTTAAAGGAATCTGAATAGTAAAAACAGATTATATGTGAAATACTTAACAATTATATAGGTTAAATGTGAGTAATAAAAAATATTATTGACCAAATAATTGAATATTACATAATATAAAACAACTCATTAATAAAAAATATATACTACTAAAAATGTAATTTCTTTAATGAGAAACAAGATAATTTATTCTTCTGCAAGCTATATACTTCTTATAAACTGCTGTCCTAGTGCATATCGCGATAGAAGAGTGGTCTAGTGCGTTAGTCTAGCATCTCACGGTCCGGCAGATCAATCCCACTACGTCCAGATAGTATTTTAAGTACTAAAAAAAGCGGCACCCCAGGCAGCCAACTCAAGAACTAATTCGAACGAGAGCGAAACCAGCGCTCCCGGTATTCAACGCCAGAAATATCATGGCATCGAACAAAGTTGAGTAAACAGCCAGTGACATGCATGTTACCTAGCAGCAGACAATGTAAACAAAGATGGTATCGATCGGAAGCGAGAAATACATGACAAACGAAAAACCAAGATGGCTTCCTCCAGCAACAGCCGATGTAAACCAATGACAAAGTAATATGGAGAGTAAGAGACGGAAAGAAAGAGAATAAATGAAGGAAAGAAGGAGAAAGAGAAAAAATTATAGCACTCGTAGAAAACCCTCGGAATGATAGATCATAAAAACATTACATTCTGGTTACCGGTCCAAGAATTACTGGTACAAAGATAGCGGGGTATTAACTACAAAGATGGCTACATACTGGCTATTAACATGGCGACATACTGGCTACCAACAATGCGTAATCCAACATGGCGGTCGCATGACTAGATTGACAGCGCTGAAAGTCAGGGAATCCAAGATGGCGACTGATCCCCTGGAGCAACCGATCCACAGCCACCAGCACTAGTACCTGAATTGGCTATATCCGTCAACTAGCAGCTCACACCACTTCTATGTGCAAGTGTATGCTTAGAGAAAATTGTTTCTGCTCTCGATACTTCGGTGTATAAGAAGCAAAAAAAATTGGTTTGCCTAACCCTACCTCCCATGTTTTCACAGTATGACATCATTTAAGATGGCCACCATAACTCGACTCACCCTCTGCTAAAGAAAGCTTTTTTGCTAGAATGGTAATATTATTCGAAAATGTATTTAGACAAAAATTGTTGAGCATATGTTTGTCTACAAGTTTACTTTAAACCGTTTTTTTATCTCTCTAATGGTTAGCAGTGTAGAGTCCCATTTTCTTAATTTAGTATGGGAAATGTTGCTGTTTGTACAATTAATTCACAATATTCTCTGAATTAAACACTCTAAGAAATTATTTGTAAATTTACCATAGTGTAAACATACAGTGACAAAGCGTGAATGTTGTATTATTTTCCAATTCTTACATGGTAACGGTCTTACAGTTGCTCAGGAAGGAGTAAAATGCATAGGGAAGTTCCCATCTTTGTATAGTAGCAATGCTAAACGTTCCTATATTTTCAGCCTGACGTTTAGTATAATTTCCATATATTTTATAGGTTATAAAATTCCATTACAATTTAGGAAGCTTACCAGAATTTATTTTACAGTGTAACACATGTTATTTTTAAACAATTACTGTATTTTTAAGTAGAAACTCTAAGTATTTTATTTGTTCTTGTTATATTTTAAGCATTACTGCTGAAATAATGAGGAACAAATAAAACATTAAAAAAAAAAATTGATAAAAAATTAAAATAATTAATTATGTTTTTGGCTGCTTCAGTGGCTATTTAGCATTTAATATTGAAAATAATTTATAGTTTTGATGAGTAAAATGTAAAGAAAATCTACTTTTCGCGTAGGTAAACTGGTAATATGATCGACATTACTGATATTATTTGGCGTCTTTAGTTGTTTTATGTACAGTTGTTAACCATTTTAATGTAAAAACCAAGTAAGTATTTTTTATACTGCTTCCAGTTATTACTACAAATGCTAGCGAAATTAGGTATAACTTGTTTAATTAAACTTGACTTACAATAATGTAAATGTAATGCATTTTCTTGGTTGTATAATTTATTTTTCCAATATTATGAAATGCTTCTCCTACGTTTATGTATTTCGATAGTTAAGTATTGCCAAATGTCATCTTGTATTGGGCGTGTACACACACACACACACGCGCGCGCGCGCGCCTTTGTCCGTCCTTTCGTCAGTAACTAACTTTGGATGTTCAAAAAGGAATATTAAAGGCTTGTGTATTTTTAGATTTGAACACAAATATTGCATGAAATTTTCAATTTGACCAATGGTTACACCACACGAGGCTGAACAGTTGTCCGAAAAAGATGAATAACTTATCAACTTCTCAAATGGGATTGATATTGTATGCGATTTTACCTTTCACCTTGTTTATATTATAAATTTACTGCAGTTGTGTGATTGATTTTTCTTCACTTTTATTATATTTGTTGTTATGTAGCAGTTTTCACATTAAAATGGCTCTTTTCGTTTCCTAGGATTATTGCTTCAAATGCACAATCTTGGAGCCGATCATACTTAAGAGGAACAGGGCTGAACATCACCCAGATGCTAAGATGCATTCAATAAACAAATGTCCCAGAAAACACGGAAAACACAGGCCAGAATCAGACTGGAAAAAGCTAGCCGACAAACTCCGGTCAGCCGATACCGGTCCGCTGTCTTATACTGGAAGCGGCCCAATGGAAATATGGACTGGCGGCTGACTGTTGGGAATCGGCCCAGAAACATTTTTTAAGATGTTTGCAACGTGTTTGCTCTTCGATGTCATGCCGACATATTTTCGGTGATATTCAGCTGTTATCCTAAAAAATACTGCGCGCCACTGTCTTTTTTCTAACGGCTAGCAACCTGTCTCATAATGACACCACGCCATTGTCAGATGGCTATCTTCTGGCCTTGAAACGACAGTTGCTGACAGCACAGGTATCGGGCCAACAATCTGCCGACACTTTGCCGACAGTACAGGTATCGGGCCGACAATCTGCCGACACTTTGCCGACAGTACAGGTATCAGGCCAACAATCTGCCGACACTTTGCCGACAGTACAGGTATCGGGCCGACAATCTGCCGACACTTTGCCGACAGTACAGGTATCAGGCCAACAATCTGCCGACACTTTGCCGACAGTACAGGTATCAGGGCCGACAATCTGCCGACACTTTGCCGACAGGTTGTGTTTGCTGGGGTATGATATTTAACTATGAGAAGCATCCGCTATATGAAAGGACCGATTATGGTATTAGTTATCCAGTATTAGAATTGATAATATATTTTATAATAATGTGATCAGCGAATGTTATAAACATTATTACGATGGAAAGCACTCACCCTCGTATTACAAAGAGCAAGCTGTCAGTCTACGAGTGCATTAACACAACACTTGAATACAACATTCATAAGCCATGCAAGGAGAGATTAAGAAGGTAATGTCCTAGTTGTATTACAGATGTCAGGAACCGTATATGTGTTATTGAATAAGAAATCACGTAAGGGGAAATCTGAGAATTTTTGAATATGTGAATCTTCACGAGCTGTAAGGACTCCCCTCTCAATCAAGTTAAATCAAACTTAACAACCAGGAAATCAAAGTCTTTTATGCTTTCCTCTTCCAGATTAACTCCAGAATATATACCAGATGTTATTCGAAGCCACAACCTTACCACAGAATGTACAATGAGAGAGAGCATGAAGAAAATTTATGACGATTTTTCCGATGAGATCTGTGGCAGCAATTATCTAAATGTTTCATGTTGTACCACAGAAATTACCACTGCTTTTTCAGAGTTATTTTGTTCCCTGAGGGCCAGCGGTTTCTGAGTGGTTAGCCTACCACCAAGGATAACCGGGTTCATTCCCCAGCTGAGCCATTCCCGGGGATTTCTCGTTTCCCCAGCCCTTTCATTCCGGCACTTCTCCATACTCACCCCAATTCCCTCATCGGCTCTCAAGACCCTGATGTTAAAAGCCACCCAAATTTATTCACTCATTCACTTTGAAACAGAAGAATCTTGCAGTAGCTTGCGATGAAGGTGTCTACTGAATTGCACTAGAAATACAAGCCATAGTGGCCAGTTCCGAAATCCATCACTATTCAGACTGATTGAATTGTTTGCATTAACCCAATTAAATGCAATGTGCTAAAGAAATTTTAAAAACGTTTAACTTAAAACAATTTTAAAGATTGACTTTTACCTTTATAAACAAAGCAGTTGAGGTCGTGTAAAATTGCCACTGCTTTGTCCTGAAACAAATGGCAAACAAATTTCTTTATGGACTTCAAATGGTGTATTTAAGCAATACGACTAATATTATGTGAAATTTACAACAATGTTTGGTTTCATACAATTATTTTTTGGCGCTAATGGTATATATAACATAAAGATATTATATGCATACTAATAATACGAACATTATACATTACAAAACTAAATATTTGAGAAAATAAGATTATTGAAGCAATTTAACTTTCAACCATTTTTGCCTAAAAACTTTTTTGATTAATATTACCATTCTCGGTAAAAAGCTTATTTAAGAGAAGGCGAGTTGACTGATACCGACCATCTTAAATTACGTAGTACTGAGAAAACTTGGGAGTGGGTTGTCACCACTTAAATTTGTTGGCTTCTTTTGCACCCAAATAACTAGAGCAAAAGCAAAAAATGTTCTCTATACATACTGTTGCACACCGAAGTGCTGTCTGCCACAGTAATAATATAACATTCTGACTCCACAATCGAGGAATTCTAGCATACAGATCAATTATAACTGAGGAGAGATCTGAAATGATTCTGCGACGAAGTGTGTGCCTGCTAGTCCCTTTCGCGGTGCAGTTGTAAGATATAGCTAGATTTGTAGACGACGTAGGGGAACGAGGGGTACGACCAGCTAGGGGGGGGGGGGGCATCCGGTTACACTGCTTTCTGGCCAGTATGATGATGCTTTCTCTCCGAAGTCGGAAATTGGTTTAACCGAAAGGGAGTGCTTCCAATAGTGGCCAACAGAGCGCTGATGCGTGACCGTCGCTGTGTGACTTTGATAGAGGCAATGTTACATTTTATGTGCGAAAGTTTTTATGTCGTCGTTGTTTCGTCGTGCCTACAGATACAGCAGAAATTGGTTGAAGATATTCAGGGTACGATTAACGAAACAACATACCTGTGTAGTAAACGAACATATTATATTTTATGTGTTTAGTTGTTTCGGTTTTTCTTTCTTAGCCAAAACAACAAATAGTGTGTTTGAGGCAGAATCGGGTGGCTGTGATGGTGTAGAATCGGATATACCCGCTTCTACCCCGTGAGTACCCTGTCCTGCCCCGTTAATTAAAAAAGATTTTTGTTACTAAATAAACGAAAACATTTGGATGCATGCGTTTCATAAACATTGTATTTCGAGCAATGACACTCGGAGTAAACATAATAGGAAATGCTTTTTTCAAATTTAAGTGTTATTAAACTATGTTATTTAAACAAATCAGATGTCTAACAATGGCAAGAATATCCCCTGTCTATAAAATTTAACATTTTGTTGGTTTTTCAGAAATTTGCTACTGAATATGCCTCGTACATACATTCGTAAAACCCAACGTCAACCTTCGACGGAAGAAAATACGGCCAAAGATTTAAATGAAGTAATCAACCAAACGATAGGTTATAAAAGGCAGCTTTGACACACAACGTTCCTCAGTCCACATTAGAAGAACGGGTTAAAAATGTCAAACTGGGAGATGTTACACAGAAAGAAACAGCGGGTAAAGGTATATTTGTGTTTCATATAAATATTCCAATCCTTGTCGTTTCTATTGTTATTGTTCTTAAAAAAGTGAAATCTCAAAAAAGAAATTATACTAAATTATTTTCATATACAAATCATATGATACTTCTAGCAACAACTGAGAAAGTTTAAATCTATAACTAGGATAATTACTGTGGGAATAAATGATTTCACAAATTAAATTCTTTATGTTTGATAATTTCATATAAATGCTATTACTGTGCAAGAATTACCATTCTAAGCAGTAAAAAAAATATTAATAGTAATAATAATGCACATTTTAACGGAGTAGTGGGGTAGGCTTTCAAATATCATCCAAGCACAGCCAAACATTGTACTTTTTTATCACTTTAATTAATGTATTATTTGTAATCGTCCTAAAGATGGTATGAGATTTTTAATTTGAACTATGTCGGGGCCTATTGTAAAAGCTACTGTATTTCTGTAGGGAATACTGTCGTTAGCAAACCAGTAGGCGTTTATGATGTAAACACCCACTGGTGAATTACCCCAAACATTCTATATCGAAATGCTATTTGCTTAAAATATTGTACGGTCCTTTTTTTCTTTTCTTTCAGAAATGGGAAACTTCAAGTGCGTTTCCACCCCAGAAGAAGGTAATGAATTAATTTATTTCATAACATTAATGGAGAGTAGATTGTTTGGACTTAAAACGAAAAAGATACGTCACCTGGCATACAACTTGGTAGAAAAGAACCATTTAAAACATACTCTCATCCATGAAAATAAATATGGTGGCATTGATTCTCTCAGCGGATTTCTGAAACGTCATCCAGATATGACACTAAGGAAACCCGAGGCCACTTCATCTGCGTGGGCAATGGGGTTCAACAAGACTGCAGTGGTGAAATTATTCGAGATTCTTACAAGCTTCTTTCAGAGGCGCAACTTTTCACCAGAAATAATTCATAATGTTAACGAGACAGGTATCACATAGGTTTTCAAGTCCCAGCCCAAAGTGTTGGCTCGGAAGTGTAGGAGGGAAGTTGGAGCTCTGACTTCAGCAGAGCGAGGGCAATTGGTTACAGCAGAACTTTGTTTCTCGGCGGCAGGACATTGCGTCCCACCTCTTCTTGTTTTCCCGAGAGTTAGAATAAAGGGAAAATTTCTTAATAGCGCACCACCAGGAATAATTGCAGCATGCCATCCAAGTGGGTGGATGCAGGCAGACATATTCTTACAGTGGCTAGAACATTTTATTCACCATACGAAACCTACGAAAAATGAACCTGTTCTTTTGTTACTCGATAGGCACGCGACCCATGTAAAAAAAATTGTATCTGTCATTGATATGACGCGGGAAAAATCTGTTGTTATTGTCTGCTTTCCTCCACATTGCACACTTAAGTTGCAACCATTAGATATTAGTTTTATGGTACGTTTAAGTGTATTTTACAGGAAGGAAGTTAAGACATGGCTGCTTAACAATTCCGGACTAGTTGTAACCCAATTTCAAATTGCTGGACTTTTTGGACGCGCTTATGTGAAGGCAGCTACGATGCAGAATACAATTTTTGGGTCCATGAAAACCGGAGTCTATCCATTTAATGAACATGTGTTCGAAGAGAATAATTTAGCACCATCAGAGACCACAGAATGAATCCCTGCAGCATCCCAAACACAATATTGTATAAATAATGAAACATCATAAGTTTAACTCCACAACCTGGACCATCTACGAACATTGAAAACAGTGATAAATTAATATATCAAAGTCTTCCCAGCAGTCTAGCAAGTCGGATTTAACTCCACATCCGGAGTACTTCTCAGTTTCACCGAAAGGCATCCTTCCTGTCCCACACTACCAGAGGAATTCTTCAGGTAAGTTGAAGGTTAAAGCTGTGGTGGAAACCGAATCTCCATACCAAAATGAGCTTTTTGAAGACAATGTCACCACATTTATTACTGAACAGAAGGTGAAAAGAAGATGAATTCGCCTATGGACGAGCTTTGTAGTGAGCAGAAATTTAAAAAAATGCCGTCGTAGTGATTTTAATTCTTCTGTCGATTATGATGAACGAGATCCATTTTGTCTTCGTTGTAAATAATCTTATTCATCTTCCAAGAAGGCATACGATTCGGCGAAGTGCCTGAAATGCAAGAGGTGGGCACACGAAGGCTGCACATGATGGGATACTGATGATCTGCTCGAATTTGTGTGTCGTCCGTCTCTAAGAAATAAAAAGTAATGCTACCCAGTTTTACCCCAGTAGACACTCAGTTGTACTCCCATATATGGTGTGATTTCGCCTTATGGGCGTACCGAACAGATTATATTTGGGGATGTAGACAAATGGTACACTCATTTAACAACTACATTAATATATTTTGTCAAGCTTTAAAACGTACAGCGTTTTACATCAATTCACATATAATACTGAACAATAAGTTAAGTTACTTTAACGGCGGAGTTAAATAGATTGAAACTATTAACTTACTGACTCTACGTTACGCCATGCCATTACAAAGTTAGCTACAGTTTTTACTTAAGTCACCAGCTCGTTATCACCTTGATGCTGTTGCCGAAGGCTGCTCATCGTGTAGTCTCGCTACGACGGATCTCGGCACACCCTTCGCCACTCCATCTTGCCTCCTCGTCGTCAGGCTGCAGTCAGACCTTGCTACCAGCCTCCGCCGGTGCTATATAGTCGCCTCTGAAGTCCAAACATATCCGTGTTTCTAAGGGGTCTCCTTGCCTGTGGCCGCGCCCTGGATACACGTCGCTTCTCTGCCACTGGCGCGTCTTGGCAAGCTCTAGGGTAAGCTTACGCGTGCCCGCAGCAATGGGGTAAACCAATTAATAGTGAGACTTGCAAGTTGTTTGATTTATAACTCTCAGTGGATAAATAAATGTATGTTTGTCTTTTTTTTCTTTCACATGCAATTGAATTTTATCACTGTTTCCAAACTTTTGAGTAATAATATTGAGAAACTAATTTCGTTTTTAATTATTTCGTTTAGGGTCCCGGTTCTGCCTCCTACCCTACCTCCTACAAAATAAATTGAATTTCCTTCGAGTCTTGCTACGCCTGAAAATATTAGTATTTTTACTTTTTCATTATTATGGTGGAGCCCTTAATGAAATTCCTTCTAGAACATTTGAACGGATGAAATGTTAAAAACGCGCCATAACCACAGACTCCATCAGTTTAACCACAAATGCCCTAAGAAATATTCTAGAGTCTCATCTAGCATTAGCAAGCCAGTCATTGCAAGTTTTTAAATATTTAATCCAGTCAAAATGTTTCATTTAAGACATGTTAAGCTTGCACTGAGTTGCAGTTCAGAAACTGGTTTTACGTGTCGCAAAGTATTTGTAGATAGGTACAGCGTCCAGTAGGAATGACCATTACCTAACGGCAATTAAGATTCCTTTAAATTGTTTTGTCTATATTACCATCCAGGGCCATCCACATTATTATTGTTTCAGCTCGTATTAATTCTACGTCTGGTAGAAATATATTGAAACAAATATAAGAGCAAGCTAAAACTTAAAGTTGTAGAGGGTTCTAAGCTAGGTGTAGGTTTACAGAGTAGATTTGTCAAATGTGACAGAAAGTGACAGAACATGTATTTGTTTACTGAAATATTACCACATTTTACCTTAGGTAGAACACCTTGTAGACACTGGAACTCTGCAATGCTTAGGAAAGACAAACTTATACTGATAAACACTGTGATAATATATTTAAATAAAAACAAACCACTGGGATTAACTGATATTAATTAAAAAAGGATTTAACCAGAAAATAACCATCAATTATTCCAATGAACTTCTATGAAAATACTTTAATGAAATAAAAAATTATTTGTATGTCAAAATTAAAATTATATATGATAAAATCAGTTAAATAGTGTGTAAGCAAGTATGATTACTGTTTATTATATTTTATACCGCCATCCTTTCAAAAATGAAAAATGAAAAATTTTAATAAAATAATTAAAACAAAATATTAAAATCTGCAACAAAATAAAATAACTTAAACTTGCAAATAATATAGCTTTAAACTATAGTTTCCCGGAAATAGTTATCATTTAGAGTTTCCTTTCCTTACATGAGTTTAAAAAGGACCAAATCAGTCCCATGAAAATTACTAACACAAGTCTCGTATTCACTGTACCTTTAAACTGATTATTCATGAACACATCTAATCTAAAATAAAAGTTGATACTATAGAAAGTTCACTACTCTTATAAATTATTGGGTTCCCCAAATCATTAGAAACTATCCTTTGCTCCAGTGTTCAGGACTACTGGGTACTACATTCATATAAAACATGAAAAATCTCAAACGAAAAACTCTGTAGATAATTCTGAACGAAAGTAGAGTCAATTTAGTCTCTGTAGAACACTTCAATACGTAATCAAATAAATAGTAGACCTCAGAAATAATGAAGCATCACCTGAACGTATGCCAAACCTTAAGTCTTTAACATGGCGTCAAAAAGGTCTTCGCATCTCTTCTTAGGCCTTAAACACTCATAAATATAGCTGATAATTACAAGAGGCTCAGCCCAGTTCTTCACTTGGCCGGCTCTTAAATACTAACTGGAACCTCTGGGTAATAAGGTATGTTCTACCCTTACGCAGACGCTGGGGTTTTTCTTAATGAAAATACCAGCGAAATATTACGCTGCTAGACCTTCAAAGGTCCCATCCAGAAGCAAGCCCTTCCAGCAACATTCCTAACACGTGACGTAATAGGGCTTAACTATTTCCGGTAACCAAACAAAGTAAATAATTAAATATTAACTAGCTTTTAAAACAACAAACAAAGAAATGAATACGTTTCAAAATTAAAGAAAAGAATTATGCAAACATGTAAATTACTCGGAAAATATAAATTAACATATACAAATTATAACCTCTTACCTCAGAATACGTGTACATGTGTTATAGATAAACACAAATAGTAATAGAAATATAAGAAAATTAGGAATGGTGGCATACAATAAAAATAATATTACGTGTGTGAAATTAAGATATTCATAAGCCTAGGAGGGATAATTTAATTATTCTTATTCAAAACAACATGTAAATAGATGTATGATAGTATCCGAAAGACATGTGTAAATAATTACCATAACTGTCAATAAACATAAACATTGGTGTAACCTGAAACCCTGACAAAGTTGAGCGTTACTTTCCTGCGAGCATAGACATTGTACCTTTCCTTTCCCTTAGTAAACAGAACATCTTTCTTTTATTACAAAGCGGTTATTGTCATAGGTAATTTCAGCTCACATACAAGAGGTAAGTGTCTTGGCAATGACGTCAAAAGGTGGGTTTAATACTGCATCTTGAGCCTGAGGGGAACCGGTCACCAGTTTTTATCAGGTTAAGTAAATGATCGTTATATTATGCTCAACTGACACAGAAAATGGTTGTTTTGTTTCCAACACATCAATAATTGAAATGAATGTAATGTGTGAAATGTGACAACAGTATATTTTCCTAGATCCTGCAGAGGGTCGTATGCAAATAAACTTACTATTGGCGGGTTTTACGAGTTACAATTACACTACCCACTAATGTTGTACGTAGGCTACATGTCTGTAGTTGTTAAGGGAAATCCAGTACATACTCACACAACAACACTCATCCTTCTTGGTATAGCGCACCTTACGCATATATTTACTAACGTACAACCTTTCACATACATCTCTTTACAGCACTTTTGAAACAAACCTTTGAAAAATATCGCTACGCAAGAATACCCTTCACTCACTGGCTTTCAGGCTCCCAATTAATTTGATAGAGAGTGAATAAAATTTGTTTGGTAATACTTGACATTGTATTGTGAATTTTATGTTTCAATCGATAGCGAACGAAGTTACTAAAGATTTTGTTTTTTTTCTTACTCACATTACAGTATAAATTTGTATATTAGTAACACCTTTGTATTCCTAACATTCACACGGTTTCTCTCGGCTAGAACATGAATAAAGTGATGAGGCCCATGGCAATGTTTATATTTACACATGACGGAAAGATACAAAATGGTAAGGAAAATTGATTCCAAGCAGGGCTTTAGAAAGAGATCTTTTGACCGTGAACAAACTATAGTTAGAGTATTTAATTTATATTAACAAATATTAAAAACATTTCCAGATCACGTTAATTGAAAATTGTACCAACTATCCATAATTTGTTTGCAAATGTAGTTACACCAGCGTGAAACAGACCACATTTTGTGCATTTCAGCGAGTATTCCTGGTGGTGTTGTAATATCTTACCAACTCATGTTCATAAATACGTTAATTTTGAATGAACATCAATATACCTATATACTTCACTGTATGAATTAAATTAGTTTTCTCGCTGATAACTTTTTCTGAACAATCACTATCACAAGAATGGTATTTATTCAATAAAATAGAACTCTTACATGATCAACAATCATTCATCGATTCCTTATGCCATTTTAACGTCTGTTTTGAAGAATGGCTATACGTAAGAGGCTATACCTTGCTGTGCGTGTGCGTGTTTTTGTGCATGTAATTTGTGTGTGTACTTTTGAAAACATCTGAGACGGCCCTGAGTTTCACCAAACTCGGTGCTGGTTTTAGTAATTCGGATATCCTATTTTTACAATACACTTTATGACCACACTGGCTGCTCATTTTGAAAATGACAGCTCTATAGTTTTCTTTCCGAACGAAAGATAGGTCTATGATAGCAGTTTCGTGCGTCTGCACCTTAATGTGGATATATGCGTATTTTAACCCGCGAACCAAATGTTATCAAACTTAGTGAAGATGTACGCTAATTTGTAAGGCCGTCACAATTATTGTGATTGACTATGATTAGTACTTATTTGCAAAATAGCAGCCAATTTTAATACTTAGGGCACTATGTAATATCTCGGGAACCGTTCAACCGATTTAGAACAACTTTGTAGGTTGACAGCTTATCTAGTAAGAATTTAATTTAGAGATGTATATTGTTGTAGATCCCGCCATTTTAGTGATAGTACCATGTGAGTATGTTACATTATATATCTTACACTACTCAAAATATTCCGGTCTAATTTGGCATTAGTTGTACTATGGTGGGCCACGTAAAAATTGAGATTTAAGAGGATAAGACAATTTTTCAAAAGTGCTGTATCAAAAATAAAGTTTTACGTGATACCTCAGATAACAACCAACTGAATCCTACCAAATTCGGCAAACAAGTGAAATTATGGTGGTCAATGTAAACTGATGTATATTAAGTCCATCAAGCTCATCTTAAGTACGTCAGGCACTTTCATTAGAAATGGTGGTTAAATAAATTGCTTTAGTTAGTACATTTTATCTACGAGATATGACATACAATATTTGTTTATTCATGTTGCGCTATCTTATAAAATGGCAAACAAAAGAAGCTCTGTGAAGAGATATTTAACCATTTTGTTACCCGTTCATCCCGAGTTATTTAGAAAGCTGTGTAGTGTGTGCAATGTTATGTTTTGGCCGTCTTTTGTTTTCAAATGTTTGTTTATGTAGCTGTGAAATGAAATTACGTTTCATTTTTCCTGAAAATATATTGATAATTACATTTGCAAGCATGAATTCCTTCCTTGTAATAGTAAAAGTAATAAAATCATGCTTTATGTGATATTGAAAAAAATTTTATATCATTAAATTTTCTTAATGTACGTGTATGCGCATTCCAGGTACTTTCAAACAATACCGCCAAAAATGTTTGATTTGTATGGATTTTTTCTATTTGTAAACAGTTTTGTTTGTATTAGTTTGCAGCAATGAAATAACGATGAGCGTACGACGACTGGTTGTAAATCGCTCGGCTGGGAGACGGACGGACGGGAGCCAAATGAATGTTTTAAATTGATTATGTCGTATTTACGTAACCACGTAACTAATAGCAATTCAACTTAGTATGCTGACAGAATATATTACAACGGTTAAATATCCCTGCACATGGCTTCTTTGTTTGCCATTTTGTAAGAAAGCAAAACATGAATAAACAAATATGTTATGTCATATCTCGGTAGCTAATCAACTGATTATTTCACCAAACTTGTTATGCCAGTACTAGGTAATGTAGAGTTAAGTAATTATAGTAAGCCAGGGAATTTTATTCAGAATAATGATCGGTAAGCATTTTATACTGTATCTACAATGCCATGCACGCAAATTAAACATAAATTTGTAGCCTGGCAGTATCTAATACTACAATAAAATGCGATCATACAGAGCCTCTTTTTACGTCATGTTTTAAGACAACACCACATTTATGAAAGGTTTTTGTATCTTATATCTCATATTAATCAACCGGTTCTCAGCCGAATTTGCACACTAGTAGTGATACGTTAGGATATGTGGGGTACTTATTTGAAAATTATTTATATATAAATAATTTTTATTAGTATGTCACCTATTAAACAATTTAACCATTTTCAACTAAATATTTTAGCTGATATTATTTACTATAGCTATATACCTATCACACGTGTGTAAACAGACAGTTTTTTAATAATATTTGTATGACGGCGCCATGTGAGAAAATACAGATTTTATGCCATGTCTCGGAAACGAGTTTACCTATTACCACCAAATTTTGCCCACAATTAGAGCTATGGTAGGCCATATAAACTTAGCGATTCAAGCGGCTGGGACTCTTAATTTTCAAAATGATAGATTTTTAACATATTTCAAGTTACTATATCATAACTACAATTACGTTTGACTGATTACAATCGAATTGATTCTCCGAAGCTTACACCCATACTGTAATTGGTGGCACACAGGCTGACAAAACGAGATTTTCTTGGCTGTAAGTACTGACTAATAATCTAATATTTGAAGAAATTCATCATCATTACTTGCAGTTATGTAGTGAGAAGTATTCTGATGAGTTAATTTGGTTACTTCTTGTTTTATTTTCATTCCCAAGAGTGACAACTTGTTACATCCCGTGGGCATCAATAACTTAACTTTGACCTCTCCACATCCTCGAAGCTGAATTACGGCCAACACCCTATTCACCATTGAGGTGACTTTAATTTCATTATTTTTTTAATCAGAGGGTTGTTAAAAGTAAGAAACAAGGGAGCGGGAGGAACATAGGTATATTTATAATATTAAAGAAGTCTCTTCATAGTGCAAGATCAAGATGGGGAAAGCTCCATAAACTTTTCACTTATACAACCGAATCGCCCAAATATTTCGAATTTGTAGTTATCACATATCCACAAGTTGTATTTTACATACATCGTTAGAAGTGGGAGCGAGAGGGTACTGGCTGAAATTTGACCTTTGACATTGACCTTGGCCTTTACCCCGTGACCCCGTGGCCTACTTATGAATGAGACTGAGACCAACTTTGTTTTGTCTTTGACCTATTTTTTGACATATTGACATTCTTTAAAAATATGACCTACTTTATGTATTGAGCACAGCATGGTCTAGATTTGCTATTTCACATATATGATAATCTAGATTCTAATTTTAGCAATTCCGGTGCACTGCGCTTCTGGTTGCACTTCTGGGACACATCCGGTTCGTTGCCTGACGAATGCATTTATCTATTTTAGATTACCGGCTTCGATCCCTGGTGAATGCATTTATTTACTTTATAGTATCGAGTACAAACCTCGAACAGGGTAAATAATATTATTTTATTTTGAAAAGTAATACATTTTTTTTGGCTTGAGTTCTTGATAAGGGTTATTAAAGAACACTATCGACCAAAACGTAATTGGGCACCCATGAAGATAGATAGTTCATTACGTCAGTGTTGACTTGTGTGTCCCCCATACGCTGCAGGCCGGTGTAGAACCAGTTGAGAACGAGGTGGCATGAGGTACAGAGATATCGGACTTCGATAAGGGTGTGATTGTGGGCTGCCATCTCAGTGGGCTGTCTAGCCGGGCGATTGCACGGAAGGTAAACAGGCCCAAATCAAAGGTCGCATTCGTCCTGTGTAAGTGGAAGGTCGGTGGACATTGTATCAATGCTGCACGTTCTGGGCGACCTCCAATCTTGACCGACAGAAATTGCAGAATCCTGAAACGTGAAATTGTCAAAAATAGGGCACAGCCCAAGGCTACCATCCGAAAGGACTTTCATGCAGCAACAGGAATATCGGTTTCTATTCGAACATTGCGTACAGAGGCCCACCGACTTGGATATTTCGGAAGAGCAGCTGCACATAAGCCCTATATCACGACAAGCAATAAAACTCGGCGACTCAGGTGGAGTTTGGACCGTCGCAACTGGACACTGGAGCAGTGGAAATCGGTTCTGTGGAGTGATGAGTCGAGGTTTACATTGTTCCGGTCCGATGGCCGTGTATGGGTGTGGCGTCTACCCGGAAAACGGCTTCTGCAGGAATGTATAGTGCCAACTAGGAAATCCGGTGGTGGTGGTGGAATGATGGTGTGGGTCTGTTTCACGGCCTTCGGCGTAGGACCGCTGGTGTTTGTCCGTGGTACCATGAACACAGAGGCCAATTGTAACATTCTGGATAATGAAATGCTCCCGACATTGTGGCGCTTTTACGGAATGGACCCGTGTTACTTCCAGGATGCCATGTTTCAAGTGCTACTATGCAATGGTACGCCGACAGCAATGTTCGCCGATTGGACTGACCCGCCCAGAGCCCCGACCTCAACACTATAGAACATCTTTGGGACGAATTGGATCGCCGGGTGAGGGCTCGTCACGCGCGGCATAAAGCCATTGCTCGACTAATGGAATGGTTACAACAGGAATGGCGAAGAATCCCCGTGGATGTACTGCAAACACTCATAGAGAGCATGCCAGAATGGGTGGCTGATGTTATAATCACAATAGGTGGCCCTGCGAGATTCAAACGGAGTGACAACCACCGAGCAAATATTGTGGACAGGTGCCCAATTACTTTTTGGTCGATAGTGTAATTTCATTTTTAGATTACCAGGTCCGATTCCCGGGTAAGATAAAAACTGAGCTTTAAAGGGGGATAGTCAGCCTGATACTGCTGGCTCACCATGAACTTGTCCGGCACTTCCGCTGTGTAAGTCAGGTAATGTTGGCGGGACATAGAGCATCATACACAATACTTGAACATTGGGAGCCAGATTATCCATAATGGTATTGATTAGGTCGGCCGCACTCAGACCCAAACAAATAGTGTCATGAAAGGTGCAGACTGATACCACGTAATCGCAAACAGATTAATCAGGCTTCTGAACCCTTTACACTATGCTGGCCTTAAATTATGCTTCACGCACTGCAGAAACAACACATGACGTAAACGTAACCTAAATCCGATCAATGTTCCGCCTGTTAACATTTGCAGTTCCTCCTGCAAGTGCCTTGAGTATAAAGTCCTCAAAACAAAGGGACAGACCAGCAACCCTGGCTACCGCAATTAAAAAGTGAGAACATCTACTGGGTCTAGATACACTAGGGGCTTAACCATTTCTAGGGACATCATGAACAATTTATTTGCTGACTGAATTGGCTGACTCACCGAGACCCTTTGTGGGGGAGGGATCTGCACTGCGGCTGCCTTCTGCCGGATATGTTGCACGGCGATGCGGCACATTTGGGCCTACGTATAATTTGCATCGTAGTCCACGCCGAGGTCATCCAAAAAGGCCATGAGGTCGTCGAGGACCAAACTGTACGTACCGCACGCTCGTACTCAGCATCTCAATGTGAAACATGAAAGATACAGAAAGCAAAAGTTATAATTAAATATGTCTGAGTCGCGCAGTTAAATTGTGACATACAAGTGGCGCAATGTGTCATACAAAACACATAACAAATTCGTTGACAACTCTCTTAATCACAAAAATCAGTATATAACACAATCCATGCCAAAAGAAATACAGGAGGTCAAACACTGTGAAATAACACTCTCAAGATTCGAAATACCTTTGAATGCCACAGAAAAAATATTATAATATAACACAGAAGAATGATTAGCTGTGCTGATCACAAGAGTAGCAGCTCACATTTAAAAAAAGACACACGCGCAGTTAAACCACATTAAAAACACGAATTATACCACAGATATTACACACAAGTCAAGTTAAAAAAACTATTTCCAAACTCTCGCTATTCCATACAATTTCCGTCCACAGACACTCAATTAAAGTTCCTGATCCAAAATTGTACATAACAGGTTGAAGCTCCTAAATGCGTGTCATCAGACATGTTAAACGCTTTACTATGACAGTAAATATTTCTTTAAACAGTGTATAGGAAAAATTATTCATTTGCTCGTGATCTGCTTTTCGCTTCCAATTATTATCGTAACACACGATCGTTACCTCTATTAACAATACATAATTTCCTAACACCGCCTCCTGTTCTCCTATGATACTTTACTAAAATATTTAGAACAAGTACGAGGCTTCTCTTAAAATGAATCCGAAATCAATGCCCCTGGAAGTGCCTATGACGTATAATATTTCTTTCATAAATTTCCAATTAAAAAGTGTATGACACGTCCGCAACATTAATGTTAACTTATATATTTATAAAGAGAATTGTATTAAAAAGGGAATCCAAAAATTTTGTACAACGCGGCCCTTTAAAAATATGAACAATAATAAAACTACAGTACGCCACATCCCCATTCACACAGGGCTTTCAAAGAGTGTAATCAATATTTAAAAAAATATAAAGAATCTAGCACTACAGTGGTATTTCTGGATGGTGGCTCCCGTTCTATACTAGACCGCTTAAAATACCACGCAGGATAAAATTCAATATTGCGGGCAATTATTTAAAAGTTCCCCACTACTCATCGGTCATGGACTGCGAAACCATTCACCTCGCTAATTCTGTGCTGGCCAATATGGTCAAATGGGACAACATGCACAGTAGGCAAAATACACACTTGGTAAAGCCAAATGCATATGGAAATACTTCAAACACCCTACACGTATAAAAAAAATTACAAACCAGAAAAAAGTAAAAGCCAGAGTAAAGCTACTAGATAGTTTGTGGAAAAAAACTACTTCATTGAAACTACCAGGCGAACACTTGCAAACAAGAAATCGTAGCGAGAATTCCTACACTTCCAAATTCGCCATCCACTATTTACTGTTTAATGGCTCAGGCCGCTCTATCACAAAATACGCAAGTATAACTATAAAACCATTAAAAATAAATGGAAAATTTTTGAACAGATATTTCTTTTTATTACGTCGGCATTCATGTCGAACCAGTGGATCGCACAGCTGTGAACCTAATGTCTCGAGACTAGATGAGCTGAAGTGCTCGCAGGGAACAGAGGAAGTGTAGTCGCCCAACACACTTGCGCATATCAAACCGACAAAGACCCCTACCAAGGTTAGTTATGATGCGGGGGGGGGGGAGGGAATGTAGGAGAAGGAAAATACAAGGAGCAGGGAATAGGAAGCCCACAAACCCGAGCAAAATGCCGGCGATTAATGGAGTTGAAATCAAAGCCGGCGTAGCGTGTGTGTGCGTGTGTGTGTATTGGTGTGTAGATGGGGTGTGGTGGAATGGTGTGGATAGGTGGGGATTGGTGTGTTGAATGGAGTGGATTAGTGTATGTGGATTTGTGTGTGTATATGTGTATAAGTTCACTACCCCCTCCACAGCAAGTGATTTATGATACATCTTTCAGTGAGGTGAAATGTTTGCTGTTGAACAGCTATCGAAGCCTTAACACGTGTGAATGGGTAACAGTCATTCTCTCCAAAGAGGCTACCTGCTTGTTTGCGTAAGTAGTTGCATTTCCCAGAATTTTCCAAAATTCCCAAGATTAAAAAAAAAAATTAATAAAAATGTTCTATACTTAACCATGACCGTGAAAATAAGTCGGTAATTTTCATCCAATAATAAACACATGTCATCAGTTGATCAATTTCCAATTACTGGATGGTATGGAGCGACAGAGCATTAATTTATAAATCATTTTGTGCATAATATATGTTTGTGGTGTCATCATATACTACAAATCCATGTTGAAAATACAATTTGATAGACACATTAATTGTCATAAACATTTCTGTAAATATTAAAAGTGAAATAAATTATATTCCATGAAATAAATTATTTTTATTTACTGCAATAGACTCCAATTCCGTGTCAATCCACTCACCAGTAGATAGAGATACCATCCTGTTGACTCTCCATCCTATGACATTATGATAACTCTGGTAGATCCACAGGTTATAGTTGAAATTCTGTGTATGCATTTGTGAGTGTATGAATGGGTATATGCATGCGTCTGTGTATAAGTTCATTACCTTCCTACACACCAGGGCAGATGTGATGTATCTGATGATGGGTGAGTATGTGAGTCTCTCTGCACTTGCCAAAGTGTTGATACATGTGATTGCATAACACCTTGCTTGGTCTCCGAAGAGTGTACACGCCTGATTATGTAAGTAAATGGAAGTGCATTTCCCTGAATTTAATAAAATAAAAATAACTTCTAACATAAATTCATTGCCTGGAAATCAAAACCCGTTGTGTAAAAAATTTTCTAAAATTACATTAACTCTCCTGGTCAGCAGTCGAATCTGTTAAATATAGTTGTCGATGATAATTACATGGTTGTTCATTTCCTTACATAGTAAGAATGGTAATGCGAATACATCATTACCAGATGACATGATTATGTCGTACATTACCCCCTTCTCACATGGTTTGACCGGCAGTCAACACCAGCGAGTGCATCACATCAGTCGAGTTGGATATATCGAAAGAGTAACATGTATGGAGCAGCTCTTGTAAGTGTATTTTACTTTTTGCATTTTCGTGATTTGTTACCTCACAGTACCCGATACAAGATATGTTAATAAAAAATAACAAAGTTTGGACATTCTATTATCCAAAAAAATATATAACAAAGTTTCATTGCTTACACAAAAAAATCTGTAACACTAAATATGAACATAAACATGTTGTTACTTTTGACCCCAGTATAGTGTCAATTGTAACATCGCTTTGGTCAATTTTAATACTGCCTTATTATCAATTATAAATACTTTAATGATACTGAATTAGGTAATACTTACTCATTTCTCAAATAAATCCTGAAAAAAAGTAAAATATTAAAATTTCTGGAGATAATACATTACAAAACAATTCAGAATAAATCGGCAGTCATCACACATGTAAAATGGTGAGTTGTCATCAGTGCACGCCACGTGTGCCCACATGTGACAGCTTGTACATTGAATCCATTCTTCCTGAGGGCAACTGTTGCTGAACTTCTCCATACACACCAAGCAGAGACAATCATCTTCATTATTTTAATGACAGCTTAGAGTAAGCCTAGGACTCTCATCTTCACATTTATTATTCCTCGATCTGATATCGTTTCCTGATTCGTCTTTGTTGACTCCTCTTCTACGAAATACAGGCATATTACTCTTCTTTCTTTTGGCTCTCTCCTCAAATTCTTTCTTTTCTGGTGCATCAGTATGAACAGCACTTCTAACTCTCTTTCTCCCGCCGGATGATGAACACTTCGGACAATCTTCTGCCTTTGGATAGAGACGGACTCTCTCTGGAGAAAATTCGGGCACTCCCAAGCCTGATGTTTCTGGCCTGAGGGGGGGGGGGTGGTTCCCGTTCAGGAGTGTTTGCTTGTGGTTGGTCCAAAGAGGAGTCTGGAGTTCCATTTATTCTTTAAAAGGCATTTGTGATAGATCGATCTTCAGGTAAATTTTGGTCTGTACAAATGCTGGGGAAAAGTCTGAGTCTTGAAAAGTACTTCTGTTGAAGGGCCAGATTTAAGGAACAGAAAGTCACTTATAACATTCCTAGGAAATGCAGCTTCAGGGAGTGCAGTGGAAACTACTTCAGGAATATCATACATTATAATTATTTTCCCAGGATGAGAATTCAGCGAAGAGTCCATAGCTAGGGATAAATATTTATTTAGTAGCCCATATACACTATTGTTGTAACTTGTGGGAGCAGTGGGAGGAAACTAGAGTAAAACTATCCCATTGTCTGTTCAGAAATCTATTACTGGAAGAGACAAGTGTGACTCATAATTATCTAATAACGCTAGCACTTTCCTTTCGATTGTAGGGCGAATATGATTAGCAAAATGTTTCATGAATAATAGAAAATCACTTCCTTGCATCCATACTGATTTATTGGCTGTTCCTATGACGAAATGTTTATGATAATTTACACGAGGAAATATGAACATTTGTGGAACTGAATTTCCTGTAGCATTTACAGAAAAGCACATTGTAACAAGACTACCCCGTTCTGCAGAAGATATTGCGCCGATTTGTTTCCTTCCATTAGCAGCAACAATTTTGTTTGGAGCTTGAACGTTGGTGACTCCTGTTTCGTCAATATTGTGTACATGCTAAGCTTCAAAATTGTTTCTCTGAAGAACTGGTTTATATTTATCAATAAATGAATTCACATTGGCTTTATTAAAATTCATAGCTTTTGCTAGGCTAGTTGCCTCTGGGTTTCAAATAGCCAAATATTTGCTACGCTTGAAGTAACTAGTGAACTAATCTACCCCAGCTAACCCTGTTTTCGTCTAACTAGATTATTATGTTACTGTTATAACCACAATAAACTGCAATAAATCCTGTTCAAAATGAAATATACATGAACACTTTATACTTTGTCGTCATAATTATATAAAATAAATAAATCAATGAAAAAATATATACTTATATGGTCTACAAACTTCCGCGACGAATGGTAAACACATCAATGGCACTAGATCTTCGAGATCGTGTGACGCGTTAGTGTTCTTGAAGGGGCACCCACTGCCATCTAGCGGTATTTTACTGAACTAGCTCCGCGATGGATACTAAGGCTTTTACAATCGACCCCCGTTACATTCCACCTCGGTCTCCCATACGCCATCAGAGGCCAAAGTATAAACTAGTTATGTGTTGCCACAGCTCCAAAACGCATCAGGTTTGCCATTTGTGAAACAATTAGTAGTTTCCCTGCTTTTAGCCATAAGTTTCATATTCATCAGGATACACAGACGTGAATTACCGTGGCGGCTTTTTTAACGTTGGCATAACTGTTAGGCGAATGACCGCACGAGGCTTTAAAAACCAGCTTTGTGTTTGCCTGACTACTGAGTGCTGCGGAAGATTATCTATTGGTCGATCTGCCGTATTTCATCTAGATTTCCAGGTGCTGATTGGACAACGACGTTCGCTATGTTACTTGCCATCCTGGCCATTGTTCTGGCATTTGTGGCTGGAGTACGCGATTTACGCCACCGTTTCTCTTCTGTATTCTTGCATATTCTGTGCTGAACATACACGTTGCCATTCTGCACACACGCCAGCTTTAATACTGTAATTATTGCCGAAATTAAAATATTAAAAATTACAGTACGGTAATGAATATTACGGAAAGATCCTTACGGCTCCTGTATACCTTGCCTTAGATAAAACTGCAAATGTATTTTACACTATTGCAGGTGAAATCTTACCAGAAGTTACTATCATATTAAATATCAAGAAATTCGCTTTTTGAAGTCACCATAAAGATCACAGCAGCTGGAGAGCAGTTAGTTTTTTGGTAGCGATCTTGCTGAAGTGCGGGAATCAGGTAAAGTCTGGTGAACTAATGACGACGGAGGGTGCGTAACGACGTTATACAAGTGTGTGTGTGTAAGCTTTATGGGGATAGGCGAGAGGGCGTCGTACGCATCGAGTAGAAGATTAATATACTGTAACAACTGGTTTTTCTTTGATCTAAGTTAATTTATTATTTAATCTTAATTTGCATTGCTTAGTTATTTTTGTCATCATTACTTAACCGATATTCAGATAGGTTTTAAAAGTATTCAAATATTCTTTGGAGATGATTCAATGTTTTGTGTGTTTGTCTATGACTGAGCATACATATTTGCTCGCAGGTCTTTTTCAGAAAAAAATTCAGAAACACTTGTTCATAGGGACGAAGAACATGACTGTTTAAAAAAAAGTTTATTTGGAATTATATATAGAACAGAAGGAAAAATTTCCTTCTAAAGAAAGTTCTGCAAGAATATTGGGGAGATATTTCGTTAGATAAAATTTAAATTATTTTGAAAAGGAAGATTATCATAAATCATTGCAACATATTAACAAAACGTTTTATTTCTCGAAGAAGATGATGATTATAAATACGTTGAGTTTGGAAGATAATTTAGTTTGCAGATAAATTTGGAAGAAAACTCTGCATAGTATTCAACGATATTCAAGACGGTAAAAAAGATATTCCTGACGGCGAGTAGTCCCATCTCATCGAGGAGGTCAGATCTTAACTCCAGAGTCGACTAGTGAGCTGCTGTACAATCAAGATCATTGTACGGCTGATCGACGACGAAGCACGACGTCCCCACACACGAGAGCAGAGACGACGTACTTCATGAGGTTCCATTAAGTCGGCGAGAGAAGTCCTACAAATAGTTTACCATACAGCGTCAGATAAGTCCTCTACAAGCCTATTATCACTAAAACTGGATCAGCGGTGAAGTTTAGCTAATCTTATTGAAGTGGTCCATGCAATACTGTTGTTCGCTCCACTACTGATAATTTAATGGATTACAGTTAGGGTTATTTAACGCAGGATTTTCATTATTAGCATTGCCACTATGTTTTGCTGTAATTGGAAATTTTGATCCATCCTAAATATTCATTAGGGAGCATATAATTTCTTATCAGTAAATATCTTTTGAATTTAATCATTTTAATAAAAGAAAAACAAACCTTACAAGAATATTTAATTCAAGTCATTTGCTTATAATATTTCTTGGTCTTTAAAAATTCCAATATTATTATTATTATTTTCCTTTAATGATATATAATCATACATTAAATATGAATACTAAAAAAGCATATGTGTTGAGCTGAGATATTTATGCATAAGAATATTTTATAATAACCGTGTGACAGCTAACAGTAAAATAAGAAGCTAGCTGGAGCAACTATTTATATTAACATTTTTGTTGAAGTGAGCAATTTTAAAGTTTAATTCTTTACTTTAAAACTATCTGCTACGGTACATGGCGGCGCTCGGAATGCTCTGGAACATTACGGACTCATCGTATTTGGACTATATTATTACGGGGCTGTGTGGATGCGTGATACGGACTTCACTGTAAATATTTGAACTGCCAAATATGGATATATAATTTATACAATAAGTTATTAGGTGCTGAAACACATTTTATTGGGAGTGATATTATAACCACTGGACAGAGAATAATCTCGAGACAGTTAAAATTTACACCTACAAATGTCCCACACGTGCACCTTGGTTGACACGACATAAATATGAGTTACTGATTTCATTAATATAATGTATATGATATAATGGATTATTATTTAAATAATAACTGTAATTAGGACATTTATTGTGATATATGAAGTCGAGAGTATTTTCTTTGTAGTGTTTGTAGAGGAATTAGAAAATGAATATTAAATATTTGATGTATTTAATTAATAAACTCATACCTTAAATATCCTAGCTTTCCCACTGATTATTATAAACTGTAACATTATTTTAATCATATTGCTTCTGCCTGAATAGCTAGCGTACATTTCCATGTTTATAATAATAATCTGACACTTCCTATAAGAGAATCCGCAGAAATACAGTAGTGGGAGCGAGAGGGTACTGACTCAAATTTACCTTCTACCTTGACCTTGACGTTTTCCCTCTGACTCCGTAACCTTCTTATGCATAGCCCTGTTAAATTCTGTTTTGAACTTTGACCTACGTTTTACATACTGACCTACTTTTGAAAATTTAACCTACTTTCTTACTTTCTATTTTTAGCCCAGTGTGACATAGGTTTGCTATTTTTTCACATCCAGTGACTAGATTGTAATTTTATCACTTCTCGTGCCTGCACTTCTGGTTGCACTTCTGGAAAACTTCCGGTTTTTTGCCCGACGAAAACAACTATATATTTTTAGAACACCAACTCGGCCCCTGGTGAATGCATATATTTATTTTTAGAGTATATAATTCAAATATTGAACCGTTAAATTAAAATTATATTATTTTTTAAATTCAATAAAAATTTATTTTTAACTTGTATTTCTGGAAATGGTTATTAATGAAATGTTATTTTTAGACTACTGGATTCGATTCCCGATCAAAGCATTTATGTTATTTTTGGAAAATTTTGAAAGTTCGGAATGGGTCTTCCGGTTTCGATAATTAGGCGAATCACTTATTATTTTCTATAGTTTAGACAATTTTTAAAATTTTGGAACTTGGACTACTGGATACAAATTGCACTCAGGGTACTTGATATTGGTGTATTTTTAATTTATCAAAATTAATGTTTTGCTTGTGTTCCTGATGTAGGTATTTAATATCATGTTATTTTTAGATTGCCGACTTCGAATCTCGGACAGAACACTTAACATTATTTTATTTTTGAATTTAACAAAACTTTTGTGTTTGGCTTATGGAATCCTGGCTGCACTCCCTGAAGCTACAACTCCTAGGAAAATTATAAGTGTCTTTCATGTTCCTAAAATCTGGCCCTTCAACAGAAGTGCTTTTCAAGACTCAGACTTTTCCCCAGCATCTGTTACAGATTAAAATTGATTTGAAGATGGACCTATTACAAATGTCTTTGAAGGAGTACATGTAACTCCAGACTCCCCTTTGGACCAACCACAAGCAACCACTCCTGAACGGGAACCCCCCCCCCCCCCCGGGCCAGAAACATCAGGCTTGGGAGTGCCCGAATTTTCTCCAGAGAGTGTCCGTCTCTATCCAAAAGCAGAAGATTGTCCGAAGTGTTCATCATCCGGCGGGAGAAAGAGAGTTAGAAGTGCTGTTCATACTGATGCACCAGAAAAGAGAGAACTTGAGGAGAGAGCCAAAAGAAACAAGAGTAATATACCTGTATTTCGTAGACGAGGAGTCAACAAAGACAAATCAGGAAACGATATCAGATAGAGGAATAATAAATGTGAAGATGAGAGTCCTAGGCTTACTCTAAGCTGTCATTAAAATAATGAAGATGATTGTCTCTGCTTGGTGTGTATGGAGAAGTTCAGCAACAGTAGTTCAGGAAGAATGGATTCAATGTACAAGCTGTCACATGTTTGCACACGTGGCATGCACTGATGACAACTCACTATTTTACATGTGTGATGACTGCCAATTGATTCTGAATTGTTTGTAATGTATTGTTATCTCCAGAAATTTTAATATTTTACTTTTTTTCAGGATTTATTTGAGAAATGAGTAAGTATTACCTAATTCAGTATCATTAAAGTATTTATAATTGATAATAAGGCAGTATTAAAATTGTCCAAACCGATGTTGCAATTGACACTATACTGGGGTCAAAAGTAACAACATGTTTATGTTCATATTTAGTGTTACAGATTTTTTCGTGTAAGGAATGAAACTTTATTATATATTTTTTTAGATAATAGAATGTCCAAACTTTGTTATTTTTTATTAACATATCTTGTATCGGGTACTATGAGGTAACACATCACGAAAATGCGAAAAATGTTACTTTTCACCCCGCTCTTCCCGACCTTCTGTAGGCCAGCTGATGACTGCGAAATGGAAAACTGATTACCCATTACTGGTACAAGATTGTAGGCGATGTAATGGCACTGAAGTGGTACATTTATGGATGAATGGTGGTAAAATCATTGGCTATTGGTGTTCTCCCTTCACGGGCCAAGTATGATTACATCATAACTAATATTTTATGCAAATTATGATCCAGCAATGGTGCCGTTTGCATTTAAGCTGTTGGCCAGCAGTTTTACAGTTTGGCCTGTGGCAGTGTGCTACTAATGGACCACTTGTGCTTTGCTACATGGGTAATTTACCAATTCTATTTTTTTACTGGGTGCACTTCTAACTTCACTCAGAGTACAGAGGACCTACACCGAGAAAAAGATTTTGTTGAATCAAGCAAGATTTCTTTCATGCAACCAAATTTTTTTATTTGTATAGCGGCAATGAAATATTTTGTTATTGAAACCAAATAATTTTAGTTCTCATTTGGTTGCCCCAAACTGTAAGAAGTGGTTGGTGTAACTAAAGTATGTTTGACTACACGTACATCATACAATTTGAGCCGATATAATAAACTTTACAAGTTCGACTGAGTCTCGTACATAGATCACCTGTGTCTGAGCGCTACCCTTAATTAATCTCAGCTAATGTGACATGTGCTGATACTAGAAAGCTTTTAAATATATATATATTTCAATATTGAGCAAACATTTGCAAAGAAATATTTCAAGTTTTACAGATTTACTTTTCAGATGCTTGTTGCATTGTTTTATTAATATGTTTAAATGATTGTTAATCATCAATAGATACTTTAACAAACACGGTTACTATCCTAATTGTCACAAAAATATACAAACAAACTCTCCAGCTGTATTTCCGAACAAAGGCAGTTAAATAAGTGGCTGAGCAAATTTATACAGTTGAATCAACAAAAAACTTAGTCAACAGTATAATTTTTTTGGCCCAAAACGGAGATTTTGTTTATTCAAATATATATTTTGTAAGAGGAAAAAAAAAATTCTGCCTTTAAAATTTGTTTGCTCAGCAATATATTTTGCAAGGATAAATAAATACATATTTGGCCCTATGCAAACAAATATTTTGTTCTATTTTTTCTCCGTGTACTTAATTAATGTGTCTTCACTGTAAAATGAACACTATTGAAAGTGGTGCCAAATATCTACTTGCATGCGCATTGTGTAATCTTCCACTATATTTCAAATTAACGTTTTCATCGGCATGTTAACTTTATTCAGGCGTCGGTCAAGAGGAACTGCAAAATGATTTTAAAATACAATATATAAAGAATGTTCCAATTTTCACATATGTACTAATTATTAAAATGAATGTATAATAAATCATTTCAGTATCCACGAAAGATTATATAATACTTTTAATTCAATGTTGATTCATGAAACTAACTTTCCTCCATCGTTACGAACTTTATATTGACCCATGGCAAGGGGGGGGGGGGGGGGGATGGGCAGCCACTGAGCCAGTAGGCGCAGCGACACTTCTCAGAGGTTTAGTTAAAAAAGTGCTCACCGTACCGCGAACAGCATATGTACAGAGGTGAACAAGCAGTATATCCTGCACACGCCAGACAAGTAGTATGATTGGCTATCATTACGTCGTTGGCGCGCCATTCGCCAATCAGCGCATGGTAACCTACCTGCTAGCCTGCAGCCCGGCCAACAGGGGATCTCCCGTAACATGCAGTAGACAAGCACAAAGCCCGCTTATAGGTTGTTCACGATTAACTGAGTAGTTTTGAAATCAACATCTGAAAAATGTCCCTGCCTCTACTCGCGTATATTATAACGGATCATTGACGATTAATTGCCCCGTAAAGTTGATAACGACGGAGAGAAAGTATTTATATTTAATAACGTTTATCTTAAAGTGTTAGATGAACATTTGTTTCTTAAACAGGACTTAAAAAATACTCAGTTTTCCGTGTAAAAGTGCCTCACCATTTCAGCTCTGTGTACTTGTCGACACTATGCTCAGAGACTTCCTAGAGCCTCTATGCGATTTCAGACTTCGAGTCATATCGGATTATTGGGTTGTGTAAGGGTGGGGGGGAGGAGGAGTGGAAATCTAGAACCAGCGCGATTGCTGCTCCTCGCATCACGAGCGATCACAACCACAGCAGACTTTCTTTCCGGAAATCGAGTCTTCGAAGCGCTTCGAGAAGTAGTCGCAGACTGCAGGAAAGGACAGTGTTACCTCCCTCGAACCCCCACTACGAAACTCTTTGTCAGCCGACGGCTACAAATCATGTTTCGTCTCTGCCCGAACCGCCTATTACACCCCTCTCCTACATTCTCTAAATCCCTTCCCTGTTCCGTCGGGGGGTCTTTTCATCTCGCCTCTAAGTCGTCGCTGTTTAGAGCACGCGTTAATTTGTCAAGTGTCAAAGAAAACCTTCTGTATTTGGAGAAAAGTTGGGGGCCACTCCCGAATGCACAAATGCGAGAGACCAGAGGAGCCGACGTGGGCGGGAGAGAGGGGCGAAGCGGATAGACGAGGACGGGCGAAGACGTAAGAAGAAGAGAGCAAGGGGACATCAAAAGGACATTTTAATATAAAAGGATGGAGGCAAGTGTACGGTAGTGAAAAGAAGGAATGTTTAGACGGTTTTTACCGAGACTTACAAACCGTGGAAACACCTTGTTAGTCCTGATTTCCTCGCGCCATAAAAGATTCATTCGAGCTTTGTCTACGACCATCCGTTTTGGCGCCTACAAGGGAGGGGAAAAAGAAAAACAGGAAGTGAGTTAAGACCGGAGGAATCACGGAGGGTATTACGGACTCAAGATTTAGAAGAAAAAACCATCCTGGCGAGAATGAAAGAGTCATGCGAGGTTGCAGGATAGCGTCTTCTCGCGTGGATCTCGCCATGGGGTAGACACAGGGGGCGATTCACTGAAGTGAAATTTACGGCTCCGCAGAGATAATAAATTGGTTTCTACTGCGACGAGATTTGGCTCCGTGTAGCTAGAGGATGTCGGGGACACAAGTAAGCTGGTGAGCTGGCTTAAAGAGAAGAAAGGGAGCTCCCTAAATTTAACTTTTCTGAAACACAAACTTTTCTTTTTCTTTTTTGATGTGTCTCAAAGCCATATTCTTGCATGTGGTGTATCCACTTACATATTTGACCGTCTGGGTTCGTGAATTATAATTTACAATATAAGGAAGAATGGTACGTACTTACATAGAAGTGTCTGCCATAAGAGTATGGGTAAAAATGTGCAATTGTATTCACCGCCGCAGGAATCTCCATGCATGTCACAAAGTAATTAGTCTCACGTATTTGTAGTAACTGACTGAAAATTCCAACGACCTCTCATTTCCGTCTTGGTTGAGATGAGAGAGTCCCGATGCCTTCATATCTAGCATCTGTATGCAGAATTAAATCTAAAACAATATTCGGGAATCTCAACACCTTGGGAGATATCAGAATTATCTATACCCTCTTAAATCAATTACACACACAGGGGTCAATTAAAATATTCTTTACTCTCAGTCAATACATTTAGACTCTTGATGTTCTTTGCGAACCCCAGCACAAATCGACTGTAGTAAGCAAATAATCACACAAAAATTCGCGTTTCAGATTTTTTTTTTTACTGGAGGCCAAGCTCTTATTTCACTGTTTTTTTTTTTTCACAGGGCTTGTTTCAGCCCCATTAGCCGATACAACATGGCCCAAGAAAAAGACACTCCTCTAGCAATGGTGGCATATCTTAGAAACATATTTCAGATTGGTTGCAGCTACATTCTGAAACACCGAGTCTAGAGTAGATATATAATGTATGTTCTGGCAAAGGGGGGTAGGATGTAGGATCGTCGTATCCGGGGTGGCATCTTGGATTTCCCTATTTTCCTGGAAATTTTTTTTCCCCTTTTTCCTTCAAAATTTCCAGTTTTACCCTAAAGATTTCCCAATTTTCCAAAAATTTGTGAAAAAGTGTTTTCTCCTCTTTGCGGCTGACGTAAATCCTCAATGCGGCTGAGATACCACGAAACTCAACCTCTTTGAGGAGTTGATAAAATAAAATAAAAACTTAATAGATATTTTATATAATGAAATATATTTTTGTAATTAAAACCTTTAAAGACATAAGTATTAAGTGTTATATATCACCGGACTCGTCTTTTAAAGGCGTATACGATCAAAATGTCATACCACCATTATGTCTCGAATTTTCATACTCTATCATTGCATTTTGGCTCTCTCTCTTTCTACATTGTCTCTCTCACTCAATCTCTTTCTCTCGCATTCTTTCTCTGTTTAATTTCTCTCATTTATCTCTATAATTCAATAGGTATCCTCGGAGTTCTCCCATCTTCTCTCTTTCATTCCATCTTGTCTTTCTCTTTTATTTCTCTCTTTCTCCCTTGTCTCTCACATTCGTTTGATTAGTCACATTTGCTCCACTGATACTCACACTTGTTCATCACCACCGTCCACACAGTCCCTTCATCGCCTGCTAGAGTATGCGAATCACCAGTGTGTATACTTATTTAAGAATTAAAATATGTAATTTTCAATACAGGAGAAGGCATGTAAAAATTATTACAGAGAACATTTCAGGCAGGACTTTGTGAAAACTATTCGATTTTCAATAGTTTATTTTTTTGAAAATCAATATTTTTTTTTTCGTAATTTTTAGCTTTATCCAATTTGTTTTTACTTGTGTACGAAAATTAAGTCCCCTAGCCTTGTAACCACACACGAATGCAAGTACACATGTGTCGACAGGTACGCAAGCCAGACATACCAGCTGTGAAAGGCCAAGAGTGCAATGGCATAGTGAAGCACCATGGGAGGAGAGGGAGTAGCCGCGTCTAAATGAACGCGAGGCACTCGGCTGATCGGCCTTGCCACGTAATCCTCTATGAATCGACAAATTTATAAATAAGTAGAATTATTTAAATTAATTTTATTTATAATTTGAAAAATGCCAAAAAAATCATAGAAAATTACAGTTAAATGTATTTTAAATGCATTTATAATGCAAAATCTATTTAAGGAATTTAAATTGTGTAAATTTCACACTGTCCTATGACAGCTGGTAACACTGAAAAAAAATCCTCATGTAAGCATGAATATTTATGGTCATAGGTAAGTATAATATGCGAACTCTTGGGAGACAGTCTCGCCAAATTTTAGTTTGGAAGTAAGATTTCTTGCTCCAGGAATGTATGTTAAGTCCTACGTAACCATAATATTAATGAGCTTAAAATTATATTTACCTTTTTTAACGAGATCTTTTTATAACATACTGGTTAAATTACGATACAGGACTAAAATAATAAATAAAATATTCAATTATTTTGGCTATTTTTATTTTATTAAAATATATTACTACAAAGACACTGAAAAAAAATTTATGTCCGTCTACATCCTTTTATAAATCTCAGTCCTTTGTTAAACATGAGACCAACTATTCTGGCATTTATATACTTTGTGTTGTCTTGCAGTAAGCTTGAGGGCAAAGTCCTTACAGAAAAAGCGACACCGATTAACCACTGTAAATTATGTAGATGGTAAACTAGTAGGTCCAGATGATTCGGCTTTCGTCATGTCAGAAGGAGCAGGAACCAGGAATGAAGTTGTCGATCACGCCGATGATGAACGTTGCAGCAAACCAGACATAAACTTCTCATCACTACAGGTCTCTTAAAGACGTAACCATCACTAATCCATAGGCTTCTCACATATCTAGGCTCCTTGCATATATATACTTTGTGATATCATTAACTGTGAATATTTTCGTGTGGTCATAATCCATACGAAAGACAAAGATATTAATATATAGCATATGTGTTGAGTGGACTAAAACCGTTCGTTCTCAGCTGTAGATGATCAACCAAATAGAGTGCCCAGCCAGAGCCCTTCAGTGCCATTTCTTCTTCCTCGCAACACACATTCTTTATGCGGTTTTCAACACACTCTTAGATGTCATGCACATTGTAGATAGGCACATTGGATGTCTTGAATGTGTTTCTGCACGCTCATCATTGTATGGCTATGGTTTACTATAGCTGCATTCCAGCCATATATTATAATTCACTCCACCATATTTTTCCACCTCCTCTCCAAGTTGGTTTATTTCATTTTGTTTCATATATAAAATAAATGAACAAATATCTTCGGTCGAAGCTGTCAGATTCGGAACAACATACTCTTTTAGACGACCTCTGAATGCAGGTTGCTTCAGGAGAAATCCATTTGCATTCGGCTTCATATCACAGGTTATTTTCGTAGGTTGTGATGACGAATTGATAGGTGTAGCATCTGAATCACCAGTCGAAGCTGCACTCGGACCAGTTTTCACAGTAAAATCCACAGAGGAAGGATGATCTACTTGTTCAACATCGGTAGATGATACATCACTTTTGCATTGTTTGAAATGCCTATTTAAATTATCGATGCGTGCAAACAGTTCAGAGCATTTCCCACATCGATATCCCATGCGGACAGTACTCTTTACACATGCATTATTTTTCATGCATTCGTCCTTCTTTGACGTTTGCGAAAGTCTTGTCGCAGTAGCTTCATGGAAATCTTGATGAAAGCAACGAACTGCCTATAGTATTCACAGCCAAAGTTTTCTATTTCGACGATTTCCCTGTGCATGTCGCGCCAATAACCACCTCAGTACAGCTCCATTGCAACATTGACATATTACGCTTAGCAGGAAGTGAAGGTAAATGGGTACAGTTATCGAGATGTCAATTCAGGTTGTCACTTTGCCAACCATACTGCAAATTGGATTTTTCACATTGAAAAGTAGCACACTCCACAATCTGAATACAGTTGACCTCATGTCTCTGAACATTGTGGCTGTAGGCAAATATCTTGTCACATTAGTAACATTGAAGTCTTAACACAGTCAGCTTGGGTTGCGATTCTGATGGCCGAAGTGCTGTAGGTGGCCCACCCGAAGAAGTCGCTGGTGCCGTCGGAGTCATGCCTGAAGAAGCCGATGGCGATGTTGCTACCACAGATGTATCATCCGAGGAAGTCGACAGCACTGCGCTAACATCGGGCATTGATAAACCAGTAACCTTTGGCTCCATACTATATTCCAGTTGCTTACACGAGCTGAGACTATATGTCTTTCACGACTGCCACTGTTAAACTAAGCTTCCTAAATGGAACCCGGCTGCTTATCTACACTCGCAAGAAGGTGTCATACCAGTCACCATAATTCAAGTTTACAGAAACTATAGAGTTCAGACCAGCTGAAACACAAACATCCCTGACATCTGCTCTACCAACCATCATCAGACAAAATAAACCCATCGTTCATACCACTTACTGTAATTTGAGCATACCTCATCCATTCATACACACAGACCATACAAAGCAAACATACAGCCCATACCAGTGACTTAGTCAAATTCTTCTCATACCATCGACCATGTTGGCGGAAACAAACCAAAATACCATAACCAATAATATCAAACACTTTTAACTCAAACATGCCATAGCATTTCAGGTCTCACCAACACACACATACTGTCCCCACCATTCGAAATAAACCGACATTCGCAAGTCAGATATTCTGGAAAACATATCATCCAACATACCATCCATGATACCCCCAAGCACACCAAGCAAATTTTATAGCCCAGACCAACCCAATGAACCTTGACTCTTGACCCATGGACCTGGTGTTCACCCCCTAAAACTTCAGCCATTCAACAAACAAAAACCTTACCAAAACCCCTAGCATTACACCTTACAAGCAAATCTTAATACTTCACAACTTAATCAATATATCATTTCAACACTAGTGAACAAATATATGTCATCTATCATTCAATAGACCTTATCGCACATATTTCATTTAAAGTATTATGATATACACAAAAAAAAACCTTTCAAAGAATCCCTTTCTCTAATTTACTATATAACATCATTAAAAACAAAATTAAAATCCAAATAATACACTCATCTCACTCAAATCGTGTTATCCCGCACTACATATAACAATCAATATTTGTATATGTCATTAGAATCCCTTGACCTGAGAGTATTTGTTATAGTCTAGTCCTTTTTACTGTTGGATCGTTATTTCTAGGTCACTTGGATCTTATCTGCGAAGCAAGTATTTACACAATTAAACATTTTTTCATCTCACAAGAAGTTTAAATGTTGATTAAATGAAACTATATTTATCTACTTCGAAAATCGTCAAAGTTGAAGCTTACATACTGATTTAGTCACTACTTCAACCTAAACAAAGCCAATTACAGTTATACAGACATATTCTTTGTTTCAATTACCAAGTAGATAAATACGTGTATATGATGTACTATTTGCGATTTTTTTAAACCAATCATATAAAACATTAAATATTAAATAATTCTTTAAAATTAATGTTCTTTTCATTTATCATTAAGTTAAAGACATGCGAATTTAATATAGTGAAATGACACACACACAAACACTAAATTACTCATTATGCAACAAACATCAGCTTTCCATATTGCAATTTGATGCATCTCCTAACATACCCCTTCATAAAAAAACATTTTTATCTTTATAATTATTCTAGAAATAATGTAATGTAGAATGGCTGACAAGTCCTCGCAAGCTTCCGAATAATGCCATGTTTAATTGCTATCTGCATAGGTTTACGTTTTGATTGGTAAAACACCTATACTACATTTTCAGAAAATTAAAAAAATTGTATCGATTACGATAGGTTAGACTTACATCAGGAGAGTTGAGAACACATGTTATCAATCGTCAAGAGTAAGATATGTATATTCGCATTAAAAATACTTATATAGCGAGATTATTTACATATAAGTACTGTATACATAGTGATTAAAAAAACTTACTGGGTAAGTAGTAATTGCTTTTAATCACATATCGAGTAAATTAACTAAAGTATTGGTGTAATGAATATCCGAGTACAATAATATTATGTATGAAATGAGGCGAAACAACTACACATTAACCGATGATACACAACGAACAAGAATGAAATACAACTATAGATTTTAGAACATACTCATTGCTTAGTTGTAAGTTAAACTCAATTTTTTGCACTGTTTACGTATAGATTAACTAACATAATTAAATTCAATCCAGTTACACATCTTACCATAACCCAAACTAACATCTGACTAACATATGTTAAATATTATGCTTAAATTATATACATGCCATCTTGCAACACACTGCACAACAAATACTTAAACAATATACCAATCCAAACCCAGTGCATTCTGTATACAACCCCACGCAGTATTCATCATCTCTCTAAGCAAATATATCACATATCATCGTCAGCAAAGAACTACCTGTACACGCCCATACAGGTCTCCATCAATCCGTCATCTCTAGAAGGAGAACAATGGTCTCGCGGAAAAGATGCAAGTGAAGTCTTTATCTTGGAAGACTACACAATCACAAACTGCATAACGGATATATGTAATTAAAGCATAAATCATAATCAACACATTCGACAAAAGCATGTAAGAAATTATTTATCTACATATCATAGAAAAATCGTTCCTTATTCCTCAAAAATAATTACTTATTTCCCAAAAAGCATTCATATTCTTCAAACATAGTTATTTATTCCTCAAACATAGTTCCTTAATCCTCAAAAATCATTCCTCAATAATCAACTTTAATCCTCAATCCTCATCCTCAAAAATCTTTCTTTATACCTCAAAAATAATTCCTTTATCCTCAAAAATTGTACCTATTACTTAAAAATCATTCAATATTCGTTAAAAAATATTCCTATTCCTGACAAATTATTCCTAATCATCAAAAATCATTCCTTATTCCTCAAAAATTATTCCGTATCACTCAAAAATTGTTCCTTATTCATCAAAAATCATTCATCAATCCCCAATTCTCAAGATCATACCGAAATCATCAAAAATCATTCCTTTTTTTTTCTCAAAAATTGTTCATATTCCTCAATGTCAAAAATCATTCCTTATTACTCATAAATATTTTCTTATTCCTCAAAAATGATTCTTTTTTCCGCAGATATCATTCTTTATTCCTCAAAGAACATAACTAACAATCTATCAAAATACATACATATATATATATGTATGTATGTATATATATATATATATATATAGATCTATTCCAATGTAATCACGCACAAAGAACCACATATATAGAGGTCTATTCCAATGTAATCACGCACAAAGAACCATATATATATATATATATATATATATATATATATATATATATATATATATATATTATAATGCAATAGTGAAACCAACTCCACCGAAGATTTGCTCCTATTGAACCAAATTAACTCAAATAAACCCATAATCGCCCGAAATGATCCAAATCAACCCAAAATAACCACAATTGACTTCAAAGCATACACACTCACATGCGCACACACATAATGTGGTAAAAACCTAAATATTCATCGCTAGATACTACTCTGGTCTACCTAAACAGACCTACCATTTACACTTTTCTTGAACATAGTAAAATATGACGAAGAAAATATATTTTAAAACAATCCCAGGGTAATTAAATATATCATAAGAGTTATAATGCATTACTTTTTTATAAATATATGTGCATAACTTTTTAAAAATTTATATCTATATACATAAATAAACAATGTTTATTACTTATCTTATTACAATGCGAAGGCTAATACCTGTATTCAGAAGAATGAAGGTTAGAACAATCTGACAATCCTTACCTATGCACACCCAAAATAATCTATTTAGTAGAGAACATTTGCCATAAGAAATAGTTATGTTAGAACAATCCCATATCCTATACACCAACCATTTAAAAGTTAATTATAAAATACAAATTATATTGTAATCATTTGATGTGTTAATTTATTTTTAAGATTTATGTACAATAATTATTTCTTTATTTCACAAATCAAAATATATTGTTGCTTCATTTACAGACACAGAGACATCACAATATCACCATATTAAATTAACTATATCAATCAGCTTTCCCTATTGTCCAATCATAATTAAATGAGATATCAACTAACTATATAACCCAAACCGACAATCCACATCATCACATCATCATAACAAGAGATCATTATCCCATGATCAACAACATCATGCAAACTTTTACTTCATACTAAGAGAGATACGAACTTAAACACCCAATATAGTATCAAAGTAATTGTTATTGAACGTAAATACCATATCCGATCTCACATTAAATATTATACGTTTCTCTTCCTTTTTTCACAGATGGTATTTTACTCGAAAAATAATTTCATCAAAATGTATTTTATGTCTCTTCTTCTTATTGCCATTTAAATTACCAGAGACGTCCGTCTCATTAGCTACACCAAACATGTCTATACATATATTAAATTTTCTTATATCGTCAGAGCTCTCACTTGTTCTGTAGACTTGAAAACATTGCATACCACAAAGGAAAAATATGTATATTTGCTTAAAAAGTGAATAAAAACAAGACTCTTCCACACACTTTATCTTTATTTCACACATTTGTCATCATTATTTAGTATTATTTACATACACTCAAACTAATTCTCCATTCAACAAAAATATCTATACTTCAGTAAAATTTATAGAAGATTATATGCAGTGAACATTCAAGATACTCCTATTCGCATATACAGTATAACAGTTACCACATATGCAGATCTTGTAACTAATAGCAAATTGACAGCTTCAATCTTCATGTTGCTTGCACTGAACCTACTCGCAAATGTATCGCAGCAATACTTGCAATCGTTTCCCGATGTTCGACAAAAACTACCTTTACACTACTTCTAATGTCTGTATAGGATATCGTTACGAGTAAATACAGCATCGCACTTATCGCAGTAGAGCCACTGGTATGCTGAACTGATCAAACAATAACAACATTGTTTCCGTAATCCGTCCAGAAACTCTTCAGAGACACTTGCTGATGACGTTACAGATGGCAAGTCTTCAAATGCTATTTCCATATTTTTATTACAAAAGCTTACAGTATCATTAGAGGATTCCACTTGTGTCGATCTACCGTCCATCAAAACTGTAGCAGAAGGAAACACATTCATACAGGATGAATGCATATATAATGTTTCAAAACAGAACAATTGCTTTAAGTGTTAACACTTTTCATTATAATAAAACATGTTCGGCAATCGTCAGGTTGTCGAGTTTTCTAAGATGCCATATTTAAGCTCTGGTTTCCTGTATGGAAGCATGGGTTCGAATCACACACCTGACAAATTATTTTTTTAAGACATATACTGATATTGTTGCGATTGTGTTGTTCGCAGTTTGTATGTCATTCGAGTAAGAGCGCTCTTTCTCTGTCTGAGTTCGGGTGATTTATAACAGCAAATTTATAACATACAAATCACCCTCATCAACAAACAAGACCATAGTATTAAATGAACCTAACCCCCTTTTATAAACTTATATACTAATAAATACCCATTTACCAAGGCTATACTTATCACAGACTGTAATGAATGGTGAGCAGATTGGTACTGAACTCGATACCCATTCAGGATGCTTATATTTTATTAAGGTTTATTAGTTTGAACATGCATTCAACTATGCTCACTCAGTCATTCACACACACACACACACACACACCCACTGACACAACTCATTAGCACATAACTTTCCAGGCAATTGTAAAAACCCCATACCATCAAACTTTAGAAGCAAAATTAAATAATCGAAAACTATATAAATATATTATACAATGGAAATGAAAAACATACAAAAACCATCACGATCATATTTTTAAACCACTTCAAACTATAACACTATCAACATACTACCCTCTTGCAAAACCCCTAGCATCAAACCTTACAAGCAAAATTAATGCATAACAACTATATAAAAACTATAATACAACACAAATGAACAACTCTCCATCGTCCATCATCCAATTAACCTTATCACACATACTTAATTTTAAAGTTTAATGACATACAAAAAGTAAATAACATTTCCGAGAATCCCTTTTCTAATTTACTATATAACATAATCAAAACAAATTTAAGATATATGTAAAGCAATCATCTCACTCAAATCGTGTTATCCCACACTACAGATAGCAATCAAAATTTGTTGATTTCATATAAATCCCTTAATCAAAGAATGTTGATTACGATCTACTATTTTTAAAAGTTGGTTAAATACTTCTAGGTTACTAAGATCTTATCTACGTAACAAATATTTAAATAACTAAAAAAAAAAATTTTTCGCACAAAACCCTTAAGCATTGTTTAAATATAACTATGTTTATCTACTTCAAATATAATTAAAGTTGAAGCATACATACTGATTAAGTCACTACTTCAACTTAAACAAAGGAAATTACAGATATACTAACATATTCTTTGTTTGATTTTCCAAACGAGGTATATAAGCATATATGATTTACTATTTGGGATGTTTGTTTAACCCACTCTTCTTAAAAATTAAATATTAAATAATTTTTTAATCAATATTCTTTTTATCTATCATTAAGTTAAATACATACTAATTTAGTATAGTGTAATAACACACACTAAGTACTCATTAAGCAACAAAAGTCAAATTTGCATAATGCAACTCGATGCACCTCCTAACATACCCTAAAATAACCAAAAAAAAATCTTTATAATAATTCTAGGAAGACTGGGTTGATTTGGCTGACATGTTCTCGCAAGCTTCCAAATAATGCCATTTTTAGTTGCTATCTGTATAGGTTAACATTTTGATGGATAAAACACCTAAACTATATTTTCAGAGACTAATAAATTGTACAGATCATGATAGGTTAGGTTTACATCGGGAGAATTGAGAACACACGTTATGAATCATCAAGAGTAAAATATTTATATTCGCATAACAAAAATACATAATTAGCGAAGCTATTTACATATAAGTAGTATATACATAGTTATTAAAGAACCATAGAGCATATGTAGTTTATATGTAATGAGGTGAAATGAACTACACATCAACCGATGATCAAACAAGATTGGAATACAACTATAGGTTTAAGATCATACTCATCACTTTATTCCTGAAAAATCGTTGCGTATTTCTCAAAAATCCGTCCTTATAACACGAAAATAATTTCATATTCCTCAAAAATCATTCCATATTCCTCAAAAAAAAAACCTTACTTCTCAAAAATCATTCCTCATTCTTCAGAAATCATTCCTATTCCTCAAATATCGTTCTTTATTTCTCAAAATTCATTCCGAATCCCCCAAAAACCATTACTTATTTATAAAAAATTGTTCAATATTCCTCAAAGAACATATCTAACAAACTATCACAATACAACAAAATATACACAGATATATTCCAACACACACTCACATGCACACCCATACACACATATCAAGCCACACAATCATGCGAACATACTTATGCACACACACACACAGAATGATGTAAAAACTTAAATATTCATCGCTTGATACCACTCTTGTCTCCCTAAACACACCTATCATTTATACATTTTTTTCAAACATAGTAACATACGAGGAAGGTCATATCATATATTAAAATGATCCCACGGTAATTAAACTTATCATACGATTTGCTTATCATAAGATAATGCATTACTTTTGAAAAATATTTATGCAAAACTCTTTAAAAAATACTATATCCCTATACAGTTCACATACAAAAAATAAACAATATATATAATTTAGCTTATTACCATGCGAAGTCTAATACCTTTATTCGGAAGGATGTATGTTCGAACATTCTGACATCCCTTACCTTTACACACCCAAGTAAATCTATTTTGTCGAGGACACTTGCCATACTAAATAGCTAAGTTAGAACTATCCCATTTCCTACACACCATTCCCTTATAAACTTAATTTTAAAACGCACGGTATATTGTAATTGTTTGATGTGTTCATTTATTTCAAGACTTATGTATAGTAATAAATTCTTTTTTTACAAATTACAATATAACATTGCTTCATTTACAGACACAGAGACCTCACAATATCACCACTTAGGAATATATATATAAATATCTGTAAGATAGGATTATATATAATTAACTATAAGAAAGTGTTATATATATATATATAACTAGCTGTAAGATAGGAGTATACATAAAACGTGTTTTCTTCTGGGTGAACATGTCTTTGGTTTTCTCAGAGAACTCCCAATCGCGAATATGTTATGATTTCATGCAAAATTAAAATTTCACTAAAAATTATCTTTCTTTTCGTTTTACAGTAGATCTTCAACATTAGGTTATGATCCTATGATATCATCCTATGTTGTCAACCAAGGAAAAGGTTAACGTATTTTATTATAATAAAACATTTTCTGCAATTGTCAGGTTGGTCGAGCTTTCAAAGCTGCCAGATTTATTCTCTAGGTCGCTATATGGGAGCATGGATTCGAGTCCCACACATGACAAGTAATTTTTTAAAGAAATATATTGAGATTGTTAATATGGTATTATTCGCAGTTGGTATGTCGTTCGAGTAAGATCTCTTTTTCTCTGACTGAGTTCGAGTGACACTTAAATCAGTTGTTCTGTTGTGAAAACAGTATATAAGCATGTGTTCTGTATGAATGTTTTCCCTTCTTCGACAGTTTTGTTGGAAGGTAGATCGTCACAAGTGAAATTATATAATTCTAGCGGAAGCTTTTGTAATAAGAATACGGTAATATCAGTTAAAGACTTACCATGTGTAACACCATCAGGAAGTGTCTCTGAAGAGTTTCTAGAAGGATTACTGAAACGATTTTGTTATTGTGGAAAAACGTTTGCTACAAGTTGTCATGGATGTCAACATGCATGGAAGTTTGTTTGTTTGTTCAGAATATCAGTCGTTCCACTGTGATAAGTGCTATGCTGTGTTCACTCATAGTGATATCCTATATAGAGATAAAAAGAAGTGTAAAGGTAGTTTTGGTCTAATATCATGAAGCGATTGCAAGTATTGCTGAAAGACATTTGCGAAAAGGTTTTGAGAAAGGTCTTATTTTCATATATTTTTCGGAAACCCCTCCCCCTCTACATCGTGAAATTGAATTTTCAATTTCATTGCTTGAACGACCCCCATGACTTGCTGTCTTCATGTCGACCGACAACAAAAAATTTTACAAACTGAACACTGTTTATTTTGCCGTATTTAATGGTGAAATTACATTAAAATCTACACACACTTACTATAAACCACCAACCGAAAGTTCTGTGAACACTTGAAGTTCTGCGACGGTCTTCGTTTTCGACAAAGTAGACATACAAATGGACAGCTATCCTGCAGCACGACCGTTCGCAGCTTGTGCAGGCTACCGCCAGGTGCGCCGGCGCATGAAGCCATGGCCTTCACAGTTCCACATGGCCAGGAGTTTCTGATGTCAGTTCCGCTTGAAGTTCTGCGACGGTCTGCGTTTTCGACAAAGTAGACATACAAATGGACAGCTATCCTGCAGCAAGACCGTTCGCAGCTTGTGCAGGCTACCGCCAGGTGCGCCGGCGCATGAAGCCATGGCCTTCACAGTTCCACATGGCCAGGAGTTTCTGATGTCAGTTCCGCTTGAAGTTATGCGACGGTCTGCGTTTTCGACAAAGTAGACATACAAATGGACAGCTATCCTGCAGCACGACCGTTCGCAGCTTGTGCAGGCTACCGCCAGGTGCGCCGGCGCATGAAGCCATGGCCTTCACAGTTCCACATGGCCAGGAGTTTCTGATGTCAGTTCCGCTTGAAGTGTTGCGACGGTCTTCGTTTTCAACAAAGTAGACATACAAATGGACAGCTATCCTGCAGCACGACCGTTCGCAGCTTGTGCAGGCTACCGCCAGGTGCGCCGGCGCATGAAGCCATGGCCTTCACAGTTCCACATGGCCAGGAGTTTCTGATGTCAGTTCCGCTTGAAGTTCTCCGAGGGTCTTCGTTTTCGACAAAGTAGACATACAAATGGACAGCTATCCTGCAGCACGACCGTTTGCAGCTTGTGCAGGCTACCGCAAGGTGCGCCGGCGCATGAAGCCATGGCCTTCACAGTTCCACATGGCCAGGAATTTCTGATGTCAGTTCCGCTTGAAGTGTTGCGACGGTCTTCGTTTACGACAAAGTAGACCTACAAATGGACAGCTATCCTGCAGCAAGACCGTTCGCAGCTTGTGCAGGCTACCGCCAGGTGCGCCGGCGCATGAAGCCATGGCCTTCACAGTTCCACATGGCCAGGAGTTTCTGATGTCAGTTCCGCTTGAAGTTCTCCGAGGGTCTTCGTTTTCGACAAAGTAGACATACAAATGGACAGCTATCCTGCAGCACGACCGTTTGCAGCTTGTGCAGGCTACCGCAAGGTGCGCCGGCGCATGAAGCCATGGCCTTCACAGTTCCACATGGCCAGGAATTTCTGATGTCAGTTCCGCTTGAAGTGTTGCGACGGTCTTCGTTTACGACAAAGTAGACCTACAAATGGACAGCTATCCTGCAGCACGACCGTTCGCAGCTTGTGCAGGCTACCGCCAGGTGCGCCGGCGCATGAAGCCATGGCCTTCACAGTTCCCCATGGCCAGGAGTTTCTGATGTCAGTTCCGCTTGAAGTGTTGCGACGGTCTTCGTTTTCGACAAAGTAAACATACAAATGGACAGCTATCCTGCAGCAAGACCGTTCGCAGCTTGAGGAGGCTACCGCCAGGTGCGCCGGCGCATGAAGCCATGGCCTTCACAGTTCCACATGGCCAGGAATTTCTGATGTCAGTTCCGCTTGAAGTTCTGCGACGATCTGCGTTTTCGACAAAGTAGACATACAAATGGACAGCTATCCTGCAGCACGACCGTTCGCAGCTTGTGCAGGCTACCGCCAGGTGCGCCGGCGCATGAAGCCATGGCCTTCACAGTTCCACATGGCCAGGAGTTTCTGATTTCAGTTCCGCTTGAAGTTCTCCGAGGGTCTTCGTTTTCGACAAAGTAGACATACAAATGGACAGCTATCCTGCAGCACGACCGTTCGCAGCTTGTGCAGGCTACCGCCAGGTGCGCCGGCGCATGAAGCCATGGCCTTCACAGTTCCACATGGCCAGGAATTTCTGATGTCAGTTCCGCTTGAAGTTCTGCGACGGTCTGCGTTTTCGACAAAGTAGACATACAAATGGACAGCTATCCTGCAGCACGACCGTTCGCAGCTTGTGCAGGCTACCGCCAGGTGCGCCGGCGCATGAAGCCATGGCCTTCACAGTTCCACATGGCCAGGAATTTCTGATGTCAGTTCCGCTTGAAGTTCTGCGACGGTCTGCGTTTTCGACAAAGTAGACATACAAATGGACAGCTATCCTGCAGCACGACCGTTCGCAGCTTGTGCAGGCTACCGCCAGGTGCGCCGGCGCATGAAGCCATGGCCTTCACAGTTCCACATGGCCAGGAGTTTCTGATGTCAGTTCCGCTTGAAGTGTTTAGCGAAGAATAGTAGGCAAATTACCATGCCATCTTATTTGCCCATCAATTAGGGGTACCCGTCTCGGGGATAATGTAAATTATTGGTTATATATAATCCCTGTGCGGGCTCAGTCGGGGTGAACGGCGACCTTGAGAGTAATTTTTAAAAGCCCAGGAAGTGGTAAATTAGAAAACCAGATTGTTAAATAAATTTTGGCGTGAGTTTTCGCTTGGAATAAATTTTATTAATATTCTTTAATAATACAAAGTATGTCTTTAATGGTTAATGAATGGCTAGAGAGGCACTAGTATTGGAAAATTGTAAAATTAATTCTAGTCAAGTGAATAGAGAATATGAAAGACTGGTAGGAAATTTATGCAGCCATTGTGTTTTGAAGACAAAATTATCATTTGTGATTGTAAAAGGAATTTTACTGGAAAAATAGTATTTTCAATTTGTTATAAATATAGCCTTCAGAAGGCTTGAGAGACACAGATATATTGCAGTAATTCTTTTCCGGAACAATAAATTGCTATTGTAGAGAAATGGCAAGGATTTTCAATTAAAAGTGATATTTTTAACATTTTTGTCCTTCTAAGGCCATTTGATGTCTTGGGCAAAACTTATATAATTTCACCAAACAATAACATTATAACATAAATTTTTTTTTTTTAATGTTTGAACAAAGTATCTACGTCAAGCTCTATCTTTGGAGATTGAATGGCTTTAGGTTTGGGCTGGTTAGCCAGGAAATAATTAAATGATTAGAAAATAATTTTGTAAATGTTCTCCTCAGAGATACTGTATGTTTATAAGAGTCTGGAGGAATTTCGATGTTTGTAAATTCCTTACAGTGTAATCCAAGAGTACAAAAATGTATATTTCTTTTGTGAAATATTTTTCCATGACTGTAAAACATATAAAGTTTACATTATGCTTTAACATATCAGTTTGATTAAGAAGCGGCATATTTTTCAATATAAGTAAAACACCAGAAAATTTGCATTGTCCTTTCACATAACTTTTTACTTAATAAGTGCCTAACTTATATGTGTATAGATGTTTGTTATGTTTATGTACTTCTATAGAAATGTTGTAATAAAACAAGTAAAAGGTTTTCATGTGTTTTTGCTTTTTGGGTTGGGGACTACTCTTAACACACTGTCTTGAAGGTTGATTTTTCCATTTTGTTATTGACTTTTTTGTGATACCGAGTTTATATATTTATACATACACATGGTCATTTTGCCATACTCTTATAGCGAGAACGTCGCAGTTAAGTGCCTTACAACATGAAGAGAGTATCCGTAAATTTGTCGTTATTTACAAGATCTACACATGTGATAACTGCAATACTGTATATGCGAATATGTATATGTTCAGTGTTCACTGCTGAAGATGTTCTATGAAACTATACTAAAGAATAAAATTTTTGTTGAATGGAGAGTATGTTTGACTGTATGTAAGTAATAATATGTAATGCTGACAAATGTGTTAATAAAAATCAAGGGTATGGAAGAGTTTTGTTTTTATACATTTTAACATCAAATATGTTTTTTTTTATTTCCATCGTGCTATGCAATGTTTTGATATATACAAAACACGTGTAAGCTCTGAGGATATAAGACCATAAAAAATATGTATATACATGTTTGGTGTGGCTATTGAGATAGACTTCTCTGGCAATTTAAAGGGTACTTAGAAGAAGAGACATACAATACTTTTTGAAAAAATTATATTTCCAGTACATAGTCAACTGTGAATAAATGAAGGGAATCGTTTAATAATTAATGTGAGATGGGACATGTTATCCACCTTCAGTAGCAAGTTCTATGGCAAATCTATTGGATGTTTGAAATTGTATATGAATGAAGATAAAGTAAAAGTTTTCATGATGATGATGTGATAATGATATGGTGTTATGATGATCTGATGATGTTATTGTGATGATGTGATGATATGATATGATGATGTGATTATGATATTAATACATGATGATTTGGTTTATCAGAGAAATTAGCTGGACTATTTTTAGGAATGAATGACTGTTTTGTTGTTTTGGATGGTATGAACGGAGATGTTTTGGTATAACCCATATGGTGTAATACAACGGATTGTAGGCATTGTTAAGGTATTCTGGGACATTACAAGTTAGAATATTTTTTCTCGAAGAATAATTATACTTGGATGTTTGGACTGTTTTTTTAGCAGCGGGTATGATACGGCATAAAGTTATTATGAGTTATTTTAAACATTTTTTCGATGGATGTTGTTGGTTTGGGATATAAAGTCAGTTGTTAAGTCATTAAATTAAGATTGGACTATGGGGAAATCTGATTAACATATTAAATTAACAATATGGAGATATTGTAAGGCCTGTGTTTCTGTAAATGAGGCCATGATATAATGTGATTTGTGAAAAAAGCTAATTACTATTATACATACGAAGGGTATAAAGAAAGAACGATCAGGGTAAAAATAATAATAATTTTATATTTACTGTGCTAACGGATACTTCAGGCAGGAATGCTATTCCTACAATAATGTAACGATCGCTGTCGCTGTGGAACGCATTACAAATATCTGTATACACAGAACTATCGATCACACACGAAAACAGAAGTATAGGGCAGCGTCAAGAGCCACGTGACGCACAGTGCCGTGCCTATCTCAACAGAACCGTAGCCTGCTGTCAATTTGTGCAGTTTGTTAGTGTGCTCTGTCCATACTCTCGTATTCAAGTACTTAAGTGCAGTTATCCTTTACTGTTAATCAAGAGTGCCGATGAAAGTAATGCCGCGGAAGTATTTTATGTGACTGTGAGTTGATCAAGAAAGAAGTGCAAGTGTGGCAGTATGTTTGAGGAAGTGAATAAAGTGTGGGACACAACTTACGAAACAGATGATGATTGTCGTTGTATGCATTACAAATGTTTCGAAAAAATGAACGAGACGCACTTATTCGGCATTTTAATTACCTAGGAGATAGAAAATCCCAAAAATATATCTTGTCTGGTTTGATTAGTGTAAATGCAATCAAACAACGGCGGCCACGGCAGGCTGAGCAGAATGCAATGTTGAATGAGTTTTCATAGTCATACAAAGTGCGTGTGGATAGAGAAAATTGTCTTGTCGACATTCCCGTTTGCTATAAGGGATTTTTATCCATATTTGGTGTCACTTATCGCCACCTTCAAACAATGAAGTCTTTTCTTGCCACAACTGGCGTGGCACAAGTTGACAAACGAGGAAAACATGAAAAGAGGGGACGAAAAAAATTACCTGATGCTACATATGAGGCGATGGACGAGTTTTTCAAATCACTTAAGGGTCGCAAAGCCCATTACAGTTTCATAGATTAAAATATATATAAATCTCCCATAAAATCTAAATTACAAAAATCTGTTGGGCATGTTTCTCGAAAGAGACATTGGCATTGAAATCTCGTACGAAAAGTTTAGAGTACACGCACAAAACTATAACTTTCCTTCGGTTCCCCACGCACTGATACGTGCAGCACATGTGATGCTCACAAAGCACAGGACGTAAACATTGAAACTTCAAAAGGAAACGTAACATATTTGAATGAGATGAAACAGCTTGAAGACCAGTTGAAATCGTTACACATAGAAACGGAACTGCATAAAAGACAGGCTGACAGTTTTTACAGGGAGAAACGATTGGCAAGGGAGCAAGCTAGAAAGGCTAAATAATTTGAAGCAATCACAATGTATTGGGGTAAAAAACTGCCTATTCCTAATATTTCTACAGAAGGAGTTTGCTACAAAAGAGAACTTAGTTTCTATCAGTTTAACATTCACGTACTTACAGATGGTTCTTCAACTTTTTTACACTTATGATCAAATAGTAGCTTAGAAAGGAAGCGATGGAGTGGCTTCTGTATTGTATAACTTTTTCTTTGAGGTATTGAGTAGCGATGGCAGTAAAATCCACAAATTTTGTGACTCGTGTGGAGGCCAAAACAAGAATTGGACTGTAATAAGGTTTTTGCATTATGTCGCGGTTGTTTTAAAGGGGATTGACAAGGTTCAAGTTACCTACCCAATTAGAGGCCACGCATACATGGAGTGTGACAAAAATGTGATTCTAATAAGTCAGAAGATGCCTGCGGAAACTCTAGGAGACTAGCAAGAGGCAATCACTATTATTAGAGTCAAGCCTAGCCCGTTCCAAGTTGCTATGTGCCAAACTGACATGTTCAAAGCTTGGGAAAAGCTTTAAATGAAAATTACAGTAAGAAATTTGCAACTGAAACCCAGCCAAACAAAAAACAACTGATTTTGAAAGCAGAGAACACTCAAACAGTTCAAGACCGTGAAACATACAAGGGTGCTTTCAGGCCTACACTACTTGTTAAGAGGCAAAAAAAAAAGGAGAAAGTTAGGCCTAGTAAAATAAAGAAACCACAACCAGGACAACAACCTCATTATCATCAGGAAGATGAGCTGGAGCAAGCTTATCATGAACTCATCCCTTTGTCCAAGGAAAAGTTTAAGGATCTGCAATCATTGAAGAGATTTTGTAGAAAAGAGGCCCAGGACTATTTCGATTCCCTTTCTGCTATTGGCCTTATGATGACAATGCACAAGAAGGAGACAGTGACTTCTAATGATAATATGTTAAATGTTTTTGTGACTTTAAAACATGTTACATTAGTTTTAAAAAAAGGTAACTGTGATAAATGGGTTTTTATTTCAGATGCAAGGCGAGCCATCCAGTAAAAAAAAATACAATGTGCAAAATAGACAATAATATTTTCCCTTATGTAATGGACTAATATAAAGGAACTTTAAATAACATGACTACAGGCATTATTTATGGCTCCTTTACTTGTTTTCGTTAAGCCTTTTCTAGAGATACACAGAAATAACGATCAGAATCCATGCATGCCCAAGGGAGAACAATTATTTTGTGCACATTAAATATGTACAAAAATTCATTTTTATCGAATTGTACAGCAAATTTGTGGCACATAATGAAATAAAATTATGGGTACACATAGTAAAGTAGTTTAGAGACTACAGCATTTTGAACTTTTCATACGCTCTCCTGAAAAATTTGGTTTTTCCAATTTTGATCGTTCTTTTTTGTACCGTTCATATACCTTTAAAATAAATAAACAACATCAGACAATTACAATATAACATGTGTTTTAAATTGAAGTTTATAAGTAAATGGTGGAATGGTTCTAACATAACTATTTCTTATGGCAAATGTTCTCTACTAAATAGATTATCTTGGGTGTGTTCGAACTCACATCCTTCCGAATTCAGATATTGGCCTTCGCATGGTAATAACTTAAGTTATAGACATTGTTTATTTCTTGTATGTGAACTGTATATGGATATAGTTTTTTTTAAGAGTTTTGCGTTAATGTTTTCTTAATCTAACGCATTATAACTCTTATGATATATTTAATTACCCTGGAATTGTTTAAAAATATTCTCTTCATCTTATGTTACTATGTTCAAGAAAAGTGTAAGTGATAGGTGTGACTAGGTAGACCAGAGTGGTATCAAGTGATGAATACTTAGGTTTTTATTTCATTCTGTGTGTGAGAGTGTGTGCATGGTTGTGTGGCTTTGTGTGTGTATATGGGTGTGCATGCGTGTGTGTGTTGGAATAGATCTATGTATGTTTTGGTGTATTGCGATAGCTGGTTGGATATAATCTTCGAGGAATAAGGAATGATTTTTTAAGGGAATAAAGGATTATTTTTGAGGAATAGGAATGATTTTTGTGGAATGAGGATGGATTTTTTATGAATAAAGAATGATTTTTTTAAGGAATACGGAACGATTGTGAGGAATAAGGAATGATTTTTGAGGAATAAGGGAGGATTTTTTAGTTTTGAGGAATAAGAAATGATTTTTGAGAAATAGGAATTGTTTTTGAGGAGTACGAATGATTTTTGAGGAATAAGGAACTACGAAGAAAAAGGAATGATTTTTGCGGAATGAAGAATGATTTTTGAGGAATAAAGAAAGGTTTTTCTATTATATGTAGATATTTGATTTATTACATGCTTGTGTCGAACGTGTTAATTCTAAACTGTATGAATGTTTGAAAATAGATTTTTATAACAATTAGATATATCTGTTATGCAGTTTGTGATTGTGTAGCCTTCCTAGATAAAACACTCACTTATATATTTTCCACGAGACAGTTATTCTCCTTCCAGAGATGACGGAGTGAGGGAGACCTGTGTGGGTGTGTTTACTGTGCGTGACAGAAATGAGCGGCTCTGGAAAGTACGCGGGCTAGCCGTGGTGAGGAGGCGGCATGGTGTCTGGTCCGGCGGTTGGGGGCACGCTATCGTGCAAATAAAAAACATTTACTCATATTTCTACACAATCACTAAAAATGTGTCATAAGTAAAAGTGTTTTTTTTTTAATAACGATTACAAAAAGACGAATTTGGGAATAGACTTAGTAATTCTTTGGCTCAATAAAAGGAATATCCAATCAAAGCAATCTGCAGTTTCACACGCACTAGTAAAAATTAATTTCATTTCTAAAAATCAGCTAAAACAATCGAATCGGCACGGACACACAAACAGATAAATATGCATATTAAATATATATTGAGTATCTACTCACTAAGTCCTTTAGACTGCCGGACCGTAAACAGGAATATGAGCAACAATGATGCTGAAGGTCTATAGTTTTTATCTTCAGGCCATAAATTTAATTTGAGAATTTATAAAATGAACCATACTAAACATTCACTGGACGAAATAGCCCAACTATCTGTCTGCAAAACCTTCATAATGGCCGCGCAAGTTCTGAGTCAGAATCAGTGTTGTTAATTGATGCTGCACCATTTGATGAGACTTCACTATCCGAGTCACATTCACTGTCGTCGTCGCCCAAGTTAATTATTATGCTTTCTATCACATCATGAATAATTCCATCCTTTCGCCAGTATTCGTCTTCGACGTTTTGAACATGGCTACAATATCCTGCCAGTCTTCTTTTGTAACAGATGAGATTGAAGTTTCAGTAATTTCCTTAATTTTCGTAAGTGACAAGTCACCCGTAATATTTCTGTCCGTAAAGAGCCTTTGATTTTACATTATGCTCTCATTGCACTTTACCTCACTCTTTTTAAGTTACAATGATATGTCGTTTTTACGGAATATTTTGAGAGAGGTTTATTGAGCTGTACACTATGGTAAGGTGCATCATCCATTACAACAACGGGATAAGGTGGGAGGTTAGGTAGTAATTTCTCATCAATCCGTTTTTGGAAGTTGACATGGCCCATCTGGCCATGGTAGTCTCCAGTGATAGTTTTGGCGCTATGCAGAAGTATTGCAATAGGAAGGAATCCATCCAGACTACCTGGGTGCAGCACTATTAGTCTTCTGCCTGCACTTGAATTTGCTTACACTACAAATTCTTCGTTGTGTTGCCAACACTTGGAAAACGCCAAATTACTATCAACCCAACTTTCATCAAGATAAACAACTTCTCTGCTAACTTTAGGGTAGTGTCTTATCTTATGTATGTAGGCCTAATCATTAAGCTATGCCATGATGTCGGCTCTTTCAAAGAGTATTTTCCTCTTTCACCTACACTTTCTCCACTTAAATCCCATACTTCTTATAAAGCGGTGAAGTGTTCTTGCTCACCATAGAAAACATATGTCGTTTTTATGTTTGGAAACAGTTTTATGATAGTTGGAACATTCTTCTCGTGGACATAGAAATTGTGGATTATGTTTCTTGTTATAGAAATCGTATAAAAAGTTGGGTGACGAGTTGTTTCGTTTACCAGTTGTGATAGACCCGTTTGTTTTGCTTCGACATAACACTTCTCTGTTAAAGTACTTATGATTTCGCGTCCGTCACTGTAAATTACTTTCCTTCTTTACTTGAAGCCCTGGCCGGAATAGTAAATAAACCCATAAAATTCGTTAAATCTTCTAAAGAAAGAATATACACAGTTATGGAAGCAAGATTTGCTAGTGATCAGATTAGTCACTGACAATCTGCCGCCTTTCCTGGCGCCACCCCTTTTGTTTTATTTCGACGTGTGCTATTATAGTGTTCCCTTGTGGGAATACTCCTCGTCTAATAATTTTGCAAAACTATTATCTTGTTTCCGTCATCTAATTTGGTTATTAATAATATTTTCATTTACTGTTACCTTGATTCTGTTATTATTTTTCGTCACTATTTCACATTTCTGTTTATTTTGACAAGTTATTTGCTTATCTATATACGTATAAAACGACTTTTGACGGCGCTAATATCGTATGTTTTTCAAAAGCACTTTTGGAAATATTGTGTATTATGTCAGAATATTTTAATCAATTATTTTAATCAAATATTTCCGTTCACTTTTAATCGGTTGTACACCTTGGTGTATTGGTTTAAATATTTGACATTGCCGATGGTAAGTTTAGAGTAAATATTATTTTCCCGATACAAACAAGCAATCATTAAATGACGTATGTGTTATTTATTTGATGAAATATAATTTTACAAAGGATTATTATTGTGTTAATAACGTAGTTCAACCAAAACATTTTCAAGTTCGTATGTGTTGTTTGGTAAAATATCGTAATATTTTGTATATCGATTTGTGCGTGACTGTCCAGTATCGATATAGTCTGCCAACGTCCTTGAAAATTCTGTGTTGCTTTTGTCTTAACCTTGGTAATGGCGTGAGCACTTGATGCTAATTCTCCTTCTGCAAGACCTGCCTTCTTTTAATGTTAAAATAACTTCTTGATAGCGGCGTATGAGTGATAAATTATCTTTTTCCTGTATGTTTTGCATTGTGTTTTATAAAACGCATCTTATGTTTTGTGTATTCTTTTCTTGTGTAGCGGTTCCGGTGGCGTTTGCCCGAGTTCGGCGTCCTTTTCGCTACTCCATTAGCATGAGTGCCTAGTCATCCTGACAGTAGACCAACCAACTTGGTATTGGCATAGAGGTTGCCTCTTCCAGCCAGATTTATGGTTCGAACTCCTGATATACTACCAGGTCGTGATGCCCTGACTACTAGCATCGCCTCGTCTAAAGGCCAAAATTTTTGATTATTTTTGCATGTGCTTCTTAATGCGCTTGGAACTATTCATCTTCGTGAAGTTAAAATTATTTTTGTTTTGATTCAGTACTGTAATTTCAAAAATGCTGCCCTAACTAAAGTAGCCATGTTGGCCAAGCAAAATTTAGGCTCGTCTCCTGCAGAGAGTCAGTTATAAGACATGTTGTCATTTGCAGGGGATCCCTAGTAATAAATTATCTTTATTATTATAGTTTTGTAAAGTAAAATAAATAAACATAAAATATGACATTTATAAGCACCTAACGACATTAACATTGTCAGTTGAAAGTTGAGATTTTAACTTTTTTTTTTGCATCAAGTAATAATTCTTTTTTAACCTTGGTTACGTGGGTAAGTTAAGTTTTTTTGAGGTAAATGAATGTTAAGGTTGTCATGACCAGATATAACTTGTGTTGCGTTTTATAAACTTTCACTTACCTTCAGATGCACTTACCTATGATGCAGAGTTATTTTGGCTACTCGTAATCTTATCAGTAAATTTAAAAACAATCATCTTGCTTTAGAAATACTGTCCTGTACTTTGAAGTGTGGTAAGAAAGAAAATGTATATAAACAAATGTTTACAGTGTACATATGGTGGAAAGCCAATATGTAGGTTCGGCTTGGCTTCCTCATATTTGGTAAGTATACATACTGGATACAACTAGATCCACGTGGGCTTTTCTTGTTTCGGTATTTTGGAGGTGTTTGGTTCTTGTGAACCCTTTTATTCTACGCTTGATGTTGACACAAGAAAGTGTTAGCAGTAGCGGTGGTTGTGTTCTGGTATGTATACTCTCGTATACTAGTTCATACTTATGCACAATTTCGCATGCTTTTTGCATGTTTTCTTTACCTTGATCGAGGTGTTGGATTTGCATGTGTGGCCCCATTGTTTTGACAAACCCTCCCACACACTTTTCGTGATATTGTGGGCCTAAACGTAGGTTAGGTTTATAATTATTTTGTGTGTTACTCTTACCTTCTAGTGTGTAACGTATGACACTTGTTTTTGTTTCCCTTTGTGTGTTTTGTTAATTTTTGTTTAAAATTTGTTCCTTATGGCCACTCTCATCCCCGAATATTTAGTAAGAGGGTTGAAATATTTTACGAGTGCATCATCAGAGTGGTTGAGCCCCTAGAAAAGACAGTTATAGCAGGGAGAAGTGCCCTGTCTGCCACACTTATACCAACACTCATGTAAATCTTGAAATTGTTGCTTCCATGAATTGTGGGAATAAGTACATGCTTTGTGCATAAAAAATTATTCCCATTCAGGAAATCTAGGAGAACATTGACGATGACCCTAGTCCTGCTAAATACTTAAGATTGAACAAGCGACTCACATATTTAAAAGAACACGCCCATAATTTGCTTACTTGTTGTGCAGACCAACCTACTGAACAACAGACCCAGTTTATAAAAAATGGCTTTACTCATACAAAAGCCCTATTTGGAGCTGTGTGTAATTTAGAAGTTTCTGAAGCTCAAAAGACTCCCACTGAAGCCCAGGTTGCCACTGTTGAGGAATATCTCTCCGCCCTCAGCATCAGTACAAGTAACACTACCATACCAGTTGTCACACCTACCCAAGCCAAATTGTAAGCTTCCCTTCTGTTTCCCAACCATGTACACATGCTTTTCACTCTATGTCACACACCATTCCAGGTCATCTCACATCATCAGTACAAGTACCACTACCATACCAGTTGTCACACCTACCCAAGCCAACCTTGTTAGCTTCCCTTCTGTTTCCCAACCATGTACACATGCTATTCACTCTATGTCACACACCATTCCAGGTCATCTCACATCATCAGTACAAGTACCACTACCATTCCAGTTGTCACACCTACCCAATCCAACCTTGTTAGCTTCCCTTCTGTTTCCCAACCATGTACACATGCTATTCACTCTATGTCACACACCATTCCAGGTCATCTCACATCATCAGTACAAGTACCACTACCATTCCAGTTGTCACACCTACCCAAGCCAACCTTGTTAGCTTCCCTTCTGTTTCCCAACCATGTACACATGCTTTTCACTCTATGTCACACACTTTTCCAGGTCATCTCACATCATCAGTACAAGTACCATTACCATACCAGTTGTCACACCTACCCAAGCCAACATTGTTAGCTTCCCTTCTGTTTCCCAACCATGTACACATGCTATTCACTCTATGTCACACACTTTTCCAGGTCATCTCACATCATCAGTACAAGTACCATTACCATACCAGTTGTCACACCTACCCAAGCCAACATTGTTAGCTTCCCTTCTGTTTCCCAACCATGTACACATGCTATTCACTCTATGTCACACACCATTCCAGGTCATCTCACATCATCAGTACAAGTACCACTACCATACCAGTTGTCAAACCTATCCAAGCCAACCTTGTTAGCTTCCCTTCTGTTTCCCAACCATGTACACATGCTATTCACTCTATGTCACACACCATTCCAGGTCATCTCACATCATCAGTACAAGTACCACTACCATACCAGTTGTCACACCTACCCAAGCCAACCTTGTTAGCTTCCCTTCTGTTTCCCAACCATGTACACATGCTATTCACTCTATGTCACACACCATTCCAGGTCATCTCACATCATCAGTACAAGTACCACTACCATTCCAGTTGTCACACCTACCCAAGCCAACATTGTTAGCTTCCCTTCTGTTTCCCAACCATGTACACATGCTATTCACTCTATGTCACACACAATTCCAGGTCATCTCACATCATCAGTACAAGTACCACTACCATACCAGTTGTCAAACCTATCCAAGCCAATCTTGTTAGCTTCCCTTCTGTTTCCCAACCATGTACACATGCTATTCACTCTATGTCACACACCATTCCAGGTCATCTCACATCATCAGTACAAGTACCACTACCATACCAGTTGTCACACCTACCCAAGCCAACCTTGTTAGCTTCCCTTCTGTTTCCCAACCATGTACACATGCTTTTCACTCTATGTCACACACCATTCCAGGTCATCTTACATCATCAGTACAAGTATCACTACCATACCAGTTGTCACACCTACCCAAGCCAACCTTGTTAGCTTCCCTTCTGTTTCCCAACCATGTACACATGCTTTTCACTCTATGTCACACACCACACACACCACACACAGGATCCACATAGTGAAAGAACCAGGTATGACATAGCACAACGTTCCACCCTTGATCAGTACCATGCTGATATTATTCAGTATTTCATTCCTGCCAGATTGCTGACCCAGTTACAGTTTATGATATGTTACAGACTCCAGGTAGTTAATGGGAATTTTCCAGTGTACGTTAGTAGCATTAAATAGTCAGCTCCTTTTTTGCATTTAGTCCTTCCTGAAGCTGAACTAATCAACAACATACAAGAGAGTATGGAGCCCCAAGAACATTCTCATCTCATATTTATGGGCAAACCAACTACTTTTGCTGAACACTATCATCTTTCTATTCATTCTTAAAATATATGTTATGGAGATCAAAAGAGTCAATTTTTTCAATGCAAACCAGCCATGTTAGGAGCTCAGGACCTGCTCCTTAAAAATTATTTTTGGTACTTAATTCAAGTATTAACATGGTAATCTGAGAAATCAGGTAATGTCATTGATAAGAAAACTAGTGTTCCCAGAATCTCAACCATTGACACTCGAGCTTGTTTTTATTGTAAAGAGGTTGGTCACCTTACAGCTCACTGTCCCAAACTTTTTGCAAAAAAGTTTCCCACAATGATGAAAAGTGAGTGTTCATTCCACCTGTTTGTTAATTTTGCCAATTCGTAGTTTAATGCTCACCTTGTGCAGTTAACTAACCTAGGACATCAATTTCAATGTATTTTTGGTCCTTATGACCATTCTGAAATACAAGGTCAGTACAGTGTTTTTCAAGGCAACTTTCCCAATGTGGTGGGTATCCAAAAAAGACCCATACCTTGAATTGAAGTGAACGTGGGACCATTGTCAGTTTCAGCATTTACAGATTCAGGATATGCTGGCATAATTATTTCTGGTGATCTTTTCCACCAGGTAAAACATTTAAAGTAAATGACGTGTATTGAGACACATAAAGTCCAATGTCATACTTCCTCTAGCGATACTTTACCAATTTTGTGTTCTGCTAAATTGAACGTGGATACATAATTGTTTGTTGCTGAAAAGCTATGTCTGCCTTTTATTTTAGGCGCTGATTTCATGGTATCAATAGGTCTTATGTTAGATATGCAAGCTCAATATATTATTTTCAATTTTCCTCTTCGGAAATAATTTATTTTGTTAATAGTAATCAAAGTTAACTACTCTCATCAGAGATTAGTGCTGAACCAAAACCTTTAGTAGAACATTCTGCTCTCTTAGGACCACAGTAACATGTGGCAATCCAAGAAATTTGTAATGCTTTCCCCAAGGTTCTCACACCTGAATTATGCCTAACTGATTTACTCAAGTATAACATTAAACTTGTGGAGAAAGAATATGTCACTAGCCATCCATATAGGTTAGCACCCCCTAAAATGGAGATATTTCATATACAGTTCCAGGAATTGCTAGATAAGTATGTTATTGAGGCATCTACCTCCCAGTATGCTAGTCCAGCCCTTTTGGTTCCTTAACCTAACGATAAGCACAGAATGGTCATTGAATACCGCAACATTAATAAAACGATTGAAATAGAGGCTGTCCTACTTCCTGACCATCATTCGGCCTTTAATTGTTTGGAAAAGCAACATTTTTCATCACAATTGATTTAAATGTGGCTTATTACCAAATTCTGTTACCTGATGAATCCAAACCAATAACCGGTTTTTGTATTCCTTGGAATTTTTATCAGTTCACTCGCATGCCTTTCGGTTTAGCCACTGGAGCCCAGGTGCTCACACGCATTTTGGACAACTTTTTTCATGATGTCAAATTTAATTATGTTTACAACTATTTGGATGAATTAGTGATTTATTCTGGATCTTTTGACCAATATTTGGAGCACTTGAAGGACATGCTGTTTCATATGCAAAAAGCAGGTTTAACTGTTAACCCCAATAGAGTCACAGAGTGTTTCTATTGACCCCGAGCGCACCATGTGTATCAGAATGTGTCCCGCCTCGAGATATTAAGGTCATTGCCCATTATATTGGAATGGTGCAATTCCTCGGTAAATGTATTCCAAATCTGGCTGAGAAAGCAGCACCGCTCAACCAGCTTCACAAGAAACATGTCCCATTTGTGTGGGGAGAGGATCAACAAAAGGCTTTCGATCCCCTCAAAAATGATATTTTGAACACTACCGTGCTTTGTATGCCTGACTTTTCGAAGGAATTTATTTTACAAACCGACACTTCCAGTTTGGCCGTGAGAGCAGTCCTTTGCCTGGAAGTAAATGGGGTTAGGCAACCCATTTCCTTTGCATCCCGCACTCTTACACCCCAGGAGAGTAAAATGTCTATTTATGAGTTGGAGTGTTTGATGGTGGATTTTGGTGTGGGTAAGGTCCGACAATATCTTGAGCATACTGAATTTCTCCTGGAGACCGACAATCAGGCATTGTCGTGGTTTTTGGTACATGTACAACAACATGGCGAAAATTGGTAGTTGGGTCATTCCAATTTTATCTTTGAAATTTACAGTACAGCACATTAGAGGTTCCCCAAATATAGTAGCTGATACACTTCCACGTATGATTAATCAGGTTAAATACAATAATCATAATGAGACTCTACAAAATTGCAATAATTTAGCAGATATTTTTTTGGTCTTTACTGATATCCTGGAGCATCAAAAATAGGATCCTGATCTAAAAGATATTGTAACAAAATTGAAATCTGGTATTGAAGGAATTCCCTATTTTCTGTCTAAAGGTCTGTTATGTTGTAAATCCTGTGATAACGTAAAACATGTAGTGCTGCCAAATCATTTTAGGCATTTGATTTTTTATTATTTTCACAGATCGCCCCTTGGTGCCCACTTATGGCCATGTAATACTATTCAGGCCATTCGAAAAAACTTCATCTGAAATGCCATGGGTGCAGGAATTGCTGAGCGCGTTAAATGCTGTAAATAGTGTGCTCTGAGCAAGCCTGCTCTAAACACAGAACTTGGTCTTCTCTCTTCAGACATTGTGGAAAAACCTATTCAAAAACTCGTTATTACTTTTGTTGGCCCTTTTCCCAGGAGCACGTCTGGGAATAATATGTGGCTAGTTTGTGTGGATGCTTTTTCCAAATTTGTGTGGTTCATTCCTATGAGAAAGGCGGACCCTGCAGGTACTGTTCGTGCCTTGCAGGCTCCTTGTTTATAAAAATTTTGGTGTACCCACTTCAATAGTTTCAGATAATGGCTACCAGTTTACCTCCAAGATTTTTCATGATATGTGTTTTTCATACGGCATTCGCCATATTACCTCGTCTTCGTACAAACCACCACCTTTGCATGTGGAGCGTTTCAACCGAAACCTTCGTTCGGTTCTCATAGCCTTCCAAGCGATGGAACATTCTAATTGGGACAAAATCTTTCTTGGTTACCAATGGTTGTTTTTAATTTTGCTGAACATGAGTCTCATAAAACCAGCCCCTTAACTTTAGTCTTCACCTATTTGACTAATAACTGTTTTGCCAATTTGTGGCATTTGAGTGATTTATTACCTGATGATCTTAAGGACATCCGTCAAGTCTGGGCTGCAATCTTAAGAAAGCTCACTCTGGGAGTCGCGTTAAGTACAACGAAAACCAGATTGACAATCCATTTCGTGTTGGTGATTTAATCTTATGTAAAGCTCACACTGTGAGTCGCACAGTAGACAAGAAAACAGTAAAACTTTATTTCTAGTGACTGGTATTTACCAGATCCAACATTTCTTGATGCCAGTCACTGCGAGTTTGGCTGCCCCCATTCGGGAACTTATGTAACTAGAGCACATACTTCGCATTTGAACGAGTTCCATTCTCCTACTACTTAATCAAATTTTGTGTGTTTCTACATGCTTAGGAGCAGCCGATCCTAACTGTAGGTTTTGTGTGAACTTTAGTAATGTTTGTGTAGGTCTGGCCTGCCAGTCAATAATTATCTGAGGCCCTAACCCAGCATTAACTTAGAAATTTTCTTTCGACCTTGACTTGAGTTGACCATAGGTTTCAGTCTTTTTAGAGTCATATACATTTGTGCAACATAAAAATACTGAAAACTCCGGGGGTACTAATCTAAGTGGGGATTTTATTTGAAAAGCACTAACCTATGTTGTGCTTTTTTGAAATAATATGCTAAGTTGTTTTGTTGGAATAGTAAGTTAAGTGGTTTTTCTAAAGTACTTAGCTAAGTGGTGTTTTTATGGAAATACTACTCTAGGTGTTCTTGAATACTAAGTAATGTTTTGAATATTAATTGTGTAATAGTTTATCAAGTGGGTTTTATGTAAAATATTTTCCAATGTGTTGGATAAGATCTTGAACCAGTTCTGCATTATGAACATGAATTTTTTTAGGGAATTCTGTTTCAGTGGTGTTTAATGTTTTTTTTTATATGGGTTGCACAGGTAGATTAGGAATATAATGTTGTAGTGTTGTTTTGGGAAGACTTGTTTGTATATAGGTTTCCCTCATTTTCTGGGTTCTACTCCCTATTTTGTGCCATAATTTTGTTTCAGTGTTGCTTTCCATTTGAGGCACTATGTTCTTGGTAAGCTTTGTGGTTCTGGCTGTAGCCACCACAGTGTTTGCCGCAATCACTGTCACCCGTTTGGACTCTGACATTGTTTTTGAGCGTGAAGACGATTTTATTTTTTCTAATAGGGTGTACTCCATAGTTCTGAACTTCGAATTGCTTTCTTTGGACGAGTGTAGTGAACTAGAAACCATGAACAACACAATATTGTCCATTCGGGAACAGGAGAAAACTAAACTGGCTGATGACTCCTCCTTTGAACAGAATTTCGACCTAGCTAACATTTAAATAAAAAACTCTTTCAATACCTACAAATCATACAAACCTTGACCACCTTGCTACCTTCTAGAAATAAACGAGCTTTAATTGGACTTGGTGGAAAAATTCTGAAAACTGTTTTCAGCACTTCAGACGATGATAATCCTGCTTTATTACAGCAACGCTTTAGTTCTCTACAATATAGGCAAGATGAATTTTCTCCCAATGTGGCAAATCAGATTATTTTAATAAAAAAATTGTAAGTTAGGGTTACGAATAACAAACAATATATTAAGAGATTAGGACAATTATACCTAGACCACTATACACTGCTCCGCAATTTTTCTTTTGCTCTTCAAGACACTCTTGACAGTATGATTAACATACCACTTAGGTAAATACAGAAACTTATTAAAAGTTTCTGTATTTACCTAAGTGGTATGTAAATCAGAGTAAATGAGGCTCTTAGAAATGCTCAGTTGGAAATTTTTGATATTTGCCATGCGAATGAAACCATTGTACATGGAAAACTTAGTAACACTTTGTTGAGCACAAATGCATTTTTAAAGGTTTTGTCACACATCCAACAATAGCTCACTTTGCCTTTGTATATGATAGCTCCAGTTATTCATGAAAACCTGTACATGTTTTATGGGTTAAGTAACGTGCAAACTATCGTGTATAACTATTCCTAATTAATATCCCATTAGCTAATAGGGAGTCAGTTTGATAAATATAATCTCATCCCCGTTCCCTTATTGTTCCCTAAATTGAACAAACATCATATTTTTAAAGTACATGAGTATTTTATTCTCAATTTGAATCATAAGTATTTTGCAACTGTTTAACATAATTCCCTTAGTAATTGTGAAACTCATAGCATTACCATCTGACCAGATAATTTTGCCTTCTTCGATACCCATGCAGACCATTGTGAATTTTACTTGTTCTCTGGAAAATCGTATTTTGGAACATGCGACAAATCTGTAGTCTACTTGAAACTCCCGTTCATTCATAAAACTAGCTCACATTGTATTGTTGCTTACAGTTGTAGTGTTGATGTTACCTTTTTATGTATGTCAACCGCTGAGACCTTTTGCCCATTTACATTTGCTTTTTCTGGCTCTGTATTAACTAACAATGTTTCCCATTGTGACCTCGTGAGTCCCTTTTTGAAACTATTAGCTCGGTAAACTCTACTCTTTATTACAACCTGATCCTACTTGTAATCCATGTTCCTAAACTCGTTGCCAATTTGTCTCGCGTTCATGATCATTCTTTTTCTAACCTCACGATGAATTACTCTTTGATTAAATGATCTGACTCTCTTCCTGCCTTACATCATCAAGGTACTGATTTCCACCCTGTTATGCAACTTCTTCATTCCGATTCCACTCTTCCTGTCAACCAAAATTTCGTACCCATTATCGTGTCTTGGTTTCCTGTACTGTTCTGTAACTGTCATTTTCTTTTGGATGAAGTCCAAATTCTGTACTAATGCAGTGTGATCCCTTTGCCAACCATCTCCACCTCTACGGAAAGTTAGTGTTTTTGTTTTATCCTTTTTTTTTTTTTTTTGTAAGTTTTGCGTGTCTGCGTTGATGTTTTGTTGGGGGCCTCTGAATCCCAAGGCCCCATTTGACGCAGGGAGTATGTGCTGCATTTCGAGGAACCATCCCTCTTATTTAATTTGGACGTGTGCTATTGTGGGATTACTCCTCGTCTAACAATTTTGCAAAACTCTCATGTTGATTCCATCATCTAATTTGGTTATTAATAATATTTTCATTTACTTTTACCTTAATTCTGTTATTATTTGTTGGCACTATTTCACATTTGTATTAATTTTGAAAAGTTTTAAGGTTATTTGCTAATCTATTTACATATAAAACGACTTTTGCCCACGCTAATATTGTGTGTTTTCCTAAAGCACTATTGAAAGTGACAAATTATAAAATAAACCTTTGGTGTGTAATATGTCATTCTCGTAAATTGAAAGATTGTAAACTATATCAGAATATTTTAATCAATTATTTTAATCAACTATTTCTGTTCACTTTTAATCAGTTGTACACCATGGTGTATTGGTTAAAATTTTTGACATTGCCGATGGGAAGTTTAGAGTAAATATTATTTTGCTGGTACTAATAAGCAATCATTAAATAAATTATGTATAATTTATTTCACAGAAATATAATTTTATGAAGGATAATTTTTGTGTTTAATTACGTAGTTCAGCTAAAACATTTTTAAATTCATTTTTGTTGTTTGGTGAAATATCATAATGTTATGTATATCGATTGCGGGTAACTGTCCAGTATCGATATAGTCTGCCAACGTCCTTGAAAAATCTGTGTTGCTTTCTTCTCAACCTTAGTAATGGCATGACCACATGATGTTATTTCTCCTTATGTAATACTTATATTCTTTAATGTTAAAATACTTTCTCGAGCGCTGCTTATAAGTGATTCTGTTAGATTATTTTTCCCTGTGTGTTTTGCATTATGTTTCATGACCCACAATTTATGTTTTGTGTATCCTTTTCTTGTGTAGCTGTTGTGGTGGTGTTTGCCCGAGTTCGGCGTCCCTTTTGCACGCCATTAGTGTGAGTGCCTAGTCGTCCTGTCAGTAGAGCTACTAATTTGGTCTTCGCCAGCCAGATTTATGATTCGAACTCCTGAGATACTTTCAGGTCGTGATGTCCTAACTGCTCGCCTCGCCTCGTCTATAGGCCAATAATTTAATTATTTTTGAATGCGCTTGGAACTATTTGGTGAACATGGACCTGAATTTTTTTAATTTTGTTTTGTCAGACAAGTTTTAAAACAGTTATGTAATTTCAAGAATGCTGCCCTAACTAAAGTGGCCATGTTGGCCAAGTAAACTTTTAGTCTTGGCTCCTGCTGAGAGTCAGGTTTAGCACATGTTGTCATTTGCTGGGGATCCCTAGTAATTAATTTTCTTTATTATTAAGGTTTGTAACAACCAGAAAGAATGCTCTTGCATTCCGAGGGGTTACTCCGAGTTCTCCCGTTTTTTTCTCTTTTGCATTATTTTTTCTTCTTTCTCTCTTCCTCTTTTCCCCTCTCTCTCTCTCACTATCACTCTTTCTTTCTCTCCCCTTTGTCATCATTTGTTTACATAGGCTGTTGCTGGAGGCCGCCATCTTTGTTACTGGATGCCGCCATTTTTGTTTACATTTCTATGGAGGTCGCCATCTTGGTTTTACGTTTGTAATTTGTTTCCCCCATAAGTTTTGGTTTTAGACACTAGGGGCGCCGCCATATTGCTTATGGCATTTACTGCTAGGAGAACTGGTGACGCTCTCGTTCGATATCAATACTTTTTTTTAAGAATTTCATTTACATATAAATACTGAGTGAATCTGTGGCCAGCAGGGAAGTCAACAAGTGAAAATAGTTGGTCAATAATCATTACCTTATAAGGTTCATAGTTGCTGAGAAAATGCGTAGGTGAAAGCTGGGTGGGAGTGGAAGTCCGCCAATGAAAAATGCTATGGTAACTAGAGGTACTATTTTCCTTAAATTACTCAGCGTCTTCCACCATTATTCTAGGCTATGTAAAGGCCGAAACATCGCCAAATCTCTCACTCTGATATCAGTGCTTGCCGTCTGCATATCCGAGTACCCTTCTGCTTAGCCGCCATTTTGCGTCTAGTGTATTACTACGAGGTTTCACGGTCGCCTTCCAGTTTTGCTTCGAGTATTTGCTCGCTAAGGTATGTTATGTTTTTCAAGTAAACTTTTATAACAGATTAAATTACTCTTGTTAGTAAACAAGCTCTTAATTTTGAAAAGTAAGTGAATGATTGTTTGCCGGAGAGCTCTCAAGTTTTTAGAAAAGTTTTTATGCAATCAATTTTTAAAACGAGCTCTTAATTTTGAAAAGTAAGTAAATAATTGTTTGCCAGAGAGCAAAAGATTTTATGCAAACATTTTTTTAAAAATAAAATTTATTTGTTTACATGTTACAATGCAAAGTTATTAATGACGTCTATTTTATTTTGTGCAGTTCTTGTCAGCCAGTACGTCAGCCCCTAGCGAAAGGTTCGTGCTTGGTCTGCCAGCCGACATCGGAGCACGTCAGCACCGACTGTCAGTTGTCGCATGTCGTAAATTGTTTTGGAAGTAAGTACTAGTACCGATATGAAAAGTTGTGTACATATATTTGCTTAATTTTTTTAACGCACATATTCCTTTGTAGGTCATCGCAGTCAGCAGTCGCAGGTCCCGCTAATTCCTGGAGTTACTGATTTGTCTACTTGCGTTCAAGCCTCTATGTCCATAAGGAAACCGCAGCCTTTTCACGCTACTACAAGAAGTGATTGTTTACTTCTACGAGACGAATATCGTTGTTAGGAGAGAGTGACTCCAGTCTTCCTTTTCTTATTCTGGTGAGTAACTCTGCTGTATACATGCTAAACTGTTTGTGTGGATTTTAACAATACTCATCAAAAAATTTAGTGTTGCTTTAAAAAGGGCCAGTGAAATAATTATACTATTCTGTTTTTGAAGCTTATATTCTACTGATGAAAACAATTTAAAAACACGGTTTTGCTACGTAGTGTATACATATACGTGGAAGAAGCGTAGTTAGACTCTAAATAATTTTCTTTAAAGTTTTAAAAACGATTTTTTTTGTATTACAACTTACATCATTGAGAAGTAGGTATACATAAAATTTGTCTAATAACTAGGCCAACTATTTGATAATATGATTAACGAAAATAATTCACTTCGTCAACAGGGGAATTAGAACCTATGCACCTTTTATTGCTAGCCCTCAATGATAAAACTAACATTACTAACGACTTATTGTTATAGTAAATATAGCTGCAAGTACCTACAAAGTTATTAATTATTGGGAAGGGTTGCTTGTTTTTAAGAGTTCTGTATAGATAGTAAACAATCGCGTGTTTTTTTTTATTTTTATTATTTGAGTTGTTTAGAGTGTTCTGAAACTTGCAATACATTTCTTTTGCACGCAACCACACTTTACATTGCCCCTAGTTTTTGCACAAAACAACTTTATACCGTTTTACATTGTTGAGTGACCACCATTTCGCTCAAGCTCATGGATATAGGTCAGTATAGTATAACAATTACATAAGGGATAACATGGACCTTGTAGTGTTTACAAACGAGTAGTTCTAGAAGAGGAATCTTTGCACTTTTACAAGCATTTGTAAAATTACACACAATTTCCCAGTAAAAATTACAGTGTGCATAGGCTTTTTTGTCACTTGCATTTTGTGTATTAATTAAAATTTATGTTTTTTCCACAATTTGCATGAATGCTATGTACATATTATTGATATATTTCGTGATCATATGTTGTTGGTTTTTTTTATTAAAAAAGTAACTACACTTGTTGATAAAATATTTTTTTCAAAGTGTTGTGCCTAGAATTTTTTTATAAAACTTTTATTCTCACATAAATAACTTGCATAAATAACATAAATAAATGAGAGGACCTGTATTCACAACCCACTCAGGGAAGAAGTCTGCGACAAATGTGGGATGAAGATTGCGTGGAAAAGTAGAATGGAACGTCACCAAAGATGTTGCAATGGAGACGTTCGGCAGAATGCAGTAGACAACTTCAAATTTTGTAATGCTAAATATGCCAACATATCAGATGCTCGAAGACACGAAAAGGGGTGCAAGTTTAACACGGAGAAGAAGACATACACATGTGAAGACTTCGGCACAGATTTCATGAGGGCGGACACATTAAAGATCCACTCTAAGAAGTGTACTGACCTAGCACCTCCACCTGCAAGGCCAAGCTTGATGTTTCCACCCAGCGGCAGCCAGAACTTACACCAGCACCTCGTCCGAGAATCGTCGTGGGAACTGGCGCACCAAATGAGTTCGTGTTCGTGGAGGCGGAGGCTGCCTTCAGAAGCCGAAAGAAGATCCTCGTTGAAGAAAATACCTTGCTTGAGCCAGGCAATGGACATCTGCAGCTACTTGACGAACATGAAAGAAGAGATCATCGGGCAACTGAAACAACTAATCGAAGAAAAGTGTGCCATTAAATTTAATTAATTTTTGGAATGCGTCTATGGGAAGCCTGAGCATTATGAGCATGAGACCGACAACAGGGCAATCAAGACCAAAAATGTACCAGTACACAGTGTCAGCGACATAGAGAATGCAGTGACCAATAACATCTGGAAGATTTGTCAGGAGGAAGATGAGTACCAGGGTAAGGGATTTGGCTGAGCCCTCGCATCTGTGAAATGGCTGCAACTTCGAATAAACAAGCTGGATCGCCTCCAAGCATCATCTTACATCGATCTGCCTGCAGCGACCAAGAGAAAAGAAGCCATCATCAACCCACTAAACCCCATGGACCATATGTGCTTCAAGTGGTCGATTTTGGCACGGTATGTTGAAAATGTACTTCCGAGTGAGTCAACCACAGCTACCAAGCCCTGGAGACCAAGTTCAACTTCGATGACATGGAGTTCCCACACCTCTCCACCAAATTAAAGTCTTCGAGAAGAACAACCCTACCATATCAGTCAACGTATACTCACTCACCGACACAGGGAAAGTCGTACCTGTAAGATTGGTAAAAGATGAAAAAGAAAATAATTTTGACCTATTACTGATAACATCTGAGGAAGATGGAAATTCGCATTTCACCTACATAAAGAACTTTTCAATACTAGTGCGATCGCAGGTGACAGCCCGCCATGGTGAAATACACATATGTAAGCGGTGATTTACGTTTTACCACGACCTACCAAGAATTACAGGTCTTGACGGTGCTCAAACCCTTGAAGATAACAAGAAGTATTGCAGTCATCACGCTCTATCAAGAATCAAGATGCCGAGCCACGATGAGAAAGGAAGAAGACCAACCCTTAATGTTCAAGAATTAACCAAATGGAGACAAGATACCCATTGTGATCTATGCTGACACACATGCCAGCCGAAACCCGGCCGCTCGAATACATATGCATACCAGAAATATGTGGCTCACACATTTGCATTTATGTACATGTGGGCAAAAGTATTATTTCTAGGTCAAAAACATAAAATCCGTCCAATCGTCTGGTAGTATACACTGGGGAAGATGCGGAGAAAGTATTTATCGAGACCATAGTTGACAGTGGACACAAGGTGAAGGACATATATGAAGTAACTGAGCCAATGGAACCCCTAACGAACCTGTAACTCTTACATAATTAGACTGCCGACGAGTGATGCTACTGCTCCACAACATTCACAGATGGCAACCCCAGAGTAATGGACCACTATCACTTCACAGGGCGATACATTGGACCTGCATGTAACAATTGCAGTTTGCTACGCCGTCGTCCAAAAATATTACCTGTATTGTTTCACAATTTGGCCTATGTAGAAAACTTCATAATCTAGCAGCTTACTACGACGACAAGTAAATCTTCATTATCCCACACAAAGAAGAAAATTTAACAACATTTTCAAAATTGCTGGGAGAAACATTTTCAATACAGTTTATCGACACCTTCCATTTCATGTCTACAAGCTTTGCCACGCTCGTCGAAATCCTGCAGAGAGACCAATTTAAAAACACGGCAAAATTCTTTAGTCCAGACGAAATGGAGCTCGTAACCAGAAAGGGCGTGTTTCCCTACGATTATGTAGAAAGCATTGAGAGACTGGAAGAGGTGCATCTACCATCGAAAGAAGAATTCCATAACCATCTGACTGACACCGACATAACAGATGAGGATTATGTTCATGCACAAAACGTATGGCCGAAATTCTACTGCAGGACTCTGCCAATTATTCTGATGTATACTTGAAAACTGCTGTATTATTGTTATCAAATGCGTTTTAGAATTTTAGAAGCCTGTGCCTCAAAATCTATGGTCTCCTCGACTGTGTCCGCTATGTTAGTGCACCGGTCCTCTCTTTTCACTCCATGCTCAAACATACAAAAGTGATTTAGAGTTACTTGTTATTATGATATGCATTTATTCAATGAGAAGGCAATAAGAGGATGTGTGGCAGAATGTATGAAGTTTTGTTGTGTTGTAAACAACAGTTTCATCCCAGCCATCTATGACTCCTTAAAGGAACAGACCTATCTCCAGTATGTGGACGCAAATAAACCGTACGGGTGGGTAATGTCTCTACCTCTGCCCGTAGGTGATTTTCGATGGATAGATGGAGACGTCGACGTCATGGGTGTGCCCGACGACAGCATCACAGGCTACATACTGGTGGTGGATGTGCAGTACCCTGCACCCATGCATGAAGCACACAAGGACTTCCCATTTCTGCCTTCAAATGAGTGTTCCCCAGGCTCGAAGCACCCAAAGCTTATGACTATTCTGGAAGATAAGATAATTTATATTATATATTATTGAAATTTGAAGCAGGCACAGGAACATTGGTTGAATATTACCGAACTACATAGGGTACTTCAAATTGAACAAGAAGCATGGCTCAAACTATATATTGATTTGAATACTGAAAAACGACAGGCAGCAAACTACAGTATTGAAAAAGTTTTCTATAAATTAATGAACAATGCTATGTTTGGCAAATTAATGGAAATTAAAAGAAAGCATCAAAACATGGAACTGGTGTGCACAGAACAAAGAGCCAAGAAATTAATGCTAAACAACATTTCAAGTGTCGCGCAATATTATACAGAAAATTTGTCCCTGGTGAAGATGGAAAGGAAATAATAGTATTTGACAAACCAATATATGCAGGCTTTGCTGTACTGGATCTCTCCAAGACCCCGATGTGTATATTCCATTATGATGTTGTGAAGAACAAATATAGAGATAACCTTCAACTGGCCTACATGGACCCCGAGAGCTACATATATGAGATAAAGACCAATTACTTCTATTAGGATATGGATGCAGACTCCAACTTCATGTCAGAGTTCGACACCAGTTTGTACCCTTCAGCTCATGTGTGCTATTCTCCTACGAACAATAAATTTGTTGGAAAATTTAAAGATTAGTGCGGTGGGGAGGAAATGTGCGAATTTGTAGGGCTGCATGCTAAAATGTACAGCTATGTATATAGATGCAAGATTATGAGGAAAGCCAACGGTGCACAGAAGACAAGTCTGAAGAAAAATTACCTTTCAAGAGTACAAGACACAACAGCAAGTCATCTGTGTTAAAGTTCAAAATATAAGGTCATACCATCACGATGTTTACACAGAATGTACATATAAATTAGCACTTTCATGAATGGACGACAATAGAATAATACTACCAGATAATTAATAATAAACAAAATTTCTTACAGTATCATATGGTCATATTGGGTAGAAATTAGGAATAGAAGAAGAAAATAAGTATTTCCAACCAATATCAGCATATGGTGTTGTATGTATGTTAAATATGGTAGCTACTACTGACAGCATGCTCGCATGTATGAGGTCCTGACATATATCTACAGATGCCATCATGAGAGAGATTGTTTTACCACCAACAATTTTGACTATAAATTGGTGCAACCTGTATTTCACTTCTGCAATTTCGCGTGTGCACTTCTGCACGGGGTTTGGGACTATGATTTTCGTTTGGATCTCCAACCAGGGTTTAAAGCCAATTCCTGGGGTTCCAACCCATATTCTTACCGGGGTTTTGGGGGTGAAATATTTGTAGTAGTGACATTTTGACCCATTGTAACCACTAGAGGCGGTTTTGTTCATGCCCACCCTATCAATCTTTTTCATATATTCCTCTTTATCAATAAAATTTTCTTTCTATTAATATTTTTGGCTGATATCTTTATTCATGTTGTCTATTCTGTTCATTGTGTTTATTGTCGGTGCTAATTTATTTTTCGGCATCGTAACCCGTCTATACAGTTCATTCTTGCAGCACCATGGCGATTAAAAATATATATCTCTCTGCAGTACTGTAAGAGCGTACTGTATTGCTCCTTCCCCAGCCGGATAACCACGCCCACAGTTGCTCTAGCAGCTGTTCGGTTGGTAAAGTGGGAAGGCGATGTCAAATAGTATACCAAACCCAACCCAAATTATGTATTAAGAGTTCGAACCCCCGAAGGAAGGATGAGCAGTTCCAACTGGAAGGAAGGAAGAGCAGTTCCAACCCAAATGTTGTATAGAGAACAAATTTAAAATTTTAAATATTTTAAAAGGAAATATTATGTGTAATTAAAATGTAAAATAAATAAGTATTTTTATAAAGAATCTTTAATTAATTTAAAATTCCATCTTAAACTTTTCTTAAAATGGCATCAGACGGAACAGTCCTGTGTACACGATGGACATGATAAATACAAACATGCAAACAGTTTGTGTGAAAAGTGATATATTATTATTTACTTGTATTACTTTGGTTTTAATAAATGCAAAGTCCTACATGATGGTTAGGAAATGTAGAAAACTTAATTTTTGTTGATCTAATGCTCAATTCAGTTACAGGCTTGTACTAGCTCGTGAAGCCTGCTGACTCATTATCTTTATTTACCAGACGCCATACAGTTACAGACCTGTTAACGCAGCTATTCCTACGCACATGATCATCCGACATGCTGTAGATTGTGCAAACGACTTGTAAGCACGTACAGACTCCAGTTGCCGTGCAGGTACAGACTTGTTCTTGGCATTTAAAGGCAGCTGGTCCTCGGATAGAATGAGGGGGGGGGGGTGACGTACAGGTACAGACTTGCTCTTGACATTTACAAGGTCAGCTCGTCCTCGGATAAACATGAAGGAGGCGTTGTAAGTTAAAATCTAGCAATGGTTTGTTCATGATGTCCGAACTGTTGTCTACTTGACTTCTAGTTTAAGGTATGAGTAAATTTGTAGTCTATTGTTGGTTAGAAGAGCAGATATTCTTGCAAAGAATGCGGTTATCTATCTATTTACTATATGTATATGTGAATAGAATTTGATATAAATTCATAGTAATATGTCTATCTGCTTCTCTGAAATATTTCTTAATTCAATTTAAATCAACATATATACTAGTTCTAAAATGGCTAACGATAGCAGCTTACTACCCATAGTTGCCAGTGAATACGTTCATTTTAATGTGAAAATATATTTCGTCTTCGAGTTATCTTTGCTTAGATTGAATTCATAAAGCTGACTACTGCCAGACTGGCCACTGACAAGACTGATTATTTGACCCTTGACTCTTGATTCTTGACCCTTTGACCCTTTGATTCTTTGACTAAAAATGACTCTGAATGCAGTAGGTTTGCTTAAGAAATACGTTTCTAAGAAACACACTTCGAAGAAAGTGGCTATAAAAAGATTTAAACCTAATCATAAAGCGGTCACTTTAATTAGGAAACCCGCAAGGTAACATGGGACAACAAATTGTTTTTAGGGGAATTAAGTTATATGGTTAATAGAAATGGAAGACATACTTAATGTTGAAGAACCAATAAGTTTGAAGTTGCCATCACCAATACAGAAATACATGTGTATGAAACATTCCAAACAGGTCCATACATGTTTCCGTCGGAAATAAGGATTTAAATACAAAATTAAGACATTTACACTTTACCATCTAAATACAGTTTAACATTTATAAGAACAATTAAAAAGACAGCTGATGCAACTAATATAATAACTACAGGAATAGTGAGAAACGAAATACTTAATTTAATCGACAGGAATTGCGTATCTGCTAGATGGTGTTGAAATCGACCAAAAACGAGATGTTGGTATTACATCTAAGATAAAGAAATATCTCTCACAAACTGCAAAAAAAAATATTTATACAGGGCTTATTGTTGGGTGGAGCAATGCTACCAATTACACAATACAAATAAACCCAGGCAGAAATTAACAAACCTGTTATACCATTAAGTATGGTACTTGGAATCGTTGAAGACTATAAACATGTTATATTAAATTCTAAACAAGAATTAGTTATTCTATTAGGTAATATGCGTTTGAATGCTATATACGATACAGTCAATAACAAGGAATGTTTAACATTGGAATTAAACTGCTTTGATTGACTGATACCACATATTGAAATTAACATTCGTGAATGTATAAAGTTTCTAAAGTATATTGAAACGTGAAGAATCTAGAGATTGCATTCATGGCATGGGGTTTGGAGACGTTTCCAACACTACCAACATCATAAAAAGTCATGTGGAAAGTGAAATCAAGTTTTTCGACTGAAAAACTAAGAAATGTTGTAGTATGTTTCCAAACAAACCAACAAAGCAATTTAAAAGCATACATATCATCATTTTATAGTTGTAATATGAAACATATTAAACTTGACCTAAACAGTCAAGCATAACTCTATGCGGATTTCAATACAAACTTTGGAAATGGGTAATTCCTTATTTGCTGCAATACGTACAGGATATTTCAGAAAACCTATTATAACAAAAACAGTTCACCAAAACTATAACCAGACACATTTAAGAGCAGAGGAATGTTATTATTGTTTGATGTCAGCAAACAAAACAACACTATTATAAATAATGTTATTAATTCTCGAATTCAATTTATTACAAATTCACCCATTCCACCAAATATTCAAGTTTATGCATTGATCATCCATGTGAGGTTGGCAAGCTATAATTTAAGAGATAAGTTGATTAAGATAATGACTTCAGACAGCACATAAAAAACCATGGTTGCGACGAGATTTTCTGCAATGTGCAAAGTTTTCAAATTGCTGATAGATTTATCATTAAATAATTTGCTATTACTAATATGGAAAAACACACAAAGATCTTCAGCTTCAAGCCACTGTTTGATAGGAAATATCTAAATCCAAAATACCAATAGACTAGATAAAATATAATACAAAATGTTATGAAATAAAGGGTTTGGAACTACATTAGGGTTGTAATGATTTCTCGAATGCTTACATTGTAATTAAACTGCCATTTATAATATATGTTTTCACATATAAATAATTCTGATAACAAAATTATTTAAAAATACAGCTTTGGTTACTTGCATTTAACATTCAGATCTAAATGTGTTTGAACATAAATGTTAAAGGTTTGTGTGCGAGATATTGATTAAATAAAAAATTTGTAATTTGAAAGCAATGAAATGCATGAAACTCTTTAGACATACATTCTAGGATTCAGATTTACTGTGTTCATAAAACGAAAAATGTAATTGAATTGTTTCCTTTTGCTCGCGTTTATAGTTCCTAGGATTTACCTGTCGGTTCCTTAACTGTCTATAAAAAGTGTGTAACATCTGGTTCTTTTGTCAGTTGTCTTCCTACCTATGCAGATGTCTCAACTTATTGTTTGATCAGACATTCGCACTACACTTATTTGCATTAATTTCTTTGTTTTGCTATCATTCTAGACTTGGAACAGTACAGAAGCAATGATGCAACCGATCTGTCCCTTGCGTGTGGTATAGCACTTACTGCTTTGCTGAATTTACGACGACACGAAATAACGACATGCAAGAGGAACAATTCGAGTCTGACTTTTGAATGCAAATGATCCCAGAAGCAGTTTTATTGGAGTGATGCTTTAAGCAGACATATTACAATTTGTAGCACTGTTTGTTCACCTCCATATCCACCTCTATCCACCTTGATATCCACCTCTACCAGGACATCCACCTCAACATCCGCATCCAACATGTTTCCTAGGAGGCCAACTCATGTGCGAACATGTAATGACAGAAATAGTAGTGATGAAGATTTTTCTAGATTTTTATGAAGTGCAGGGTCTCTCTTCTGGAATTAACTATGGCTTCGCCCCAGCCTTCATGATTAGCGTCACCATAGTGTGCAAATAATTAAAGTCATTCATGATGCAGGAAGGTGCTATGGAGGCATTTTACTTTAAAAGTAAATCTCTTCCCATCCTGCATTCGTCCAATGTTGGTGAAATTTATAATGAGACACCTTACCTAATAAAACCACTTGTTGAATTTAGTACTTAAGGCAGTGGCTGGGCATTACAACTAATATCGCATATGGAAGTGCATATTTCACAATATAAGACATTTTCCATTGGTGCCATGCACACTAAGTTGGCCAAGTTCATTGCCAATAGGAAGACCTGTATTGATGTACATTATCCGGAGGGAATGTGTTTTCCATTGCCCCATCATATCTGTTTTGTTTCCTATCATACAGAATCCCCAAAGATTATCTTCATATCCAAATCCTTACGAGGTTTTGAACACTGAAGGTCTGTCGGATCCTGTAGTGATACAGGATATTCGTAATTTCTAGGAGCACAATATTATTTATGTTAATTCATACTGTGTTGTGGATAATGATAGCAATATAACTGACGAAACCTGCGATAAGGAAGAGCTAATCGTACCAATGTGTATTTCTCCTGTATGCCATGCTCAGTATATAAATGTATTGGCCATTTACACTAGTGGTAATAATTTACATTTGCATTTTTTTTGGTATCAAAAACCTAACAAAGCTGCTTAACTGTCAGTTATAATGATAGACACAGGAAATAAATTTGCAATCATTGTCTTCAATACTTTAGTAGTGAGGAGAAACTCGCAAGTTACATTGATTTGTGCCAGCAACAAAATGCTGTTCGCAGTACTTTCTCCACTTGGACTGACAGGTACTTGAAATTTAAATATTTCAGAAAACAGCAAAGATTGGGTTTCGTAGCCTATTGCGATACGGTAACTTGTTTGAATCCCTTGGCCACTTGCCTGCCCGCCAATGAAACAAGTAATACAACAATCATAAACCAACATGTTCCATAAGCTTGTAGTATTTTGTTGGTCAGTATATACAATCCGGCTCTATCTAACTACTTTGAGTTTGTGTGTGAGGACTGTATGAAACAATAAGTAGATAAATTTGTTGACATGACAAAGTGGGCTGCAGGAATAAACAAAGTAACTGTTCCGATGAAGCAAAAAACCCCAGCTGATGAAGCAAGGTTAGAGGCTCAAAAATGTTGTCACATTTGTAAGCAAGAGCTTGGTACAGATTATGTGGTCGACCATAATGATCTAACCAGGGAAATCAGAGGTCACACACATAAAAAATGCAATTTGTATTTCAGACTGCCCAAGAAACATCTTGTAGATGTATTTCATAACCTGCAAAATTATGATGATCACTTTCTCATAAAGCTTTTCAATGAACATCGCATAGCACAACCTGGTGAACTGTGGTAATCGAAAACCCAGGTAAACTTAAAACTGATTCAAATGACCTTAGAAAATTATAAATCCATCACCAAATGTATTCCCAATGAGATCTATTTGAAATTAATGGCACAACACTTGCAATTGTGTTTTATTTACTCATTCAAGTTCATGAGCACCTCTCTGGAAACTTTGGCAGGTAATTTTCAACCTGCGAAATTGAGTATCACCCTCTTGATGTTTCCAAACAATACCCAATATAAATTGGCAAAATGGAACAGAGTTTTTTCTTGTGATTTTGAAAATTCTATAGGCAGTCTAATGGGCACATCGCTTCCACCAAAGGGTAAATTCCATTATGTTATGAAAGGTAAAAGCATTAGCGATTAGAATTATCCTCATGCCCAATCCACATGGGTTGGGTTCAACTGCGTTAACTTGATGCAGTATGCCATACAATATTTACACGTTGACACTTGTTTGCTGGCAGACCTTTTATAGAATTTCAGGACTATACTTTTGGCTAACTATTGCGGTCTTGACACCACCATGTACATCACAACTCGATCTCTTTCATAGGACACGTCATTTCAACGACAGGTGCGCGACTAAAGCTCTTGACAGATCCCGAAATGTATCTTTTTCTAGGATGTTAGTTTAGCGGTGGCATTGCCCAAGTTTCCAGAAGGTGTGCGGGAACCAATCATATTTACATAGATGAAGAGTACGACCCCAGTGTCGCCTCAAAATACATTTTTATTATGATGTAAATGGCCTGTACAGTCACATGATGTTTCCTTTTGGTAATTTTGAATGGGTTCGGTCCGATGTGTTTTCATTGTGGGATTTCGCTAACACGGTGAATGACTGTGACACTTGCTTTTTTGCAGAAGTTGATTTGTCTTTTCCGGACAAATGCCATGATGCCTAGGCAGATCTGCCTTTGGCACCAGTAATTGGCATACCTCCGAACAGCTCTCATGAAAAACTACATTTGACACTCGCACTGTGGAAAAATTATGTTATACAAGATGAAACACTGAGGCGGTAATTGTTGTATAGGGCCAACCTTGACTCTGTTCATCGCGTTCTGCACTACGAGCAAAAGGCATGGTTGGCTCTGTATATAGAATTTAACATTGACAAGTATGCTCAGGCTATGTGCAAATTTGAGAAATTGTTTTTAAATTAATGAATAATTCCTTATATGGAAAAACATTGCAGGAAGTCCACCGGGAACGGGACATAAGAGTAATTTCCAGTTATGACACAATTTATGTGTGGAACTGAGAGGTCGTCCTGCATTTAAGCATAACAAATCATCGATAATAATCTTGTCTTTATCGAGATGTCAAACAGCTGTGTTATATTTAACAAGCCTTTGTACTCTGGTGTTGTCATTCTCGACCTTTCCAAATTGACTCTGTGTGAGTTTCATTATCAGTACATGTGCACGAAAATTCCTCCACCAGCCTTACACCTCTTATATTGCGACACCGATTCTTTCATATATTCTATTGATTGAGATAATGTATATAAAGTAATTGCCCAGACTTAAAAGCACAGTTTGATACGTCTAATTACGTTCTCGATAATCAATAAGAATTCTCCCATGAGAACAAACGAATTACCAGAGTAATGAAGGATGAATGTGCCAGCCGCATCAAAACACACTTTGTAGGTTTACGTCCCAAACTTATTGCAAACATTGTTGCGAATGAGCAGTGTATCTGTAAAGCAATGAACGTAAAATCTAATGTGTTGCAAGAACTTAGTTTCGAGGATTATCGCGATTGCCTCGAACATTACACTGGGATTTTGGTAACTCAATATCAATTTCGTTCGTGTAGTGATGACGTCTACACCGAACACATGACCAAAGTGGCGTTATCAGGGTTAGACGATAAGCGTTTCACTGAATCGAATGGCGTGTCGACTCTACCTTGGGGCCATTTTATAATTGGAAACTAAATTTTGTCCCACTCCTTACTCAGCCACCAGTGAGCAAGTTAATTGGCATAATATAATCAGCGAGCTATTTAACTGACACAACGTCATCTGCGAATCAGTCAAACTTCCACCTGCATTACGAGTGAGCACATCAAAAGACAGCTAGTCCCTCACAACAACTATCATATAATATGCCTATCCAACAGCACTCGAACCAGCACTTCAATATCTAGAATCCACTGTTAATAACAATATCTCACAGGTATGAGTGCCTCGAGTTCATCTCCCTGCGACTCCAACTACATGTCATCATCATCATTCCTCAGGTGTGGGACCAACGTCTGACTGTGCCATCAAATATATATAATTTTTTGTTTTAGATATACAAAGAAGATTAACAGATTTTGAATATGTAAATATATCTTTTAAGGAGAGTGTGATTTTTGTATATATATATATATATATATATATATATATATATATATATATATATATTAGAGAGTGTGTGTGTACATATTGTGTTTGTTAGAAAATGGGATATATTAAATTGTATTTAAAACTGAATATTTGTTTCATTTACCTCCAAACAGAGTGTAGGTCTGTAATTTTATAAAACATGTATCTTGAAAAACGCATAGCAACATAACAAAAACAAAAATACCTGGTTAATTGATATGTTTTCAGTGAGCAGAAATATTTGGGTGTGAACACAACAGGGATAAACACGTAATTTTCATACACTCGGCCTCACGAGTGTGCTCGCAACAACTGGTGTATCATTTTGTCGGACCGCATTCCATATCAGTAACCAATACTGTCTTGGTGTGAAGTCAGTTGGCGTGAGTATCATCTATAATAGCGAAATTGTTAATATTTAACACAGTTAAGACTTGTGTTTACATATAATCGAAACAGAGCTAACAATTTTTGCCTTAACTGCATTCCAGAAAAAAAAGGCAAAATTAATTAATTAATTAATTACTGTTAGTATACATTGTTTACAGACACACGTAAAATGTAACTAATGGGCTATATCAATTGCAGATGGTTTCACGGCATATTTAAAACAAATAGAAATATAATTTTTCTGTATCTGTACTTATTGCGCAAATCAATGAAAATATTATTTATTCAGAAAGCCAGTGTGTTTGATGTTGGATTGCGTGAAGCTTGCAGGCTTCCTACAGGTAGGAGTGTATTGGCCTAGGGCGTACACAGGAGCGTTGAGGGTTGAGTACGACCTGCCAGTGGTACCAACCTCTTGTCTGGAGCAAGCCACTTCCGCTGACTGCCTAAAGACAGCTCCACAGCCTTCCATGGTGCTATAGACCACCCTGCCACCCTCACGTGATCGCCCCTTCACCAGCATCCTGCTTCAGAGCTGAAGATAAAGAGACAAAGCGACAGACTAAGGGTGGGGTTGACAACTCTCTTGCAGTTAACGAGACTATTTCAGTTCTGCGACAGACATCGGCCTAGCTGGATGTTGGCGAGAGCTCGGCAGATCAACCATACTATCCTTCATAAACTTTTCTTCGCAATATACAATGCAATAGGAGACAAATAATAGTTGCATGTATTCATATAAGAAATTCGGTTCGTACATTTTTATAAATGTGTAATGTCGGGAAATGTGTGACGGGCTAATGAAGGCTAGATGGGCCACAGTGGTCTGGACTGTTTGCCTACATACGATGCACGATGAGCTACAATTGGGTTGAGGGCGGTATGCTTAAATTGTTCTTGTGCATGGATAATAATTTGAACGTTTGGTTGTGTGCTTCGTGTGAAGATGTGTTTAAGAGGTTTTGGTTTCTGATACGAGTGTGTTAATTATTTTTAAAAATTAATTTTTTTCTACGAACAAAAACTATACAAGGCTGTAAAGTGAAATTGTCAGTGGAGATTTTATATTGCATTTAAAGTGTGTGGATATGATTTTCGTGGAAATGGGGATAGTTGTTTAGTAGTTCATTTCGTGTACTTTTGTATGCGATTAGATGAATGGACTGGTTTGCATGGTAAATTTTAATTAATTGATATTTCTTTGTGCGTGTAATTGTGTTAACTTGTTCCAAGCTTGTTTGTGATGTTTTGATTTTACTAAAGTGTTTTTGTGACAGTTGTATTGCTGTGAAGTAAAATTATTTTTTTTCCATGTTTAATTTAATATGCCTTTTTTCCCCATGGAATTCGATGAGTGATTTTGGTTAGCAGTTGATTCGCGTAATTTACTATGACAGTTATGCACAATTGAATTTTGTAGGGAAATAGTTTTGAGAGTTCCAAATATTTATAATTTGTGGTCCATTCATTATGTATGTCATAAGAAGGGTGAATAATTCTAATTGAATTGCGATGTGGTTCAAAGCAGATTTTTTATTTCATAGAGAGTTAAGTATTAACTCGGTCCTTTTGTGGAAGTCGGTGAGTGATTATGACAGGTAGTTGAATCATATAATTTTGCGTTTCGGTTGTAAGAATATTTAATTGTGGTTAGCGTGTGCATTTTAATTATAATTCAGAGTAGGTTTTTTAATTATGTTTTTTTACTACATTTGTTGTGTGTGTTATTAAATTAATATTTGTTGCATGTTATTCTCAGTAAATAGTGTGCATATCGCTTTGAATTTAATTGATTTTGAATAAAATATATCGTTTTTAAATGGGTATTTAAATTGTGTATTCGGTAATAAATTGATGTTTGGGGATAAACTCAATCCTATACTTCGTAATTTAAAACAGGTATTTGGAATTACTCGTTTCCGACGATAGACATTTCACATAATGTAGAGCTCAGAAAACTGCCCGACACCGACCAAGGCGGATGTGAGACTTGTTGCTTCCGACACCCCTTCTACTGCCTCAGTTGCCTGCGAGGCAGCAAATTGGAAGGAACTCCTACGTCCCGCTCCCGACAACACCCAATATATATATATCCTATACCCACACACCTCACACCTAAGTCGACCGCAAGACACCTAAGGGTGAACATCGATGCTGCCACTCTCCAAAAATAAAATAACAATATAAAACCACGAACACAAAAAAATTATCAAAGAAATTTGATTTAATTTATTGCATCAAATTTCTTTGATCAAAATGTTTTTATCTAATTAATTTTATCGGATTCAAATAATTTTATCGACATGCCATAATCCGATTATTTTATCGGATTAATTAGCCGGATTATTTAACCGATTAAACCAAACGATAATCCAATTAATCAAACATGAGGCAGGACTACCACGCCCATAATACTACTGTCTAGGGTGACGTTAGACGTTTTTGGACAAGAAATCCGGAATAAATAGCCATACAGGAGGCCGGAGAGCTTGTTACAGTCTGTTGTTAGTACCAGTTGATGATTGAGGTCATCTTTACAAGATTGTCCATGGCATCGTTCCTCGCTTAGTGTTTCAGAAGTTGGTCGCGTGTTCTAATCTTATGTGTATTTGTAATTGTCGTACAATTATTGCTTATGTTTCTGGTTCCTCCTCCAATGATAACGCTGTCAAAAAGATGCCAATACCTACCTAAAATCTAAGATTTTAAAAACCTCATCGAAACTATTTGCATCCATGTAGAGGAAAGTAGGCTCATAAGTATAATCAGTAACTTCTTTAGTTTTGGCTTTCACATTGGTTTATTAGTAGAGACCAGAAGATTTTTCTGATTCGTTTGGCAACAAACCAGACTCTACAATGCTTTGTGTACTTGAGCCTCAGTTAGTTATTCGTCGGATTGTGCTCAAGGTTCACTCAACACCTGGTAGCACGTTATTCAGTTCTTGTTTTCTTGCAGGTCGGTTATTAGCTCAAATTGGGGCACAAAATATATAATAAACTGCTATACAGTAAAAAAAAAGTCACACGAATTTCAGATTGTCCGCAAAATAAACGGACAAATTTCCGGGGCCTGTTTTACCATAAGGTATACCTGAATCAGTGTGTGTGCTTGAGGTCGGGCACAGAATGCAGTTCCCAAAACATCGCAACATTCTCGTCATTGAGAGCCTGGTGAGCTTGTCTACGTGATCTTGGTTATCACGGAGATAGCTCAAACTCGCAGTTGTACTAGTCATTCGGGAGTCCGGAGTACTAGTAATTCGGGAGTCCGGAGTACTAGTCATTCGGGAGTCCGGAGTACTAGTCATTCGGGAGTCCGGAATACTAGTCATTCGGGAGTCCAGAGTACTAGTCATTCGGGAGTCCGGAGTACTAGTCATTCGGGAGTCCGGAGTACTAGTAATTCGGGAGTCCGGAGTACGGAAAGAAGGCAGCGAGTTGTAGTCTATTTCCAGTTTCTTCACACTTTTTGAATCAAACTTTTGAAAAATCACACACAAGAATTTTACACATGTGTTAACACAAAAGTTCCTTATTTCTGGCAAATCTGAAATTTTAATTATCCTTTATCTATAAATGATAATATTTCATTTGCAATTCAATATCAATAAAACATTAAGAAAATAGGTGTGTTGGTCATTCCTGGTAAGAAATAGTTGTTATGCATAATAGTATAACATTGAGCGCGTATGAAGGTGGCGCGTTGTCCCTTTGGCGTAGTTCCCAATATTTAATAAACTTGATTTCACAGGGCGGAGGGACATCTTGGAATTAGGTCTCTAGCAGGTATTCAGAAAAACTTGCGTTAACTGTGAATGGACTATACAATTGGCGGGCGAGCTATGGTCGTGAGGCAGACAGGTCTCAATCCCGGGGTACAAAGGTACGTGATATACTTCTTTCCAAAGGGCATCCAGGCACCGGCTTAGTGTCGTCTTGGAGAACTGGTGAAAAATAACTCAGGGACCCCTTTTCTGCAGCTTATAAATATAGGCTAATCACGGTAATGTGAGTATTTTTGAATGCCCTTTCATTTGGAATAGTAGTCAATAAATGTGTTTTATTTTGGCCTAAGATGTTAACTTCCGAGTGCGGTGGAAATTTCACTATCCCTTTATTACTTACATAGCAATATTTATTTAAAAGCTGGTTAAAGGACAATAATTGGCTGAAATAAAAAAGGAATAAGGGCCACAAAAGTGCTCACGTTGCCGTGAACAGCCTATATATAAAATAGTCCGGCAACGTTTCACTGAACCCAACAAGGATATCACGGAATGTTCTTATCTCGAATATAATCCAAAGACGACCTGGCATCTCGGATGTATGTGTTGTTGAGAGTTGAGATATTTGGGCAACTTTTAACAACGAGGTCTTTAGAGCCGATCTCGAATGCAAGGAAAGCTTACGAATAACCTGCAGAGAACACCCAGGCTTATAAATTCCAACCCTCGAATACATACGATATAATATATATATATGATCGCATACATACGATATATATATATATATATATATATATATATATATATATATATATATATATATATATATATATATATGTATATATATATATATATATATATATATATATGCATTTACCTGGGACATATATTTCTGGAAATTATGGGGTTCTCTTAGTTGATTTCCGAGTTTGAATAATCACACACGCAAACTTTCGTAATATGGTCTGTTATAGCACAAGCCCGCCTTTATAACTTGAAATTTATGTATTTTCAATCAGAAAGGAAAAATATATTTCTCCCTATATTATTTTCGGAACACAATAATTACGTGTTTGCCTTATGCAAGGTAGTACGGCACCCTGAAATATCACGTTTAATGTGCACGTGACATTGTAACGTGATGCGAGTTAATTGCAACGTTAATCATCGTAATGCCAGTCTGCTCCACTTCACCCCGTTTGCAGTAGTTCTACATTTTCGCGTCATAATTTAGGATGCATAGTAATTACTGCCTATGTACGGTTATAGAAATTTACATTTTACGAATTGTTTAGTATATTTGTGCGTAATTTGAACTGTGTCTTTTCCTTTCACTGCTAATATCAAGAACATATTTACATATTATCAATAAGTTCCACATTTTTCTTTGGAACCATTGAAATAAGACATAGAACAAATTACATACAAAAGTATTAATCAACTATTAAATTGCAAATTTTCAACCATCGGACATTTCCAATAATACCTTTGAAACTGAAATAATGACACAAAAACTAATAATTTGTGCACAACATGTGAAGGTGAGACATAACGAGAAGTGGGTAGAGGAGCTACGCGATATGTGCAGCGTCTCGTCTCGGCTGGCAGCCGCGAAGTAATTGACGGCGAGGAGAGGCTGAGCGAACCACCTCCATGATAAACAAAGAGTTCGCAGCGCCACTATCAGCGACGATTACAGAAGATTGTGGTGCGAGGGAAGTTACAGATGGTTCTTCACCAGTCCATCCCTCCAGGGAACAATCTGCCACCGCGCCTTCCTTCTTCTTTGCACTCCACGGTCACTAAATACAACTTTAAGAAGATTTCGCTCACCCACAGCCGGTCGTATAAGCGGAGCCATTCATAATGCCCCTATTCCGCCTTCTTCCATTAATTCTCCCGATCCCCCTCCTCATCCTTTTCCTGCCCTGAAACGCCAGCGTGTTTAAAATGCTTATTTATTCGCGATTCTTTAACCCGCGGATTACCAAACGCTCCATTAGCATATAAGGAGTTATGGCGGGACTAAAAGCTGAATAACATTTCTTCCGTTTAATTCTCTGTGCTTATTCGCACAAACACGGCAGGAATCGAAGGAAATGCTCGAATATAGTCTTCATATTTTTTTATATTTCGCGAGGCTCGTCTCAGAGGTTTCTGGCGATCACTTGTTTCACTGCTGTTGTCGTGGCAAGGCGACGCACTCATACTCCAGTTTAATCATTATTTGAAACTATTTATATTTTCCAAGTCATACGATTTGTTTCGCAATTTTTTAATGACCACGGCAGTGAATACTCAATAGATAAAATAATTGCGCTTAACACCATCGTTCATCCCGTACATGTTATTATTAATCAATTAACCTGTACGATATTAAATCCATGACAGATATTCAGTTAAAGAAATGTGTCATCGCTTTAGTGTGTTTGTTTTGTTAATTCGCCGTGTGCTCCATTATTCAGGTAATAAAGTTTGAACCAATAACTCACTAAACATACAACCATTTTTTCATACTGTCAGGTCAAGTGTCTCGACACTCGGGAGTATAAAAAAGAATAAAGACATGAGCGACGGACAAGTTGCAAAATATTGCACTACGGGAGTTTCACGTGCAAAGAGAAAAGCAATTCATAAATGTTGGTATTAAAAAATATTTACAAATGGTAGTGTCTGTTTACGTAACCGTGTCCTATTCGCAAAGTCAATGACGTCATACTACTGACATGTACTGATTTAATACTACATTAAAAAAACCTTTAGTGGTGTCCAAAAAAAATTTGATTGGGAGCCACAAAAAGTTGCTGTCGCTGTAGCCATCACAAAAGCCACTGTTAGCGCCCAAACTGCTGGCGGGTGAATGTAAGAGCAGGAGGGGGTCACTGTCGGTGAGGGGAGAGGTAGCTGCGCGCAGAGTTTGCCGCAGCCTCGTCCCCCGCTGAAAACATTAGTCTTCGTATAATGAGTTGCGCGTTTGACGATGCGCGCCGAAAATTATTGTTACAGGTATAACACACCCATGCCGTCACTAATGTTATCTGTTGCCGGCCAGGCTATGCTAGCAGCTCAAGCTTGCGACCTAGGGAGGCCAGCACTTGTGGCGCTTTAAGATAATGTCGCACGAACTATATAGGAATAGTGTTAACGACAGTAGCAGAACTACTAGTTGGAGAAGATCACGAAAGTACTTCACGGGTTATAGTAGTTAATAGCAGCGGCGGCTGGGAAGCTAGCCTCCCACCAAGATGAATCTGGTTCGATTCCCGCCGGAGTCGCGTATGTATTTTTGCGCTTGGATATCGTGCCGCATGATGTCGTTTATCAGCGTATTTTCTCGGGGATCTCCCGTTTCCCCCTGCCTTTGCATTTCGGCGCTGCTCCATACCTCGCTTCACTCTCGTATGCTCACAAGATCAAGATGTTAGCCGTCCAAACGTCTCCACTGCAATAATAAGTAGGTATTTTTTTAACGTATCGATGACAACATGATTGGTGGAATAATCTCTTAAGAACTTTATTGAGGAACCAGCTATGTACTGGAGTGATTTTGACAACAATTCAGGAATTTATAATGACCAGACCAGGAATAAAGCACTCGCCTTTTCGAATGCTTGTCTGCGTGTTATCACTGCGCCACCTCGCAGGCTGCAGCGTGTTGTGACGAGTATATACACACGTCACAAATCTAACAAGTTGAACAATCACAGAGGTCTGAAAACTTCACCTTACGGAAAGTTTATTTTCTGGAATAATTTATCTACAACGTATACTTACTTGTAATAAAAGGACCAATGTAATCCAACACGATTTATTAAGAATATCCATCTAGAATTAGTTCTTAACCTGGTACAAGGAAACAAACGTGGACAAATATGATGTGGCCATTTTCAATACCATATTGCGCATGCGCAGAATGTAATGGATGTAGTTTTGCAAGCGCAGTTTTACTATTAATGACAAATAAATATTTATTGGCAGTCAATAAACTACTTTTAGAAAATAAAAAAATGTTAGTGCGTACTTACTGGCGCAAGTTCTTGGCAATAAAAGTGTTACAACACAATATTTTATAAAACATTTATATAATAAGTAATATTTTGTATCAGTGCACAACTGTAATCTACAAAAGTGGGCTTTCACAAACTGAAGCCAGCTTACAATAAGATCTGCAATTAAGTATAACTTTTGACGTAGTTATTTTTATCCGACGCTAATTTAAACTGTTGTAAATATTATGTGATGACACATTATAACATACTCTGTGGATCACAGTGTTAATACAAAAAAACTCAATTTTATTATTTATGCATATTTCCGACTTCATATCAGTTAAATTTAATATAAAAAATTAATTACCGAGTTTAAATACGGATGTCATCCTATTTTGTTGAGAAAAGTTTTTCGAATTATACTTTTGAAGGTGCTGGTGTTTTTTTTTTTTTTTTCGTTCAAAAAAATGTTTCAATATTGAACTATGGGAAAAAATTCAAGTTTGGCCTTGGATAAAGTTTGCCGTGAGAGACAGAAGGGTTGGACTACATTGTGACGTCACAGAATCACGTGCGTATCCTTGTCCCAGAATATAGGATAGGACAGCACAATTTTAGAGCAGCTCTTGCCGACACTATTTGGTTCGACATTTTTCTCCTTCGAAGTTTATGATATGACGCACAGTAATAAGTAAGAGAGGAGTATTCAAGAGAAATCGAAATAATTTTATTTTAATATTTAAAAACCATTTAAATTTCAACGAACTATTAGCTAATTTGCATGAAGAATTTAAGTCTAGAATCGTCTTTCCTTTAATAGATATATTAACTTTTTTTGATGTTTGATGAGTAATATCGCCATGCTTCATTACGAAAAAAGGGGGTGCCAAGCATTTATTTTACCCTAATTTTGCATCTCAGAGCTGACATCAAAAGTTTTATAATGGGTATGAATTATCATTTTGATATACGCAATAAACGGCTGTGTAGTTCAAACTCCCTCAAGCAAACGAGTAATATTCACGAAAAAAAAAATACAAATTCTGAAATTGCGTGGATGATTACCTGACAACTGATTGTAATTATATTAGTTATTTAATAAAACGTTCCTTCTATGGCTGATTTTATAGCACTATTTATGTGTAATCGCCTTAATAATTTTTGTACATCTTTGTGGGCTTTTGATAAAATAGTTCTAAAAATAATATTTTAGTAGTTAAAGGAATTCCTGTTCTAACACCAAATTGTTCTTTCTAAACCAGTGGTTATTAATCAACTGAAAAATAGTTGTTTGAAAAGTTACATTTTTAAGGATGAATAGTTTCTTCCACCTCCCACCTTAATGATACTTAATAATTTCGGGTAATACGTCACATCAATTTTTCTTTCTCATTTTGCGTAAGGAACTATCTTACGTAGATTTCACCACGATTTCGCAATACTCCAGCATACATGCATTACAATTTGATTATAGTGTCCTTGACTCTGCTATTGAGAACAAGGTAAAATGTGTTCTCAAAGCACTCTCACTTTTTATTTACAAAAAACATTATGGTATTTTTTCACCTCAATTTCTTTGTTTAAAATATTTTTATAAATAAATATAAATATATGATTTTTCGGCTTCCCTATTTTTGAAAATTATCCAAGACCATTGATCGCATGAATATTAATGAAATTTTGTCAGACTACACCCATATTTCTACAGTAAAATTGTGTAGCAAAATGTTCTCAACAAGCATAATCTGGGTTGAAATTGTTCGGTTAGCGAGTGTTCCATAAAGTGATTTGAGTGAGTGTTCGTACAGTGGAGGAATGGTATGCGTCAATGTCCACGAAGTGTAACACAAGCAGGAAGTAAGTTGCTAGGCATCGAAGATGTCAGTGAGTGTTCCCTCAGTTAAAGCCTGGCCAGAGTCAGTTTCAGCAGGAGTCGCTTTGTCAAGAGTTAGTCCCAGCAGTATTCAGTCCCACCGGGAGATAGTATCGGCTGGAGTTATTCTCATCAGAAGTCATTCTCGGTACGAGTTAGTACTGGATGAAGTACGTCTTGGAAGGTGTTAGTCCCAGAAGAAGTCAGTTGCTGGCAGGAGTTAGTCCCATCAGAAGGCAGAAGTTAGCCTCAGTAGGAGTAAGTGCCATCAGAAGTCAGTCCCAGCAGATGTCAGTCCCAACAGATATCAGTCCCAGCAGAATCAAGTCTTGGCAGGAGTCAGTCTCGGTAGGAGTCAGTCTCAGCAGGAGTCACTCAGGACAGGAGTCAGTTTCGGTAGGAGCAAGTCTCAACAGGAGTCAAACCCAGCAGCGGTCAGCCTCAGCAGCTATCAGCATACGCAGGAGACATTCTCGGCAGGAGTCGGTCTCGGCAGTACTTAGTCTCGACCGGAGCAGTGTCAGCATGAGAAAGTCTTCGCAGGAGTAAGTCTCAGCAGGAGTTCCATAATAAGTCAATCCCAGCAGGAGGCAGTCTCAAAAGGAGTAAGTCCTGACAGGAATCAGTCTCGAAAGGATTCAATCCCAGCAGTAGTCAGACACAGCAGCTATCAGCATCCGCAGGAGACATTCTCAGCAGGAGTCAGACTCAGCAGTACTCAGTCTTGGTAGCAGCAGTCTCAACAGGAGTCAGTCTAAAGAGTACTCAGTCTCAGCAGGAGACAGTCTTGGTAGGAGTCAGTTTCAGCAGGAGTCAGTCTCAGCAGGAGACAGTCTCAGCAGGAGTCAGTCTTAACAGGAGACAATCTCGGCAGAAGTCAGTTCTATCAGTAGTCAGTTTCGATTGAACTCAGTCTCAGCAGGAATCAGTCCCAGCAGGAGTCAGTCTCATTAGGAGTCAGTCCTAGCAGGTCCTAGTCTCGGCAAGAGTTAGTCCCAACATGAGGCATTTATGGCAGGAGTCGGTCTTGGCAGTACTCAGTCTCGACAGGAGCAGTGTCAGCATGAGACAGTCTTGGCAGTAGTCAGTCCCAGCATAAGTCGTTCGCAGCAGGAATCAATCTCAGCAGGAGTAAGTCTCAGCAGGTGTTAGCCTTAGCAGAAGCTAGACTTGGCAGGATCGAGTCTCAGCAGGCATCAACCTCTGCAGGTGTCAGTTATAGTGGGAGAAATATTAGACATTAGTTAGACTTAGCAGGAGTCAGTCTCAGCTGCAGTCAGTCTCGGCAGTAGTCAGTCACATCATGAATCATTCGGGGCAGGAGTCGGTCTCGGCAGGAGTTAGTCCCAGCAAGATATGGCCTTCGCAGTAGTCTGTCTCGAGAAGTAACATTTTACAGGAGTAAGTTTCGGCAGGAGTCAGTCTCAGCAGGAGTCAGTCTCGGCAGGACTTATCTCAGCAGGAGACAGTCTCAGTAGGTTTTATGCGTAGCAGAAGTCATTCCAGCAGGTGTTTGTCCCAAGAGGATTTAGGATGATCAGAAGTCAGTCTTGGCAGAAATCATTCAGAACAATGACTACATATTTCCTGAAGTCTCCAATGAACTGGTTTCTGGCCTCATAATTATGATCGCTTTTCAAAATAATGAATGTTAATTTTTTTTTGTGTATATATTTCATCTTCAGTGAACTGTAACAGGGGTGGAAATATTATTAGATAATTAATATTATTCATAATATACAAACATCCGAGAAATGCAAATACCTACCATGCAAGAAATATGTAATGTAAATCTACGGATGTACAGAAGTAGGCTTAATTTACACCAACCCTACTGTAATTGTGAAATATTAATTTATTTAGTGGTGTATACGAACAATTACAAAAGTTGGTCTTAGGAAAAACTCCTACGAGCGAGTGGCAAGGAGATCTGTGGTTCAATCAGAAGTTTGATAACTTTGTAGAGTCGTTTTAATGTTTACAGAGTTCTGTTTTATGCTTGTGAACATATTGTGGTCATTTTCTCAGGTCTTGTTTTCAAAGTTTTTATTAAGTTTTCTTTTTGATGTGAGTTAGTATGGCCACTTGGTAGAGTTGGGTCGTATGGTTATTGGTTGTCTTGGTGGTTAATATGTCCTTTAAAATAAATAGACAGTAACATCCCAAGTAGGAAACTACAAGCAGTTAACAGTTCGCCAAGTGTTAGCAGCGGTGGAAAACGTTCACATTCAAGAATATCAGGATTTCTTACATGGTTGACAATCAAATCATATAATCAAAAATGGCATTGTGCCATTTAGTGACACGGTGAGCGTTCTGCTAACCTGCTTCTATTTTTTTTCTCGTTTGTTATGTTTATCGTTGGAAGGAATTTTTTTTGGCAAAGCATTTTCCTTGATATTTTCGTGTAATCAATTATTATTTTGTGTTCAATTTTATCACTGGTATTTGTGTAATGTTTATGCTAATGATTAATTATGTGTAATGAACTATATTTTATCTAACTACAAATGTTCTTAAATAGATTTTTATATATTCTTAATCCTTGTTAAGTTGTTTGAAATATCTGCTATTAAAATTTCTCATTTTATTTATGGTATACATGGCAGCACTCGTAAGTAATGTGTCGTTTATACAGGTATGTTTGGTTTGTTGTTAATATATTTATTCGGCAACATATTGGTAATTTGTAATGTTTGTTTTTATTAGTAACTTTATTTGTATGTTCGCTGCCACAAAATGTGTTAGTCAAAAGTTTATAATCCCGTTTGTCTGTAAAATATTGTCATATTTGTTGTCACATGACCAGATGTATCTACAGTCATTCCCTTAACGACTTTTTTGGAATGTGGTGACGCGATGTTCTTCCTTCGCCTTCTTGCTCAAGATAAAAAATATTGACTCGATAATTAATTCGTTACAATTTACACCCTAAAATGGTGTAAAATCTCACTTCCTGCCGCCATCGGTGAGTCTAATGTCTAGTTACTTTTACTCGGCGATGTTTTCATGCATTTTTAAAGCCGCGAAGCTCAAGAGTACTGTTAATTTTTGTTTCTTAGTGCGGACGCCGTTCATCTGGGCTGTGTATTGCAAGGAGTCTACGCTGTTCGCCTCTTATTTTCTACCTAGTTAAGTTCGTGACGTTGTGGAGGATGTTTTGCTGCCTCCCTTAACCCAACACTTCTGGTGATGGCGAAAATGACTCGCATCATCACAGGAAAGCGCGTTTAAATTACTTCATTTGACCGTTCCTGTAAATGCATGTGGTATGCGTTGATTAAGTTCGGGTGACGATCACCAACCAAAATTTTGAAAACAGAATTGTTAAATTTAGAATATCTGCTGTCATAAAAACATGTCTCTTATAATATTTTATAATTCCTAGCTGATTTTTCGGCATGAGTTGCACCTCTGATAAAACTATCTGATAATGTATCTCATATCATTTCTTTAATCTTTTATTAACAAAAAATATTGGAAAAAATATTTTTTAACTGTATGTTAAATTTATTTATCAAATGCTTACATTATTGTATGCTCATTGATATCATGAAAAAAATTAATTAAATTGAGTACTATAACAAATGTAACCTTGTTTTTATTCTGGCATGATACTTATTACCTTGTTTAAATAATCTTTGTGGAATTTTAAAATTAATCAAAACAATAGTTAATTAATTTTTTATGTTATTTCTTAAAGTGGTGTGATTTTATGCCACAGTCTCATATCTGCCAATTTATTTAGGATTTTCTTTAATTCTTTCAATTATGCAGACATTCCGAAGTAACAATTTTTTAATGATGTGCAATATATATATATATATATATATATATATATATATATATATATATATATATATATATATATTATTGGCTGCATGGTAATTGTAGGAGTTTGTGGTTCGGCCTAAGTTTTTCATGGCTCCTTTCAAAACACTGGTATTCGCAACCTGATCCACGTATTCCTGTACACCACTCTCGGTTTTGTAGGTTATGTGTTGTTGCGGTCTGACGATCATCCGGCGCATTGCTCAAAAAGCCGGGGGAGGTGGTACAATAACTGGTAACAGAGGCTTTGGTTGCGTTTTATCAGTGTTTTGCTGCATGCTTTGCTGCATGTTTTTTTTCTGCCCTCTATACAGATTCTGTTCTGCATGGTTAGATTTTAAAAGTAATTATGTTGTAGGTTATGATTTCTTTGAGTGCTTTGCAATAATGGTTGTGTTAATTTTTTTACTTTATTTGAAGCATGGCCTGAAACTCACGAAAATACACCGCATGCTCCTGTTATTACAGATGGCATGGTTAAGCCTTATAAAAATTTAAATACAGCAAAACACCAGGCAGCCAGCAATTACTTCGAAAAAATAATATTTTTTTTTTAGTTGGCCAACAACGTAAAATTCGAAAATTGATGGGAAATAAAAGAAAATGACAAAAACTGGAATTGGTGGGCAATGAGAAATAACTAAAATTATCTGGTGGCTAAACCAACATTCCTGGACCGAACAGCTTATGAAGAAAATCTTTCCCTGATTCGAGTGCAGAAAATATCCATACTTGTCTACAAGCCTGTCCATGCAGTGTTCGCGGTGCTTGACACGTCCAAATCTCTAATGTACCGTTTGCACTAGGACGTGATAAAGGCCCTGTACGGAAACCAAATTGGGTTCCTCTACATGGGCATGGACTCGTTTCAGTACGAGATTAGGACACCAGTCGCTACCCTACAGCCTACAAGTGCTTATCACCCACCGTCAAGAAGGTGGTAGGCAAATGGGTCGATCGTGACCGAATTCATGGGCTACGGGCGATATTGTACGCAAACAAATGTACGGAAAAAGTAATAAAATGGGCCAAAGGATTTTTGAAATGCGTAGTAAATAAAATTTACAGACTTCGTGGATGTCTTGGACATTCATACGAACATGAGGGTAAAGGTCCTAACAATTCGCTCGCACCAGCATATCCCCTATTAGAAATGCATCAGAAAGATGGTTTTACAATGGACAGAGGACAAGCGAATCGTTTGCGAAGATGGGGTACATAGTTTGCTCAATGGTTGTAATATTTAGTCATCCTCTGCATTACTTTGTTTGTTCTTTTTCTATACTTTTGTACGTAAACGTACTCTACATTTTGTCCTTCGTAATTTTTAAATTGTGCATGTTATTTCCGCATTTCGTTGTTCGTTATTTTTTCAATATTTTATATTTTTGTATATATGCCCCCGGCATTGTGGTCAGATTTTCCTCCATACATTTGTTCTCCAATTTGGAGAATTTTTGTATGTAAGTTCAATGCATGTTTGTGTTATTTATACATTTCGTCGCTTGTCATTTTAGTGCTTCTGTGCTTGGTATAATTCTGCATTGAACTGTAGGGTTCTCAGAAGTGAAATTTTATCATCAATTTTTTTTTTTTTTGGTGGTTACAGCAGAATTATTATTTTTTGACAAGAATTCGTGTCGTCTAAATTAAATACATTGGTTCGAAAACACTGACATACCATATCAGTAGTAGGAAAATTGCGATTCATATTCTAACGGATGGGTGAGCCGAATCCTGAAGACGACCGGCCGCCATGTTAGATTTTCCCTTTTTATATTTTCCCCTGAAAAAATCACTTTTGTTAACTAAAAATCCACTCAATATCCCTAAAAATTTCCCTTTTTCCTGAAAATTTCCCTCTGAAAACATTTCCCCCAGAGCAGGACAGGCGGATCAGTGACTCCGAGCAAGGAAAGCAGGACTGAGGACTCAATAGAACTGACACTTGACGGGTGACGGGTGACTTTAATCTTTCACCCTCCCCCCCCCCCCCAAAAATAACAAAAGTAAAATAATAACCAAAAAAATCGATTATAAAAAATCATTAAATATTATTTATAAATTATTTAAAATGTATTAAATTTAATTTTCTGAGTTTCCCCTCTCCCTTTCCCACAACAAACAATTCAGTGGGCCTCCACCTCCTCACCCATAACCAGTCAGCCATATTGGTGCTGTTTGGCATCGCAGCAGGCATATTTGATGCAGGTGATATTGACATTGACCACATGATCTTGAATGTCCTTTGCAAACCAAAACTCGAAAAAATACATAAAAGTCAGCAAGTATATAACATTACATACTACTACCACAAATTTCGATGTAGATGGCATTGACCATGACAACATAACCTTGAATGACATTGAAAAAATTTAGAAAAAGTACATAAAAGTCAATAAGTGTATTACATTATAGACTACTACAACCATATTAGAAGCAGGCGATGTTGACCTTGACCCTATGACCTCGTATGACATTAAAAACGAAAACTCTAGAACTAATACATAAAAATCAGCAAGCTTAATATATAACAGACTACTACCACCATATTAGATGTAAGTAACCTTGAACTTGACCCCATGATGTTGAATGACCTTGAAAACAAAAACTCGAGAAAAAATACATAAAAGTCAGCAAGCATATTACGTTACAGACTACTGCCACTATATTGGATGCAGGCAACCTCTACCTTGACCCCATGACCTTGAATTTAATGACCGTGAAATCTAAAACTTGGAAAAAATACATTAAAATCAACAAGCATATATGTAGCCGATTACTACAATCTTACGGGATGCAGGCAACCTAGACCTTCATCCCATGACTTTGAGTGACCCTGAAAAGAAAAATTCTACAAAAACGTGAATTAATTCATAAAAGTCAATCAGCATATTGAAAATGACTGACCACCCCTCCCACCATCGTTGAACTGCCGTGGTTGACTGCTGCGCTCAGCGCATGGGTCTCCCTAGCTGCCTTCAACTGTTATACAACATGCACCTGACGCCGAGGAACTTTCCAATTCAAAAACTGAGAAATCCTGCAAAATAATGGTGAGTGATTGTGAACACTTATAAAAAAGACTGACCATAAAACCATATCCCACGCTGATTCTGCGAAGAAGTTTCCATGCATGGGTAAGGAAATGCCGTCCAAAGCAAGAGTTCATCCACATAAGTGTGATTCGGCCGCGGGTTCACTCGTCACTGCCATGTTAAGCCTCCTGAGTTCATACCGCGCCACCGGTGGGTGGTGTGTTCGAGTGCCGCGCTGGGTGACATGGAAGCCGGTGTGACGTCATATCCTGCGGAAGAAACTTGGAATGGAGATCATTGGAAAATGTTTTAGAATATCTTATAAAAGCTTTGTACGGAGATTGCCAGTTCATTTCTAGCCACTTGTATAGAGATAATTGCCGTTTCCTGTATAAATACTCTGGGTGCTCATTCATTCGAGAATGAATGACAGCCCCTACGTCTTTGACAAAAAATATAAGAATACAGAAAATTTATATGGTATAAGAGTAGGAATTATGGCCCATCAGGTTGAGAGTAGGAACATATTTTATGTCCGGTGACATATTTTGTAGGCGCCATAAACGCGCATAATATCCTTAAATTGTCCAATTTTAAAAAATATAAAAATGATTTTCGGCACTTAAAAATCAAAAATCTTATCTTGTTTGCCGAGTTTTTGAGACAGACACTTCAAAAGGAATAAGGTACCTGAAGAACAGTGGTAACTTTAACTGTAAAAATTGAAAGAAAGGTTTTTTAAATACCCACAAGAGAGCTGTGGCAAAATAAGTTTTACTATGAGGTTTGCAGACATTCTATGTCACTTTCTCTAGTCTGTTTGAAAACTTTTAATAAAGTTTTAAAAGTATTTTGCGGCATGTTTGACACATACAGAATAACATCTAAAAGCCAAATAAATGTCTTCTGAATGACATTTAGCTATGTTGTAAATATAGAGATTTTCTCCAGTCTTCAAAGTTTATCACATATTTTGTATACTGAAAGAAAATGTAGTCATATGGACTACACCAAGGTACATTCTTAAATTAAAACTAAATGAATGTTTTCTATAAGCTTTTCACAGTTTTCTCAAATATCTTGTGTATCGATAGTCATGTGGACTGCACAAAACAAAATGTTATGTTCTTTCTAAGGTAAAAATAAAACTGAATATTAGTTTCTAGAATGAATTCTAGAAAGAGTTCCTAATGAATCCTTCTGCTTCACATAATGTGCCGCCCTTTTGAATTACAGTCTAAAGATAATTTTTGTTGGACTTAAAAAATAAATGTATTTAGATTTGTCACCAGGTTTTAATGACATATCGAGAAAGAATTTGTATTAGGACTTGTAGAATTTTTGACTGCACCTCAAATGTTTGCATGGCACACTTTGAAGGATTTCAGAAAAGATAAAAATTATTTATGATAAAGTTATTTATTTATATTTATTTTGTATTGAAATGTTATAAATTGAAATGTGTGAAAGTAAATTAATAGAAAGCAATTCATGTATTCTATTTTACTACTGGATATGATTGCATGCCTCCGTTTAAAATACTCTTTTCAGGTTGAATTAAGGGCAGGTTTTTATATGCATCTTTGTCACGTCCTTGGAAGCAAGACGTCGCAAAGTTCTGCTACGCAGTTTTGCTTTTAAAGCAGGGCGCTGCGTGCATACAAAATATATGACTGGTTTTTCAAAAATTAGAAAAAATTTTCCAAGGAAAGAAATATTGTTTCAGTGGTTGTTGGGACTTGTGTTTACTGTTTAAGTGGACTTGTTAGTGCTAATATTAATCATGTCCACGGTATGGATTCAGCAGCTAAGCAAGGCGTCACTCGCGCAGATGCTCCATAAGGCGGCTGAGGAAGTTCTAGAGGGGTGGGAGATTGACGATCTCCTAAATAAGGCTCGAACACTCGTGAGATGTGAGGACCGAGGAGTCAGAGTCGCGGGATATGGTGCGGGTGAGATCCATCCACTTGTCAAATCTCTCACATACTTACCACTGAGTTATCTACTGTAATTCCGCAGTTGGTTTACACCACTATAGCAACAGTAGGGCAGTTTTTCGTAGCATTAATATCAATTTTGGCTTTAAATTTCTGCCCTAGGCAGGTTTTGTACACTGCCCTTACCTTTAGGGTACCAGAAGTGTTACAGCCAATCTTCAGTGAGGCCCGGGAAGAGAATTGGGAACCAGTGTAGTTCATTAAGACCTGTATAAATCAAGTACCTAGTGAAGTGGCCATTGCCAACTTAAGACTTGAGTTATTGGAAAAGAAACAATCCTCAAGTCAGTCAATGCAGGACTTTGTGCAGGAGGTAGTCGGATTAGTGGGTGTTTTGGGGTATCCTTGTAGAGAGGATTATTTTACCCAAACAATTTTTTATGATTCACCCTCGAGAAATAGTAGTTTCTTTGTCTTTGACACCAAGACTTTGTTCTATGTAAGAACTTTTGTCCTTGTACATAGATGTAGAGCGTACTCTGAGAGATTGTTCGCTATTACTAATTGGTAACAAATGAAAGGCTGCAGATAAGGAAGGAGGGAAAGTAGGACCTTCTAAGATCTGTATTATTTGTGGTAAGAGCAATCATTACGCCAAGGATTATTTTCATAATATGTCAGTTATTTCTGTGACCCCAGCCGATAATCCTAGCAAAGGAGGAGTTAAGACCTGTTCCTGGTATTCGCAAACAGGGAAAATATGTGAAGGTGTATGGCAAGAAGTATGGTTGAAAGAAAAAGTATATCTTTTCTGCAAGCAAAAGGGGCATGTTAAAGCTAAGTGTCCAGTGAGGGAAAAGGCAATAAGGGAGTATTCTCTGAACAACTTGGGTTTCGAGAGGAAGAACAGGCTGCTTGCTGTATGTACGCGTTGTAATTGCGGATCAGGTATCGGTAACCGCCCTTCTTGATTCAGGTGCCTCATGTTCCTTAATAAATCATGATTTCTGTAATCTTTTAATACAGAATTTACAGAAAGGCCTCATACAGTTGCAGAAAACCCTGGAAGTATGATTCTCCCTTGCGAATGGGTGTGAAACAAATTCAAATTGTTTAGCAAATTTCAAAATTAATATTGATAGTTTCTCATGGAAATTTCAGTTTCTGATTTTGCCAGGCCTAAGTCATGATCTATTACTTGGTGGGGATTTTCTAGGAAAAATGCAGGCTAGTGTCAATATAGGCAAACGAAAGTTGCAGTTTGATTTTGTACCTCTAAGCCTGTGCGCATTTCTTGTAAGCGTTTCCATTTTCAGATCATATCAGTGCAGCAGGAAGATATTTTGGAGAACTCTGAAAGGAATTACTCTAGTCCGGCTTTTTAATACCGAAAAGGGAGCCGGGGAAATACCGGGTGATTTGTGACTACCAAAAGGTTAACGAAAAGATCTATGTTGACACATATACTTTGCCGACTCTAGAATCGGTGTTCCAGCATGTTGGAAAGGCAAATAAATTTCAGTTTTCCACCTCAATTCCGCTTTCTTCCAATGCGATTTACATCCTTAGTTACATGGCTTGTTAGCTTTTGCTACTCCATGGGGCCAGTTTAAATGGAACAGGTTGCCCATGGGAGATAACTGTGGTTCCCAAGCTATGTCGTGAGTTCTGTTTCCAGTTCTTTGTAAATACCAGTACGAGTTCCTGTTTACTTGCATAGATTAGGTTTGTGTATACAGTGAGACATTTGAAGAACATTTCAAACATATTAGGCTTTTTCTGCTTTCCTTGCGAGATGCAGGTCTTACAGTGAATCCCGAAAAATGTACGTGGGCAAAAAGATATGTTCGATATTTGGGTTTTGTCATTTCCGATGGAAAATTATTGATGGGCACTGAAAAAATTAGATCTGTGGTGAATTTTCCTATATCTAAGAACCTACGAGATGTTAGGTATTTTTATTTGGGGGGAGGAATGGTGAGTTTCTACTAAAATGTCACCCCTGATTTCACTGATATCGCTGTGTCGTGAAATACCCTTAAGGCACCTGCCTACCTGGCTTGTGAACTGTGTTACAGCATTTTAAAAGGACAAGCTTTTCTACGAAACTATAAAACGTGTGCCCACTGTGACTAGCTACGAAAAGAACACACACTTCAGATGATGTTTTAGTTGTCGATTCAAGTTATCACGTTTACTACAAACATGATTTCGGAGCCCCTCAAAATCGTTTAAAACGGCTTTTGCAAAGTGCTGTAATTGAAAATATATAAACTAGACACAAGTGAAATTACCAGATAAACACGCATTGAACTTTGCCTCAGACAATGCGCGATTAAAATGATAGGGTCACCGCTTTGAATTTGTAATGGCGAATAATCTTCGAAACCATGTTTCGCACTTCTGCCACTTCTGTAGTGTGCTGCTATCTCCGCAGGTAGCCTGGCAGGCCGGTGGCCAGGAGGTGGGGAACGCTGGGACCTTCACCCCCTCCCCCCCAAACACACGGCGAATGGCGTCTCGCATTCAGGGTATGAGATCGATTATCCTGCTGGCTGTAATTTTTTTTTGTTAGATATATTTATTTTTCTGACGGAATAATTGTACTTATTTTTTTTACTCTACGATGTTAACTTAAAGCAAAAAAATATATCTATACAAGAAAAATTTTACACAAATGTTAACTTGAACGCAGCACAAAATTAGTTTTGCCGCAACGTAAATACCGCCTCAATTTTGCCAGTACAGTAAAGAGGTCATGTCACAAAAGTACTTAATGTTACAGTACATTACTTTACCATCAACATTAGTTACTAAAAGCTCACAGAGACAAAGAATTAATGTTGTAGTATAGGCTGTTCACGGTAAAGTGAGCATTTTCGAGGCCCTAGTTACTTTTTTCTTTCAACCTAACCACATTTTCAAATAAATATTGCCATGTAAGTAATAAGCAAAACGTGTATATTCCACCGCACTCGGAAGTTAACTTCTTAAGATACAATACAATACATTTATTTAATATTATTGCAAACGAGAGGGCTTTCGAAAGTGCTCACTTTACCGTGAACAGCTTATAACATTAATACTGTTGGCACAACATAGGCATCTTTCTGTGTGAACAGTAGCTCGACTTCAGAGTTGTTTGTTAACTCGAGAAATTATCAATAGTTTATTGGTTGTCGTCATAATAAGTTTTGAATTTAAATTGGTTACCTGTGATTGGGCTCTGCATTTGTTGCGTGTTCTATCAACTAGAAACAAAACGATTTCGCTACACTACATGTAACTCTGATTTATTTTTTAATTATTTCGTTTCACAATTATTAATTTGCATTCGCAAACATAAACAAATCTCGGAGAGGGGAAAATATTGCGATTTCATGTATCGCGTTTAACAGACGTCTCCACAGATGAGTACATAAGAGAATTTACAGACATTTTAATACCGATTCCAAATTACCTGACATTTCCCCAATTTCCCTGACAGCTTTAAAATTTATTGACAATTCCAGCTTTTCTCTATTTCAAGACTAGTGGCAACCTTCGTGATAAGGGCGTGTCCATTTAAGAGGCCATGAAACACCTTTTGGTGGAATCAGCGTGTTTGAGGGAGTTGATACTAAATGACAGGCCTTTTGGGAAAACATACCAGGGAGCAATCCTGAAGAATGTTATTATATAGACTCTGTTAGAATCGCTTAATTCTTAACCACAATACTTCCGAATAGTTTCTTCCGACGAACAGCAAACGGCAATTTTACGAAGTCAGTCATGAATATATAGCAGATCCGCGCCCCCTTTATACCAGCATTTTTAGTGATTGAGAAATACGTTTCTTTGGGTTAACCTTTATTAATTTTACATACCAGATTTTACAATACTGCGTGTTACGCTAAATACATAAAACGAATATTTACATGTCATCCTCTCTTAAGACATCACAAGGGATTCTTTCTAATTTGTATTCACAGTGCCTGTGCGTATTCATTAAAGCCGCCCGACTACCAGCGTCGTGAACTACGTTTCAGCATGTTAGGAAAACACGTTTGCATACGAAACTGCCAAGAGTGTGTTATATTCGGCCATCTATGGAAAGAACACACCCTTCAGACGATGTCTGTACTTTATATTCTATGTGCCTCCTATACTAAAGAAATAATTTTGTAGTCTCTCAATATGGCTAAAAACGACTTTTTCACCCTGCTATAGCTGAAAACTATTAACCGGATTCATGCGAAACTACGATAGGATCCTGCATCGGACCTTACTTTAGACTTTCACCAATGAAATGCTAGGGACACCGCTGAAAGTCTCATATAGGTATACGCAACACGACGAAAAGACTGCACGCCTTCCTGTTCTATGTCTTGCGCGAAGAGGCGAGTGGGCACTTGAAGCGCGTGCCATTGTCGCTCTTATTACTTCACTGCTTCCGTGCCTCTAACGCGCAAAATATTTGTTGGTAGGCGGGCGACATTACCTCAGGCCCATCATTGTTTTTTAAAAAGATGAAACGGAGAATTTCATTTTGCATTATTACCTCTAATTACCTGCAAGACCTTATAATTCTTGCATACCTTACTTTTCCTTCTATTGTGATTTGCAAATAATTACAAGAGAATTGGTTATGCTATGCGACTATGTTGGTATCGCGTTTCTCCCTAAATTATGGAACTTTTGGTATATCGGATATTCATTTTCAGATTGGTGTTCAGGTCGATACGTTAATCAGATATTTAATATCTCAAGAGACCATTAAACTCAAATATAACCAATGTCGATGTTCTGATAGTAAATATTGTGTGATTTAATTAAGATTTTTTATTCCTATTTTTTGCACAATAATTATGGTATGCATTTAATAAACGAAATTGTTATTAATAAAAATATTGTCTGTAATTTTTTTACATATATAATTGCAGCATCGTATATTTATGAGTCAAACCTCACTGAAATTTTATAAAAAATTGTAAACAATGTAAAATGCTACGATTTGCATTCTTGTATTTACTCAAGTCAAGTTAGCTATTCAGTGACACCAAGCAAAGTACATTATTTATGTCCCCATTATTAGATAATAATAATCAGTTACGAAATTATAGTAACTATTTATTCTTAGTACTGCAATGTCACATGGCAATTTTCCATCTCATAAAAAAATCAAGTGGATTTACGTATGCTGTTAGCTATTTTATAGCAACATATGGTCAGCATGCCATAAATATCTCATGAAATTATCACTAATACATCTCCAGCAGTAACAGTTGGCATGCCATAAATGTCTCATAAGCATGCTGATAATGTTTCTTCAGTACCAAGCAAGAGTTGGCATACCACATATGGCTCCTAAGCATGCTGCTATTATGTCCCCAGCAGTAAGCAACAGTTGGAATGTTATAAATTGCCCACTTCACTCCTTCAACGATAGAAAATTTATCAATATAGATAGTAAATGAAAGTGCAGATAACAATATTGGCCAATAAAAGTTTGATTTGTTCTAACTTATGTCCCTCTTAGGCAATGTAAGTACTTGAAAATATTGTAAATAATTTTATTTCATTTTGGATGAATTTGGTAATTAAATAGGCATTGGCCCTATATGTTCTATAACAATATAATTTACCGAGTGAGTATTTTTTGTGTTATATGTAGTGCTGTGATTACGTTTAGGATTTTTAGGATTGTACTTTGTAAACAAGATATTATATGGGTTTTGTGTTTCATTTGTGTTTTGCAGATTTTATTATAGTAACTTGTTATTATAACTGGTTATTAAAAAAATGTTTTACTAAAACATTATCTTAACTTTTGCTGGTTTTTTTCTAGTAAATACATTGTTAAACTTGCTACGTATGAAATAAACTAACAGTTCCCGAAAAACAATATATATATAAAAAAAAATTTCTAGAACCATCCAACGACCAGAGTACGTCAATTTTAATATGAATAATATAATGTGAGTACCATAAGTACAAACAAACTACTCTTTTTTTATTCAAAACAGCTGATGTCATGTAATGGATGTGGCATACTATGAATTGCATATACAATTTTAGAAAGTATTTACTGATAATACAGTAATGTTTAAACGTACGTGATAGAATACAATTCAATGGTTAAGTAAAACATGTTTTTTAATAAATAATTGAATTTTATGAATTTCGTTCGATATTTATTTTTATTGATTTTTACTATATTAATTTCGTCTAACCTAGCATTTAACACATTGCACCGGTTTATTTATTTCGTCAAACCTTTAATGCTTTCTCTCTGCTATTTCCCCAAAATGGCAAATCTTCTTGATGACATATAGAAAAGTTTTTGGTTTCGGTACAGAGTAGACATTTTTTGCGTTGCAGAGTTCTGCCTCGCCGCTTCAGCCGCTGTCGCCCCGCAAACAATGGGGGCATTAGAAGCTGTGACATACACCAATACTATCCACGCTAGCTGTTGGGAGGAATTGGACATGGCAATTTAGTATGGAACAATCATGGAATTTGTATGGAGTAATAATAAAAAAACATAGAAAACTGAAATCAGAATGACCGAATTAGGTTTTGAACCTGGTTCTCCCGAATGAGAGTTCGGTGTATCGCCACTGCGTCACCTCGCTCGAACAAAGCAAGTAATATTTGGCAAATCAAATTGTTCCTCGTTGCTTCGGTAGCAAAGAACTTGAATCTGCCACGGAATAATTTTGTGTTGTATAAAATAACCACGGTTTCTCTCGGTCGGAATTTTCTGTCATTGAAGTTGGTAAACCGTAAATTTAAGTTAAACATCATTTATAGCTGCAGCTACTCTCATCGTGAATTCAATTTTAGCTTTTGTAATTTTGTGTGTTGAAAATCATACTTACATAAAAAATATCCCGCCATCACAGCTAAAAAATGAGCGCAAAAACCCAAAAGATATTCAAATAAAATAAGATATAACGCAAAGAGATATTAAAGGGAAAAATTCATTTTTCGTAATTTTTTAAGGTGGAATGCGCAAGAAGAATACTGCAAAATCTAAAGTAAATGTTTCGAAATTTTCAAAAACTATATTAAAAATAACATCGGATTAAAGGAATTTTGAGTAACTGGTGATAAACTTGTTACCAGTTGACGTCGCCTTATTAAAAAAAAAAAAAAAAAAAAAAAAAAAAAACCCAGCATCCCCATAAATGATATGTTTTCAGCTCCAGTGATTTGTGCTGTGTTTGCACCATCGAATGTGTATGGTGTTTGTATATACTTTTATTACATGTATTTCATATGCTTAGTTAATATGTAATGCTACGAAATAGAAAAATTTGAGTATTATTTCTTTTTTCTAAAAATATTTAATAATTCGCATGCATTATACTAAAGGTTAATCTGTAGACATCATATTTCAGGTTACCAGCTAACATATATAAATAACGCCCTTTAATTTAGAACATCAACTGTTCTAAAAATCGAAGTATTCAATAGTCCATATCCAGAGGACTATTAGGAAAGACTTCGAAGTAAACATAAGTTATAAGAAAATAAGTCTCTGGATAATGGCAATGTTTGCAAATGACATGTTGTGCAAGCAGTAAACGGACACTTTAAAGAAAAGTTGACGTTTTTTATTTGGCTAGGTAAGGCGAATTCAGTGCGAAATCGAAAGTAATCTGTAACTTGCAGCAGTAAAAAATTCAATCAGTATAAGTAATTCTATGAAAAATTATATAGAGTGGAGAACAGTTCACCTTAAACGTCTTCTAGGTATTTAACAGAATTAGGAATAAATTTAATATTAAAAATTAAATTAGTGTGTTTAAAAGAAAGGAATACTGTGTAAGTGAAACTAAACAGGAGTTTATACTAGTCACAGACCTAAGTGGTTACAACATTTTCTAGATGCTACATGGATACAACAGCAAAGCAAACCTTCCTAGTAACCAGCACTGCAGCACAGAATATCTACGAACACAGAAGAGAAATTTACTCGTGTTACGTGGATTACAGAACCACTTTCCACCAAACTTGCCAAGAATGCGGCGGAACCAAATTCTCCAATCAGCGCCTGAAGACAGACGTACCAGAAGACAACCGAACTAATACACAATCTTTCTTGGCACGCGGTAGGCAGTCAGACCCTAGACACGATTCCAGAGCTCCAGGCAGCCGATGAGAGAACGAATTCGCGTTTATCAAATAAACAGTCACGGCATTTCATTTCTATGTACTTATGTATTGTGTTTATGCAACATGTTGTAAATACAATTTTTTCCACAAAACTAGTCAATGTGTACTCAATACAAAAGAACACACCCTTCAGAGAGTGCCTGAACTGCAGATTTTTTTTATTACTGTTGCTGCAAATGTAATTTTGTATCTCCTCAAAATAGTTTTCAAAAAGTTGTATGATGTCTGAAATACTAATAACAAGATTCCTGAAAAACCTCGATAGAAACCTGTACTGGACTTCACTTCAGACTTTGCATCAATAAAATATTAAGGTAGCGGTGTTTCAAATTTCAAGGAAAGAAAATTAATATTGAATTACAGGCAGAAAAGTTTATTATATATACAGTGAAAATTTCAAGTCTTCAGAATGAATAGTTATGCTTACAGAGATATGTGAGTTTAGTTTAGAAGATATTACGGTAGAGCGAGACACGAGTTTGTTTCTACTGCATTTTTGCTTCCTTCCACGGCCTATACTGAGATCCGCCCCAGGTAGTAAACATTTTTGAACCACCCCATTGTGGTCATAGACTCAGCGGGAGGAGAACGAACTGTTGGGGAGGGACATCTGCGCGCTATTTACACATTCCTCCACAGTCAGTCAGCCATCTAGCCCAGTCCCGTGAACAATATGGCGAATTTTTCTACAGGTAGGCGGGCGTCTTAAGCGTAAAGGAGTAGAATTTATCTGGGGAGAGAGTCAAAACCATGCATTTTGTCTACTCAAAGTAAAATTAGCCAGCACTCCTGTTTTGCAACTACTCCAATTTGTTAAAATATTTGTACTCAAGGTGGATGCTAGTTCCAAAGCATTGGGTGCAGTGTTATGTCAGAGACACGGCGACAGTCTAGTGCCTTTAGCATATACCAGCAGACTCCTGACGCCACCAGAACAAAGATTCTCAGCTTATGAGAAAGAAGTTCTAGTAACGCTGTTTGGATTGGAGAACTTCAGCGACTATCTAGAGAGTGCTGAATTTGAATTTTTTACCGACAATCAGGCGCTTAGCAGTTTTCTTTCCACGAAAAAACCAGTTGGCACATTTGTGAGGGGGTTGGTTGGCCTCACCTGTTTTAGGTTTACCGTGCATCATATTAAGGATGTAGAGATTGAAGTGCCTGAAGCCCTTCCTCATATGTTTGATGCTAAGGACTTTAAATGGACACCCCAGAAGCCGTAACCACAGTACAGGCTGAGGTTCTTATTCCTAAAATTGTAGAATCTGTAAATGTAGAAATTCAAACCGATTTAGTTGAAGAAATTGCATCTTCTGATAGTAATAATACTAATGTTCCAGTAAAAGTTGCTTTAGGGCAAACTCAAGTACTCCAAAATTTTCCCCAGGCTTACTTAAAGTTCCAGCATCATCGGCGAGATGACCCTGAACATATCACCATCATGTCTGATGTTGATGCTGGTAAGAGAGGCCAGTATTAAATTCGTAAAGGCCTGGTAGGGTATGTGGATCCAAAAACTGAAAAATTAATTTTTTTTTGTGCCTAAGACCCTGCGTGGGTCTATATTTCTGTATTATCACAACACATATTTCGGTGGGCATTTGGACCAAGCAATTTGGACGTGTCTCAAGCATCTGTGAGATGTTCTTTTGGCCAGATCGTGTAAAGGAAGTGAAAAATCTAGCTAAGGAGTTTGAAGAATGCCAGAAAGCAAAACCAAGGAATGTGAAAATTAAGTCCTTATTATGCTGCAATAGCTAAGGTCCCTTGGGAACATATGTATCTAGATATTTTTGGTCCATTGCCTTGTACAAAATCTGGTTTTACTTCTATTTTAGTGGCGGCTGATAGTTTCAATAAATTTGTTTTCTTTTTTACTCTAAGGTCCATGAAATCAGCCTAGATATGTAAGATCCTTAGTCAGAGACTTTTTCCCATTTTTTGATCCCCAGTTCATGTTGTAACGTATAACGCCGCTTATTTTGTCTCAACCGAAATGAAAAATTTAGCCTTTTCGTGAAGAATTAAATTGATACAGACTACTCCTTACTACCCGAACGCGAATGCGGTAGAACGTTACAATCGCAAAGCTGCTCTAAGGGCCTTTCAAACTGGATCCCACAAATAATGGGACAATGCTTTGTATCAGCAGTCCCTAGTTTTCAATAATGTGGTTAGAAAAACCACCGAGAAATAGCCGCGCCGAGTTATTTTTCGGGCGGAGCCTGTTTCAAATACTGATACATGCATGGGTCTCCATGAGTTTTGTTGGCAGGTGATTTATCATAAGGATCTGGAAGAGGTTTGGAAGGAGGCCACTCAAAATCTCAGGATATATCATTTGAATTTAGCCTCCAGGACCACATACAAAAGTGGGTCAGTTCAGTTACGCCCGGGAGATAACGTTTACTTGTAGACCCATTATTTAAGTAATAAGACTGCCCCGTTCAGCTCTAAGCTTGCGCCGAAGTTTGCAGGCCCGTTTATTATAAATCACTTTATTTCATCTGTAACTGTGTTACTGGAGGTTTTGAATCATCCGGGGAGCTACAACAAAGCCCATGTGACCCAGTTGAAGTTAAGTATCTCTCAGTAAGTGGTAGATCCGCTGATAGCTACTGGAACGAGAATTATTTCTGGTAGAGTACAGATTTAAGAGGGTTAGTTTATGTGCAATGTTTTGAATGTTAATCCTGTTTTTTCATATGTTGTTAAGTGTATACATTACTTGTTTTCTAAGGCTTGTCTTCGTTTAATGCTCGGGTCTGCCCTTAGCTCATACAGGCTCATTTTATTAAGGTATTCATGTTCACATAGTTTTAAGATGTACTTTACTCATTTCGTGAGGGTTTCGCTTACATATAGGTGTAAGCTGCGTTTCGTGCTTCTGATCATTTTAGTGTGTTTCATGCCCATGTAGATATCAAGGTGTATTTAGGGTTTTTATTCTATATCTGGAAGTATTTTGGTAAAAGGTATAATTTATAATAATGGGTTCTAATCGGAAAAGGGACGATTTAATCTATTATTGGGTTCGTAGCGTGATCTCAGGGACTGTAATATTTATTACTCATTATTAGTTTTGAGAAAAAAAAAGGGATATTAAGTGGTTTTTGGTACAACCTGGTGTGGTTGTGTGGATACTGGCGCCTCTTTCTTGGTCTGTTCCGGTTGAAGCTGGATGACAGAGAAGCAGGATGAAGATCTCAAGCTGATGTCCCCCTACAGAAGAGATCTGTGCCTACACCGAGCCTGGCCATTTTGGTGGAGATCCGGGCCATTTCTCTGGGTTTTCTTCTGGACTCTTTCCTTTGGGGAGAAGGATTTTATAAAGGGTCTCTCAATTATCAACAGCACCTCCCCCCCACCCCCAGGTCAATCCGCTATTAACTGCTGCGCTCAGCACATGGGTCTGCCTGGCTGCCTTCACCTGCTATGCAACACGTACCACTGACGCAGAGAAACTTTCCACTTTTAAAAAATGTTTCAAAAAACAGTGAAATTCTGCAAAATTATGGTCAATGATGGTGAACACTTATAAAAATTACGACTGACCTTAAAACCATGTAGTACACTGATTCTGCGAAGGTATGTCCTTGCATGGGCAAGGAAATTGTGTCTGACGTAGGAGTTCACGCATGTACGTGTGGGTAGGTTGCAGGTTCGCTCTTCCCTGCCTTGTCAAACCACCTGACTTCACGCCGTGCCACCAGAAAGCGCCATCGGCGAGCGGCGTGTTGGTGTGCCGCTCTGGGTGACGTAACGGCCAGCATGACGTCATATCCTGTGGAAGAAACTTGCAATGAAGATTATTGGAAAATGTTTTAGAATAGCTTAGAAAAGTCTATTTACAGTTATTGGCTGTTCATTTCCAGCCACCTCTATAGGGATAATTGATATTTACCTGTATAAATGCTCGAGGCGCTGGTTCATTCGAGAGAGAATTAATTCTCCTGGGTCTTCGACGAAAATATAAGTAAACAAAAAATTTGTTATGACATAAGAGTAGGAATTATGGCCTATCAGGCCATGATTAGGGACATATTTTATTTCAGGTGACAGATTTTGTAGGCACCATAAGCGCGCATAAAGTCTTGAAATTGTATAATTTTAAAAACTATTTTAATGGTTATCGGTACTTAACATTAAATTTAAAATATTATCTTGGTTACCGAATTTTTGAGACAAATTCTTTAAAAGGAATAAGACACCTGAAGACCAATGGAAACTTTAATTGTAAAAATTTAAGTAAAAGTTTTATAAACTTATTTTTATAAACTTCTAAATTACCCACATGGGAGCTATGGTAAAATAAATTTTACTATAAGGTTTAGCAGACATTTTATGCCACTTTCTAAGATCTTTTTGAAAACTATTAATAAAGTTGTAAAAGTATTTTGCGCCATGTTTGGCACATACAGAATAAAATTTAAAGTCAAATAAATATCTTCTGAATGACATTTAGCCATGTTGGAAATATAGAGATTTTACCCAGTTTTCAAGGTTTATCAAATAATTTGTATAGTGAAACAAAATATAGTCATGTCGACTACACCAAGGAACCTTTCTTAGAACGTGCTGTTATTTCCTAGGTAAATGCAGCTAGGGAAAATTTAAACTGAAGGATGTTTTATTTAAGCTTTTCAAAGTTTTCTCAAATATCTTGTATATTGATTTGCAGTCATGTGAACTGTACAAAACAACATTTGTTGTTCTTTCTAAGGTAAAAATAAAAATCAGTCATTTTCTAGAATGAATTCTAGAAAGAGTTCCCAATGAATTATTCTGCTTCAATTATGTGCCACCATTTTGAATGTCTATCTAAAGAGAATTTTTTTGGACATCAAAAATTATGTATTTGGATTTGTCACCATATTTTAGCAACATATTGAGAATAAATTTGTATTAGGACTTATAACATTTTGAATGCGCCTTAATTGTTTGCATGGTGCCCTTTTAAGGATTTTAGAAAAGAGCAAAATATTTATTATAAAGTTATATATGTTGATATCTATTTTTGTATTGAAAGGTTTGAAACTAAAATGTGTGAAAGTAAAAGAAAAGAAAGCATGTCATGTGTTCTTTTTTGCTAGTGGATAGGTTTGCATGCATTTGCCCTACTTTTAAAGTACTGTTTTGTCTCCTAGGTTTTTCAGGTTGAATTCACTGCAGATTTTATATTACCCTTTCCCACGTCCTTGGGAGAAGGACGTCGCAATATTATGTTACTAGCCACTACCAACATATTGGGTACATTCTAGCATGACCTTGACTACATTACCTTAGGTAACCTTGATAAATAAAACCTGAAATGTTTCCGAGGCGAAATGCATACATATGTACATACGACCCAATGCTGGGAGAACGAGGGGGAGGGATGAGGAGGAGTAAGTCTGTAAGAGTCAGTCCATAGAGGTTGTCCATGGAGGGAAACAAGGAATATAGTTGCCAAAATCTGACATAACCTTCATTCCATTCTACCTTGCGAATTTGTTGTCTAGGTTTCCGAGTGCCTCTCTTCTACTGTCACCTTGAGTTTATCAAGAAGTTCATTCAGGTCTTAGGGAAATAGGTAGTTAGTATTCTCGATGTCTTCTGCCTTCTTTGTGTCGCTCATTGCAGCAAATATGTTAGAGGGGTTTGTGAGTGCATCGATAAAATCACCAACATCATCTTAAGCATTACCTCTGTCACCAGTCATTTTCATCCATCTGTCATCATGATCATTTTCATTTCCGGTTCCATCATAAATAAAAGTTTGATTTTCTTTGCAGGCGGTTTATGTTCATTATTAGTGTTTAGAGGCGACGACAGTTTATTTTTATGTTCTACTACTTTATGCCTACAGCAAGCATGTGTACATTCCACACCTACCGACTCAATCATTCCATTAATAGCATTATCTGTCTCGTCATAATCGACTGCGGAAACAGTACCCATCGATGAGTAGAATATATTAACGATATCACATGGTAATTCCCAGTAATCCTGGATTTCAAGTTTAAAATACACCTGCCTACACGATTTGGGGAAACTAATGCTCTTCCACGTACCTGACGTTTGATGATAAAGACAGTGGGCTGCATGAGCGGCCTAGTAGATGGCGAGCGTGCAGCAGCTGGCAGACAGCAGCGATGTCCTCAGAGCACGATACACAACCAATAGCGATACCACCTCATGCAGGCCTGTGATGGTGGAGAACGTTGCCGCCCTCTGCATGACACCAGTGATGTCATCCTACTGATAAGTCTATGTGCACGTTCTCCTGGTGAGCCATGTCCAGCATGACCTCAGCGTCGCCTACGAAAGTTCCTTTCTGTGTGCTGCCTTACATGGAAAACAGTTTTCTGATACGTCAGTGAATTTAAGATACACCTATAATAAACATTCCTGCTCGCTTCCTTATTTGGACACATAATCAAAGTATATAGAACTGACGAAACTTGCGACAAGGGTGGGGTTGTGGTACCCATGAGTATTTCTCCTGTACGCCAAGACAAACATGTGAATATTTTTGCGATTCGCGCGAGTGGAAAAGCCGCTGCTTTGCATTTCGTATGCAATGGAAATTTGTTATGGGTGGTTGGTAGTCAGATGAGTAAGCTGAAGTGTAAGAAACAAGTTTGCAAGCATTGTCTTCAGTATTTCAGAACTGAGGAGAAACTCACCAGTCATACTATTCTTTGCCAGCAACAAAATGTTGTTCGCAGTATCTACTTTCCCCAAAGGAAACAACAAGTACTTGGATTTAAAGATTGCAGCAAACATAAGATATTGGGTTTCGTCGCCTATTGCGACGTGGATATTTTCCTGTAACCCATGTCCACTTGCTAGCCCAATGATGAAACAAGTAATAAAACTACAATATACCAACATGTTCCATATGCTTTTAGCATTTTGTTGATTTGTTTATACAATCCATGTTTGTCTCAGTAATTCGAGTTTGTGGGTGCTGATTGTATGTACAAATTAGTTGATAAATTAGTTGAACTTACAAAGTGGGTTGCAGGAATTTACAGTGTCATTGTTCCAATAAAGCCAAAAACCCTTGCTAATGTAGTTAAGTTGTTGGCTCAGAAATGTTGTCACATTTGTAAAGAACTGCTCGGTACAGATGATATTGTGGTTGACCATGACCATCTGACGGGCGAAATCAGAGGCCGCGCACATAATAAGTGCAATTTGAATATCAGACTGCCCAAAAGACAACTTGTCGCTGTTTTCCATAACCTGCAGGATTACGATGCTCACTTTCTTATAAAGCCCTTGGCTGAATGTCACGTAACATTACACAACGGAACCGTGGTAATTGAAAATCCTGGAAAAATTCAAGTGATTGGAATGACCATTGAAAAATACAAATGTTTCACAAAACAAATTCCCAATGGGACAGATTGTAATGGAAAGCCGCAATATTTCAAGTTGAGATTTATTGATTCATTCCAGTTCATGAACTCCTCTCTGGAAAATTTGGCAGGCAATTTACTACCTGCGCAATTGAGTATCGACCGCTCGATGTTTCCAGATAATACCCATTTCGAATTCGCAAAATGGAAGGGAGTATTTCCTTATGACTTTTTTAAGTCTCCAGACAGTGTGGTGTGCAAGTCACTCCCACCAAAGGAGACATTTCATAATGTGATGAGAGGCACAAAGGTTTGTTAAACGCAACAGAACTCTTTGACATTTCGATGAGGACTAAGTTTTCATCGATGATCTGCCGCGCCTGGAATGTAGGACGTCCTATCAGCTCTGTAGCCCCATAGATCGTGTCATGCCTCGAAACGTCTCTGATGCCCCTTTCCCGGAGGACATTCTGCAATATTTATCCAAAAACGGAATTATTCATCAACTTGAAAAACGACTTTTCAAGTGCGTTTGCAGCCTGGGAACGTTTCTCAATGTTAAAGTAGACGTACGGAGCCTTCTATGCCTTCTGCTCGAAGCGCAAAACGCGATGAATAGAATAAACTTTGGCTCCATACATAAAGTACTGTGTCAGTATTTCCCTGTGTATAAAAAATTTCCTTGTAGTAAAAGAAGATTCTCATGCGAGCCGTTCGGGTATACGACGTTTTCTGGGGCCAAAGGCAGATCAGATAGTTTATCATGTCACTCCGGAAAACACAGATCAACTTCCGCGAGAAAAAAAAAGTGACACCAGCATTCACCGTGTTTGCAAAATCCCATGAAGAGAACACATCAGCCTCAACCCACTCGAAATTACTAATCGGAAGCTTGGACCTCGTCGTATGATTGATTACACAGCCCGTTGATGTCGAAACAGAATAAATATATTTCGATGCCACACTGGGGTCGTATGCTTCATCCATGTAAATATTGTTGGTTTCAGCACGTCTTCTTTAAACCTGGGTAATGCCGCCACTAACCCCGTTTTCTACTAAAAGATACATGTCAGGATCAGTCAACAGCTCCAGCGTCGCGCATGTCATTGACAATAAAGCATCCCATGAAAGAGACGGATCTGTGACGTACATGGCGGGGTTAAGACCATAATGAGCCAAACATACGGTCCTGAAACTCTCAAAAAAAAATTTGCCAGCAAACAAGTGTCCAAACGTAATTAATGAATAGCATACTGCAGCAAGTTTATGCAGTTCAACGCATCCCATGCGGCATGGGCTAGAGCGTAATCTTCATCTCTAATGCCTTAGCCTTTATGAATTTCACTATCAGTACACGCGTACAAAATTTCTTCCCCCAGCTTTGCACCTCCTGTATTGTGACACCGATTCCTTGGTATACTCTATTGCTTGTGATGACGTATATAATTTAATTATCCAAGATTTAAAGGCGCGGTTCGATACATCCAACTATGCTCTCGATAACCCTCAAGGATTCCCTCACAGAAACAAAGGCTGTACCGGGGTGATGAAAGATGAATGTGCTGGGTGCATAATAACACACTTTGTGGGTTTACGTCCTAAGCTTTATGCATTCGTTGTTGCGAATGAGCAATGTACTCGTAAGACGAAGTGTGTAAAACCCAAGGTTTAGCAATCACTCAGTTACGAGGATTATCGAGATTGCCTCAAAAATTGAACAAGGGTAATGGGGATCCAATATCAGTTTCGTTCGCGTGCTCATTAAGTCTACACCGAACGCGTAACGAAGGTAGTGTGGTCAGGTATAGATCATTAGCGGTACATTGAAGTAAATGGAATATCAACCTTACCTTAGGGGCACTACATAATACCTTCCTAAATCTTGTTCCATCCCCTTATTAACCCACCAGTGAGTCAGTTAACTGACACAATATTATCTACGAGTTATTCAAACTTCCAGCTGCATCCCGAGTGAGTTAATCAAACTTCCAACCGCATCACGATTGAGCTACTCAAACTTCAAAAAGAAACACGAATTAGTGAAACAAGTGTCAGCTATTGACTCACAACAACTAACATATAATCTAAAAGTGTAACGTATGAACACTTCATCTAGAATCCGCTGTGAATAACAATTTCTCACAGTTTTGAGAGTAACGACTTCGTATCCCTGTGACATTAATTAAATATTATCAGCATCATTGTCCAGATGTGGAAGTAAAATCTTACTACATCCTAACCAAATATGCCATCAAACATGTAAGGTGTGATATTTGAATGTCTATTTAATAAATAAAGAAAATGTGAAATTTTGTATATGTAAATAAATATTTTAAGAAGAATGTGAATTTTTCTATATTTCTAAGTAAATAAATATTATAAGAAGAATGTGAAATTTGTTTATATCTATGTAAATAAACATAATTTTTGTTGGAAAAATATGATATATTAAAATGTATTTCAATCAGATTATTTGTTACATTTTTAAATTATTATTCACCTTACCTCCAAACTGAGTGAATATCTGCCATATTATATAACATATTTCTGAGAGAAATGAGTGAGTGAGTCAATGTTTCCGCAAAAATAAAATTTGATATATTACTTTAAAAACCAGAGTTCAAGACTTTATACAATGTTTGTGTGAATAAAATTTATTTATTAGAGGGTGTAACATATTATACACACACACACACACACACGCACACACACACACACATATATATATATATATATAAACAAAACAATACAAAAAATACCTTAATAATTGATCAGTTTTCAGTGAGCAGAAATATCTGGATGTGAAAAGTATACGTAATTTTCCTTCGCTCGGATTAATGGGTGTGTTCACAACATTTGGCGAATCACTTTGTCTGAGCGCATTCCCATATAAATAAGTAATGTTGGCTCGCTGTGAAATCAGTTTGTGTGGATATTACCTACAGAAGTGAAATTGTTAATATTTAACATAGTAAAGAATTAGGTGATTTGCCACGATTGTATGCCTTAACTGATATCAAGGCAAAATAAATCAAAATTCTACTGTCGGTTGAGGGTTGAGTTTAACGAGCAGCGTGGCTTCGTTCTTGCCAGAGGTCGATGTCTTGGAACAGGTATCTATAAGGGAGAGTGTGAGACAAGAGAGCAAGGCAGGTTTCTCCAACGCGAGTATTTTAGCTTTGTGGTAGCCATTGGCCTGGACAGTGTGCAGAGCTCTTGTCTGCTAAAGTTTCCTTCGTAACATGCAATGTGATAGGGAACAAAATAATAGATACGCGTTTTCATATAAGGAAATTGTATATATATTTTTATAAATATGTGGTACATCTATCTATGTGTAACCGTTCGCCGACGTATGACTCGCTAACGTTATGTCAAGGCCTGTACGTTTAAATCTAGTTTACGAGATTTTATATAAGTTGTTGCGCGTTGTGAGTAAATGTTTTTACGAGGTTTTTGTTAATGGTATGAGAGGTTTGATTATTTTTTAAATTAATTTGTTTCGAGGAATAAACGCTATACCGTGCTGTTAAGTAAACTCGAGCGTGGATAATTAATATTGAATTTAAAGTGCGTGGATAGATTTTTTGTGTTTAGTATTTGATGAATTTATCTTTCTTTTTCCGTGCTTAATATTAAATAATCATTTATATTTTTGAATGATAGATAGATTCAAAATGCCTGTGGTTACATGGATTTGGGATAATTCATTAATAATTAATTTGGTAATACGTTGCGTGTGCATTGTAGGGTTGAGAGCCGATGAGGGTATGTCGTTCCTTGGTTGGGAAGGGCTGTAAAATAGCTTTTTGCTAAGTAAATATTATATTACTTTGTTGCGTGTCAAGCGTATTCAATCAGTTGGTACCTTGTTTGCTTCAAACCGTAAGGGATTTGCGGTTTTATGGATTCTTTTTTAATAAGTTATTACTTTATGACACCTGGGTTGGTAGGGAAATAGGATATTTTTTTTGGCTTTGTTAATAACTTCGTTGTAGGTATTATTCAGAATGCGTATTACTAGTATGCAAATCGTTTCCTTTATATTAGTGTGATTTAATATGCCCGTGGTTTTGTGGAAATTGGATAATTCGTTCTTTTTTTATTTCATTCATCTAATATGTGGGTACTTGCTTTGTAAATAGAATAAATATTTTTTTTATTGATTTGTGCTGTAATTCAATTTTGGATGTGGGCATTTCATTTGATGTGTAATTTAATATGTTCTATTTATCGAGGAGTGATTTTGGTAAGGTAGGTGTGAGTAAGAATTTGTGTGATTCAATCAGTATTTTTGGTTTATATTAGTATGATTTAATATTCGTGTGGTTAGGTAATTCGTGGAATTATATTAGTTCGTTCTTGATTCATTCATTAGTAATTGTGCGTATTTTGAACATGTGTTTTAATGCAAGTCATTTGGTGCCATGGATAGTATGTTGGACATTTCTGAGTTTGAATTCATTGTGATAAATTAATTAATATGGAAATAGTTTTAGGATTTCTTAATATATATATATTTTTTAACTTTCAAAATGTTCGTGTTGTCCATTCGTTACATGTAACGTAAACAAGCTAAAAAATTTTTATTGATTTGTGAAGTGGTTTTTTATGTGTTTAATATTAACTTGTTTCTTTTGTTGTAGCCGAGGAGTGATTATAGGTAGTATTTGATTCGTTGCGTTTGTATGCGTTTTAATTGAATTAGTAAACTCTCGGTGGGAACGTAAATCATATTGATGTGTGTTCACTAGTTTTTCAATCGTTATTTCATAAAAATTAGATTCGCCGAAATAGTATTAATTTCCAAATACACATTTCCACCGTTTCTTATACCTAATTAATGCTGCAACCCCTGATTCCTGCACCAACATCCCAAGTGTACGGACGTGTGCCTCGCTCCCTACACTCTTCCCCAAAATATAACACTTACGCCACTCTTCTACAAAACTCAAAACATATATATTCATTAGCCAACACATCACACTACAGTACACACTAGATCTCCAAGAGTGAACATCGATGCTGCTGCTACTCTCCAAAAAGAAAAAAACACTTATGCCACTCTTGCACAAAACTCTACAACTATATTAAACATCGCAACCCACCACTCTTGTTAGTCGCCTCCAAGACACTACACTGTCAATATCGGACAGAGCTCCAGCTACCCACCTCCCTCAGCCCAAAACAAAGAAAGAAAAAATAAAAAACAAATCGATCCCATTAAAAATTAACACTTTCAATACATCTAATCACGTCAATCAATTTAACCCTCCCAATTAAATCTAAGCATTTCTCTAATTGATTAACCCTTTCAATAAATTTAATTAGCCCTTTGATACCAATTTTCCCTTTCAATCTATCAAAGGTGGCCTGAAACCTCCTCCCCCCAACCGGTCCTACTACTGTGTGGTAGTGGTTGGGGTGGAGTTTGGTCTTACGAGTTGAATACCAAACACTAAAGGAACTAAAATGATTGCCGCTTGTCTCTTTGTGACGTTCCGATCGCTGCTCTGGTGATTGATGGGGATGTTGTGGAAGAGGAGGGTTGCCACTTGTCTCTTTGTGACGTTCCGATTGCTGCTCTGGTGATTGATGGGGATGTTGTGGAAGAGGAGGGTTGCCACTTGTCTCTCTGTGACGTTCCGATTGCTGCTCTGGTGATTGATGGGGATGTTGTGGAAGAGGAGGGTTGCCACTTGTCTCTCTGTGACGTTCCGATTGCTGCTCTGGTGATTGATGGGAATGTTGTGGAAGAGGAGAGTTGCCACTTTTCTCTCTGTGACGTTCCCATCGCTGCTCTGGTGATTGATAGGGATGTTGTGGAAGATGAAGGTTGCCACTTGTCTCTTTGTGACGTTCCGATTGCTGAGCCGATGATTGATAGTGATGGGGTGGAGGAGGGTCGCCACTTACCTTGTTTGTAAACTCCCGATCGCCGCGCCAGTGATTAATGGGGTTCGTGTTGAGGAGGGTTAGCCCAGTCCCGGAGCAGAGATTCGTTCTTACCTAAACTACACACAACATATTCAGTTTTTTAAGGGGGACGGGTAGGAGCATGCTGAAATGATTGTACTAACCTCAATCTTTCGTAGTCCCATAAGATTAATCTCGGAAGGATTTTATCTCAATTACAATCCCTTAAACTCCGCAACCCGCATCACCCCATCCTGCTTAATTTCCCCGCTTCTTAATCTAGAAACCCTACGCTATTACTACTTACTGCCATTTTGAAATGCTGCATTAAAACATTAGGTTAACTAAACAATTCTAAAAATAGTTCTATCATTGGTCATACTGAACTCTAATACCGCAATTAAAGACGTTTACAAAAAATTCTTACTGTATAGAAATATAGCAACATTATTGAAAACTAATTTAAATTTAAAATCACAGAGATTACGATCTAATACTCTGAAAAGGGCCGACCACCGAAGTCAACACCCACTGAAATTCGAGTAAACTCGTACTTATTCCAAGGGAGTGATAAATGTGATGTATTTACGGCGAAAGGGATTCAGGAGACACTGATGAAAACTATGATTTAAGTCTAGGACGGAATATATTTTAACGCGCCCTTGATGCCGTAAAGCATTGTCAACTGAAGGGAGGGGGAAGGTGTCCTTATGTATATTTCGGTTCACCAAAGCATGATTAACCACAAGTCTGTATTTTTCGCTATAATTTTTCCAGGCCAAAAATACGAGGGAGCAGTAATCTGAAGTTGACGAATTGGTGACTCCCGCCTGCAACAATGTATCAATGAAATCTCTAAAGGCCTTGCGTTTAGGAGGGAGGTGCCTAAGATGACGATCCCGAGCAGATACATCATCCACCAAGGTAAACCTGTAACGGAGAACGTCAAATTTCCCATTCTTAGGAGTGATGACGCCTCCAAATCCTTTCTAATCATTTTCAATATATATTCGAAATTATTACGAATCTGCTCGATGTCGGCGTCGGGTGGGAAGGTGACAACGTTGGCTTCCAGAAATGCTGTTAGTTTCTTCTTATTAAATGTACAGAGAAAGTACTTTCCCTCGGCTACTTTCAACATAAGCATGAAACAGAAAAAACAAAAATGTTATCAGAGTACTGCGCAAATTAAAACGTGTGACGTAACCACAGGATTTTTTACACAAGTTCAGTTAAAAAATATATTTATTTACAATATCAAGAATCTGATGTACAAATATTCCATGCTGATTTTCCTTGGACCTTAACAGTTTAAAAAAAAAAACATAGGTATATTTAAAGCTCTCCAGACGCCCACTTTTGGGCCTACCAAAGCTGGGAGCAGAATAAGAGAAATTAAAATATTGATATTTTGTACATTTTGTGCAAACTCTTTTATATAATTGAAGACGATACAAACCGTTAAAAACACTTTACAGGGTTAGTACTTTCAAAATTATTTTAACTTGAAAGCTTCAAAAATGAAAAAAAGTTTGCAAGCATATTTGCTTCAATTAAAATGCTAAGATTCAATAGATTAAAACTCAAGCGTATGTAGGAGCATTATTTGACCTCTCAAAGTCCGACATACACGAACACCTTTCTCTAAAAACACATCTAAAATTTTGATAATACTGAATACTGATTTTGTAAACGGCAGAAATCTGAAAAAATACTGTTCAATGACGAGAACGAATTAAGTTGGGTTACCGAATTGTGATGCAAGAACACGAGTCGATGTGGGCCCTTTTGACTGGCTGACACTTTTTCGGGCAATTCGGCTCTTAAAATAAAATATTATTAAGCAGTTACACGAAACTCTGCAAATCCAGAAAACTAGAATCACGCTATATGGCTCCATAGCTAGCAATTTACACCAAAAGGGAATTTTAAAACATACACTAGTAAAGACAAGCCCAATTTTGAATGCTAAACTATGCAAAGCTCCAAACGAATTTTTACCAGCACTCAACAATTTTCGTTACCATTCTCTCTGAAGGCGAATCCACTCTAAAATATGTCTTCTCTTTTATAGCTATACCTATGTTACAATTTGCTTACATGCTCATCCGAAATTTAACAGAGTCCTGACATGGACCTTAAGCAGGAAGAATACCAGAAGGGAATTCTCAACTTGGCTACCAGAGTAGAAGTGGTCGAGCCTGGCACTGATGCAAGGGATAGACATCATGAATAATCACAGAGAAGGAAGGTGCGCATGAGGAGAGTGGTGATACCAAAGAGTAGAGAATGAAAAGGAGGGGCGAGGGGGAGGGAAGCCAACGCACTCGGGAGGCGAGGTAGCAGTTCATAAACTTTAAAATAAGTAGCTCACTCTATAACTCCGAAGCAGTTCTTTTAAACTGCTCAAAGGTTTCTTGATTATAATATTTTTCACGAATTTTCGTGACTTTTTGTTCTTATGATGTTGAGGGTGGCCGGGCGGGGGGGGGGTGAGCTTGATTATGGGGGTAAGGGATGGATGTGGGGTAGGTGGTGAGGGTGTGGTAGGTGCATGATGAGGGTTGGGGGACGGGGTCATTGTCCGCTGATCCTCTCGATCCACTATACCTGTCTCGGGGCCTTGATTCCATCTTTACTGCTTTGATGATTGTGGTTCATTCTGCTAAGAGCTTCGTGTACACTCGCTCCAGTGACGACTTTTAGGCTTTCGTATCGAGGAGTTTTGAGTCGGCTTTGTTCATCCGAGTACACAAATGAGACATTATTACAATGTTATTTTATTGTCGAATGTAGTAATTTTTTCGTAAAAATTATTAATGTTTGTAGTTATTTTTACGGTGAAAGAATGTATTTTGACGATACTATGGCTTACACGATAGCCGCCATCTGACCGGAATTAGATTGCATGAACAGCTCCGATATCCGATGCTCCACGCCCTTGGCCCGAACTCCCCATTTCTACACTACCATGAAATGTTCGAGTGCGATTAGCGAGCAATAAAAAGTTAAGGAATATAGTGGACCGCTCAGTAAAATGCACGCTCAAATATGTCGATAACACATACCGAATAATTAAGTGTATGTTGCAAGGTTGTACGGATGACTGCAATAACACTCACAGTAAATACCATGCCGTGAGAATGGCGTGTAAAATTTTTAGAGATGAAGACGAGAATGGTCTAGATACAGGATTCCACTGAAACGTAATATAGTTACTTTAACGCACACATTTGCCGGAGTAGAGTCCAGAGACATATGCTACATACTTTTTTATTATTCGTTAACAGGATAGTTTATCGTGGATATATTCCATCAGTATTCATTTCTTCACGTACTTCTGACTTGTTTTGGAATGACTTCTGTTAGTTCCATATACTAAAGGCTATGTGGCCCGATCTTTGCTTCTGCGAATATCCCCAAAGTTAACTCGTACATCCTCATTATAACTGTCAGTCACATGGTCAACAGTGATGAATATGTTTGTTCACGTATGACATTTCAAAATACTCTCCCTTTTATATGAATATATTTCAACCAGCTTTAATATTGCCTAATGTCGTTTAAATTGAGCTAAAGAACACGTACAACAACTAAAAGCACTTAGTTACATAAACCGTGTTCTTACTTATAATTCTAACCACGATATTATAGTGCCTTTGGAAAGAAAGCAACTCTGTGCTGGAACACGGAAAGGCGTTACAATGCAACTCTCATGCGCAGTCCACACACCATTTTTCTTCTACGACCAGTGCCAATTCCAGTCAACTGCAGTCGACGAATAAACAGCGACAATCAGTTAGCACGTGTCTGCAGTCTTTGACTGCAACGCCGTTGTTTAACCTGCTGACTCCGCAGGGAGGAAGTGATGTAGAGTGGTCATACGAGATGCACTGTAGCCACTCTCCGTGTTCTGACATCCGCATATTTTTCTCCCAAAAAAAAAGTCGAAAACCACTTGAATAGTACCTGAGGTTAAACAAAGCGTACATATGTAAGAACACTGATACATCTGTACACTTTGTCTAATCTAGTTTCTATGCAACTAGAATATATTCCAGTTAGTCAGAGTATTTTACATACACAAAAGCGTGGGCGTGTTGAAAATGCAAATGTACACAAACACGACCATCACTATGTTACTTTGACAGTTGAACTGGCGATGCGCAATTCAACGTGTGGTATGCCTATATCTGCAGAAGAGGAACATCGGTATACCTCCTCTTCAGTGTGCGGCTGGCTCATTAGCAGGAGCTCGCTGAATGCAGCTGCAGGCACGAGGTTCATATGTGGACGTCAGGTATAGACCGCAACTCGAGCTGCTTGTCGAGCTCCCACCCGACATGAGATATCGCCCGGGGAGGCAGTTGGTATCGCGTGAGGCCCCTTCCCCTTATTGGCTGTTCAATGGCGCCGGCAAATTGCTCACGTGGTTGCCAGAAGTACCCTCTTCCCTGCCCCCGGTCCATAAATACCGTATTAATTACCGGGAGTAGTGAGGTGCTAAACACGACATGATTGACTGGGAGCAGTTGGCAGCCTGTCTCCTGGCCCTCCCTTGTGGTATAGTTCGCACACATGGGACACGCGCTGGAACCGCTGCTACACAAGCCGGGAACATTTTCCGTCGAAACGAGGTGTAAAAATACAGAATTCAGTAAGTGCATAATGTGGAACCTCAGCTTGACTGTAACAGCGAAATAAGATGGACCTTCACCGAACAAAATTACTGTACTATCTTTTTAAATAGTACCACCAAACCAACATGCAATATTTTGCAGCGTCAGTTGGTCGGTCAGTAAAACCCTAACTATTTGGCATTAAGCGTATGGTCGAGTTAGTTTCTTTATAATTGACTTCCAAAGGTAGAAGGCTTTCATACGTCGGATAAATTGTACATGACATGATAGGTTTGGCACGCTGTCCAGTACGTATGTCGTCCTACAGGGAAAGTTCAAAATATCAATCTTGCAGGAGTCTTTCAATGTGTGATCTCACACTTTCAGATATGTCGTTGTATGGCGCGAATATTTTCGAAAGGATGAAATAATCTACAGTACGCTGCCGAAAGATTTCAACACTGGCAACGGGGGTGTCCAAAGTATTTTCCAAAATTCCTCCCCAGACATATATCATGAGGATTCCTGCACTGCGCTGTTGTATGAGGGTTCTCAACTGTTCACTCATGGGCATTATGAGCCCGCAGTAGCTGAGCGGTTAGCCTGCTCGCCTCCCACCTAGGAAAACCGGGATCAATACCCGGCCGGGACACTCCCGGATTTTCACATCTTGGAATCGTGCCGGACGATACCGCTGTTCAGCGGGTTTTCTCAGGGAACTCCCGTATCCCCTGCCATTTCATTCCGGCGCTGCTCGACACTTACCTCAATCACTTTCATCGGATCTCAATACCTCCCTGTTTAGAACCGCCCAAGTCTCTTCACTCACACACTCATGGGCATCATGAGAATAATGTTGCCTCATCTGTCCATAGCACATGTAAACAGTGTGCTTCTGTACTGATGTGGGTAAAGGTGAGCGCCTGAACTCGCTGAACGTGACAGGGGTACAGTATTTCTTACCTGAGTATTCTCTACACACTGGAGTAGTGAACATCTTTGGATTTTGCTACACCTCTGGTGCTGCCTTCAGGGTAGTTCTCGATGTGACCAAGTACGCGTTGCTCCACATCGACGTTCCTGGCACTTGGAGATCCTCCGTAGTTTCCAGCGCGTCAGCTAAAATACACAGTTTCCTTTACAGTAGGCAACCATAAATGAGTGAGTGAGTAAAAATATCTGTACGCCTCTTAACATCGAGGTCTTGAGAACCGATGAGTTTCAGGTGAGTAAGGAGCACCGTCGGAATGAAAGAGCGGGGGAAGATAACCGAGAGAACCCGCCGACCATTGGCATCGCCCGCCCCGATTACAATCATTAATAATTTAAAATATGTTTTCGTTCCGGTGTCGTCAATTTTGGAAATGTTTCCACATTGGTCTCGCCACCACGGGTTTACCATAAGCAATCTAAACATAAGGTTCTTGTTTTTTTTTTTAATGCACTCGTTCAGTCCATTTCATTGCACACGCTCTTCAACTACGTCATACGGCATGTACAACTGTTAATATCGTTGCAAACGCAGTCTTACAGACAGATGCGTATTTCAGCATGTCACATCTAGACGTATACCTGGTTCACGATATGAATGTAGTCTAGATATGCGGAAGGCAATTTCTCAGAAGGAACGCTTAATATACCACATGTTTGTGCCTTCTCGTTCATACATAACCACAACAGAACCTGTAAGAAGTGTCCATGTTTATTGAAACATTCTGTATACGACCAGCATACTCCCAGTCCTGTATATATATACATATATATCAGAGCCTGTTCTACTTTAATGGCTGTCATATGTGTTAAAATCCGTTTCCCTGTTTGTCTGACATCTTTGTTTCCCTGGCATCTTTAGGACGGACTCGTCAAAATACTACTAAAACAGCAATAGTGTGTTCCACTTCCTTGTAGGCACTCAGGTTTACCCGTATCTTAAAGGCTTGCGGGAGGTTAAAAATAATTCCAACATTATATTCCATTGTGAGGTAAAATAATGGTTTGAAAAATTTATAACAGGAGAAGAAAATTTATTTTTAAACGATGATGATACGAGTTATAAAAACTTTTAATTTATATCCTTTTTCGTATAAATCTCAAAATGATAATAAAATAATACATTAGACTATAGCTCAAAATAATTATCCTTGTTAGTATGTCATATATAATATTCCTATGAAATTGATTATGATGTTCACCCATGTTTCAATTTAACTTTTGAGATGAAATTTAAAATCAAAATAACCAAAATCAGACCCCTTCGGAAGGTTGAACAAGTGTCGAGTTTCAAAATATATCTGCATACTATTCCTTTGAATAAATTTAAGCACTTAAGGTGTTAGTTGTGTTAAAATAATTTTTTTTGAATGTGTACGAGTCAAGGTTTTAAGATTAACCTTATCATATTTACGCTAAAAAAAAAACTGACAAACTTCTTTTTTTAATTATTGGACGTATTCATCAATTTATACCATGTCATGTAGCGCAAACATTAAAATATCTTAAAAATCTAGAAAAAAACTTAGATTCTTCAGAGGCCTTAATGTGCGAGGGTTTGGGAACATGAATGTTCGAAAACTACAAGAGCAATTTCCATAAACAGTAACGGAGAACAGCTAAGATAACCAGACTTCGGTAAAAATTAGCTCACAAGTCAAAGTTTAATAAAAAAGGGAAATTTTTGTACATTGTATTTTAGTAAATAAAGCCTAGTTTCCTTTTAAAACATTTAAAAAACAGTCAATGTTTCTGTTATTAATGTTTTTTAGTTATGTTGATAACCTACAATTTGTCGGAATTCATTAAAACCATTATAAATTTTCACACAGTGCTGCTATGTATAACCAATGTCTTGTTCATGATAATTTTAATGAAACTTGGACAACCCATTAACACTTCCGTTTTCTTATTTATAACTCTAAGTTGTTGCAAGGTATGATGATATGGTATTTCTATTAAATTATTATTTTTTATTTAATTCTGCTGCAAATGTACTGTTTATATTTATTATTAGCATGAAAGTTATATGAGCAGAATTATTTTTTATTTAGTTACTCTATGTGCCTGTAATGTTTTGCAATTTTTTTGTATATATAATTATTTTCAGAATTGTTTAATTAACCTAATGATATAATGCAGCATTAAAAAATAGCAGTCTTAAGTATATCATGGAAATAAATCTATTTAAAGGTAAACATTGGTCAATATTTTGTAGGATAGTAAAACAAATATTATTTTGCAAAGGGAATTTTTAAAGTTCTTTGCCTATTGTGATATAGTAAATTAAAATTGACTGTGTTGAAAAATTATCTCTGTTCTCGGAACTTTTAACTCGGCATATTGGATCCTGAATCTCATTGAAAATATATTGAAAATGGTTATTTATTGTGGATCCTATTATCGAGAATTATTCAGAACATTATTTTAGGCCGAGTGTGTGTGCGTGGCACAAGAGAAGAACGCTCGTGTGATCAATTAGAAGCAAAAGGCAATCTGAATTCCTGCAGGTTATGATTGATAGCAATTAAATTGCTATCATGAACTACTAGAATTTTCGCTCCAAAAGAATTACCGTTAGAGATAAGTAAAAAGTGAAATAATTTACAAATGGCAATAACTGGATATAATATGATTTATCTTCAAATATCCTGCATAACCCATTCTCCACAGTTTTCTTGTAAAATTTTCCCAGACTCCTTTCAGAAGTAGAGATGAAATGCATCTACCTAAATATGTAATACAATTTTGAAGCCGAGGCAAAATAAAATATATTTACTGTTCATTTGAGTATAACTAAGGGATTTGTTACTTTTTAATTGGAAATTGAATAATATTTTCATAAGTGTGAAAAGAGTACCTTAAGAGGCGTAATTTCAACTGTAATAATAATTATATTCTCCGTTGAGAGTTTTACTCTGAGCTGCATGTGTTCTTATATCTGAACACTGATTGCTGATCATTATTCACAAATATACCGATCATAATATTAATAAACGCTACTCAATAATTGAACAGCTATATATGTTCGTAGTTTGCTCAGTAGTAGTATACTTTTTTTATTATTATTGTAGTGTTAATTATTTTTTATCCCTTGTTAATATGGCCATTTTACTACAATATATTCTACTATTACTCTCACGCCTACATACAAGTAACTTCTTGGTTCGTTAACAACTTCCCACTAGTACTCATACATATCCCAAATAACAACAATGCATATTTTCAATGGCGCAACAAAGTAAGGCAATACAAAAAACGTAATATTCTTTTCAGTGGCGCCCAACGTGGGGTAATGCAAACACAAATACTGTACTATTGTCAGTAGAGCCCATTGGTTAGGCATTTTCACAATAACAAACACGTGTAGTAAAATAATTGTAACATCAATCTCCTTGTTGTTTTAAGTTCAAGTGTCAGTCCATTTCTCTAGTCATTCTGGCAAAATTCATTTATAAGAAAAAGTTTTTCACTATTTTAATTTTTATGGTGACTTAAAGTACTAAAATAAACCTCGTTTTCAACTTAAATGCAGCGCTATCGAAATTTTTATATCATAACTTTTGTCATTAAATACAAAACTATAGCAATAAAATTCAGCAAACAGAAGCCTAATGTAACAGTTTATGGTAGTTAACTTAAACTTACAATAATTATTTACTTACCTTAATAAGTTTCGTTTTACTAAAATATATTAATGGTGGACAAAATTTTTAATATGGGAAGCTATTTAAAAAACTGAAATGAAAAAGAATCCTTTAACTGACTTAAGTTTGACAATAACCACCCTTAAGTGGTGTCGTATCTAAGAAAATTAATTATTTTTTATTTATTCAAAACATTGTTCAACTCGTACACATTGTAAGTGGAAACATTTTTCTCGAACATAACATTTTTTCACTTTCTATTTTTTAATAATTTGATGTAAGATACAACATTATTCCGTTTTGTTGCAACCATAATAACCAATACTAACCAAGTTGTACAGATGAACAAATTTACTAAGTAAATTAATACCACGCGCTAACGCGTGGCAAATGTGTAATCACTAGATAACAAGACGCGTGTATGATGAAAGTGTTAACTATTTAGACGATTTTGGATACTTCAAACACTTTTTAACTTATTAACTGTTATTTGGTGAACACATATATGTCAGTAGTAGCCCATGACATTAGCCTATTTTTGCAAAATATTTCATGCGTACAACTTAGTTAGTATTTATTATTGCGGCCACAAAAACATAAGAATTTTGTGTCCGACATAAAATGTTTCAAAAAATATAATGTTTAATTTTTTTTTTATTCGAAGAAAATGTCATTACTGGCAATGCGCACGATGTGAGCAATGTTTGGTACAATTATAAAATATTACATTTTTGGGGTCCGACGCGCTTAATGCAGCTGGTAAGGGCGCAACGTATTATCTCCCTATTGCGATAAGGTGACAAGTCAGACAAATGAAAGAGAGAGCAGTATTTTGGTACCAATATATAACACGGGTGGGTATCTTCAAACAAACGACAGTCAGCTCCCGTAGTAGCGAGTCAAAATCTGAACACACTCAGGCTATTTCAGAGGGTAGGTCATATTTCTTTTTCGTCTACCAACACTGGGTATCTTTTATTGCGAAATCGTATACCGCACAGCTCCCGTCATCTCCTGGACAGACAGTTGAAAGAAGGAAAGCAGTCCTGCTGGACCACGGAACATTCTGTCAGCTCAGCAGGGTCTTAACGGGGTTGTGTAGGAAGTGTTCCAAATACATGGTGCAGTAGCAGATTAAGGGTTCCTTTTAAGGACAAATGCTGGGTTAGCAAGAGATTCACAGCACATTTTGGGCGTATCTTACTTCTTGCGCAAGGAAACTGTGCCTAGGTTACATAAGTATTGGAAACGTGTTGGGCATTGAAAATCTTGTGCTTCTGAAAAGATGAAACATCGTAAAGAGGTACCACAGGGTATCATATTTACGTGGTATACTTAAGAGAAATCATACGGTTACAACCATGTAGCCTAAACATAGTGACTAATTTGTGAATACAGCCATTTATTATGGAAATAATGCGTGTATGGTATTTGAAAATACTACGCCAGAGATTCATATTCATTGATTGATTACAAAGTTTATAATTCGCATTAACGACGTAATAGCAAAATTCGCAGATGTAAAACGACACTGAGTGACACGAACTCCTTTTGTGGAGACAGGAAAGTGACATCACTTACCAGCAATAAAGCAAGACGTCCTTCTCCAGTAATATTCTAGAGACGTCGGCCGAGAGTACAGGGACACATTTCTCAGTAAGAGACGATGGTTTACCGCCAGAAGAATTGTCTGTTTCCTAGGTTTAAACGTACTGTACAGGTGTTCTAACATTTTGTTGTCGTTATTGACACTCGTGCATGTATGAAACTACTTACCCATTCTGTTGGGCCAATGAGGATTCTTCTACTCTGAAAGCAAATCGTTTGTGATTATTTTCCCAATGAATTTCGCTGAGTTAATATCCACCAAATCAAAAGGAGATAACTGGCTTAAGTGTTATCGAACATACGATGGCTCAAAATGAGGCATTAAACTCATCCTACATTCTAGTTTTTTCACGACAATACTCTGACTTTAGGCTAATCATATTCCGTGCGATGACTTTGAGACTGTTATTACGGCTGACCGGGTACGCATCGCTGTGAAAGAGTTCCTGTTGCTTTAACTGGCTTACGGTTTGTTCGTCGTGCATCACTGACAAATATTAATGAACACACATCCACTTTTCTAGGGCGTTAGGGAAATATACTGATGTACACCACCGAGTTAGCTTTTTCTTCTTTCACTTGGCTAAAGAGGTTTGATATAGTGAGATGACGGTTTCTGGAGAATCGTAATGGGGTGGTTTGAAAGGCCGCCGTCACATCTGCGGATTTATAGGTGCCTACAAGTAGATCTTAAATCTACTTGTAGGCACAATGTGTATCCTTCCGCTGTATGTAAAATCAACGTTGCCGTGGACTTGAAGACTTCATCCATGCGTCAGTAAATGTAACTGTCAAATTATTTAAAAAACAATTATTCTGCCAATTTTATAAACCATAGACTTCTACGCATGAAAAAAATTCAGAAAGAAAAATACATTTTAGTAGTATTGACAATTGTTTACCGAACACTTTCAATTCAACGCTGAAACATAAAATTACTTTCCCCCTCTGTCGTTACTAACTTTACTGGGCGCATGCCGCTACGTGTGAGAGTTAAAAATACACGCATGTAAAGGCTGTTCACGATAAAGTGAGCACTTTTCAAATTAACTTTCGAAAAAATCACTGCCTCTGCCTGAATATATTTTAACGCACGCGCTGAGTGACATGTGCTCAGTAAAGTTGGTAATGATGGATGGAAAATAGTTCCATAACTTCACGTCGAATAAAGTATTAGGTAACCATTTGTGATAAATTAAATTATTCATTAACTCACTTTATGTTATCTTTTAATACATTGACATATATGAATGGCCAGATTTGGTACATATTTGCTTTTCTAAAAATCCCACAGTTTTACTTGACCCACGCACGAATAAAGCGATGAGGCCCATGGCAATGTTAATTTTACATAAGGCGGAATAATATATGACGTTCATACAAGTAGATCTGAATCAGGTCTTTCTAAAGTGTTCATTTTACCGTGAACAGCCTATAGTGATAGTGAGATTCTTCAAGGGTTGATTTCAAAAGTGTTCACTTTAGCGTGAACAGACTTGAATTGGAAATAGAGACCAATATTATTTGTCTCACAGTTGCAGATGTATTAATTGTAGCCATTAATTTGGCGTCTCCATCTCTGACAATGAGAGACCGCAAGCATTATCCAGGAACGTATTTAATCACAATTGTCTTCGCCCGTAGGTCAATGGGAACAAACCCTCAGTACCACGCTCGTCCTGGACGCAGGGCAATTGCAGGGCAATTTGAAGTAATTGGCAACGCAGGATCATTCGGGGTGGATACGTAGAATGATTAGCCTCCCTTACAATCAGGAGCAGTGACTTTTTTGATTGCTAACACTCGTGTTCCCTTTCACCTTCATGACTGTGTAGTGCAGCTGATGACACGATTTTCTCTCTGCCTACGGACCACGTAGGTTAAGTTATGGAAAAACCTTGTTCTCAGCAGTTCACGTTAATAATTATAATTCATTCGTGGTTACTTATTGCATATCTAAATCTCTGATAAAGTTATATTTCCCGGATATTACTCCGCCTCGTGCTAACAAAGCTTAACTTAGTTTAGAAAATTACACCAAAGGGAGACATCGCACTGCATACGTGAGAACTTACTTTAATGCCGGAATCACATAGCCCCGACCAGTAGGACACATCAATCACGACACCACACTTAAAAAAAAACAACCAATGAAATGCAAGATAGATCTCACATAAGTCCGACAATTTTGTCGTACGACCAGCAGTTTTGGATTAGAAATTATTTATATTCTTCGTCGTGTCATGCGGCACGACGCGCAGAGTGTACAACCTTGCAAAGTGAAAACGTATGATAAGTTTTCCCTTCAATGGGAAATACGCGGCTTAAAAGAAAACAAATTATGCAAATTATTATATTTAACTCATATAAATAATTATTTTAACTTTGCATGCATTAGCTATAAAAACTTTGTCACCATCATGTATTCCAAATTTCCCGTCTGCCCACCGCCTTTGAAAATATCGTAGTTAATCATCGCCTTTTAAATGGATCCGGAAAAGTCTACTCGTTGTGTTGCGTCAGTAAACTGTCGGTCTTTAAACACGAGCAGACACTTTAAAAATGGCCGTGGTTGCGGGTTTTGTCATGTCGTGCTGTGCTCGTCGGGGCTGTGTGATTCCGGCATATAAATATTTTGCTTAAAAACTATTTCTTAATAGGCATTACCAACAAACCTATTATTTTACTATTGTTATTTATATTAATTATAAATTAAACATTAGCGTTTATATAAAAATATGCGTAAAATTTCAACTAAACAAAAATTAGGTATTTTTATGTTACCACAATTATTAAACGTGTCTTATACAAGTGATTTTTCTAATGTTTTATATTTGAAGTGTGAAGAAACTGCGAACAGAATATGACACATAACGAAATATTTCTAATGTGTTTTCACGAAATATTGTAACTTCTCTCATTTTCTCACTTCTTCATGTCAAATATTTGCCCTGTAATGAGAGAATAATGCACGATTTTTTTAAAATTCTTATTCAATATTTGGTCTTGTTTAAGTGAATAGTCTTATTTAAAAAGAACTTGGAAGAGGATAACTAAACAAGTGCACTCTAAACAGCGCTACAGTGTTTTTTTTTTAGAAACCTGTCCCACGGCAATAATTGTGAAAGCTTGAATCATCTCTGCGAAGATTAAGACAATTTAAACCATAAAATACCTATTAGAAGTTATAAATCTCCAATTAAAAATAATTCTACATTTACGTGTTCATATAAATTTTAAATTAGAGTAAGAAGCTTCAGTAACACAAACAATCACTTCATACCAGCGCCTCTGCAGTGCCTCACGGAAAAGCAAACATAACCTAACAGGCAATTGTAGTACTTTAAGAAAGTTGTTGTGGTTTCAGCGCAATGACTTGCGACCACGTCTATCACACAGTTTCCATCATCAGCTAATACGCTGCGCACACACGTGTGTGCTGCTAACGAGAAATGATAAATCGACTCTCCGACTCTCAATGCATACAGATTCGTGCGTTTGAAGTTACCGGCGAAGATTTACGAGTGGGACAGCTAATCCTGCCAAGCCCTATAGTCACGGGCACAAGATCGCCGCGGATGCCGCGCGCTGTAATTACAGCAGATTTCACAAAGGAAACGTTTCCAAACGGGGTAGTTATTAATAATGCCATCAGCTATCAGGTCTTGCAGTCCGCTTCTTACTCGACAGTGTATATTCGTAGGTATCTATGCTGTAACGTGCACTTCTACTCAAGGTACAGAATACTTACTAATACAGATACGGAGCATACACTTGTACCGCAACCACCAGTTTCACACGCCAGCAAAATGGCGTCACTTTCCAGCAACGTGTCAGACTGCCTTTTGCGAAGCGGCACCTCGTAAGGTCTCACCTACTTACAGCCTTTCGTACGGCCAATAATGAATTTTTGCATACGATGCAGTAGCCAATCAGAGCCTAGTGAAAACAAACAGACAATCGGTACGGCCTCATTAAATATTCACCATACCATTTCACTTCTGCGTATTTGTCTACTATGTGGCAAAGGGCAACACTAACGAATTATTTTCTTAGTTACTTACCACATTGCAAAAATTAATTCCTAGACCTCGCCGAAGCTAATATTAGGCTAAATGCCAGCTTCATCCTTACGAGCAGAGAAACAATGTAACTTGCAATCCTGTTGTCGCGTTGTATAAAACGTTTAATTTTAATCAAGGAGACTGGAACTTCTGTATGTATATATAGTACCATAATTTTTACAAGTTCAAATTATATTCAGTTAGTAACTACGAATTTAATTTGTGCAGACTGTTTCTTTTATTCTGTCTTTAATGAAATTGGGGGCCACGGTGGGGTAGTTTGGCGAACCGGGTTCTATTTTAATAGGAGTTGCTCCCCAATTTTCACATAGAGTAATGGCGCCGGACGATGTTACTGATCGGCGGGTTTTCAAGGAGGTCTCCCGTTTCCCCGACCTTGTATTCTTGCGCTGCTCCATATTCAGTCCACTTCGCCCTTATCGGCTCTTAGACCCCAATGTTAAGAGCCGCCCAGATCTCTACAATCTTCAAGTAACATAAACGTTTTAAAAAATAACTCATAAAATTCTAAGCGCACTAAATTGTTCCCCGTTTTTAAACACATAAATCGCAAGGCAGTATTTCAATATTTACAAATAAAGTGCTTATTTAAAACACTGTTTTAAGTACCGAAGTAATGAAATTGTGTAAACGATTATTCTTATAGTTAAGCAAACACGAGAGTTTTGAAAATATATATTTAAAGTGTTTCTGATCACTATCACCAATATAAAGAGACCCACATAATTCATATTTTCTTTACTTTAAACACATTCACGTCTGCACAGCGTTTCTCTGTGGGCTATGTTTTATTGACACGCCATGAAAAATTCTTCGCCAATGAATAAACCCTTTATAATTGTGTGGCCCAATGACGTGCGATGTAGTCAGAGGGTAAAGGGCTTCCCAAGAGGGCAACAGTCAATGAACAGACAATATCAACTGGAGAAAATACAAGACCGTGAATTCTAGCAGGACGTACGATAATATAGTGAATTTGAAGTTTGTTGGCAATAAACTGTATACATTACAAAAAGTTGAGGGTCAAGCTACCAAGATGTCTAGGTATTAAAAACACGCAGAAGTTTATTTCTAAAACATATCGCAGCGTTTTGATATTTAGATATTCTTTATGGGTATTCTTCAGCAGGAAACAGTGCCGATTTTACTGCCCAAAGAAAACAATTTTGATCATCGTTCTTCACATTAATGCATGCTTTTTTATTGTTAATCACTTCTGGTAATTCAATTTATGACGAGCCATTTAGTGGGTTATACTTATTTATGGCTAGCTGCAGCCCAATCTGAAGTGCTTCTTTCAATGTTTTCTATTCGTGCAATTATTTCATTTATCTGTTTATTAAGGTCTCCTTCATTCAATATTGTAATTGTGTGTGAGTGAATGTCGTCAAAAATTCAAATTTCGCCAGTTATTCAGCTTCGAAAATTAGCACCAAATTTAATGTTAAGTTTTATAAGTAGATCGCGTAAAATTTTTAATATTTGTTACGTTACCGATGCTAAAAAATTCCTGGGGAATACTGTATTAAAATTGTTTTCAATCTTGTATTTTGATAACCTGCACTTAAAAGCTTTCTCAACTTCGTATGTGTTATTAGTTTTTCTATTTTTGTTGTTCACAAATTCACTATTGGAAAAAGGGTAATTTTCTTTTAAAACCGTTTTAGTTTTTCTATATATTATTTTGCCAGTTGGAAAAGGTAAATTTGCAGAGTTTATGTTTCTTTGTTCATTTTAATTATTGACATAAGAGCTGTAATTAAATACGCTTTTCTTAAATTATAAATAATTTTTATGTTAAAGCTTTTAAATTTAGTTCTTAATTTCAGAACTGTTAAATTACTTAGATTCTCAATAGGAATTTCAGAATTATATTCGTTTTTTTTATTAAAGGCCTCTCTGAGAATGTCAATTATTCGTTTAAGCCCTTTAATGAACATACTCATAACTTCCGAACCATTAAGTTTAGAGTGATCTAATATATAACATAGGCATCATATCCGATACAAATCACGATGCTAAGGTCAATTTTGCTTTATGCCCTTTAAGGTAAGGTCAATAATGCTTTATGCTCGATTATGAAGTTACTCATAATTTCCGAACCATTGAAACTATACTCATCAAATTTATAACATAGACATACTGGAAATCCAGAATAATGCTAAGGTCATGTAACCTCTAAGATGTTTCTAACAAGTTCAATAATGCCTTAAACCCTTCTATATCCATACTAACTCATAATTCCCAATCTACCAAAGCTACAACCATCAAATTCATAACATAGGCATAAAATCCAACAACAAAGAAGACTACAAAGTCAAACACACCTAAATCAATTTTATAGGCATACTAACGCATAATTTCCCATATAAGGAAGCTACAGTCATCAAATTCATAACATTCACCCCCAACAACCCCAACAACGAACAAGACCACAGGATCAAACACACCTAAAGTCCTTTTATAAGAATACTAAAACATGATTTCCGATATGCCAAAGCTACAATCATAAAATTCATAACATGCATATCAAGCCGGACATCAAAGAAGATGACAAGGTCAAACACACATAAATCCCTTTTATAGGCCTACTTAATCATTAATATCCATATACTAAAGTTACAATCATCAATTTCATAACATTAACATCAAGCCCAATGACAAACAAGCCTACAAGATCAAACACACCTAAAGCCCTTTAATAAACACGCTAACTCATAATTTCCCATATAATGAAGACACAATCACAAAATGCATAACATACACATCAAGCCCAACAACAAACCAGACTACAAGGTCAATTGCATCTAACACCCTTTTATAAGCATACTAACTCATAATATCCGATATCCCAAAGCTACAATCATTTAATTTGTAACATAGACATAAAGTCCAACAACAAACCAGACTACAGGGTCAATTACACCTAAAGCCCTTATATAAACTTACTAACTCACAATTTCCCATATAACAATGCTACACTCGTAAAATTCATAACATAAACATCAAGCCCAACAGCAGACAAGAACACATGGCCAAACACACCTGAGCCCTTTTATAAGCATAGGTAAAAATAATAACCCAACTACGGATGTTATAGTCATCAAACTCGGGCTCTAAAAACTGGTGAGCAGATTGTTACTGAATCGATTCCCATTCAGGATAATTAGATTTTCTTCAGTTATTATTTGTTTGTAATTTCAAAACATTTCATGAGATTTACATTATACCTAAAAATATATACAGATTTCATGAAAAAACGTACATTACTGCATTAAAATATGTTTACATTTAACAATATGTTTGTCTGATATAGATTTCTTTGTAAACATCCGTGCACTAGTCGTACACGAATGTTCTATACATTCAAGAATGTTTAGACAATTGCTCGTCATGTAACGACACATATTAGCACAGAATTTAAAGAACTTCAAAGAAAATCGGTATTGATTTCCAGAAACTACTGTGTTATCCACCCTAACACTTCCATCGCAAGTTAACAAATGTTTTTCAAGTTGGGTATGATCACTTAACACAGAAACCATTTACTACATGGATATTTCTTTCTAAGAATGATTCTTAAACAATTATTTTTGTTTCGATGTCTTCTCAATTTGCCATGTTAAGTAAATTCATCCTCAAACGTTTTACACTGGAAACGAGCATGTTTACCCTCTTCCAAAGTAGTTGCTAATGATGTAATCAGTTCAAGTGAGTGTAAAGAAATTTTATGTTTATTGTCATGCTTCTTTAATGTATTCCCGTTCTTAAATAAACATAGACATATTCCACTTTGGTATACTTTCAAAGTATGATTCTTGGAACAGGCTCTATTTTCATGACGATGAACATAACAATATGCAGTAAATGTTTCTCCATGGAAGCTACATACATGTTGTATTCCTGTTGATGTATTGCCTTTGCATACAGCTACATGCCTTCCTAATTCATAATGTCTCGTAAATAAATGTCCACGTTATGTGTAAACATACACAAACAGAATGAAATAAACACCTATTCACAATAACTATTTAGACATTTCATGATGTCAGTATTGTATGGGAAACGAATATCGCAATCACCCATTACATCATCCCCAACTATGTGAATTAGTTAAGTATGATTCCTAACTAAGAAAAATTCAGTGCAACACTTCCTATCATTTTTATAGAATCAGCGAACAAACCATTAAACACCTATCAAAATCATGTAGTATTTGTCAATTCTACATATAAACTTAAATTTATTTATAACTCTACCTAACACTCATCGAAACAAAGCCAAGGTTAAAAAAGTGAAATAGAATTCTCCCTCATACCACACGATATTTCTGTGAGAGTGTCAAAATATAATAGATTCCCAGATGTCAAAGCTTTCCCAAACTATTGCAAGTGAGTATAATTTAACATTTGCTTGGATTGCAACATATATATCTGCTTTATATGCAGCATGCATACATATTTGTTAAAGTATTAACCAGAGGGGATACATTACATTTCAAAAGATTCCTTTCAATTTTAAATTTCATCCCTCCTAGCAACCAATGTAACTTCCTAAAACATAAAGTTATTCCAGATAGCAAAATGTATAACCACACCCAGAAAAAATGTTACTATACTTACAAGCAATTACTCTTAAATAGGTATATTGACGATCAAACAAACAAACGTACAAATGGTCTAAAATATTCCTATTGGCAAATCCACTCCACCCAAGACTTGCTCCTGTTGAATCAAATTGAGCCAAAATTAACCCCAATCGACCCAAAATAGCCTAAATCAACCCAAAGTTAACCCAAACATACCAAAATCTACTCCAAAACACACACAAACCCATACACACATACATAAATACAAACCCATACACACACAGAATGAAATAAATACATATAACGTACATCATTTTCTAGCGCACTGGTTGACATTAACGCAACAACCATTTACACTTTTCGTGAGCATAGTAACATGTAAGGGAAGAAAATATGATATTAGAAACCATCCCAGGATAATAAAACATTTTATACGAGTTATAATGCATTACTTTTTTAAATAATATTTATGCAGAACTCTTTAAAAAAAAACTATATTCGTATAAAGTTCACATACAAGCAATAAACAATTCATATATCTTAGTCTGACACCATGCGAAAACAAATGCATGTATTGAGAAGGACATAGGCTCGAACATTCTGCCAACCTTACCTATTCACACACACAATAATCCATTTAGTAGAGAACATTTTCTATAATAAATAATTATGTTATACTCATCTCCTACACAATATTCACTTATAAATTTTACAAATATTCACTTTACATTGCAGTTGTTTGATGCAATCATTTATTTTTCAGACTTATATTTGTAATAATTTATTTTATTTTGCACATCATATTTGGTCAAAGGGGTCATTTACAGAAACAGAGAACTCACCATATCACCAATTCATACATAACAATCTCTACCAACCTTTCCATTAATCCTTAACAATATTTACAAATCTTTCCATCAATCCTTAACAATCCTTACCAATCTTTTCATCAATATTTACCAATATTTACCAAATTTCAAATATTTTCCATTCTTTAGCGATCTTTACCATTCTTTAAGAATCTTTCAATCTATCATTACGAATTTTAAACCATATTTCCATCAATCTTTACAAATCCTTACCTATTTTTTACCTATTTTCCCTCAATTTTTACCAATCTTTTCATAAATCCTTACAAATCCTTACCAATATTTCCATCAATCTTTACCAATCTTTCCATAAATCTTTATTAATCGTTCCCTCAATTCGTACCAATCATTTTCAATCTTTAGCAATATTTGCCAATCCAAAACTTTGCAGACGCTCTTTATTCATACATTTAAGAAAAACGATTCTGCTACTCTCTCCAAAAATTGTATACATATCTGTAGAATGATTGTCTGTGTATGCATTCCACCATCTAGGCATTTTTATATTGGAGCCTTTATTATAATTATTTTAGCTTTTATAGTCGATTACTCATGGCAACATTTAAACCTTAGAAGGAATTAAATGAATTAAAACAATAGCTTTTTTTGTACACTTTATATTTTTTTCACAGAACTAACAAAAAAGAGTATTCCTTGCATACACACAAACATATTCCGCATTCAATAAAAGTATTTATACTTTAGTTGAATTGTATAGTATAAATCATATCGTGAGCAGCCTCATTGCATAGATTTTTCTAGAATATTTCTTTCAAGGTCATTTAAAATCATGGGGTCAAGGTTAAGGTAGTCTGCATCTAATATGGTGGTAGTAGTCTGTAATGCTATATGCTTGTTGAACTTTATGTATTTTTTCACTGGTTTATGTTTTCAAGGTCATTAAAGGTCATGGGGTCAAGGTCGAGATAGTCTGCATCTAATATAGTGGCGGTAGTCTGTAATGTATTAAGCTTGCAGACTTTTGTCCCATTTTTCTCGAGTTTTATTTTTCATGATCATTTAGGGTAATAGAGTCAAGGTCATGGTAATTGGCTTCCAATATAGTGGATGGGTGAGGTCTACAAATATGGTAGTTGCCTATCAAGATGGTGGTCGCTTACCAAGAGAGTCATCACCTACCACATTGGTGGTTGCCTATCAATATGGTAGCCTCCAGTAATGTATAAACAAATGAAGAACGAAAAATTCATTATTGCGGAATGAGTATAGCTGCGGGGATTGTGGGTGATGGAGTAAGTTGTCTCCTGAGGCGAATTGAAGTGAGTAGTTGATGGAGTGGGGGGAGGGGGCCCCTTCAGAAATGTAAGTTTTTTTAATGTTATTTTTTCAAAAATTTTAATAGGTTTTTAAATATTGGTTATAATCAATATTTAATATTTTTTGGAATTTTTGTATTTTTATGTGAATTTTTAATATATATTTTATATTTTTCATTTTCAATGTCAAAGGTCAAAGTTCAAAGTTCGAGGTCAAAGGTTATCTGCATACAATATGAATGCAAGATGGCTTATGCTTATGTCTGAGTTCCATCCTGTATCCCTTGTATCGAATTGGCATAGGTTATGCCTATATATCCAATATGGCCACCACTGCTCTGTAGGTCCTAAGGAAACCCCTCAAATTAATAAAATATGTGAAAATTGGATTTCAGTGACTTGTACAATTTTTTGAGGGGAAATGGGTTATTTCTGAGGATCATTTTAATAATGGTTATATAATTTTTAAATTATTCTTAGTAATCTTTAGTAATAAATTTTTTCGGAATTTTTTTTTAATTTGTTAGATTTTTTCAATTTTAAAATTCTTTTTTCGAATTTTTTTGGTTTTTTAAGTATTTTTGGAGTCCAAGGTCATCGAGGTCATGGTCAAGGTCAAGGTAAATAGTCATATGGGCCAGGGGTTGACGATCAATGACATCCAACATGTTGGATGGTGATGCAACAAAATGTTGCCGACCATCTCCGGTTCCGACGCCCCACGCCCTTGGGCGTCAATGGCCATTTCCCTTCTACTAGCCTGACAGGAGTTCCAGCCACACGAGGCCTCGTTAGCATGGGTAATACTTAACAACAACCATTCATACATCGGAAAAAAAGTGTTTACAATTGTACCAGAGGAAAGTGTAGTATACGAAGTCGGACTAACAATAGGGTTGCGGGAACCGCATGTAAAGGATATGAAACTATCCTGTACACAAAAAGTCGGTTACGATACTATAAACAATTCCCATTGGTTCTACAGACCCTCATAGCGATATCAACGTTACCAGTGAAACAAAAACATCGATAAAAAATGGGAATGCTCGAAGACATAAAAAGAGTTTATATTCACGAGGACCAAACAAAAAATAATCTACAAAGAGCCAAGTGCTATACATATTATGCGACAGTGGAAACCCCGACAGATTACGTATCTCACTACAAAATACGTCAAACAAATCCCAAACTATTTCAACTTATTCATGCGAGAGAAATATTAAAGAAAAGTCAATTTATGATGAGTTTGACTGCTGAGAAGAGTAGTAGAGTAGTAGGGGCGTAATGGTTTCGGGCCAGTTTTTATTAATCGAATTATCAATTTGATATCAAAATGATTTATCGGATTAACGATTAATCCTATCTTCATCTGATGAGAATTTTTTAATCTTATGCGATAAATTATTGAAATGAATTTTGATTGATTGATCCAGTTCATTTAATTGAACAAATAAATCAAAAAACATGTTTTTAATTTTTCTGTGTGAATTGATAAGTTTATAGTTTGGTGCAAGAGTGTGATAAGAATGTTTCTTTTATTTTTTGAGTGTTGGGTTTGGGGAGGGGTTCGGTAGCATTATGATAGGTCCTCAATCTCAGAGGTCTGGCATTGTACTGAGGTGTGATATGTTTCGAAAGGGGTGTATATGTGTTGAGTTTGGTGCAAGAGTGTGCTAAGGGTGTTCATTTATTCTTTTTGAGGTTGGAGCATGATGGTAGGTCCGCTCCCTTGGAGCTCTGTCATTGTATTGAGATGTATTGTGTTGGGGATGGTGTGTATATAGGTATTGTGTAATATGTAATGTTATTGACTTCCTTCCCATCTGGCAGGAGACTGATGGATAATACATGTGCAGCGATATCTAATTATTGACTGAGGTTATGGCGGAGTTTGGAAAGGAGCATTTCTGCGAAATGAATCTATGAGGAAATATGTACGAAAGAATATTGATTTTATTTAGAATGAAATCTAAACTATGATTTGCCTAAACTGTCCTGAATGATAGTAATGACAAACAAGAGAGTCTTGTCAATAAAAAGAAGATATTAAGTGTCAGAAACGATTGACTGTCATATTCACAACTGTTTAAAAAGCCAATTTAGACGAATTACAGAGCTCAGCTATCCTGGTGTGATAAAGAAATCAAGCAACAAGTAAGACCTACAATGAACAATTTCTCTACAAAATAAATGACATGTATCACAAACAAATAAAAGAACATAATTCCTGGTGTCCAAAATTATTTTATTAACACATGTAATTAATATTGTGATTCTTATTGCATTTTATGTTATAAATAATGTGGTGTGAAAGACAAAATACATTCAATATGCGGAACCCTACCCTCAGTGTAGAACACACATACCTCCCGGATGGTTAAGAGAAACTAGCTGAAACTGTCGTTAGGAACATGCAGTCACCACCCACCCAACATTCGTCTTATCTTAGTCATTGTCCTCCCCTCTCTTCAACCCTGGAATCAAAGTAGCAAAAACCCCAGTACTTCGTCATACAGACAGTTAGGATACTCTTTGCAGCTTTGCCTGCAAAGACTTCTTTCTAGCAGAAATCTTACTTAAGAAATAAATCACCTCGGAAAAGTACACATTTTTCCCTATACATGAAAATCACATTCTAAAATATTTTAAATTTTGAACAACTTCCAATAAATATACAATTAAAAGGAAATATATTTAATGGATTACTGCTGATATACTGAACCAATGAAACAATAATCTAATCACACATGTGGAATGATTGCACAAACCTTATTGGTAGGTTTATTAAATGAAGTAACATATCAGATATGTAAAAAAAATCTCATTTTGGATCATAATTTTACAGACATGGTATTGCAATCTTTTAATATCTTTGTTCTTTGCCCACAAGTCGTGTGCATTTGAGAAACCTCTCCATCGAACCAAATACCTATATTTTTTCCTTTTAGTGATTTTAGCATCTACATATTCATTTGGAGAAGTAATTTTTTGCAATTTGTGTTCATAAAATTCGCCTTTTATAGGATGTTCATCGTAGGTTTCGAGGTACTACATTCTGGGAAATAAGTGTCTAACTGAAATAATTTTAAATATTTCGTAATACCAATTAACCATATATTTTTTCTCAAAATGCCTTTCTGTTTTTAGATCCATATATAGGCCAATTTTAAACTTTTGTTTCCTCTCATCAAATACTTTTACATTATTATATATGGTGTTCATCAATCTATTATCTGTAACCTTTTTGGGCACCATCTTGATAGTTCGATGGTATATCGAAAAATAAAATTTAAGTATTTTAATGCAAAACATCCACCCTATTTTAAGTCCCCATCGATGTGAAATGCTTGTATATTAGCTTTTGGTCGATTTGTTGAATCGTTGTACAGCACTGGCTTTAAGGTCTGAATATGTAATGGATTATCGATACCATAATCAACCATTAGTTTCTGGATTGGTAAAGAAAAAAATTTGTATCCTTTATCAGTTTGGAGCAAATTTTGGATTCTTTCCTGCAAAACAATCTTTATTGCATTGCTGACCTGTTTCCCAATCTTGTTATTGACAGGTTTACCCAAACATATTTCGAATAAATGTCTATTTAGAGTTAAAATATATTTTTATCCCTTATTGTATTTCGACAGCAATGTCATTTCACACTAATTTTCTTGAAAAAGATCATCTAAATCATGAGTTATAACTCTTCTTCTTGGAAATATACCCTTGCATGGGTGCAAAGTTCTTGAACAATCTTACTGAACATCGTTAGTAATATAACCATATCCCTTCAGCTCTTCAATAATAGAAACAATGTTGATTGTATGTTTATTATTCCCAGACTCTCTTGAAGCAATGTGAAATTTTAATCTATCGACCAAGTCATTAGGATTGTTGCAATATATAGGAGAAAACTGATCTTCAACTTCATCTTTATATATTCCACTTCTGGTAAAATTGCTAAATACATGTAGTTTTGGATGGATGTCATCTCCTAAAAAATTATTCACATTTGTTCAAAGAACAAGTTCTTTGTATTTCTCCAAATCGGTGTCAGTATATCCATTTAGAAAGTGTTTAAATAATAATTCAAATGATACTCTGCTAACATCAGTTACATGATAACATATTCTAATTATATTTTCAGATTAAAAAAAAAAAGACTGAATCTCCCAAGAACCATTTATTTCCATCTCGATAGACAGCAAATCTCATATTGTGCATTGGTGAAGAAAATTTTAAAGCTAAATAACATTGTGTCGATTGGCAAAGGTTTTGCTTTTTATTCTTTAAAGATTTCTTCCTATTTAATTGCCAATAGTGTTTCATTTGGCATCCTCCAATTGAAATGCATGATTATTAAATAAAACATGCAATTTAGATATCATTACAAAATTGCCACCCAAGCACACTCTATTAAAAACCTCACACAGCTTATAATTCAACCCCAAGTAATTAACTGTACTCATTCCAACAGCAACCGGAAGGACCCGTATTAAAAATATTTAACATTGTGAAGTATGTGTTTTGAATTTGTTCTAAATATAACTTGTGGCATTCTTTATAACACCATGATAGCTGGGCTCTTTAGGGAAACAGGTTTTGCCTTTGTTGTATTCGTTACTTGATTTCCTTATGCCACCAGAAATTAGGTTCTGTAATTCATTTGTGATTTATGTCATTTATATTACAGGGAAATTGTTCTTTGCAGTTATTACTTGTTGCTTTATTTCTATCACACTAGGATAGCTGGGCTCTGTAATTCTTTTTAATTGAATTTTTTAAAAGTTGTTGTGTACTTGGCAGTCAATCATTTCTGACACTTAATATCATTTGTTTGATGACGAGTCTCTCTTGTTTGTCATTACTATCATATAGAATGTGTTAGTCAAATAACAGTCTAGATTTAATTTTAAATAATATAAACTGTATTTTACTATGTATTTCCTAATAAATTCATTTCGCAGAAATACACCTTTCCAAACTCTGCCATAACCTCAGTCTATAATCAGATATTGCTACATGTGTTTTATCTCTCAGTAGCCTGCCAGATGGGAAGGAAACATATAACATGAAATATTACCCAATTCCTATATACATCCCTTCCCCAACACATCACACCTCAGTACAAGGACAGAGCTCCGAGGGTGAGGACCTACCATCATGCTCCCACCAAAATAAACACACTTAGCACACTCTTGCACCAAACTCAACACATATACACCCCTTCTTTAACACATCACTCCTCAGCACAACGCCAGACCTCCAAGAGTGAGGACCTACCATTATGCTCACCAACCCTCCGCCCCCACCCCTCCTTCAAAAAAAGGCATAAATGAAAAACATCCTTGTCACACTCTTGCACCAATATATACACTTATCAATTCACACAAAATTCAAAATATAAAACAAATATAAAAAAAATTCTTTAATTTAATTTATTTGTTCAAACAATCAAATTTCATTAGAATTATTTCATCGGATTAAGTTTAAACTTTTTCCCATCGGATGTGAAGATATGATGAATCCTTAATCCGGTCGATCAGTTTGATATCAAAATGATAATCCGATAAATCAAAAGTGAGGTGAAACCACCACGCCCATACTACTGAGAAGACCCCAATAAATAGAGACGAAATATTCATTATAGAGAAATATGTACAGCTGAAATACTCGCATGGAATGCTGTCAGCGTCCAAAACTACGTGCCTAATTTGTCTTTCATTTGAAGATTTTACAACTAGTGTGGTTCATAAATACCGTCTCCCTGACGAATATAAGAATTTTTTAAACCAGCAAAGGTTCAAAATGTGAGTTCGTTAATGCGCTTTCTTTCTTAAGACTGTCAAAAGTGGTAGAAAAAATATTTTTCATTGATCAGATGGGAATTTTTTTTGTTCACTGTATTGACAGCACGAGTGTTTATATTTCTTGCTTATATAAGTGAACATACTAACAATGTGTTCAGCAGATTATAAGAGTAAACTGATTGACAATGTATTCAAAATATGTTACTTATTTTTTGATACCTGAACAGAGCGATGGTAAGAGACTACACAGATCTGACATTTGTTTAGTGTGTGGTCTAATTCAGTGTTTTAATTTTTGGTTACAACCATAAATGTACTGTGATCTTTGGTGATTTAATATTAAAAATACTTTTCTAATGTGGTGTGAACAAAACATTGGGTATCAATACACACATTATCTATACTAATATATAAAGAGGTAGTGTTTGTAACTTTGTGTGTTTGTGTGTTTGGATGTAGGAGGTAATCTCGAAACAACTCATCCGATTTTTTAAATTCTTTCACCAGTAGAATGCTACGTTATCACTGAGTGTCATTGGCTATATTTTATTTTAAAAATCAATAAGGATCCCTACTAAAACTCCAATAATGTAACCCAAAGTGTAAATAAATGACCTATAAAATTCCTTACATTGCGTGCGCTGCGAAAACTATTGATGATAGAACAAAATAATGTACTACGGCTTTGCAGGACGGACAGATTCGGAAAATAAAACGTGCTGTGTGCTGCGTACGGCGCCAACCTTAGAAGCTCTATTGCCATCATGGGGGAGTTACTTTTGTGTTTGCTGGGGATTTTCGGCAGACACTCCCTGTAGTTACAAAAGGGACGCGTGCAGATATCATCAAAGCATGTCTTAAATCATCTCCCTTATGGAGTTATATTCAACACCTAAATTTGCGAACAAATATGAGAGCCTATCTTGGTGGAGACACGCATAAAGATTTCCCACAGCAATTACTCAGACTTGGAGAAGGAGTTTTTCCTTCTCTAAATTTGGGCACTAATTCTGCTGAAATCATTTAAAATGAGACATTAGGTCAGATAGTCCACAGTCTGCAGCATCTTATAGAAGCAGTATATTCGGGCCTCGAAAATTTACTAGAAAGAGACTTTCACTGGTTGTGTTCCAGGGCAATAGTATCGCCTAGGAACGACACTGTCAATGAAATCAACAATCTCATTATGCAAAGAGTTCCCGGCCAAGTCAAAACCTATAAGTCGATTGACACAGTCACCAATGTTGACGATGTCGTCCACTTTCCTCAAGATTTTCTAAATTCGCTTAATCCTTCTGGCTTGCCACCTCACGAATTGTCATTAAAAGTCGGTACTCCTATCATGCTTTTAAAGAATATAAGCGCTCCTAACATGTGTAATGGCACAAGATTGCTCATTAAAGACTTGAAAGAAAATTTGATTGTCGCGACCATCCTCACCGGTCCAGCAGCCGGCCAGCTGGCAAACATCCCGAGGATTCCCATGATTCACACGGATTTTCCAATATCTTTCAAACTGTTGCAATTTCCCGTAAAAACATCGTTCGCGATTACTATTAATAAGTCCCAGGGTCAAACTTTATCTTTGGTTGGAATCGACCTACGAAAAGAGTGTTTTTCCCATGGCCAACTATATGTTGGTTTATCACGAGTTGGAAGTCCCGAGAAACAGTAAGTTTTGCTACCAAACAATAACAGGACGTCAAACATTGTCTACAGAGAATGTCTTAGCCAATAACATATTAAATACTGCTATCTCAGATAAATTGCATTGTAATATAATGTATATTAATATGAAAAATTATAAAAAAGTAAAAAAATATGAAATAAAAATACCAAAAAACTTTAAATTATAAATTATTTAATTAATTATTAAATTATAATGTGCTTTTTTAATGCTTTAGGAGAGTTTACGCAACCTAATTAACGCCGGGTTAAGCAGTTTTTTTATCTTAATTGCACCCGTGCGAAGCCGGGGCGGGTCGCTAGTTATATATAATTTGTGCTACTCTTTTCCATTATTTTTTTGTTTCATTGTAAAATCAGCTGTGCAATTTATTTGACTTTTTGTTCCAGACACTGAAATAAAAAGCAAATTCAACTTGCTCTGATTTTTTTAATTAGTTTAATGAGAAAAGTGCCCTTATTTTTCAAATTTAAATAATAATTTTTAATATAAACGTATCATTTTTCATTATTTGAATTATAATGATCTTAAAGGTAAAGTGGGAGAGAAACAATCGTTGTTTGAATACCAAGTACATCAAATAAAATACAAAAATTATATTGCAAGCAATATTACTTGCAATATTACTTGCAATATTACTTGCAATATTGCTTGCAATATTACTTGCAATATTGCTTGCAATATTACTTGCAATATTACTTGCAATATGCCTTGCAATATTACTTGCAATATTGCAAGCAATATTTTAATGTTTTATAACTTTTTTTCGTGTGTTTCCAAAATGGCCCTTGTTGCATCCAGCTCCTCAAATTTAATGAATCTCGGCATTGTTGTTGACACCATTATTTTAAAAATAAATGAAGTAGATAAAATTTAGCGTTTGAAACTGTTATTTTTCTCTGGCGTTTTGCAATATGGCTGTCGAGAGTCTGATTGTAGTATTAGTACTGACTTATCTTTGTGCACAAATCATGCGTACTTTTATGTATAAGGCACTGGGAAATCTGGAGAAATGTTCAACTGCCATACAAATCTAGGTAAATATTCTAGCTAGTTTATCATTTTATGATTGGTTGATTCACTATTTTACTTGGCTAAGTTCTTTGCAGGACCATCTCACTCGTTCTGCTTTAGAGTATTACAATCATCATTGGTCCAATGAAATTTAATATTTGGTTCATACATGTATAACAGTCTAAGATGAAAGAAAATCGTCAGACATGTGGACATTACTTTGAATCTTTGCAATCGTTCCACTTAACACGGTTTCGTCATCGTCTCCTTAATAGATTTTGAAGACCAGAAGAATAACACTCCCCAAAAATGTGTCTTCGTACAGAGTTTTTTTAATCAAACGCCACATAACTATCTACTATTGGCTACCTTCTTATGGCGCAGAGGTGCTGTATGAAGTAACAAAACTATGAAGAAGTGAACTTGAAACGGCACGAAACCAATATCAAACACAGTATCTGCTTTATGCTTGGTATAATACAGATTTGTTGTTGAGAACGTTAAGGGCGGGTGAGTAGATTTCAAATAATTATACTCTTATATGCTGCCACCCACCTGTGTCCATTTCCCCCGTCGGGTGCGCTTTGATATCGCCTGTAACTATAGAAATGAAGGCAAATATTACAAACGGGCCTCCACGTAAAACACGTACGCGTGCCGCGATAAGGCTATCGGGTCTCACGCCATTCCCTTCCTTGGAATATTGAATTTTCTGGTCATCCGCCTCTTTGTCATTAAGCGTGCTTCGTGGGGCTAAGAATGTTATTGGCCGGGTCATCTGATCTATATAAGCCGAGTGTCTGGAACCACGTACGGTCATTGGCGCCAGGTGGATGGTAACAGGAACGAGGAGGGAAAACACATTGACCAGCGAGCGTAGCTTGAGAGCATCATGCGAGTAGAGCGTGAGACTGTAGACTTTGGATTAGTTTTGGTGAATACGGCAATGGGCATTTTGATCGTATATGTGTAAGTAATAAGTGACAAGTAAGTGTCTGTGTGTAGTATAAAAACAGTGGAAATTATATTACAAAGAGATAGGCACTAAATATTACTTTTACTAATAGGAATATTAAGTGATTATAGTCCAGATAGGTCGTCTAAATTGTAAATTATAACTGCACGTATTTTTATAACATTGAAAATAACTTAAGAAATCAATGTATATATATTTATTTATTTTATTTTTATAAAATCATTTCACTGAAGAACTTGGATACGCCCCAGAAATTTTGTAGCAGTATATTCGCACTACTCCTGTCATTAAAACACAGTAGATCATTAAGAAACACAGTAGATCATTAAGAAACACAATACCGTAGATGAAACAAAGCACAGGCATGACAGGCAAAATGACTTTTCGCAAAGTTGAGAGTCTGTAAACGAATACTTCAATGTGAGTACTTACATACAGTAACTGAACATAGCCTATTTTATTCAATTGTAACTGCGAATTTTTTCAGTAGTAGGAAAATTTTCTTTAATGGTTTTTAGGGGAGCCGCGGCAGTGTAGTGGTCAGAATACTCGCTTCCCAACTAGGTGAACCGGGATCGTTTCCAGGCGGGGTCGCTCCTGAATTTTCGCATCTGAGAATCGTGGAGGACGATTGCGCTGGTCGGCGAGTTTTTTTCGGGGATCTCCCGTTTCTTTGCCCTTGCATTCCTGCGATGCTACGTACTCATCTCACTTCAACCTCATCGACTCTCAAGACCTCATGTTTAAGAGCGGCCCCAATGACTCAACACAACTCTCAACTCTACCATCTACTATCAATGACCGTGAATTCGAACACCCTCGACGGACATAGCTCAAAGTCTTAAGAATACAGATGAAATACCGCAGTTTCTTAAATGCGAATTTCAGCTGCAAACTCCAGCAAATTGGTGTCATCTGCCAGCAAAGTTCAGCGTCTGGTAACTTACTTGTCGAAACAACAGCCCAGGCTTTACGGAACATTTATTGGTTTCATTCAATAAACTCGTTTCTTGCAACACGTGGAGTGATATGTTTAATATTTACTGAACGATTCAGACAATACTCCTCATGGGACTAGGAATGTAAAATCTTTGCAATGTCAGGTTTAGGTTAAGTAATAAACACGGTGGGTATATTCCACCGCGCTAGGATATTAATTTGAAGGCAGAGTCCCACCCGCCATCTTAGATTTATGGAATTTTTGCCATACTCTGGAAATACAGTTTTGTATCAGGTTGTTTGGAACGACAGAGCACAGAGCATTACCTAAAGCATTGTCTAAGATCAGTATTTCTTGATTACTGTTAATATCGTCGCATGTGTATTCGTCCGCAAGATATAATCTCTCGTTTCGCCTCGACAGTTACCAGCCGAAAATTAATAAATTTAGCGAAGCTGTGGCAGCTCGATAAAGTTTGGGAAGCTGTTATTTAGGTAATTTCGTGGGGGAAATTTCAATAGAGCCTCTGAAATAGAAGCTTTGGAGAAATATCAATAAACCCGAAATGGCGGGTGGGAATCCGCCTTAAGGTTAAGATTAAGTATATATTTTGATTATTATGCCAAATGAGAGTGTTTTTAAATATGCTCACGTTACCGTGAATAGCCTATAGCTGGTTCCGCCTTCCCGGCGATAGAACTACGTTGCTGAGTATTTGAAATCCTGTTTTATTTGACAAAACGAACAAACGTGTCACGTGATTGTTTACCTACGAAAAGACATGCCCAAAACGAAGACGGAATGGTAACCCTCTAATATACTAAACAATTTATTTTGCAGACCGCCTTTTTTTAAACATACTAGCCGGATACGAGTCAAAACTACGATAGAAGTCTGTATTGAACTTTGCTACAAACTTTCCATCAATAACATGACAGGAATGACACCGCTGAAAGTCTCATAGTTACATCCAGTACTACGGGATCACTGCACTCCAGTTCAGAGCTCTGTGCGTAGCGGCAGAAGAACTCCTGTAGAGCATGCAATTGTGGTTCTTATAGCTCCTGCGCTTATCGGTCATTCAGTGAGACAAACGATGGATGCAGAATGCTGAATATATATTTCATGAAAAACTTCTCTCGCCTGCCGCCTGCTCAAAAACCCTGACGTTTAGGGAACGAAGGGTCTGTAGAGATCTGGCTTGTCGGATTTTGTATCGCAACATCGCGGACGCAGTGTCATTGGAACCTTCCCACACGCAGTACTGCATTTCAGAGATAAAAAGGGCTCGGTAGTAGCAGGCAGAGTGGGTGGAAGGGAGGCAGCTTGCTGTCAAACCACGGCTCATAAATCTGTCCGCAGATAACAGACCGCAGATACGCGTGCAGCCATGCCGTTCGCGCCAGATCACTTCGCAGCCATGGAGCGGGATGTCGCATTTGTCACGAGGGAAGTCTGCGGCGCTTGCATCTAGCGAGCTGTTACCTACCATTAGGCAATGTTGCCAGGTCATCGCAGGTGTCCCATTTCGTGGGACTTTTCCGAACAGGGAAATTTTTCATTAGATAAAGGAAGTTTTCTGCTTTAAATTATTATAATATGGAATATATTTAATAAGGCTTTATTCGCCATTTAAATTAAAGTTTTGTACACCAAAAATAAATATAATTTTAAAAATGTTGGGAATTAATCTTCTGCATATCATACATGGTTTATTTTTATTAAAGACAATTTAATTGATCAGTTCTATGTTTCATGATTATGTTTATTTCTATCAGCAATATTTACACATCCGTTGTGGAATAATCTAGGCTTTTCAAAAGCACAGGCAAATAGGACGCAACATTGTATTTTCCTCTGAGGAAAATGTCCAAACACTAGCTACACATCTGATAACGATAAGTTCAGGGGATGGCTAGACACTTTTGGAGGACAAAAAGGTACAAATCACGCATTGTGGTAAATAGCTGCGGCAAGAGTGATGGAGAAAGAGAGAAATGTTGATAAAATACACTACTGGGTTTGGCATCGAAAAAATACAATTTAATTTATACTATGGGACACTTTGCAGGTAAATGCGACATTTCTTATCTCAACTTAGGATTTTCAAACTCAAAACACAGAGTTTGTCACCCCTCGTGTTGAGGTGCGCGTTTGTGACGCAGTCTGTTCACGACTGGAAGAGACATTTAAAACAATCATTGAAATTACAGCCCAGGCATAACATGTCACACTGTTTTCTCAATTACTTGTATACCACAAATGTATAACACTGTGACTGAATTTAAAGTACTGTATTCTTTAATAAATTAAACTGTAACGTAGTATCTTGTATAACTTGTAGTATTTATTTTGTATTAAATACGAATTCAAAACAGTGGGAGCAGCGATGTGTTGGCAGCGGCTAGTAAGAAATAGTTCACAGATAAAATTTTAATTTAACATAGTTTTTTGTATGCCAATTGTAAATTAAACGCTGCCTATTGAAATATTGAAAAATTTAGGAAGCCCCGATGGTAAAATAATTCGTTGTTACATTTTAAAATAACAACACAAAATATCGTGCGTAGGCCGTAGTGACACGTGAGCCACTCCTTAACGCTCCACATCAGGGGACAAGAAAAACAGCCCAGTGCTTTCCGACAAAAGGAAAACCCCTGCTCCTGGCCACCAACATAATCACTAAGGTGCCCAGAGGAGGACGTGAAATGAAGTATCTCCACTCCCACGTGCAATCCTTCAGTGTATAAATAAATAATCATGTCCAAAATAATTATTAAACATCTAACTCCACTCTTTTCTTGTTCTCCATTCAGGTACACTGTTGTGAGTTTCTTTTAATACCCATAAAAAACAACAATACACAGAGCTCTCGTCAATAAATAAGTTAAAACATGAATGTGCACTTACAAAAAAGGTAGTAGGTATTAGTTAGTTTTTTTTTTTAACAAATAATAAAATTTCCTATCTGGTTTGGGTTTTTATTTGACTCTTTCTTCCTTCTTATCACACGCACAATGAGAAGAGATAAAATAAATATGATACTTAAACAAAACAATAATTGGTGTTATGAGTATTACAGTTGCTTCAAACTAGATACAGTTAACAGGCCCCTTTTATTAATTTTTTTTAACAACTTAAGGCGCGCCCGAAATTTACTATTTTAGCTACAGCTTCCACGCTTTCTTCTTTATTTCATTTTATGACCAACAAACTTAAAACTCATAAATAGAAAATTATTATGTTTGTCCACACTATTTCATGCCAAGACTTATAACAAGGTAAGTATTACATTTTTAACATGTTGTTTTCAAGGATATTTGATTCCAGAATAAAACATCGTACAGCAAATTGAAGGCAGCCACTGCCGTGGTGTCATGCAGTAATCTAATAATCACATGCAATAATGACATATTTCTGACCAAGTGATGAAAAGGCGGTGGCCGAGGAGTCGACACGCCACTGTTGCCTAAATCATAGCATGGGCCGCTGTCCCATCACTTGAATAGCAGGAGCCTGAGATCACATCACCAAGATGGCTAGGTCGCGTAGCCGGGGAACCACACTGAACTAAATCATAGCATGGGCCGCTGTCCCATCACTTGAATAGCAGGAGCCTGGGATCACATCACCAAGATGGCTAGGTCGCGTAGCCGGGGAACCACACTGAACTAAATCATAGCATGGGCCGCTGTCCCATCACTTGAATAGCAGGAGCCTGAGATCACATCACCAAGATGGCTAGGTCGCGTAGCCGGGGAACCACACTGAACTAAATCATAGCATGGGCCGCTGTCCCATCACTTGAATAGCAGGAGCCTGAGATCACATCACCACCAAGATGGCTAGGTCGCGTAGCCGGGGAACCACACTGAACTAAATCATAGCATGGGCCGCTGTCCCATCACTTGAATAGCAGGAGCCTCAGATCACATCACCAAGATGGCTAGGTCGCGTAGCCGGGGAACCACACTGAACTAAATCATAGCATGGGCCGCTGTCCCATCACTTGAATAGCAGGAGCCTGAGATCACATCACCAAGATGGCTAGGTCGCGTAGCCGGGGAACCACACTGAACTAAATCATAGCATGGGCCGCTGTCCCATCACTTGAATAGCAGGAGCCTGAGATTACATCACCAAGATGGCTAGGTCGCGTAGCCGGGGAACCACACTGAACTAAATCATAGCATGGGCCGCTGTCCCATCACTTGAATAGCAGGAGCCTGAGATCACATCACCAAGATGGCTAGGTCGCGTAGCCGGGGAACCACACTGAACTAAATTACAAGGGAAACGCAATAAATGAGCAGCGATAATGCAACAAACAATTACCCCGACCACTTACCAAAAGGTAAGTACAAATCACTCACCTAGGCAGTGAAGTAAGTCACTTACGCCATAAAAAAGCTTAAAGTAAGGTAGTAAGTATTTAAAACCAACTACATCTTGTGGAAGTAATAATCGTAGAAGACAGGGTCAGCACATTCCTTCACGCACGACAGTGACTGTACGATGTTCCAAACTCGCAACATGACCAGTCGATAATTATCGAAAAGCCATATTGAAATTTGGCCATTTGGAAGCCATTTGAAACAATAGAAAATTACACATTTCATTTAAACATAATAAACGTAATGACAAAACAAATAAAATGTTTTACATTAAATAAATTACACTAAAGGTAGCAAACAAGCGTAACACATTACAGCAAGGAAAATCATAAGTTTTATACAAATATTTTAAATTATTACAATATTAGTGCTGCCAGCTATCCTAGCGGCAGATAGACACAATTATAGAGACACAAAATACAGTTGTTTATAGAATAATGTGTTATGATACTGACAGTTTTTCTTTTTTTTTTTGCGCTGTTTATGGCAAATGAACATGAAGTATGGTTCAGAATTAACTCAAAGTGTAGAGTAACATTAAGAAAAGACAACAAAATATTGTGTACACTTAATACAGCGGTAAAATGAGTGATCTGAACTAATTGCTCAAATGAACATAACGACAGTATTTGTTATATGTTTGGGGTGCTGCTCTCTGAAGTGAGAAGCGGCAGATAAATAAATGCGTAATGTAGTATATTACTGATTTACTAATTGGCAAACAAGAGTGAAATGAAAACGATATCTTTATCGTCAGCGATAAAGGACTTTGCAAAAGCAATAGTAAAAAAAAATTAGGTTAGCAGAGATCATGCCGTAGAATGTCTCACACGGTGTTTGTTTGATCGACTGAGGAAGCAACTGTCGGCTGCGGATGTATTCTGTAACTCGTTACCCTCGAACAGAATTATTTCGGTAGAACTCGAATTCCATAGGATGTAACGACAGTTGTGTATCGACGATGCGATTCTGTAACGCCAGTGGAAAAGAGTGTACCGAGAATTGTCGTTACATTTTCTGATACCAATCGTTACAGCTAAACGGCGTTTAACACAGTTAACCGGCCAATTACCGTTCACGAGATGTGAACAAGAGCGCACTTAAAGAGAGGTAGCAAAAAATAAAGTCATAAAGTAATTGTTACATTCACAAGCATATATTTTTGGACTCATTAATGATCAGAAAGAATGTAAAATACACATGTAGAACGTGTAAAATACTCTATAATGTTCTGCTGTACGCCCTAGAGATTTCTGCCACCATGGCAAATCGAAACATTATTCACCGAAATACACACATGTATATGGGAAGTAAGAAAGGAAGGTGGTTGGATTGCACCGTATATACAAAGTATTAACATGTCGTTTTAATGCACCATACATTTTAGATTCGAATACCAAACAATTAATTTTATCAACTTGTAAGTTACTATGTGCAAATTCGTTATACTCTGAGGCATTTTATGTTTCACGTTCAAATCCCAACTGCTAAAATTTTTTTAAAGTTATATAAAAAAATATTTTTATGTATTTAAAACACGAATCTTATGAAATAATGAATTTTACTAATTTCCTTACAACATATTAAAATATCTCAATAAAGTTCGGCACGAAATGGCAGCTAGTGTTGGGACAATACGGATACTTCTTCGCAGCACTTACAGTGTTATCATTCAAATATAACCTATGTGTTAAACAAAACTACCAGAATACTTACAATGTTTATCTATATAGTAAGCATAGCAGAATATAAATTACAAACCTAGGTATAAGTAAATTATATTTGCTTATTCTGACAAACGTTTAAGTTTAGTACAACTATTGTGGTTTAGTCGCATTATTAATATTGTTGTATTTAAATATATTAATCAGAATGTAATGGTAAACTATCAGTACAATAAATAACCTATGAAATACTTAGAAAGTACGTGGGATTGAACCGGCGAACCTGAAATTGAATTAGACCACGACCACGACGAATCACAATGCTTACCGGTACGCCACCACAACACCACTAAGTTTACTTCACTTAGTAGTTGTAATTATGTTTATGGTAACGTTAAGTGTTAATGTATACCCATGTCAAACTATTTCGTGTTTGGGAATAAAATTAGCATTATGTGTACATAAAATTGCTTTACAAGGTGTAAGAGCTAGATTAAGTTACACATAGAATCGCTTTTGTGCTTTGAAATTTAATTCGAGTGTTTTTCAGCTTACGATGTTAAAGCTGTTCACATATACCCGCCATTTTGCAAAGTTACACGAAGTGCACACAACAGCTATCGTCGACTGCGACTGTTTTAAATGAAGCGTATTTCACTGGCTTTCTCTAATTTGGCTCACTTCACTCTAGTTTACTTTTAGCGTGTAGGAAAATTGTCCAACATACTACTGCTTATTTACGGACGAATCGAATCAGTAGGCTACAGAGGGGTCTCGTACCCCTCGCTACGAGGATTTTCGTTAACGTACCAACATTTGTAGGTAAAAAGAAGTTACAGAATCGCTCTTCAATAACATAAACGATTTTTCTTGTTAACATACTTTACCAATCGTTATATGACAGCAAACGAGTTACAGAATACTGCCGCTGGGAGGAGCTTGTCGCTCTCTCTCTCTCTCTCTCTCTCTCTCTCTCTCTCTCTCTCTCTCTCTCCCCCTCTCTCTCTCTGTCTTTGTCTCTCTCCCTCGGGAAGTTTCTTATCGTTAGTAGTAGCCGAAATTATACATGTTTAAAATGTTAGCATATGCCATACTTATATCAGCAAAATAATGATTTTTGAATTTGTAATTTACAACTGAAAAGAGGTTTTAATGTTTGAATACTTATTTTAATGTACTTACATGTGATTGCGGGAGTGTTGCAAATGTAGAGCTAAGGTTGGCAGTCGTGGCGAGTGGCTATATGACATGGAGTTTTGTTGCTGAGTGTGCAACGAAGCGTTAATATTTCGCTTACTGCGAAAAATACTTCAGATTACAACAAGTGTGTACAAGTGTTTTTAATCCTACCTAAGCAAGTTACGATGTCATAAATCTGTGTTTTTACGGCAGGAATAAATTTACTGTTACGTGCGTAAACCGTTACGTGTTAAAGGACTGAAAGGCCGTGGCTGCTTCAATTTTTTTAGTACGAGTTGGCGAGCCCGCAAATCCCGCTACGCCAGCGTGAGCACCTTCACAGTTCTGTGTGTCCTCCGGCATGGATGTTAGTAGCTAAGACGGTTGGAGAGTCGGATGCGTCTCAGGGCAAGCCCTATACGCCTTAGGTCGGGTTTAATTATTATAATGGGAGCATGCATCGCGGCTAAGCAGGACTGTAGTATCATGGCCACAATTGTAGCCATGTGCAGACCCCGAAAGAAGAAGGGTCTGAATGGAAAAGCATAGCAAACCAGGCAAAGCGGAGAGGGCCGTGGAAAATCTATGCGAGAGTCGCGGAGGATAAAATAATTTCTTTTGCCTGGATTAGGGCTGGATAAAGTAGGGTATTTGTTGGTTCGGGAAGAAAGACTTCTGTTGGTTTGATGAGGAGTGAAATGAAATGAGATTGCAGCTGGTGTGTATTGCGGGGGACAGAACAGCACCGCGCGCCTATGCCAGTCATCGTGTGGGCGCAGGCAGCCTTGAAGTTGAGCTACTGTCAATACTGCCGTGTAGGCGAACCAGCACTGCAGTATCGACAGCAACTGAAGATGCAAGGCCCCTCTGCTTCTCTTCGAGTGCGTCGGAAAACCGGACAGCTCAGTCATGACACCGACTCCATCTTCGCCCTTCCGCGCCGCCGGCAGTATCTTCATTACATGGGTGAAGGTAGGGCGAGTTCTTTCGGGGAGCCACCCTCTCCCCATTCACCAAAATAGCCCCTCGGTCTGGGAAACGCGAGACATCCGGGGCCGACCAGTGGTGGTGGCGAATACGCTGGCCCAGGAGTGAAGGCTGACATCGGGGTGCTTTCAAGGTCCGATGCATTCCTATCCATTCAACACGCATCCGCAGGTGGTAGTCCCCAGAATCCAGCAGTGAGGATCGCTACACTTGGCATTTTTCAGCACCTCGAGATCCCTCTACCCGCCTTGATCGTTGGGCCGCCTCCAGCAGATGCGCTTCTCCATCTCGTACTGAGCTGCCCAGGTTCCTGACGCCCACGACGACAGCGCTCTCGCACTGGCCAGTTAGTTCGTGGGTTGGTATTTGATTATTTCCAGCCACCCCAGAGCCTGGGGATCCCCTATTCACCACCTGGGGACGCCGCACCAAAGCTGCCATGGTCTCATCGCACTCGTAAATGCACCTCGCTTTCGCTGGTCCTCAAGTCGCGGGCAGTTCCCAGCGAGCAAGCAGCCACGAGCGCGATGTTCATCCCACGACAGCATAGCTCACAGCTTAGCTCGTGGTCGTTAAGAGGGTTATATAGGGAAGCCGTGACATCGATTTCTGTTCCAACAGCCCAGAACTGAGCTCCTTGAGGGGTTACTATTCAGGGGTTAGTCGTTACCGGGCACGTCACGCGGTAGCCAGCGAAGTGGAGGAGATTAAATCATTTTACCCTTTCTTCCTCGTGACCAGTGAATTTTAGGAGTTGCAGAGAAAGGACAGCAGTCTCTACAGAACCAGTTTTGATAATCTCCTTGTGTTTGACCTTCGCCCCGTCACAGCTGCATGGTGCTTCATATTCACGTACAATCAACTTGTGTATACGCTATTTAATGTACAGTGAGCACTTATGAATGCCCTCTCCTTTGGAATAAAATAAATAAATATATTATATTTTAGCCTTAGACTTTAACTTCCGAGAGCCGTGGACTATACACACTCTGCTTATTATTAACATATCAATATTCATTTTAAAATTTAGTTAAAGGATAAAAAATGGCTGTAAGAGAAGTAACTAGGGCTTCAAAAGCTCTCTATTTGCTGTGAGCAGTCTATAGTGGGGTGCATCTTTAAAGTCCTCTGCCGGCAAATAGTCTACACAACTCGTTACTGCAACTTTCTAATACAAAGCAAGACTTGATTTTCAATGCCAAGATTACATACAACAAACAAGCCAAAACGTCAAAAAAAAATTAATTCGTTATCAAGTTGCAAGAATGAGGGAGGCATATATAAAAAAATATGCAAAATAATTGTAGATGAGGTATTATTTTAGATACTTTATACTTTATTTTCGAGTTGTTATATCACAGCACAATACAACAAACGATTACATCAACTATTAAATTTGACATTTAGAAGTCGTGGCAATCACTCTTGATTAATGACAATGAATAAGTTTAATAATACAAAATACAGTGTGAAGAAAATTCAAAACGTTCTTATAATATTTAAAATGTCAACTATCAACTTTCCTTCACGTACAGTACAGAAAATATCACAAATTATTAAATCAAGAACAGTAAAAAATTGCTTGAAATCATTTCGCTTCATAACAGTAATGTTTGGGACTCCGGCAATACTATTCGTCGCACTTAAACAATTGCAACACATAATGCTATATTTAATTGTAAAAAGTGATATCTTTTTTGACAGTGCGAGTAAAAAAATACATGTAATAGGCACCTAAGATAAAACTTAATATTGTTCTCTGGGGTGCAGCAACAAGAAGGGTGTGGGCCCCCCCCCCCCCCACAGGGCAGGGGCCCATTATTCTTGCATAACACTGCAATAAAAGTGCAATGAAATTTACGACACGTTTTCGTGGAATATGATAAGCTAACGTCATATTTTAACTATTAAGCACTGTTCACTTCGTGTTATTTTTATAAACATGGAAACACGTATTTCAAGACGTATATTTTACATAATGGCATGTTGTAAATATGCAATATTTCCCTTGAAAATATACAAAAGTAATTTTTGCAACTATTGTAAATAAGACTTGTGTTTGTAAAACCTACAAAAATATTTTCTTGGAATGTCAAAAGTTTGATGTTTTTATTAATACCTGCTAAGATAATGAGACTGCAATTAAGATGCAATTTTATAACGCTGTATTTTTCGAATCTTTTAATTTACTAAACAAACGATCATCCACACGTATAGAAAGAAGTGGGTAGTATGTATAATGCTGATTTAGTAAGTTACCTAACTTTTTGAATGCACTCTGGATTTTCTTTGTCCCTACGGATATTACAAACGCATGAGAACATATTGCAATCAACTCTGTACTGTTTGAATTTCACCATTTTTGTTTTTAACCATTTCCTTAGCCTCTGAAATTTAAAACGTATTACGATTGTCCATGATTATAGTGTGTCTGGGATCTAATAACTCGGGCACCATACAGTGATAGTAAAATTGTAAAATTGTGTGTTCCATTTTTTTCTTTCCAAAATGGGTCATCTCTTTCAATTATGTCACAAATATCTTTTTCTTCAGATGTCCAGACAGCGAAAATGCAGTCATCGCTTTCTGCAATATGTAACTGGTAATGCACTTGGTAACAATATTTGTAATTTTTCTCAGTTCAAATTTATTTCCTTGCCTGTTAAGATATCGTGTTTTCCCTGCTTGCGCTGCCAAATCAACATTCTTACAGATTACTGATGATGGACATTTAATTTCCACGTTCCCTGTGTTTCCGCTCAAACCATCTGGTGTAGAGCCCAAAAAGAGAAATTCTTTTTCTATGACCAAACCGCACTTCTCAACATTTATTCCTATTTGTTGTTCAAGTTGTTTATTAGCACCTTTTTTTTCGATTTCCTGCCATAGTTTACTGAAGGGACCTTCACAATATCGGAAGAATAAAGTATGTTCTGGACCAGCTTGACACAGCTTGTTGTTCTCCTTCGACACACTTTTCCAAAGCTAGAAACTGTGAGCATTTTCCTCTTCATTTCAAGCCACTGCCCACTTCCTAACTGAAGAACTGCACTTCTTTCAGTTTGACGACGATCTTCTTCTGACATCTCTAGATTCTTCAAAAATTTGTTCTCTTCCTCTTTATACATATCTGGATCCATGTCAGGTCTTTGACAGTTTGTTCCATAATCCTTGTCTCCGAATAATGAGATGAATGACTTTTTGGCTTGTTTCCTTTGGGATCTGGCAGATTTATTCCTCTTGGACTAACGAGCTCTAGTTCCTTGACGTCTAAATACTAAACGTTTTGCCATTCCATTCTGGCTTATAAATTTAAACATGGATTTGTGGAGTACATAATGGGTAGTTTTGGTATTGTGTTCTATAACAGCATCTGCAAATCTACCCTGATATGAGAGTTTTGTAGAGTAATTTACTCTTTTCTCGCCAGAAAATATAACTACAGTTACATTGAACTGTTCTACAGTGTTGTTGTCTACATCATGGATCGAGCTATGGGAATGAGATGCCAAGTATGGAGCAGCTTTGGTGATGTGAGAATACATGCCACTGTGTATTAAATCTGGAACAACATTCTGTTATCCTTCCTTTGGCCCCGAATAGAAGTAACCTAGCTCAGTATAATCGTTATGTACACCGAACACGTGGCTTGGACCATTTTCGATGTCACACTTAGTTGCAAGACATTAGTGCTCGTCACATTAATGAGATTTCCTGTATAAAATAGTTTCGTGTACCCCAGAGAACATCTTACTCATTTTGCTAGAAACAACTTTCTTAGTGTTGGAATTCCTTGAGCAGTATTTTTCACTCACAGTTATTATTTTTTTGCTATAGTTTCTAAGAAAATGGTTTCTACACTCGTTTTTTTGACTGTCAAATTTTGATAAGGGTTTGCATCAAGAGTATTTGTACACACTATTAGTGGGAGCGTGCCAGTCCAAGACTAAGAGGCGAAGGACGATGTCCTCGACAATCTTGCACGATAAGGCCAATCGCAGTCCCATAAGATTCACCTGGAATGGGTTTCATCTCACCTAGAATAACCCCTTAAACTCTTCAATTCGCCTACATGCTCTGCAGTTAACACCACACACACTCCACAATCACTCCATAGCTCCGACATAGTGCCATAAAATTAATCTGGGAAGGGTTTTATCTCACTTGCTCTACATCCACAATCACATCCACAATCGACTCTGCATGCTCCAACCCCTTCATCTGCATAAACAACCACCACTTCCTTCACAAACCATCCTTCACAACAAGATGTGTTGTGATTAGTTCGGCTTAGATCGGATCCCTGCTGCGAGATTCTAGGCTCCCTTCTCCTCTGGTTATTTATTCTGGATACCTGCTATACTATCACTCCACCCTGCCCTCTGCTGTACAGTAATTGCTTAATCCCTCCCCCAAACCCCCTCCCCTCTAACATTCCTTTACAGCGAGGTAGGCTGTATTAAATTATATACATACTTGCTTGTTAGATGATGTCATCATCGGCCACCAGCCAACTTGTAGAGTTACTCGTTAGAAGGTGCGCAAGTACAACCAATCGAACTCTGTTCCAGTACTCACATCAGCAACTTGATAACGCCAGTGTGTCTTGATGTCGCCATAGCCCGCTACGTAGCGCGCAAGTTATTGCAATGGCTGCTAAATGAACTGTATGTTGCTCACCTGCCACAGACACTGTATTGGTTATTTCTATTATCTGTTACTACGAGCGCTAGGGTCCTGCTTAACCTAAATAATGATTAATTATACATGCTATATGCAGAAATCTTATACACTATAAAAAACTTCACATCCTTGTGGACTTGAACAGGGGACCCATAGGTCGCTAGATTGACTAACGCTCATCAATCTGAACCACTGAAACATAAGTTGAAATTTAAATCTTAATAAGGTATAACATAAAAGAAAACACCTACAAACTCATACATTCAAAACCAATTTGTAGTATATATCATGATTGAACAATTAATTATTTAAAATGTGTTTTCATCAATTAATTAGGTATTTAAGAAATATTTATATATTTAAAGCATAAAATTTTCTAAGAAATATGTATGAAAATATATGTACACAAACTCTTATTTAAAGATTTTGTTTGTGGCTTCACAGCAGCCAAATATTAAAAACAAAATTTTATAGAAAAGTTATGTGTTTAAATGAAATATATATATATATATATATATATATATATATATATATATATAATTTTTTTACAAAATAAACAAAATCAAGCGACGTATCAAAAGATTCTTATTTTTTTTAGACAGATAAGAATATCTAGTCAGATAAATTATTTTGTGACTATAACAATCACCATCTTGAATTATAGTACACATAGAGGAAATATTAATTTTATTTTTAATTAATTATGTAACCACTACGAACATCAAATGAAAACACCACTTAGCTTACAACACGGCCTATTTACCTTAAACCCTTTCTCACAAGGTCAATTAAGCGTTTAAGTCCTTTTATAAATGTAGTTAGTAATAAACTCACCAAGTACATACTCATCAAAGACGTATTTACCCAAATAATGTTATTTTATTTCCGATTTTAGCCATATTTTAATAGTGACTTGTGTAGGTGCTAGGCTTAATAAATGTAATGTTAATGTTTTATTTGGGTTCGATTCTCGGTCAGGATACGTAACATTATTTCATCTCTGATTTTAACCAAATTTTATTTGTGTGTTGTGTATATGCTAGACTTACATAATGTAATATTAATTTTGTATTCGGGTTCGATTCTCGGTCAGGGTACGTAATTTGGTTTCATTTCCGTTTCAACCATAGTTTATTTGGGAGTTGGGTAGGTGGTAGGCTTACTTGATGTAACGTTAATTTTGTATTTGGGTTCGATTCTCGGTCCCTTGATATTATTTCATTTACGATTTTTAAAAAAATTTATATATGAGTTGGGTAGGAGCTAAGCTTACTTAATATAATGTTCATTTTGTATTTGGGTCCAATTCTTGGTCAGAACACGTAATATTATTTCATTTCCGATCTTAACAAAATCTTATTTATGAGTTGGGTAGATGCTAGGCTTACTTAATGCAATGTTAATATTGGACATGGGTTCGATTTTCGGTCAGGACACGTAATATTTTGTCATTTCCGATTATAGCCAAATTTTATTTGTAGATGGATAGGTGCTAGGCTAACTTAATTTAATGTTAATTTTGGACTTTGGTTGGATTCTTGGTCAGGGCACGTAATAATATTTCATTTCCAATAAAAAAAAAAAAACTACATTTGGGAGTTGGGTAACTGCTAAGCTTACTTAATGAAAAGTAAATTTTGGAATTGGGTTCGATACTCGGTCAGGGTACGAAATATTTTTTTCATTTCCAATTTTATCCAAGTTTTATTTGTGATTTGGGTATGTGACAGGCTCGCTTATTACAATGTTAATTTGGGATTTAGGTTCTATTCTCAGTCAGGGTACATAATATGATTTAATTTCCTATTTTATCAAAATTTTATTTGTGTAGTTGGTAGGTGCCAGGCTTACTTAATGTAACGTTAATTTGGATTTGGTTCAATTCTCGGTCAAATCTAAAAACATTATTCCATTTTCAAATTTAACCAAGTTTTATTTGTGTTTGCTAGGTGCGAGGCTTACTACAAGTAATGCTAATTTTGGATTTGTTTCGATTCTCGCTTAGGCCATGAAATATTATTTTATTTCCTAATTTAACCAGATTTTATTTGTGAGTTGAGTAGGTACTCGGCTTAATTAATGTGTTAATTTTGGATTTGTATTCGATACTAAGTCAGGGTATGTCATATTATTTCATTTCGATTTTAACCAAATTTTATTTGTGTGTTGGGTGGGTGATATGATCACTTATTGTAATGTTAAATTTGGATTTGGGTTCGATTCTTGGTCAGGATACTTACCTTTCGGATTTTAAACAAATTATATTTGTGAGGTTGGTAGTTGCTAGCCAGCAAACACGACCTGTCGGCAAAATGTCGGCAAAGTGTAGGCAAATTGTCGGCCCGATACCTGTACTGCCAGCAACTGTCGTTTCAATATCAGAAGACAGCCATCTGACAATGATATGACGTCTTTCTTTAGACAGTATGTTGGCAGTTAGAAAAAGACAACGACCAAATGAATTTTTTTTTGGTAAACAGATGGATATCACCTAAATTTTGTCAGCATGATACCTCACAGCCAACATGTCGCCAATAGTAAATATAATATTCTGGTCCGATTCCGCTATAGCATCATTTTTTACGGTTAGCTGGCCGACATCTTGTTTATTCTAGCCCGCTAACGTTTTCGAGACATGGATGTTTATCATGATAAAGATACAAATATTATGTAATTTTGCCAACAAACTTTTGAAAAGTGTTTTGAATAGGCAAGACGTTAGCAAGCTGTTATCTGCAAGACGTCTGTTTTGATACAGTATGTTTGCCGTTAGATAAAAGACAATGGCCCACTGTATTTTTTTTTGGATGACAGATGAATATCGCCTAAATTATGTCGGTGTGGTATCTCACAGCCAACATGTCACCAACAGCAAAAATTTTATTCTGGCCTGATTCCGATAAAGCAGCTTTATTTTTGCGGTAAGCTGGTCATCTTATTAATTCCGACCCGCTAACGTTTTTGAGACATTTCTCTTTATCACAATACAGATACTAATATGATGTCCCTTTTCCGACAATTTTTTCGGAAAGTGTTTTTTGAATAGGCAAGATGTGTGCTAACTGCTAACGGCATGATGCCATTTTGAGACCATTTGTTAACCATTAGCATATTTGTTTTCATGGTTATATATGTCATATTGTAGCCCATAGCATTTTTATATTGAAATATTTTTCATTTGTACAACCATGCGACAGATATATTAAAAACTAACAAAAACTGTTGTTTTTGCAAGCCTTTGAAGAAACGAAGATGCAGTTTTTTTATAATCATTATTTCATAATTATTTGTTATATTTTCATGAAATTTATACATTTATTTATAATAATTTCTGTAATGCTAATTTGAAATTACTGGAGAGTAACAGCAACTTACCCCCTGGTGTATAGGTTAGCATGCTGGACTGTCAACTCAAGGGTATTAGGTTCGAATCCTGCATATGGGAAGCAAAAAAAAAATCCATTTCATATTATGTGTTGAGGACTAAATGAAATGAATATATGTAAAGAAGAAATAAAAGTTACTTCAATTTAATCGAAAGTTATGGTTTTTTTCTTTGTTATACAGCTTATTTCTGGACATCATGCCACTGCAGAGGCCCGGCGTCTCGTCGCCATACAGCCGCCGCAGGCACGGCATCTTGCCGCCATCCAGCCTCTGCGCCCCCCCCCCCTCCTCTAGGCATCTTGCCACCATCTAGCCGCTGCAGCCCCCCCCCCCCGGCATATTGCCACCATCGAGCCGCCGCAGGCCCGGCGTCTTGCCGCCTTCCAGCCACCGCAGGCCCGGCGTCTTGCCGCCTTCCAGCCACCGCAGGCCCGGCATCTTTCCGCCATCCAGCCGCTGCAGCCCCTCCCCCCCCCCGGCATATTACCACAATCCAGCCGCCGCTGGCCCGGCGTCTCGTCGCCATCCAGCCGCCGCAGGCCCGGCGTCTTGCCGCCTTCCAGCCGCCGCAGCCCCGGCATCTTGCTGCCATCCAGCCGCTGCAGCCACCCCCCCCCCCCCATCAGCAGGCCGTCATTATGCCGCCATCCAGCCGCCGCAGGCCCGGCATCTTGCTGCCACCCAGCAGTTGTAGATTCCGAAACTTGTCGGCAAGCTTTTACCGGCCCGATTCTGGCCCGTACTTTTCGTCTATGTTGGGCTGGAATACATTTTGTATCTTGGCGTTAGCGGTACAGTGTATTTTTGACACTGTCGGCAAACAGTCGGCCGCCATTTCATATTTCCATCAGGCTGCTTCCAGCATAAGACAGCGGGCCGGTATTATCTGGCTGGAGTTTGTCGGTTATCTTTTACCGGCCCGATTCCGGCACGTATTTTTTGTGTTTGTTGGGTAAGCTTATTAATTTAATGTTATTGTTGGTTTTGTGTTCGATTCACAGTCAGGTCAATTAATATTATATCATTTTTTAATTTAAACAAATTTTATTTGTGAATTTGCTAGGCCTACAAGGCTTACTAACATTAATGTCAATATTGTATTTGGGTTCGATTCTCAATCAGGCCACATTATATTATTTTATTTCCCAATTTAACCATAATTTATTTGTAGGTTGGGTGGATGCTAGGTTTAATTAAAGTAATGGTAATTTTTTATTTGTTTTCGATACTTGGTTCCGGGTACATAATATTATTTAACTTCTGATTTTAACCAAATTTTATTTGTGAGTTGGGTAGTTGCTGGGATTAATTTATGTAATGTTAATTTTGGATTATTTTGTTTGATTCTTGCTCAGGGCAAGTCATATTATTTCATTTCTGATTTTAACCTAAATTTATTTATGAGTTAGGTAGTTGCTAGGCTTACTTAATCTAATGATAATTTCGTATCTCGGTTCAATTCTCGGTCAGCTCAAATAATAATATTTTATTTTATAATTTAACTAAAATACTTTTGTGGATTTTGTAGTTACTAGGAATACTTAAAGTAATTTTATTTTCGGATTTGGGTTCCATTCCTACTCAGTGCATGTAATATTATTCCATTTCCGATTTTAACACATTTCAAATTATGAGTGGAATAGGTGCTAGGCTAAATAAATATGATGTTAATTTCGGATTAGAGAGTTCGAATCTCGGTCATAACACCTATTATTATTTTTTTTTTTTTTTTACGAATTTTATAAAAAAAATTGTTTTATTATTACTCCTGCTTAGTAGAGTTGTTTTAGGATTTTTGTTCGATTATTGGGCAGAAAATATACTATTATTATTACTTTAATTTAGAATTTAACAACATTTTATATTTGTATTGGATTACTGATTGCAGTAATTAGCGTAATATTATTTGCAAATTAATAAGATCGATTTCTAGGCGACTCACTTAACATAAAAAAATCCTGGGAAATATATTCTTACAATTTCCCTAAAGCATGGTGTCTACTGCTCCACTAACATGTTATATGTTCGATGTAAACTGTTGTAGGCCGAGAATGGCGGAGGGAACGCAGTTAAATGATGTAATCGGATGATTATGTAATTGTGTAACTAACTTTATCGTGAAACTCCATTCTTGCATAAATATGCAAAGAATATTTACTAGGTATGCAAGTAAACACATTAATAATAAACAACTAAAAATCCACCAAAGCAATATATCCTCTCAGGAAAACAGCCAAACTTCTATTGTAATTTACCTTTTCATTTGATTCAGAATTTGTAATTAGTATTAATATTATTAGGGGTGGAATGTATAACACTTATACTATGCTACCATTCTGTGCACACTTGTTAAGTATGCACATTATATGTAGAGCGACATATTTCCGCTCCCAAGGAATGGAAGCTCAAGATTAAATCCTTGCCGTTAACATGTTGTCCCTAGGATATTGTGAAGCCAGAACAGTTGCTGCTTTATTCCTGTCAGGTTAACGAACTCTAACAGGAAAAACAATCTTGAATGCGGTTTTAAAACATTACCAACACCCATAGACAGAAGAATATTTCAATAAATTACTCTGATAAACCATTTCATCATGTAATAGCAAAACACACACTCAAGCACGCACATACACACACTTACACAACTCATTTGCACATACCATACCAAAAATTGTAAAGCCCTATACCATCAAACTTTAAAAGCAAAACTAATACTTGACAACTATTTTAACACAATATATATCACAAATGAAAAAACTCCAACATCTGTCTTCCAATTCACACTATCACACATATTTAACTAAAAGTATAATTATATACAAACAAACTTTTCCAAATTTACATTTTGTAAGTAACTATATAACATAATTTAAAACCAAATTAAAATCCAAATAAAACACTCGCTACACTCAAATCGTGCTACCCCATACTACAGCAATCAAAACATGCTTATTACATAAAAACTCAATAAACAAAGTATGTTTGTTAAGATCTGCTCTTTTTAAGAGTCGATTCGATCGTCCCAGAATACTTAGATCTTATCTGCATAGCAAGTATTTAAACAATTAAACCTTCTTTCATCTCACATGAAGCTTAAGTGTTGTTTATATGTAACTATATTAACCTACTTCGAAAAGCATCAAAATTCAAGCATACATACTGATTTAGTCAATACTTCAACCTAAATGCAGGCATTTACAGGTATATTAACATATTCTTTGTTTCAAATCCCAATGAGGTAAATACGTTTATATGAATTACTATGTGCGATATTTGTTTAATCACACTCATCTTTATTATTTAACATTAAATAATTATTTAAAATTAATATTATTTATATCTATCATTAAGTTTAAAACATGCTAATCTAATATAGTGCAATAACACATGTGCTAAGATATAACTACGCAACAAACATCAACCTTACATAATGCTAGTCGGTGCATTACTGAACATACCCTATCATAACCAGTCATTTAAATCTTTTTATTTATTCTAGGAAGACTGTTTCGTGAATGGCTAACAAATTCTCGCAAACTTCCGAAGAGCACCATGTATAATTATTACCAATGGTACTTAACATTTTGAGAAACTTAAAAAAAATTTATTGAACATGAGAGGTTAGGCTTACTTCGGGAGTGTTGAGCAAACATGTTATCAATCATCAAGAATAGAATATGTTTATCCACATAACAAAAATTCATATATAGTGAGAATATTTACATATAAGTCCTACACGCATTGATTGCGGTTCAAGAATTATAAAGGTTAAGTAGATATTACTTTTAATCGCGTATCAAGTAATTTAACCAAAGTATTGGTCTAACGGATATCAAACTGCAAGTAGTATGGATGCAATGAGATGAAACCAATTTCCCATCGACAGATGAAAAACCAAACATTAAAAATCAAGAACTATGGTTATGAGAACATTCTCATTGCTTCATTGTAAGTCGAACACACTTTTTAGCACTAGTATATAATTATTGAATAATTAACACAATTAATTTAACCTTAAGTACCATAAACAATGATAACTTCCAACTAACATATGTTTGATATTATTCATAACTTATATACATGGCATCTTGCAAAACACTACACAACAAACACCTAAACAATATGCCTCTCAATAAACTATCACACTATAATCAACCCATACATCGTTCATCATCTTTCTACACAAATCTATCACAGCTCATCGACAACGAAGAACAACTGACCCTAATATTCCATCAGTCCAACATCATCTCTGGAAGGCTCATTTCGCGGGAAAGATACAGGCGAGTGGTTTATCTAGGAAGGCTACACAATCACAATCTGCGCAACTTATATATATGTAATTAAAGCATACTTATATAAAAATCATTTTTTTTTTTAATTCATACACTTTAGAAATGACACTTTCAACACAAGTATGTAGGAAAATACTACTACTCTATATATTATACCTCAATCCTCAATCCTATATCCTCAATCCTCAATCATCAAAATCATTCATTATTCCTCAAAATTCGTTTCTTATTCATCAAAAACTATTTCTTAGTTCTAAAAAAATCATTAATAATTCCTCAAAAATCTTTCCCTATTTATAAAAATAGTTCCTTATTCCTCATATTTCATTTCTTATTACTCAGAAATCATTTATTATTCTTAAATATAATTTCTTATTCTTAAAAATCTTTCCGAATTCCTCAAAAATTATTCCATATTCTTTACAGAACATATCTAACAAACTACCTCAATACAACAAAACATACATATAAAGGTTCCAACACATACACACACAGAATACCACAAACTCATAGACATAGAACCTAAAATATTTCGATTGGCAAACCAGTTTCACCCAAGACTTGCTCCTAATAAACCAAATTGATCCAAAATAACACAGATGTTAACCCAAAATTGACCCAAAATGACCAAAATATACTCGAAAACATACACACAGAATAAAGTAAATACCTAAGACCTATGTCGCTTTCTAACACTCTGGTTTACCTAAACACACCACCATTAACATTTTTGGTGAACATACCAACATACACGGAAAAAAAAATTATATTTAAAAGCCACCCCAGGATAATTAAACACATAAATAAGAGTTGTAATTAATTACTTTTTTTTAAATCTATACAAAACACTTTAAACCATCTACCTGCATATACAGCACACATACAAGAAATAAACAATGTTTATATCTTAGTCAGATACCCCCCTGAGACAAATATCTCATATTCGAAAGATCGTAGGTTCCAATATTATACAATATCATACCTATATACACACATGCACACGTTATACCATTTGGAAGACAAAAATTTCTATAATAAATACATATGCTAGACTTATCTCATCTCTTACACAATATTCTCTTATTAATATATAAATTTAAAATTCACATTACATTATAATTGTTTCATGCAGTCATTTATTTTTCAGACTTATATCATTATATATAAAATCCATTGTGCGTTACTAAACCGCATCATCACTGACCTACCACTCGACCAATTGAGATAATATTCACGCCATATGTTATTGAGGTGGCGAGTATGGGTTCTAGTTATGATACATGGTGCTGGAGTCTAACTTATATATTTATTGGTCGAGTTTACACGTACTTGCAGGAAATGTTTGTTGATCTAGAAGAGAAAAATGCCAGCGATACCATGGTCAGACATCGACCGACGTCCCCGACGTACTAGAGAGGACACATTGAGAAGGCAAAATTGAACGTGAACACGTGCTGAACAAACTGAAGAGCCATGAACACAAAATCGAGAAGCTCACAGCACAGTTCGCAGGGATCAGCTAATTCAATTTTCTATTTCTATTTTAAAAATATGTAAACAAATGTTAAATTCCACGCGAACAAAGTCGCGGGAAAAGCTAGTTTATAATATTTTCTTTTATTTTACATGGCGCGTTTGTCAAAAGTTCGTTTACAGAAACAGAGAGCTCACCGTATCACCAGGCCACACACACGCACACACACGACTAAAAACAACAACAATATTTACCAATCTTTCCATCAATCCTTAATAATCTTTTCATCAGTCTTTCCCAATCTTTACTAATCTTTAACAATATTTCCATCAACCATAAAAACGGTTTATCAATCTTTACCAATCTTTACCAATCTTTCCATTAATTTATATTAATCTTTCCATTAATCCTTACCAATCTTTACCAATCTTTCAATCAATCTTTATCAATATTTACCAATCAAACGGTTTGTAAGACCTCTCTATCTATACATATAAGAAGAATGTTTCACCTAATGTCTCCCGAAATGTATACATATCGGTAGAATGAATGTTTATGTAGACATTCAACTAGCCATACATTTTTATATTAAATACTTTATTATCATTCTCTTAATTTTTATAAGTGATTGCTCATAGCAACAGTTAAAATTTGGAATGGATAAAATGAATAAAAACAACAATGTTTTATAAAATGTATTTTTATTTCACGCAATTCTCAAAAATTAAGTAGTAATAATTACATACACTCAATCACATTCCCATTTTAACTAAATTATTTATGTTCAATTTTTATATAATATAACATTCTCTGTAGTAACCACGCAAGGCTTCCCTACTCGCATATACAACATTACAGTTAACATATGTATAGGTCTTATAACTGTTGGCAAATGGACAGCTACTATCTTCAGATTGTCTAGCGCTAAACCTTATCACAATTGTCTTGCCGCAATACTTGTATTCGCTTCCCAATGATCGACACACATTGCCTTTACACTTCTTCTTATGTCTATATGAGATATCACTATGAGAAAACACAGTATCACACTCATCAGAGTGGAATGACTGGTATGCTGAACTGAACAAACAATGAATTAATTCGTGTCAGTGAACACGACAACTTATAGTAAAAGTATTTACCACACTAACAATATTGTTTCGGTATTTATTCTAGAGACACTTCAGAAACCCTTGCTGAAGGTGTTACATATGGTAAGTCTTCAACCATTGTTACCATAGTCATATTACAGAACCGTACACTACCACTGTGTGATTCCACTCGTATCGATCTGACTTCCATCACAGCCGTCGAAGAAGTGAAAACATTTATACAAGACGCGCGATTATATACTGTTTTCACAACAAAACTAAAACAGAGAAAGAGAAAACATCACCATTATCTTAATATATGTCTTTAAAAATTATTTATCAGATGGGAAATCGAACCCATGCTCATATACAAGGAAGCAGGCTTAAATCTAGCAACTTAACACACTTAACCTAACCGACAATTGCAGAAGATATTTTATTATTGGTTTACATCACAGGATGATGACATAGGATCTTAAGCAAATGTAAAACATCTACTATATAAAACAAAAAGAAATATAATATTTTAGCAAATATGAAAATTTTCAGAAAAAAATCATAAAACCTTCTTGATTGGGAACATCCTGAGGAAACTCAAGTGTTAACTATTTCCTTGGTTAACGACATAGGGTAATGACATAGGATCTTAAACTAATGTTCAAAATCTACTGTATAAAACCATAAGAAAAATAATTTTCAGCAAAATTATAATTTTCCAGATAAAATGATAAAACCCAAACAAGTGTTTAGTTTGTGATTGTGAAGCCTCCCTAGATATAGTACTCGCCTGTATATTTTCCCCAAGGTGAACCTTCCAGGGATGACGGTAGACTGATGGAATATTGGGCCAATTTGTTCTTTGTTGTGGTTGTGTAGCATTCTTAGGTATAGTACTCGCCTGTATATTTTCCCCAAGGTGAACCTTCCAGGGATGACGCTAGACTGATGGAATATTGGGCCAAGTTGTTCTTTGTTGTGATTGAGTAGCCTTCTTAGATATAGCACTCGACTGTATATTTTCCCCAAGGTGAACCTTCCAGGGATGACACTAGACTGATGGAATATTGGGCCAAGTAGTTCTTTGTTGTGATTGTGTAGCCTTCTTAGATATAGCACTCGCCTGTATATTTTCCCCAAGGTGAACCTTCCAGGGATGACGCTAGACTAATGGAATATTGAGCCAAGTAGTTCTTTGTTGTGATTGTGTAGCCTTCTTATATATAGCACTCGCCTGTATATTTTCCCCAAAGTGAACCTTCCAGGGATGACGCTAGACTGATGGAATATTGGGCCAAGTTGTTCTTTGTTGTGATTGTGTAGCCTTCTTAGATATAGCACTCGCCTGTATATTTTCCCCAAGGTGAACCTTCCAGGGATGACGGTAGACTAATGGAATATTGGGCCAAGTTGTTCTTTGTTGTGATTGTGTAGCCTTCTTAGATATAGCACTCGCCTGTATATTTTCCCCAAGGTGAACCTTCCAGGGATGACGCTAGACTAATGGAATATTGGGCCAATTTGTTCTTTGTTGTGGTTGTGTAGCCTTCTTAGGTATAGTACTCGCCTGTATATTTTCCCCAAGGTGAACCTTCCAGGGATGACGCTAGACTGATGGAATATTGGGCCAAGTTGTTCTTTGTTGTGATTGTGTAGCCTTCTTAGATATAGCACTCGCCTGTATATTTTCCCCAAAGTGAACCTTCCAGGGATGACGCTAGACTGATGGAATATTGGGCCAAGTTGTTCTTTGTTGTGATTGTGTAGCCTTCTTAGATATAGCACTCGCCTGTATATTTTCCCCAAGGTGAACCTTCCAGGGATGACGGTAGACTAATGGAATATTGGGCCAAGTTGTTCTTTGTTGTGATTGTGTAGCCTTCTTAGATATAGCACTCGCCTGTATATTTTCCCCAAGGTGAACCTTCCAGGGATGACGCTAGACTAATGGAATATTGGGCCAATTTGTTCTTTGTTGTGGTTGTGTAGCCTTCTTAGGTATAGTACTCGCCTGTATATTTTCCCCAAGGTGAACCTTCCAGGGATGACGCTAGACTGATGGAATATTGGGCCAAGTTGTTCTTTGTTGTGATTGTGTAGCCTTCTTAGATATAGCACTCGCCTGTATATTTTCCCCAAAGTGAACCTTCCAGGGATGACGCTAGACTGATGGAATATTGGGGCAAGTAGTTCTTTGTAGTGATTGTGTAGTCTTCTTAGATATAGTACTCGCCTGTATATTTTCCCCAAGGTGAACCTTCCAGGATGACACTAGACTGATGGAATATTGGGCCAAGAAGTTCTTTGTTGTGATTGTGTAGCCTTCTTAGATATAGCACTCGCCTGTATATTTTCCCCAAGGTGAACCTTCCAGGGATGACACTAGACTGATGGAATATTGGGGCAAGTTGTTCTTTGTTGTGATTGTGTAGCCTTCTTAGATATAGCACTCGCCTGTATATTTTCCCCAAGGTGAACCTTCCAGGGATGACGGTAGACTAATGGAATATTGGGCCAAGTTGTTCTTTGTTGTGATTGTGTAGCCTTCTTAGATATAGCACTAGTCTGTATATTTTCCCCAAGGTGAACCTTCCAGGGATGACGGTAGACTAATGGAATATTGGGCCAAGTTGTTCTTTGTTGTGATTGTGTAGCCTTCTTAGATATAGCACTCGCCTGTATATTTTCCCCAAAGTGAACCTTCCAGGGATGACGCTAGACTGATGGAATATTGGGCCAAGTAGTTCTTTGTTGTGATTGTGTAGCCTTCTTAGGTATAGCACTCGGCTGTATATTTTCCCCAAGGTGAACCTTCCAGGGATGACGGTATACTGATGGAATATTGGGCCAAGTAGTTCTTTGTTGTGGTTGTGTAGCCTTCTTATATATAGTACTCTACCGTATATTTTCCCCAAGGTGAACCTTCCAGGGATGACGTTGGACTGATGGAATATTGGGCCAAGTAGTTCTTTGTTGTGATTGTGTAGCCTTCTTAGATATAGTACTCGCCTGAATATTTTCCCCAAGGTGAACCTTCCAGGGATGACGGTAGACTGATGGAATATTGGGCCAAGTAGTTCTTTGTTGTGGTTGTGTAGCCTTCTTAGATATAGTACTCGCAAGTATATTTTCCCCAAGGTGAACCTTCCAGGGATAACGGTACACTGATGGAATATTGGGGCAAGTAGTTCTTTGATGTGGTTGTGTAGCCTTCTTAGATATAGTACTCTACTGTATATTTTCCCCAAGGTGAACCTTTAAGGGATGACGGTAGACTGATGGAATATTGGGCCAAGTAGTTTTTTGTTGTGGTTGTGTAGCCTTCTTAGATATAGTACTCGCCTGTATATTTTCCCCAAGGTGAACCTTCCAGGGATGACGCTAGACTAATGGAATATTGGGCCAAGTTGTTCTTGTTGTGATTGTGTAGCCTTCTTAGATATAGCACTCGCCTGTATATTTTCCCCAAGGTGAACCTTCCAGGGATGACGGTAGACTAACGGAATATTGGGCCAAGTTGTTCTTTGTTGTGATTGTGTAGCCTTCTTAGATATACCACTCGCCTGTATATTTTCCCCAAGGTGAACCTTCCAGGGATGATGCTAGACTGATGGAATATTGGGGCAAGTTGTTCTTTGTTGTGATTGTGTAGCCTTCTTAGGTATAGTACTCTACTGTATATTTTCCCGAAGGTGACCTTCCAGGGATGACGCTAGACTGATGGAATATTGGGCCAAGTAGTTCTTTGTTGTGATTGTGTGGCCTTCTTAGATATAGTACTCGCCTGTATATTTTCCCCAAGGTGAACCTTCCAGGGATGACGGTAGACTGATGGAATATTGGGCAAAGTAGTTCTTTGTGTGGTTGTGTAGCCTTCTTAGATATAGTACTCGCCTGTATATTTTCCCCAAGGTGACCTTCCAGGGATGACGCTAGACTGATGGAATATTTGGCCAAGTAGTTCTTTGTTGTGATTGTGTAGCATTCTTAGATATAGCACTCGCCTGTATATTTTCCCCAAGGTGACCTTCCAGGGTTGATGCTCGACTAATGGAATATTGGGGCAAGTAGTTCTTTGTTGTGATTGTGTAGCCTTCTTAGATATAGTACTCGCCTGTATATTTTCCCCATGGTGAACCTTCCAGGGATGACGGTAGACTGATGGAATATTGGGCGAAGTAGTTCTTTGTAGTGATTGTGTTGCCTTCTTAGGTATAGCACTCGCCTGTATATTTTCCCCAAGGTATCCTTCCAGGGATGACGCTAGACTGATGGAATATTGGGCCAAGTAGTTCTTTGTTGTGGTTGTGTAGCCTTCTTAGATATAGTACTCTACCGTATATTTTCCCCAAGGTGAACCTTCCAGGGATGACGGTAGACTGATGGAATATTGGGGCAAGTAGTTCTTTGTTGTGGTTGTGTAGCCTTCTTAGATATAGTACTCGCCTGTATATTTTCCCCAAGGTGAACCTTCCAGGGATGACGGTAGACTGATGGAATATTGGGGCAAGTAGTTCATTGTTGTGGTTGTGTAGCCTTCTTAGATATAGTACTCGCCTGTATATTTTCCCCAAGGTGAACCTTCCAGGGATGTCGGTAGACTGATGGAATATTGGGCCAAGTAGTTCTTTGTTGTGGTTGTGTAGCCTTCTTAGATATAGTACTCGCCTGTATATTTTCCCCAAGGTATCCTTCCAGGGATGACGGTAGACTGATGGAATATTGGGCCAAGTAGTTCTTTGTTGTGGTTGTGTAGCCTTCTTAGATATAGTACCTACCCTATATTTTCCCAAGGTGACCTTCCAGGATGACGGTAGACTGATGGAATATTGGGCCAAGTAGTTCTTTGTTGTGATTGTGTAGCATTCTTAGATATAGCACTCGCCTGTATATTTTCCCCAAGGTGACCTTCCAGGTTGATGCTCGACTAATGGAATATTGGGCAAGTAGTTCTTTGTTGTGATTGTGTAGCCTTCTTAGATATAGTACTCGCCTGTATATTTTCCCATGGTGAACCTTCCAGGGATGACACTAGACTGATGGAATATTGGGCCAAGTAGTTCTTTGTAGTGATTGTGTAGCCTTCTTAGTATAGCACTCGCCTGTATATTTTCCCCAAGGTGAACCTTCCAGGGATGACGGTAGACTAATGGAATATTGGGCTAAGTTGTTCTTTGTTGTGATTGTGTAGCCTTCTTAGATATAGCACACGCCTGTATATTTTCCCCAAGGTGAACCTTCCAGGGATGACGCTAGAATAATGGAATATTGGGCCAAGTAGTTCTTTGTAGTGATTGTGTAGTCTTCTTAGATATAGTACTCGCCTGTATATTTTCCCCCGGTGAACCTTCAGGGATGACACTAGACTGATGGAATATTGGGTAAGTAGTTCTTTGTAGTGATTGTGTAGCCTTCTTAGGTATAGCACTCGCCTGTATATTTTCCCCAAGGTGAACCTTCCAGGGATGACGGTAGACTAATGGAATATTGGGCTAAGTAGTTCTTTGTTGTGGTTGTGTAGCCTTCTTAGATATAGCACACGCCTGTATATTTTCCCCAAGGTGAACCTTCCAGGGATGACGTAGACTAATGGAATATTGGGCAAGTAGTTCTTTGTTGATTGTGTAGCTTCTTAGATATAGTACTCGCCTATATATTTTCCCCAAGGTGAACCTTCCAGGGATGACGGTAGACTGATGGAATATTGGGCAAGTAGTTCTTTGTTGTGATTGTGTAGCCTTCTTAGATATAGTACTCGCCTGTATATTTTCCCCAAGGTGAACCTTCCAGGGATGACACTAGACTGATGGAATATTGGGCAAGTTGTTCTTTGTTGTGATTGTGTAGCCTTCTTAGATATAGCACTCGCCTGTATATTTTCCCCAAGGTGAACCTTCCAGGGATGACGGTAGACTAATGGAATATTGGGCCAAGTTGTTCTTTGTTGTGATTGTGTAGCCTTCTTAGATATAGCACTGCCTGTATATTTTCCCCAAGGTGAACCTTCCAGGGATGACGGTAGACTAATGGAATATTGGGCAAGTTGTTCTTTGTTGTGATTGTGTAGCCTTCTTAGTATAGCACTCTACTGTATATTTTCCCCAAGGTGAACCTTCCAGGGATGACGTAGACTGATGGAATATTGGGCCAAGTAGTTCTTTGTTGTGATTGTGTGCCTTCTTAGATATAGTACTCGCCTGTATATTTTCCCCAAGGTGAACCTTCCAGGGATGACGGTAGACTGATGGAATATTGGGCAAGTAGTTCTTTGTTGTGATTGTGTAGCCTTCTTAGATATAGTACTCGCCTGAATATTTTCCCCAAGGTGAACCTTCCAGGGATGACGGTAGACTGATGGAATATTGGGCCAAGTAGTTCTTTGTTGTGATTGTGTAGCCTTCTTAGATATAGCACTCGCCTGTATATTTTCCCCAAGGTGAACCTTCCAGGGATGAACTAGACTGATGGAATATTGGGCAAGTAGTTCTTTGTTGTGATTGTGTAGCCTTCTTAGATATAGCTACTCGCCTGTATATTTCCCCAAGGTGAACCTTCCAGGGATGACACTAGACTGATGGAATATTGGGCCAAGTTGTTCTTTGTTGTGATTGTGTAGCCTTCTTAGATATAGCACTCGCCTGTATATTTTCCCCAAGGTGAACCTTCCAGGGATGACGGTAGACTAATGGAATATTGGGCCAAGTTGTTCTTTGTTGTGATTGTGTAGCCTTCTTAGATATAGCACTGTCTGTATATTTTCCCCAAGGTGAACCTTCCAGGGATGACGGTAGACTGAATGGAATATTGGGCCAAGTGTTCTTTGTTGTGATTGTGTAGCCTTCTTAATATAGTACTCCCTTATATTTCCCCCCAAGTGAACCCCAGGGATACGTTGAAATGATGGAATTGGGCAAGTAGTTTTTTTGTTGTGGTTTGTAGCCCTTTTTAGATAAGTACTCCCTTATATTTTCCCCCCGTTAAACCTTCCAGGGGTGAGGTAGACTTGGAAAAATTTTTGGGCAAGTATTTCTTTGTTGTGGTTGTGTAGCCCTAAAATAAATACTCTCCTTATATTTTCCCCCAAGGGGAAACCCTTCCAGGAGACGGAGACGATGGAAAATTGCCAAGTTGCTTTGTTGTGTTGTGTAGCCTCTTTGAATAGACCCACCCCTTATATTTCCCCCAAGGGAAACCCTTCCAGGGGAAAATTGACGATGGAATATTTTGGCCCAAATATTCTTTGTTTTGTTGTTTAGCCTTCTTAGAATAGACTCCCTGTATATTTCCCCAAAGGGGAACCTTCCCGGGTTTAGTAACTGATGGAATATTTGGGGCAAGTAGTTTCTTTGTTGTGTTTGTACCTTCTTTGTATAGACTCCCTTATATTTTCCCCAGGTGAAACCCTTTCCGGGTGCGTAGACTGATGGGAAAATTGGGCCCAAAAATTTTTGTTGGTTGGTACCTTCTTTGATATATACTCGTGTAATTTACGCCCCAAAACCTTCCCAGGGATGACGGTAACTGATGAAAATTGGGGCCAATAGCTTTTTGGGGTTTGTAGATTTTAGGTAAAAAACTCCCTGTATATTTTTTCCCCAAAGGGGACCTTCCAGGAACGGGGGAACGATGGAATATGGGCAAGTAGTTCTTTGTTGTGGTTGTTACCTTCTTTGTAAGACTCGCCGTATATTTTCCCCAAGGTGCCTTCCAGGGGTTACTAGACGATGGAATATTGGGGCCCAAATGTTCTTTGTTTTTTTTGTGTAGCCTTTTTTAGATTATACCTCCCCGTATATTTTTTCCCCCAAGGGGAAACCTTTCCCGGATGAGCAACTATGGGAAATTTTAAAAA